>OY292421.1:5324375-5968437 GCA_958496245.1 Perizoma flavofasciatum
GATACTGTTAAGTTTACTGCTAAATACTGAAATGCTACATAAGTAGAGTTGGAAAGTGACAGCGCTTTCCTACTGTCCTGTTGACAATTTCAATAGGACAGTAGGATAGCGTATGTTTGGGTGATTGTTGCTAAGGGTTTCCGCAACGGATGGGATTTGAAACAGTTCATGACACGTAGGCAACTTCTTATAGGTAGGTTTCTAATAAGTGGTTGCCTCTAATCAGTCGTGTATTCAAGAAACATCAAGTGTACCATTATGGTTATTTTACGCTACCAATTTTCTGCCAGGCAGGTCGCACTAATCCCGTGGTAGGACTACGAGTTTACAAACTGGATGACCCTCAAGCAGAACCCTGGAACATACCTGCCCCAGTAGACGTGGTCGGCCTTGACCATATCCTGGGACGAGTTAACTGGGCGTCCGACCAAAATCTTGTAGTTCTCTGGCTGAATAGACGGCAAAGCAATAGTATCTTAGTCAATTGTGATCTGAAAAAAGATAAGTGTAGTATGGTCAAAGAACAAACAGAACCAAACGGCTGGGTAGACATCACTGAACCGTTGTTCGATTCCACTGGGACCAAAATGGTGGAGATCCAGCCGCTATACCATGGAGAGCAAAGATTCCTGCACGCAGCTCGATTCGACTTCCCTTCTCTGACTACTGAGGACTTGAGCCCTGGGAATGCGACTGTGACAGAAATCTTAGGTTGGAACCAGGAGACAGACACAGTTTATTACATAGTTGCGCCTGGCCATATACCCTGGCTAAGGCAAATCTGGGCGACCTCCGCCGGAGTGGTTAAATGCATCAGTTGCAAAGAGCCGTCCTGTCGATATGTGACCGCTGAGTTTGCACCTGGCGGAAGATATGGCGTCGTTACCTGCAGTGCTTGTAATATCCCTCCGAAAATATACCTGTACGACAGTAAAGACGATACTTTCAGCCTGCTTAGTGATAATGCAAGATTGAGTGAGACACTACAGCAGTATAAACTACCTATGACGTTGTATAATGTTCTTTCTCTTGGGGAAGATATATTGGCGAGTGCTAAACTATTGCTGCCGCCGGATATAGAGTCGGGAAAGAAGTATCCCATGATTGTGAGAGTGTACGCTGGGCCAGGAACAACGAGAGTCAAGGACAGCTTTGATTTAGGTGCGTATTTCTTTCTATTAGCCTAATTAAACCCAACTGTCACATACCTGAGCCTGGAAACTATGAGTCCACATATCCAGACTCGTAACAAATATACTCAGATTTTCTGCCTCTTGCGGCATATTCCCACATGCCCCATGTTTTTATCTTTTTCTGTTTACGATTCCATTTTTATCTGAATTAACAAATCCTGGCGCCTGACTAATTATTCTAGAATAATCAGGCAACAAACTCAGCTTGAATTTTTAATGATTCTTGTTTGATCCCAGTATAGGTATGCTTCTTTTAATTCGTAAATTGGTAATAAAACGACAAGAAAACAAATTATCAAACTTCTAACGACTCGAGTTAATTCCAAGAAACTTTATAGCAATGCAACTTTGTAACAATTTTGCTACGGCTTCCGTACAGTAAACTTTACTCTATATAAATTCTAAAGAATTTTCTCTGCAAAAGTTATACTTTTCTTCTTTAATTTGTTTTATTTTCTGCAGAATACTACAACATGTACTTGGCAGTGAACAAGAGTTACATAGTGGCGTCTATAGACGTACGAGGTTCGGGGGTTATGGGCGTGGAAGCGATGCACGCTGTCAACAATGCTCTGGGTAGTGTTGAGGTTAGCGACACGCTGGCAACGATCAGGTGAGCTAAATCCATTAGCTTGAGTGAGACCGCATGTTGGCAAACGTAGTGTAGGGCGCCCTCTGGCTGGGTGGAGCGATGAGACTAGCCGAACACCGGGCTCAGTGGCGCGTATTGGGAGAGTCAAATAACCAGGAGAGGACTAATGTAAGCTGATAATGATGACCATTAGATCGTTTCCATTGGGGCGCATATGTTTCGGCTCAAGGTCTCGGCATAAGTTTCGAGCTTCCAACAAATTCAAAGCCTTTACTCTACGCTGGTAGAAACGTGACATTGTGAAGACGAGTTTTTATTTTACACTTAGAAAGTTGGATTGAAACAGATGCATTTCCTATAAAGATGCTACAAATGTGGCATTCGAAATGGCTCTCTAGGGAATAAATAATTCCTTATAATTACAGCAAACGATCGGCTCTGGTAAAAACATTTCGAAAGAGCTCATCATATCTCTGCTAGCATTATATTGCTTGGAGACACAATCTTCTTGACTTTTTGAAATATACTGGTTTAAAAAGTAGGTTGTGACGACTGTCCAGGAATCCTTATCGCTAAAAGCGATTTCTTCTAGATAAACTTTAGATGGACAGTATAAAACAAAAACAATAGTCGGCGTGTACGAGCATAACAGATCACATAATATCTACATACAATGAACTTATAGTTTTTTGCCGTTGCAGGCGTTTTTAATTAGGAATACTCCTGAGGCGTCGGAATTGAAACAAATTATAATGGTTGAGATTCATAAGAGTCACCTAAAATTAAACAAGGGTAATATACTTTCTCGTATTCTACAGGAGTTTAGTGAGTCTCTACCCGTTCATCGACCCCGATAGAATCGGCGTATGGGGCTGGAGCTACGGAGGATTCGCGACCACAATGATGCTAGTGCAAGATAAGCTGAACACCATCACGTGTGGTGCAGCTGTCGCTCCTGTGACGTCATGGCTTTATTATGGTATGTCGGAAAAAGCAGGCAAATAAGTATGTAAGCAACTGAATGCCACCAGTTACCAAATGGAGATGAATGATTGTTGTCAATTATCAAACACATCCGGACTTCTCTCATTGATGGGTAATTTATGATCAGCCACCAAAGAGTGTCACGAAACGGTTTTCACCCACATCCATCCACTGACTTCAATCTGATGGACGATAACGAATATATTATCCATCCGTGGGGCCTTTGTAAACTGCAATGTCCGGTTCATGGTCGTTATTTGAGAACCTTTTTGTCCCAGTGGTATGGTCAAGTCTCCGAGCCATATGGCCTGCATATTGCCCCTTCTAATTCTTGCTAATTCTGAGAGCTATGTCGGTGACTCCTACTGTCATTATGGTGTCTAAGCAAGTTATTAAAAAAAAATATATAATAGGCATGATCTGAATAAAATTATAAACGCTACGTCTCGGCAGTTGTCACTTTCGTAGCGATGTGAGAAATCTTAGCAATGCATTGTTCTTAACAATTGAATAGACGTAAAAAATGTTGCAGTACAAAATGTACAGGCCCGTTATGTCTACCGCGTTGCTACATGTTCGCGTAAAACCAACAGCCTTACCTTGAAACCGTCCAAATCTGTTTCTTATACTAAACTTACAAACATCTTCCGTGTTCGTACATACCACCTCATTCAAGCCAGATGAATAATTCATGTCCTATTGATATTTACTTAGCGTTCAACCTCAGCAAGACATTGTAGCATCGATACAAAAACTGTACAGACAGCAATACTATAGATTGGTAACGATCAATTGCACTTGAGATATTTTAGCTCGAGTTTTCTACTGTAAAACTACTCTGCGTTGTTTAGTTTGTTATCGTCGTTCTGGAACCTTTCTTTCCCCAGCGGTTGTTGGTTCTGCGAGTTATATGCCCTGCCTTTTAACACATGCTAATTCTAAGATCTTTATGTCGGTGACTTTAGTTCTTCCACGGACTATTTCTTTTCGAACTTTAACACGTACTAAAACTCAGATCATAGCTCTTTCCTTAGCCCTCTCCGTCATCTTGAGTTTTTGTAAAAGACCTACAATACCTATATAGCTACCAAATCTTACGACAAGAGATTTTTTCAGGAAATTATAATAAAAACTAACTTCAATTACCGGGAAGTTGATAATATGTCCAATATGAAATTTCATTTCCTATTTTGTCATCCTTACATTAATTTATAAAATTTATATGGGTGGTCTCTTAAAGTAGGAAGCATTAAAAAATAATCATTAAAATCGGTACATAATTAGCGAAGATATCGCGTAAAATACAAATAAAAAAACATACAGCCGAATTGAGAACCTCATCCTATTTTGAAGTCAGTTGAAAATACTAATCCAAAATTCTTCCTCTCCAGATTCAATCTACACGGAACGCTACATGGACACTCCCCAGAATAACCCCGATGGGTACGCGCGGTCGGACTTGACCGCTTTAGCAGAACATCTCCGTGGAAAGAAATACCTTCTCATCCATGGCAGTGGGGATGACAACGTCCATTACCAGAATAGTATGCAACTGGCGAAACAATTGCAGCATAACGACATAGATTTTGAACAAATGGTGAGTTATAACCTACTCTTAAAACTCAATAAGTACAATTATTGTTTTTACCATACTTAGACGGAACAGGGGAGGTCTGAAAGTAGCGTCACCAGACGGAATAATAATTAAATAAATAATGCTGGACGTTTTTCACTCAGCATCATGTAGCCCCAAACTAAGCAGAGTTTGTATTATGGGAACTACATTACTGAAATACTACTTATATAATTTTCTTTTTGTAAAACATACATATTATACATAGAAAACACCGAGACCCGAAACAAATATTTGCAGATCATACAAGGCGGGAATCGAACCCGCAAGTGTCTCTTGCAGGCCTTCACCCACTGCGCCACAGATATTGAATATTGAGAAGTAATAGTTAGCGTGGTATGAGCACATCTTGAGGAGGGAGGACTATCACATTGCGAAAAGTGTTAAATAAGAATGTTGATGGAAATATCAGCAGAGGTAGGCCAAACAAAAGATGGTTGTATTGTGTGAAAGATGACATGAGTAAGAAAGGAGTGAGTACTGACATGACGGCTGATAGAGGAGAGTGAAAACATGTTGTGCCGACTCCACGTGATGTAGGATGGTACGTAGTCGGAACAGGTTATGGTAGGTATCTCATATGGACTATGTATTATAATTATAGCAACAGATAGACAGGCCGAGGTTTTGCGTAAACAACTATTAATGCAAATACATATATCTGAATGAGTTGAAGCTACCAACTTTCAATAACTTCAGATACGTAAGAATAAGCATTACAAGTGCATCGTTTTCAAATGCTTTAAAAAAGTTAACGACACTTTTTCAAATCTAAAATTGATATAAATCTAAAATTCCTACGGCCATGGGTCTACTTTACCAGATGACTTTTAGTAAATTATATCATGGATCAAACTCACTAAGTTCAATATTTACCTTACCATCAACGAGTAAGTAGCTATCATACATAAAAACGTAGTTATCCTACCCTACCTGCTTACCTACAATATTCCTTTATGTGATTGTATAGGCTGGGAATACCGCTTACGGCCAGTTAATTTATTATTATCTATACAAACCACTAAGTCGTTCTTAAACCTCACATATTTCCTGCAAGGTTCAATTAGCTGAGGATAAATCATTTGATATGCGTAACGAATACCCTTATTATCGATGTTCTTACGACATGTACCCAAATAAAACCTTCGAAAACTTTGCCAAATAATTTTCTGCTCAATAACATGTAAATTAGCCTTTATGAGAGTAATAAAGGCTTGTTTTATGTGGCTGCATATTTTACAAGTTGTAATACCCGATATCAACCAGATATATACAATACTAGCTTTTGCCTACTGCTTATCGGTACCCGGATAAAAAATATCCTATGTGATAATCTAGGTGACGAATTTCATCCAAATCAGTTCAGCTATTATATATAAAGGCTGAACTGATTTGGATGAAATTTGTCTATAGCAATCTTCCTCTATAGATGAAGATATAGGTTTATAGGCAACAAACTAATCATTTATTTATTTATTCATCATACACAAACTAGTATTTAACATATGAGAAGGAAATGATTATTGTAAAATCCAAATGAGGCAAATTTGTACAAATTTGTTGTACTACTTTTTAAATTAGGCTATTTTCAATGAAAATGGCGGTAAAAATCCAATAAATTAGCATAACATAACCTGAAGTAAAACATCGTGTTTTTTAGTCACGTTAGTCACAAAGACCAAATGTAATTTAAAATAAATTTCCTTGTTTTTTAGGAAAATCAACTTTTTTTTAATGTAAACTTTTATGCCATTTCATTTCCGGATAGTATATGTATTCTGCGACACCCTGTATACTTTTACGCCCTCAAAGTAATAAATAACTAACTTTGATTTACAGTAGTGTTTTCTACCGGTGGACACACCCCATACAGTAAAACAATAACAAGACGCCGTATTCTTTCTTAGTCGAAATTTATGAGAACGTATTTCAAATTATAATTTGGTCTTCCGAGCGAGATTACTTTCACTATAATTTAAAATTTTGTGATAACCTTACATTTTTAGATTTACATTCTCGACTTAAAACTTATTAGAGTTCCTATCGGCCGAAATGTCATTAGTGCTGACCTATCGAGAAACAAGAATCCCAAACTTTAACCTTTTCGAGTAATTGTGGTTTCTTTTCAGAGTTACACGGATGAAAACCACTCGCTAATGGGTGTGAGTCGACATTTCTACCACAAGTTGGACAGATTTTGGACAGAGTGCCTAATATAGGAGACCACGAAGTATTAGACAATTTCAATTTTTTTTATGTAAAAGCAAGATCAATGTCGAGCGTCAGAATGTACAAGGCACAACTAAATTATTTTATAATTAAGTTATTGCATCTGCAGAGATAAGACTTTTGGTTTTCAAAATGATACTTTAGCTCATAAGTAAATGTAAATAGTGACTTATCTTCAAATGCCTCTGTGTATAAATAATTTATATGTCCATGCTTGTGAAATAAAAGTACCTCTTTTATTTAATAGTAACAACTAGTTTCATTTCACCTCTACTTTTAAATTATTGGCTAAGTAATAAATAAGCATATAAAAAACTAGCTATTTGAAAACTATAATTACTATAAAAGTAGGTATTACACTAAGAGTTCCACTATTTATAAATAAAGTACCGACACCACTTTGCTTCCATTCCATTTCGATAGTGCCAAGTAAAACATTCACGTTTTGTACGTTTATTTTTCAATGTCTTGCTTGGTTCCATTTGATAGATACGGTGCAGCAAACTGTGTATAAAAAAGGGTAGAGAAAAAAGTGCTTGGGACATGTTCCGGCTGGTCTTGGAATTTAGACTATGCTAAGACTACGTACGTCGGCCTCAGTGGAGAGACGGTTGAGAAGCTGTTTGAGAACCAAGAGATGCGGGTTTGTTTCTCGCTACGCCTGGGGGACCAATATGTTTATTGAGTTGTCCTGAAAAAAGTTTTGGATCTGGTTTCATAATGTGGTAACTATCGTATATAGGTTAATATCATAGTTCATAGTTACCAAAACACGGAATCCTCATTTGGTATCGCTGTGTTGAATAAGCAAGCTATAAAGCATTAAATAGGATGGTTGGACCACAATTTACTCGTATGGTAGACCTACATTTATGTAGAACCAAAACAGAAATGTCCCACGCACCTTGCTGCTCTATATAAACGCTTAACGTTGCACCAAAAAAATGTCGCTCAGCATACGCTATATTATGACCTCCTTTGAAAAGGACCCTTCTCCTTATCCTAATGAATCTTAGCAAACAATCTTAATCTGTGGAATCTTCTCCAAAAATTTAGGAGTGAAGATAATCAAGAAGTGAAGTGAAGTGAAGTGAAGAACAATCACTAAGATTTATGTCAGTGTCAAAATTCCCCCAAACTAGTTTCGCGAAAATTATCAATGATAAAGAATTTTGAATAAATCAGCTGTAATAAATAACCACCAATGAAAATTTTCAGTAGTAAACTACTCTCGAACGTAGTAAGAACACATGTTCGAGGACATCCTCGAGCGCAGAGATGGTATGCGTGCCAAAGTGCCCACTTAATCCATAATAATAGATGGGCACACATAAATATTTGTATTATATTCGTATTATTCTTCTAGTAGGTTGTCGGATAATTCCCCCGCGATACTCGATTGCGGCCCTGATTTGGAAGATAGAGGGATATGCGCAGTGGAGACTTGCGATGCGGATAAATGTTTCCCGGAACCTCGCGTTGTCATCATCGGGGCTGGTATGGCGGGGCTCTCGGCCGCCGCGAGACTGTCTCAACGAGGCATCAACAACCTCGTGGTGCTCGAAGCCTATGAAAGGTTTGCATTTTATTTTCCAGTCCTATGTAGGTAGGTTTTAGTGTCGTCCTGCGAATTCAAACTACGTCTATAATACATTTTCAGACCGGGAGGACGCATTCACTCGTGTTGGCTCGGGGATATTGTCGCCGAACTCGGTTCCCACTGGAAACCGGACAACTGCTTCACCCACCCGGTTTACCTCATGTCCGCTACCGAAGACCCACCTCGCCCGGGCGTGCCCGGCTCCGAACACACAAGGGGATTGTTTAATAGAATTGTAACCGGCAAAATGCCATTCCCGCCCACCGTAACGGCCTATCATAAATTTCGCCAAATCGAAGAGGAAGCCGCGAGAATTTATTGCCTCGGGGGGAGTAAACAACAAGGCTCACTTATCAATTTCATGAGTCTGAGGATACAACAGGAGCTGCATGAGTATCCAGAAGATCAGCAGCACGATGCAGCCAGAATAATGTTTGGTCTCTCGCACATGCTTAGTGCAAGATGCGGGGATGACACGGCAATGCTCTGCGCTGACCATTTTGGATGTTTCATGAATATGCCCGGCGGAGAAGTCAGAGTACCTCTAGGCTTGGTCGGTATTCTAGCTCCATTACTTCGACAAATACCGGAAGGAGCCATACGTTATTGCAAGCCAGTAAACTGCGTGTACTGGGGCACTTCTCAGAAGACCGGGTATAGAGCAACCGTTTGCACAACAGATGGAGAAGAGTTCCCGGCAGATTACGTCATCATTACTGTATCGCTTGGAGTTCTGTGCTTGAATTCAGCCAGATTATTCTGCCCAGCGCTACCAGCTTCTAAAATAGATGCTATGAGGTGTCTCGGATTCGGTTATTGCAACAAAATCTACATGGAGTATTGCCGTCCTTTCTGGTTCTGGCACAAAGGCAATCTAAATTTCAGGTATTGTCCGAACCAGCTATGTGGACGCTGTGATTGGACTCGTGGAATCACTGCTATTGAAATAGTCCCAAATAGTAAACACGTCATGTGTGCTTGGGTAGTAGGCCAAGAAGCTATGATGATGGAAGGACTTTGTGATAAGGATGTGGCTGAAGGTATTACTGATGTGCTGAGGATGTCTACAGGGAACGAATATATTCCTTATCCCATGACGATATTGCGCTCCCATTGGACTTCAGATCCTTTCTTCTGCGGTGCGTATTCGTACGACTACAACTGCACTGATGGACAAGCGCAGAGAGCTTTAGCGTGTCCTTTACCAGGGCCTAGCGAGCCGATCCCACCCATACTTTTATTCGCAGGCGAAGCGACGGTGCCAGGTCATTTCGCTACAGTCTCAGGCGCTAGACTGAGTGGCGTTAGAGAAGCGGAAAGAATTGTACAATTGACGCTACAATATAAAGGACCTCCGCTACCAATGTGTGTGAAATGTAAAAAATGTGAAGTTAGTAATTAGTACATGTGCATTATAAAGTTTTTGAACAAGGGTGATAAACCACAAAGTTTCTCATTACTGTTCCTAATATTTTCATCCCGAGCTCATAGCTACGGCGAAAGTTGTAGATAACTTTGGCGACTTCTCGTAGTTCTGTTGTTAGTTTGCAACTGTGATGAGTATCCCTGTATAAGTTACTCGCTTGATGCCCTGTTTTATCTTACTACCCGTAATTTTATCAGCTTTGTATGAGTAGGTTCAAATTAATGTTCTGTCACAATAAATAAAAGTTAAATTGAAATTCTGTTGTATAAATGGCAAAAACTGAGGCTACTGCGTTAGATTGGATAGGAACAATTTAGAGGCGGCCCATAGAGTTTTTTGATTCGTCGTGATAACCCTAATCGTACTAAAGTAAATATCCAAGCCCAGTACTAATCACACTAAGCAAAATTTATTCAGCTGAAACCACAAACTCAACGCTTTTGCTCACCATTATAACGACTCGTATTTACCGTGGAACCTTCACATTCAATTCGGGTCCGGGTTTTATAATAAGTATCTTGACAAAATGGGATTATGTCCCTTTATTACCACTGTGCTTTGTTTGATCAAAGTCGTAATAACTGTGGAGATTTATGTCTGACAAATAAGTAGGCAGACATGGCTAGTAGGTAAATTAATGTTGGCCTAGTTGACCGAAAAGAAGAATAAATCAATAGGTAACTACGGCTGCTAACGAAAGAAATTCCTCCAAAATTTGCGGGTCATGGGATATGGTTCTTGCTGTTTGACACTTTCCTGGATCAAAAGTAAACCAGACCCGAAGGGACACGCATTTGCAGTGTTTTTGTTTTTAAAAAACTTGGCGCTAAAAGTACTCCTGAAAATACTAGACCAGAAACACGATGACAAATTATGAGACCAGTGTATGCATGACCTAACTCAGCGTGAATTTCGATGCCAGCTGGCAATTGTATTCACTTCCTGAAATTAATACAAGTGTAAAACATTCTCGTAATAGACACGTTACTACCGATTGCAACTAATCCGCTATTTATTCTTCTACACGATGTTATGAGTTAGATGGGTTGAAGTTGGTAGGTAATACAGTCTCGGTCATTAATTTCTGGTTCGCTCTATGTTAACTCTACTGACGACGCATTTGTTTACTTGGATTATAGTTTATCCAAGTCATATAGATAATTGACGCATGCATGACTTTGCGGAAATACATTCTAAGATATTCGATAGATAGAAAATCTATCGAATATCTTAGAATAGATTGGAATAAGTTAGATTCCGATTAACTTTTCTCTCTCTCCGTTCAGTCCAACACAATACAGAATGTTTCCACACAAGCTATAAGACATTAAATGTCAAAACTGACTTCGAATAACGAGAAATTGATAAACAGTCCAATATGCAATTTCATCACCCAATTTTTCATCCTTAGGAGTGGTTTTTTTTATCATAAAATGTGCAATATGACCCTTGAAATATTAACCACCCATTACAAAAAAATCATTAAAATCGGTTCACAATTGGCGAAGATATCAGGTAAGAAACACACATGATAAAACAAATCTTACAGCCGAATTGAGAACCTCCTCTCTCTTAAAGTTGGTTTAAATTTTTAAGAAATTGATACTTGTTATACATCTCCACGAAAAACAAGCATTGTTGCGATCTCATATCTCCTAAAGTTATAATTGGAAATCCATTTGGCTACTTTCGCCGTTTGGCTTTAGAACCCTAAAAACTACGATAGGTGAAATACTACCGTGATCTGAATACCGGTAGGTGAAATACTAGCGTAGTTTAGAACGGGTGGCAGTACAGGAAAGATTCAATTACGATGCGGTCATTCTTTGGCAGTCAAATGACGTAGCAGAGTGGTAGAGTCGTGGTCTAATGACGAGCTTTTGAGCTGACGTTTATATGATTAATTACTTTTTGTGTCTACTTTGATGTTCTATCTCAGGAAATCTAATTCTTCTATTATTGTCATAAAAAAAACGCCTAGGTTTTTATTTATTGATATAACGAGGATCATATCAAAACTTGGCTAGTTGTATAGTCACTTAAGAGACAACCATCGCTTATTTAGTTATTTGGATCCCAGTATTTAACGGTCAGCTTAAGTAGAGCCTTAGTGACAGTTTTTCTGTAGAACACTACGCTAAGCATTAAATTACGAGCTAATAAAAAGCTTAGAACAGACGGTCTTACGAGTCTGATGTTTGAACAAATGAAACTTGGATAAGATATTTAAAATGTTATGTCCTTAAGCTACGTCCTTAATAAGGGAGTACTCACTGGCGATGGATGAATTACTCAAATTATCATATAGCAACAAGGAGCGTTATGATTCATTAGTGGCCAATCACACATGTGATTGCCAGCGCTCTGACATTCCAGAACCAGTGTATCCTGCCTCATCCGCTTCCCAGCTGTATGTCAGTGCCAAAACTTCTGAAACTTTGAATAGAATTGCTAATAAAACTATTATGTTCAGCGATGAAATTGGAAAAAACATGGGCCAGTTATTGACTATGAAATTGGGACATTCAGTCATAAATCATTGTGTACCTAATTCTAGCCTTCATGAAATTATGCCAATAATTTCAAAGTATGAATTTGACAGTGAATCAAATCTGATTATTTGGCTTGGAAATAGGGGTAATGTGAACAAATCAGAACTTATAAAATACTTTGATACTCTGTGTTCACTACAAATTAATAAAATTGTAATGTTCACATTCCCTTATAGCAACAGCTTGCCACAAGCAGAAAATGATCTTAGATATAAGTTAAATATGACTCTGCATACAATATCATGCAATAATAAATTAATTCATTTAATTGATTCTAACAGTGTTGTTAGTAAAACATATTATTTGACCAAAGGTAGATACTACCTTTCTAACTTTTACAAACGACAGATAGCTGTTTCGCTATCTTATTATTTTAGTATAACAGCCAAAAACTTGGCTAACCAAAATGCTTTTTTTGAGCATTGTCCTAAAATTGAAAACCAGACATTGGAAATTATTCCATGTCATTTAAATTACCAGACACGACAATAGAGGAAATCTCTAGCACTAAAAAGTCAAATAATATATTTTTTAAAAATAAACAAAACAAACAGTTGTTAAATAATAAAAATGTGAAATATACCAACTTGATGCACCAAAATATTGAAGGAATTCGTTGTAAAGAATTAGAACTAGAACTGTACATGAACTCAAATGACATTGACATTATTTGCATTACAGAACATTGGCTGCGAAGCCATGAGGTCATGTTCAGTTTCAGTAATCACCAAGTTGGTAGTTCTTTCTGCAGATTACATGCTATACGTGGTGGCTCATTAATCCTACTTAATAAACAGATAAAATTTAGAGAACGTTTAGATATAGTCCACCTCTCTGTAGAAAGACACATTGAAGTTGCTTGCATAGAGTTGGAGCAATTCATAGTTATAAGCGTTTACAGCCCACCATCTACCTCATTTGACATTTTTGAAAAAGTTATGGAAGAAATGTTGTTTAAATTATCTAAATCAAATAAATATATTATTACGTGCGGAGATTTTAATGTTAATTTACTAGAAATTAACTCCTTAAATACTAGAATAATTAGTTTATTTCAATCATTTGATTTAAAACCTCAATTTATGGAGCCTACTCGAATAACCGATACTTCGGCCACATGTATAGACAATATCTTTGCCAACATTAAAATTTTAAATAAGAGTTTAATTAGTAATATTAAGTCGGATCATCTTGGACAAATAATTAAAATAGAGGTTCAAACAAAAAAACTTGAAAAAAGAAATATTACTTGTATACCTATGACCAAAGATCGATTGGACAAACTAAAATTGAATTTAACTTCTGTATTTCCATGTTTATATGGTAATTTTAATCCAAATAATTTATACAACACATTTTTTAAGAAATTTAGTGATGTGTTCAATTCAATTTTTACATCGAAATCGATCATGGTCTCTGACGGTAAAAAGTTCAGTGACTGGGCAACAGCGGGAATACATAAAAGCAGGAAGAAATTGTATGATCTTTATGCTGAAAAACAATATAATTTTAATGAGGAGTTTAAAGAACAAGTCAAAAAGTATTCTAAAATTTTTAAAAATGTTTGTCGTGAAGCAAAAGCTCGTCATTTGAGTTCAAAAATTAAAAATAGCCAAGATAAAGTAAAAGCCACTTGGAAAGTAATCAACAGTGAGACTGGAAGAGTCACAACTAAGAACAATAAGTTTAATTTGAAAATTGACAATGCTACCGTCAATCAGGATAGTGATGTAGCTAATGCGTTCGAAAACTTTTTTACCGACATTCCAGTCTCTACCACAAAATCCTTAAACTCCTCTCCCATAGAAGCAGAGTCATTGTTAAAAGAAAACTTAACAGAATGTAAAATACAATTTAAATTTGATCATGTAAATAGTGATGACATCATAAAAGCTTTCAAACTCATAAATGTTAAAAAAACCACGGACCTCTGGGGCATCTCTGTTTGCGTTGTGAAATCATTGATTGGCATTATTGCGCCCGAACTAGCTTTAATATTCAACGAGTGTATTGACTGTGGTGTGTTCCCTGATTTAATGAAACACAGTAAAATAACTCCACTTTTCAAATCGGGTACATGTTCTGACCCTAGTAATTTTAGACCTATATCAGTACTTCCTACATTTAGTAAAATTTTTGAAAAACTAATTTTAAATCAATTGCAAAGACATTTTAAATTAAATAATTTACTGCATAATAAGCAATTCGGATTTAGTAAGGGTCGCTCAACCACTGATGCTGGTATTGAGTTAATATCGCACATATTTGATGCCTGGGAGGAATCTCATGACGCTTTAGGCGTTTTTTGTGATTTGTCAAAGGCATTTGATTGCGTAGACCATGACACATTGATCAGGAAACTACACCATTATGGTATTAGGGGCGTTGCTCTAGACTTTCTCACTTCCTATTTAAGTGACAGAGTACAAAGAGTTGACGTGAATGGAAAACGGTCTCCGGGCTCTCTGGTTACTATCGGTGTACCGCAGGGATCAATTCTTGGTCCATTTTTGTTCTTAGTATACATTAATGATCTACCCCACCTTGTAAGGGACGATCATGAGGTTGTATTGTTTGCAGATGACACGTCACTTTTATTTAAATTAAAGCGACGACAAACCAATTTTGACAATGTAAACAATACAATCTCTAATGTTGTAAAATGGTTCAACGTTAACAATCTCCTACTTAATGAAAATAAAACAAAGTGTATTAGATTTATACTACCCAATGTTACACAAGTTAAAGCAAATGTCAAAATCAAAGATGAACAGTTGGCTCTTGTGGACACCACCGTATTCTTAGGTATCACTTTAGATAATAAGCTTCAATGGGGTCCTCATATTGATGGGTTATCGAAGAGACTTAGTTCTGCGGCATATGCAGTCAAAAAGATCCGTCTTTATACAGACGTTGACACAGCTAGACTAGTTTACTTCAGCTACTTCCACAGCATTATGTCGTACGGTATACTGCTGTGGGGGAGTGCTGCTGATATCAATACCATTTTTGTGCTGCAGAAGAGGGCTGTTCGAGCAATTTATAATATGGGCCCCAGAGAATCACTTCGCGAAAAGTTTAAAGAAATAAATATAATGACATTCCATTGTCAATACATTTATGAAAATCTGATGTATGTTCACAAAAATATTAATTTGTTTAAGAAAAAAAGCGATAATCACAATGTTAATACTAGAAATAAAGATAAACTCGCTGTTGCCACTTGTAGACTCCATAAAGTTGGTAAATCGTTTAAAGGGCACGGTGTACGCTTTTATAACAAACTCCCAAGAGATATACAAAAATTATCAATTAACAAATTTAAAAACGTAATTAAACAAAAGCTTTATAAAAAGGCATACTATAAAATATCTGATTATTTAGATGACAAAAACTCTTGGGATTGAAAATGCTCCAACTCGAACCTATTGTTTTGTAAAAGGATCATGAAAAAGAATAACCAGCCTTGTTTTCTTGCCTTTCTTTCCTGGCTTGGTCGCGGAGGAACAGGCACCTAGATAAAAACCGACGTTTCAAAGTGGTCCTTGTGATTTTATTGAATAAATGAATTTTGACTTTGACTTGACTTTGACTTTGACGATTTTATAAAAATCATAGATACAAAATTTAAAAACCTTGTTGATAGTACAAACTTTTGGTTTATTCTCCAAAACCCTGCGGTATTTCAGATTTTTTTTCTGCTTTCCAAAAAATAAATATAATTTATTTGATAGTTTACCTGTTTGGTTTCTCTCTATCGTGACCTTCCTCGTGACCATAATCCGTCCATTCCGTACTCATAAAGTATCTAACCCCTCACTGTGCGTGTTTTGTATGGAGTGACAGTACTATCCACCTAGGTGTAAAGCATTAATAAACAATAAACAAACACCCAAGAGACATATTTAATCCTGACCCCAAACTAGGATTCTCGGTGTCGTTAGTACTAGGAACTACAACAAGTAGGTACCTGGGGTCTAGACAAATACCTCACGTTTACTTTTCCTTTAACGCGAACGCAACGTCTCAAGTGACATTTCTAAAGCTAATGTCATTTCCATACAATTTAAAATCTCCGCAGGCGTTAACGCCAATAGAAAGTGGTATTAGTCAAGACACACTGGAACAAATATCTGCAGAAGTGTAGAACATGCAAACTCATTTTTTTCCACAGCGGGAATAGAAACCCGCACCCGTTGCGTCAAAGTCAAAGTCAAAAGTCAAAATTCATTTATTCAATAAAATCACAAGGACCACTTTGAAACGTCGGTTTTTATCTAGGTGCCTGTTCCTCCGCGACCAAGCCAGGAAAGAAAGGCAAGAAAACAAGGCTGGTTATTCTTTTTAATGATCCTTTTACAAAACAATAGGTTCGAGTTGGAGCATTTTCAATCCCAAGAGTTTTTGTCATCTAAATAATCAGATATTTTATAGTATGCCTTTTTATAAAGCTTTTGTTTAATTACGTTTTTAAATTTGTTAATTGATAATTTTTGTATATCTCTTGGGAGTTTGTTATAAAAGCGTACACCGTGCCCTTTAAACGATTTACCAACTTTATGGAGTCTACAAGTGGCAACAGCGAGTTTATCTTTATTTCTAGTATTAACATTGTGATTATCGCTTTTTTTCTTAAACAAATTAATATTTTTGTGAACATACATCAGATTTTCATAAATGTATTGACAATGGAATGTCATTATATTTATTTCTTTAAACTTTTCGCGAAGTGATTCTCTGGGGCCCATATTATAAATTGCTCGAACAGCCCTCTTCTGCAGCACAAAAATGGTATTGATATCAGCAGCACTCCCCCACAGCAGTATACCGTACGACATAATGCTGTGGAAGTAGCTGAAGTAAACTAGTCTAGCTGTGTCAACGTCTGTATAAAGACGGATCTTTTTGACTGCATATGCCGCAGAACTAAGTCTCTTCGATAACCCATCAATATGAGGACCCCATTGAAGCTTATTATCTAAAGTGATACCTAAGAATACGGTGGTGTCCACAAGAGCCAACTGTTCATCTTTGATTTTGATATTTGCTTTAACTTGTGTAACATTGGGTAGTATAAATCTAATACACTTTGTTTTATTTTCATTAAGTAGGAGATTGTTAACGTTGAACCATTTTACAACATTAGAGATTGCATTGTTTACATTGTCAAAATTGGTTTGTCGTCGCTTTAATTTAAATAAAAGTGACGTGTCATCTGCAAACAATACAACCTCATGATCGTCCCTTACAAGGTGGGGTAGATCATTAATGTATACTAAGAACAAAAATGGACCAAGAATTGATCCCTGCGGTACACCGATAGTAACCAGAGACCCCGGAGACCGTTTTCCATTCACGTCAACTCTTTGTACTCTGTCACTTAAATAGGAAGTGAGAAAGTCTAGAGCAACGCCCCTAATACCATAATGGTGTAGTTTCCTGATCAATGTGTCATGGTCTACGCAATCAAATGCCTTTGACAAATCACAAAAAACGCCTAAAGCGTCATGAGATTCCTCCCAGGCATCAAATATGTGCGATATTAACTCAATACCAGCATCAGTGGTTGAGCGACCCTTACTAAATCCGAATTGCTTATTATGCAGTAAATTATTTAATTTAAAATGTCTTTGCAATTGATTTAAAATTAGTTTTTCAAAAATTTTACTAAATGTAGGAAGTACTGATATAGGTCTAAAATTACTAGGGTCAGAACATGTACCCGATTTGAAACATGTACCCGTCGTAGCCAGCTACTAGCCAGTCGCCCACCGAGTTCGTAACAAAACAAAATCAAGTAGAATATGTATAATGTAGATTACCGGCGATGGGCTTGCAAACAGTTACGTGGAATTCTAACTAGGTAGGTATTATGAAAAACGCGGACATGCGCCAAATATAATAATAATTCATTTTATTTCGGATAACATGATCCATATGTGTTAGTAAGACTTAGGCTATGTTAGACATAAAAACAAATTAATAATTTAACCAACATTCAAACACAGTGTTTATAGAAAGGACGAATATATAATGTTTAGGTAGACATGTCTCTGACTCAGTACACAGATCTGTGAGTAGGTATCCTCACAGGTAAGGGGGTATATTTGGTATGCTCACAGATCTACGTACTGAGTATAGATCCGAGAATCTCCATCCACTCGTGAGCGTGTATTTTTTTCGTTTTGTTTCGTCTATATTATAACCTTGTTGAAAAAGCATTGAATCAATTTCGGATGGAAATATTGTGTGTGGCTATTCACAGGTGATTGAGCCATTGTGCTATGTTTGCATGTATTTCTAGTGGTTCGCGGTATAGGACTGACATTGTTAAGCGACCGCCTTCAAACAGAGTGCTGTAACGGCGTGGCCACTAAATTAACGTTTTCGATTTGGATAGATTTTACAACTTAAATATGTTATGATTCGGTACGTTGTATTAACTGACTACTGAGCATGTTGGCCGCCATGAACCGCCCGCTAGGGCGGTTCTCTGATTTCCGATCTGAAGGTCGTTAGTTCGAACTCGGTTGTGCTCAAAACGGTGAAAAAGCGCGATTCATGCTATTGAACGTTTTACTTAGGCGTATCGATCGTAAAGCGTAAACATCAACAGAAAACTGGCATGCCATAAAAACAAAAATGTGCGTTGTCTTAAGAAAGGCGGCGGGCAGATATTGGATCACAGATGGTATCATCACTGATTTCCGCATTGAGTATGGACCTCAGGATGTCCATGGGTTTTAAAGTTGTGAGCGTGTTTGTTTTATGTAAATTGTTCTCGGTCGCACACGTCGGCGAGATGACGGAAGACGGACGAAGGCAGTGAAAGAGTAATGGCCACGCGAGGTTCGTAGATCACGCAGCAAACCACCAGCCAGCTGGTCGGATGATATTGTGAAGGTATCTGGGCAGATCCTTTTGGTGTATCTAAATTGAAAGAAAATGATTTCTTGGCAAATTACCTTTCATCATTTTGACGACCGCTGTGGCGCAGCGGAGACGTAGAGGGTTGCGGGTTCGATTCCCGCTGCGGGGTAAATGTTTGTATGATCTGAATATATGTATGTTTTCTATGTATAATATGTATGTATTTATAAAAAAATGCATATAAGTAGTATATCAAGATGATGATGAGTGCGCGGTGCGGCCGTTTTCGTGGCTACGAGCCACTGCGGCCGAACCGCACAGAATACATCACACGGATTAGTGCCCGGTTGAATAAATACCGTCCTTTCCCCCCATTCGTAGCCGCTACCACCCCTTAAATCCCGTATCTTTATCGTGTGCCTGGAATAGGTAGACCTTAAGAGTGTATTTCGTGCCTTAACAAGTTTTACATTTTGAATTTATGAAATTCGTGAGAATATGCTTTGCTTGTCACGTGGAATACTAGCTAGTTGAAAAACGGGGCATGTGCCAAATATAATGTATAAGACATAGAAATTATTTTAAATCCAATTCATTTGGCATGTGCCAAATATAATGTTCGGGCGTGCCTCTGACTATCCCCTACTTGGTATCCTCAAAAATCTACGCACTAAGTATTTATTTAAGGATTTAAGGATAAATACTTAGTGCATGGGAAATACAATCATAGGGTTTTTTTTTATATTTTTCTGTTTGATTTTTCAAGGAATCGGTAGATACGTAAAAATATCTGTATTGTCTAAAATGGATTAGAAACATTGGTGATAGGTAGATCATCATTTCATTTGTTCAAAATTAATTTTAAATTAAAGTTTTGTCCCACAACGTTATCAGAGTTGAAACCACTCTGGCTATCTGAAACTTTCGGGTCAAGATATTCTCCGATTTA
Organism: Perizoma flavofasciatum; assembly: GCA_958496245.1. Classification (NCBI taxonomy): domain Eukaryota; kingdom Metazoa; phylum Arthropoda; class Insecta; order Lepidoptera; family Geometridae; genus Perizoma; species Perizoma flavofasciatum. The sequence goes on from OY292421.1 coordinate 5,344,404, forward strand.
AAAGTTCACCAACCTGCAAAATCCTCGTCTTTTGCTGAGGCGTTGAAGGCAAATGCCAAAAACGAAGTAATTTACATCGTATCGGCTATCCGGATTTATCGTATCCGCTGACAATCTAGATTTTTTGTTCGTTGTACGAAACGATTGAATCATTAACCAGTTAATAATTCCATATCTAATTAAGGTAAAGGGTTCCTATTGAGATTCGTACTCTTAAACCATATTACATATTTTTTAATACAATCATCACAAGGCAGAGTTAAAATAAGAGCATAACTTAATTGAAAATAAATAATGCCAAAAACGAAGTAATTTACATCGTATCGGCTATCCGGATTTATCGTATCCGCTGACAATCTAGATTTTTTGTTCGTTGTACGAAACGATTGAATCATTAACCAGTTAATAATTCCATATCTAATTAAGGTAAAGGGTTCCTATTGAGATTCGTACTCTTAAACCATATTTATGTATTACATATTTTTTAATACAATCATCACAAGGCAGCGTTAAAATAAGAGCATAACTTAATTGAAAATAAATATATAATTCATAGAATATACATGGTTCATTTAACCATCAGATTCCTACTTGCGCATCCATTTTGTATTTTTTTTTGACTGCTTTTTTTATCAATTCGCTTCGTACTATTATATTTAAGCTATCGTAATCGTTTGAAAATGAATGGAATTTACATAAATAAGCTATCACAATAAACCACGTGGCATAGGATTAGCTGATGTCAATTCCATATTTTTTTGGATGATATGGCATTAAAAATATAATAGTTACAAGCGAACCATCAAGACCAAGTGAAAATGGGTATTTTGCAGCAACTTTTTATGCACCTAAAAGGTAGATTAGGTATCTACACATTTAATGAGCTTCTACATTCGTTTCAATAACCCGTCAACTTTACGTTCATCAGTCATCAGCTGTTCCTCGATCCATTAGTTTTGGAGCCATTATTTTAAAAGCCAATCTGTTTGAATTGAGAGGTAACTTAAACCACCAGCCAAGGTAATATTTTGGGATCATTTTGTTGTCATATTTGTCAATCTTGTCAAACAGTCACCGTAGGCCGTACCATACTTTACGAAATATCTAAGTAAGTTCATCCTAGTCGCAGAATGACCAATTCGTAAAATATCCAACGGTCACAAAACGTCTTTAAATAGGTTCCTACTACATTCCAATATCCGTTAACAAAATGTCAGGCATTTTATCCGTAGATAGAATAATAAATACTTCCATGACTCCTGAATTTGATAGCAGCGTGATTGATGGAAGCTACTCCACAAGAATAAGTTAAGATGGAGATGGATCTACTAGCGCTACAAATGTTTCGTGCGAGCACAAATCAGTCGGAAATTTTCAGAAGCAAGCTTACTTTGTAATAAGGGTCTTACGTAATAATATTGGTATGGCTAATATTCATTAGAAATTGTAGAAAAAGTGACTTTTATGACAAAAATATTCACAATAGTCGAATCGCGACCAATTCATTTTCGGTTGTAATTCAATACTGTTGAGTGAAGGACTGTTACTGGAAATGCGCGTCATTTGTTTTTCCAGAGATGTTTATTGCGAAAATATGTTTTGAAAGGGCATGATTACCGTCGCAATGTCATGAGCCGGAGGAGGCTCAGCGCCGCGTTAGGTCTCGGCGAGGCTTCAGCTCGGTCTGCGCGAGCCGACTCTCTCTGCAGATGGCGAGCTGCGGGAGCACGTAAGAAACCGGCGAGACAGATGCGTGACGCAGCGCGCAGGACCAACCCCCCGCGCCGCGGTGCGTGCCCTCCCCGCGGAGGCCCGACACATCTCCCTGACAGCGAACACATCGATATTCGCGCGGTGCGTGAGCCCGCAGCGGGCGCGATCGGGGTTCAGCAGTGGCAGTGGGTAGCGTGTGGCGTGTGGTGTCGGCGTGGCGCGTGGCGTGTAACGTGTGCGTGGTGCCGGTGCAGGCGGTGCGTGGCGCGGGCGGGGCGGGCGCGGCGCGGCCCGGGCGGCAGTCGCTCGGAGACAGGCGGGCGGCTCGCGTCGCCCTGAGCTCGATCGGTGCACCGCTGCAGCGTTGCGTTCGGGAACTCGCGTACAGTCACACACAAGACTATCACATTCCGCGCTGCACATGTTGGTGGACGCTCGCGTGCACTTTTCATTCATCTCTTGATAGTTTTTTCTTCGTTACCGCGCGGACCCCGATTCCGGTCGGAACGAATTTTTGAATTAAATTTCCTTGTTTTTCCCAAAAGTCGAGCTGAGACAGCATTTCAGTACAATCGGTAAGGGCTCCTTACATGTTTTGTATTTTCTAGAATGTTTAAATGCGATAATTTAAAATGGGCATGCGTAATCTTTTAATACCAGTCTTCATTTTCATTTTCATCTTTTACTATCATTGACTTCAAAGTATTTTTTTTCATATATTATTAATTAAATTATGAATGATAACTAATCAAATAAACAAGCTAAACTCTGGTAAGCATGTTATTTTATCAAAATTTTCGCATTTTATCATAAAGAAGTTGTCACGATAGAGAAAAGAGCAAAAGCACTGGCCTCATGCCAAATTCCTACCACGGCGCACATCTTTCAGAACAAAATATTTAATAAATAACAAAGATTGTGATAATTTCTTCACATTATATTGCAAAACATTTACCTAAGAGCTACGCGTCTCACGATTTCAATGAGCAACAGATTCCCGATGAAGGCATTACGTAGTTGTACAGTCGGCTTCTACTCACCAAGCTTCACATCAAAAAAGTTTATGAATGATTCGGTAAACGCTTAAAAAAGTTGCTTGTCTCTTATTTAAGTATTTATATTTTAGGGTTGTGTTATCAACACTTTTTTAGGTTTTACGGCTCATCGCAGTTTTAGCCAATTCTTATAAAAATGTCATTTTGATGCGTAAAGTTGGCTTCCCATGGTTCACGGTTGAGAACACGCTTGGACATGACGCACCGCTACGAACTACGGTCTTCGTTTATCACAGACGAACCTCTGCCGATGCGGGCTCATACGGGGTAATTCGTAAAATAACAGACAGTGAGAAGCCTACTTTAGATTCCGGTTGGTACCTAATAGAGCCTTTAAGAGTTGTGTAATTATTGCAAAAAGAAAAAACTAGGTAGTGGTTTTTAATCCACCCAAAAATATTTACAACCTTCAAAAGCTTTACAAATACCACGGGGAGGAACATAGGCAGGTATATACATAAAAAAGGAGGCACTTCCTAGCTAGTAGGAAGTCATGAAAAATACCTAAATATAATAACGGTTTTTGAGAAGTTATAATGATATTGACAAAATTGGCTTTAGTACGTACTAATTACCACTAATATTATTAGGAAGTGTTATAGCCACTAATAAACTTAGCGACCGTGTCGTCGTAGTTACACGTTATTTAAAAATCTTCGCCGTGTAGCTTTTTATTTTATGGTGGTTGCATTAAGTTTATTGATATTAGCACCAGATGTTAATAGACCATTAGATTTTCTGGCTAGTGAAGTATTTAGGTAGGTACAGGATTGCTGAATTTTACACTTCATCTTATTTCTTGTTTCTAGGTATTTTTTGTAAAGAGCCGTGTTTGCCTAGTTTACCGTACTCCGATTTCCGACTGGTTACGAATGGTTTTTTCAATTTGAAAAATGTATATGAAACAAATAGGTTTATTAAATTTTTTAACACGTTTCTGTAGAAGGTATTTTTTTTATAAAAACCGAACTTACCATTCTGACATCTAATGATCTCATTTCGTGGCGAAGTAATGGTTGTTAATATCCGTATATTCTGACTGTGTTTAGCCACTTTTGATTGCGACTACCTAGGTACCTAGACATCCAACTCCACGGGTCTTATGGTAATTACGAGTTAACCTACAGAGTTTACCTACTTACTGACTTCAAATATTTAATAAAGTAGATATAGAGATACATTTTTTATTCAACACAACGAATGCAGCACAGACAAGTATAAATGACAAGAAAGACAAACAAAAAAACACAGTAAGTAACAAAAGAAAATCGGATAAAAAACAAAAGATAAAAGACAAAACGATAATACGTACACTCAAAAATAAATGAATTGTAATAACGTTGTCTAAAAGTTCGATAGCATTTTGTACTGCAACAATATTCACTTACTTACATTGTTTTCGATATAAGCATATATCAATTAAAAATTACCGATTTCATATTTATTTGGTACCTATAAATATTATTCAATATTGTTCCTACTCTTCTTTAAGCTTAATTATTCGTATACCCACCCTCTACGAATTAAACATTTAAACATATTATATTTTTTTAACCGACTGCAAAATATGGAAGAGCTTCTCAATTCAAATGTTTATGGATACGATATTTACGCTAATTGCTGATCGATTTTGATAATTCTTGAATTCAAAAATGATAATTTTTGTACCCCATAAACAAACAACATACAACATTTTATTTTTGTATGTTAATAATGGGCGATCTTAATGCTTATACGTTGTGTCTTCCAGACAGTTAATTTATGTGTAACTTTTTAGTGTACCTTCTTCATAAAAAGCTGCTAGCTATTAAAAAAATATTCAAATATATATTTTTTAACTCATTTTATAAAAATTTCTCATGAATACAAATTAAATGTCTGCGCATTTCATTTGTATTCATAAGAAAATTAAAAATAAGCCTTAAATGTTTCGGCTAGTCGTGATACCATAAAATAAGAATAAAAATTTTATGGGACCACCTCGCGATCATTTTTTATACAACAACAAAATAATATCGAATTCGGTTTACAATTGGCGAAATCATAAAGTAACATACAAAAAAACACTGTATTGTGCCCAACCTATTTATTAATTGAAATTACGAGGGCAATTTAAAATCGTCGACGATATTTAATTTTATTCAATGGGCAGCCATTTTTCTTTTGTTTTTATTCGAAAGAATGTCATCCCAAGTTAGCAAATTAACGTAAGCACGTGAAGATCTGATGATAGAGTACCTGCAGAACAGGAAACCGTAAAGATGGGACTGCAAATGTATCGCAAATATTGCGATTTAAATAATATCTACCGACTTCAAAAAAGGAGAAGTTTCTCAATCTGTATGTATTTTTTTTGTGTTGGTAACACGATAGTTTTGACAATAATAAAATTGTGAACCGATTTTTTTTTTTTAATGGTTTTGACACTCAAGGGAGTGTGGAATTTTTTAAATAAAATTTATATGTGATAACATAATTTTTTTTTAATTCCCTCTTTGAAGCGTGAAAAATTGGTGACGAAATTTGGCCTTTTATTAATTTCACGTTTTTGAAGTCGGTATTTTGACATTTAATGTCTTTTAAATTATTAAGTACGTAGTGAGTACGCTAAGTACGTAGGGACTAAAGTTTTAGAAATTTCAAATTCACAAATCAATTTCAACTCAATTAATTCTCAGGGTCAACTATGATAAAATATTGGCACGGCCTCAACGATCCTTTACTATGGATGGTTTGCTCGTTTTGTGCATAACTCTTAACTATTTATTAGTGTTCCAAACTTTTCATCTAGAAAATGGTTTTTGCCGACTATTTTTTCTTCATTTCAAAGATCATCATGATCCAAGTACTTCAACAGGCATACCCATAGGCTTAATCAAATCAGCTTTCGTCTGGCCGAAGCGTCGCTCTATGCTGGAGCTTCGGAAAACTAACTAACGCCAAATTGTCATTTCATTCGGAGAGTGCTGACGTTTGTGGCAATTTGTGAGCATCCCAAGAGGTGCAATTTCCCCCTTCCGTCTAATTGCTCAGAGGCTCGCTACACTCTAAAGGCATCTCTCGGACCACTTGTCGTCGTGACCCCGATCAATTACCTCCAAGTATGACCGGTGAGCTTTGCCAAAAATGGTTTGGGCGAAAATGTGAGATGTCAACGATCACATTAATACAGGATTTCTGAGAATGAGTATACTCCTTCGAAGGGAATTTTGGCATGAAAGTGAACCAAAATCCAATCTGCTATTTTTTTATCAGGAGCTGTTTCAATTTGTTGAAACAGCTGCTTTATGACTGGAAGTCTGCGGTTAAAAAAATAAGACGTTTGATATCGGGTATAATAGTAGATTTTTTAAGTATTTTTAATTGTTGATTTTTTTATGCATAATAATCACAGTGTAGCTGTGAAAATACCTCGATTAATCGTTTATTTCGGCAATATTTTATCAGTCATATTGATAATGAAAAACAATAAAACTTCCCTGTTTCCAATACCATTATGATAAACAACAAAATAGTCCAGTCATAACGCGTGAAATGCAAAATTTGAGTTTCCACTGATAGCGACCACTACTGGCGAGCTAATGTTCGAATAGATAAATCAAGATTAACATCCTTTTTGCACTCAGATGATTGATGGAGATTACAAAATCTCTAGATGTTGATGATAAGGAAAGCCAATTGTCATTGTTGAATGATGCTGAGTTTCGAGATTTTGATTGCACAGTTATTTCTGCGGGAGTTGCTGGTCATGTCCGCAGTTTATTTTTCTTCGTGGAATTTTTGTATTTGCTTACTTTCTACGTAGGTACATAATTAGATCTAAAATAAAGTGTTTGAAGTTGTTGGTCAACGTAAAAGTAGTTGCTAGGAAAGGAACATTTTATAAAATTAAAAAGCAAATAAATGTTACGATATTTTGTTTTTCCAATCGTGAAAATTGACTTTCTCTCTGCGGAGAATTTGTCCGATCTTTTAAAAAGATAGGGTGTGTAAGATAATTGAATTCGAGCACTGGAAGGATGGAAATCCATGAACTGTAAGATAAAAGAAGTCCCTACCTAATTGGTTTTGATCATTCCTGTAAATAAGAAATTGGTTGTGGCTTTTATAACCTGAAGGGCTTTAAAATCGGACTTTTAAATCTTGGGGACGGGGAGAGAAAATAATACCTACTCTCTCCATCTGAAAGTTGGTTGTAGCAAAATAGGTTATAAAAGAAACATCATTAGATTCTTGCCAAAATAATAGTTTTAACTTATAAATACTCGTATATCTAATAACCGCTGAATAGATTTGGATGAAATTCTGTTCGTGGCATTGAAAACACAGTCTACATTTCCTCCAGATACGACACGGTCGGGAATTAAAATAATATTAATTTTGAAAGTATCTCTAGGGACCTGCAGTGCATTTTCTTCGCAGTCCCTAACGGTAATAACCCGGCGGGCGAATGGAGCCATGGGCACATGTTAGTAAGCAATGAGTATATATCTGACTTTTACCTATAAAGCTATCTGTGATAAAATCAAACAAAGTCAATTATGTACATTTATTCATAGAACTAGTAGGTATATACAAAAAATACAGATAAAAGTGCTAGCTATCTAAAGACCGTTGCAAACGATCTATAGATAGCTCAACTAATTCAGATCACTACCAGACGTTCCCAAAATACTGGCCGCATTGCCACGCTGAACGGCAATGCTAATGCTTTGACCCAGATAAGAGCAAGCCAATTACTACTTTGATTAAAAAAACATGCCACATATATAACTAAGTAGGTAAGTATTTACTTTATTTTTATGGAGCCACCTTGCATGTTGGCATTTGTAAATGTCAAACACTTCCTTAGGATTCAGCATCGTAATGGGGGAAAAGCGTTATCGTTATTGCAACCACTAATCAAGCGAATGCAGCTTGAATCCATCCGGTTCGTAGAACAAATTCACCACCGATATAAAGTGCATTCTGGCATGAATAATTGGTACTACTAATTGGTGGGTAACTACGTTCCGGCTCGTAGGAACAAACCGCCTGAGTTACTGACACGAGACTTTGACATCTTGGGTTGGTGTGTTGCCCGTAAATCAATAGCCTCCAGAAATGCAACAGCTAAACTGAGCCTTAATTTGGTTAGTAAGGTTTATAGCCTACACTGATCATCTACCACTCAGATGAACCAGTATTGTTAAAGTTTAAAGAAATAAATATAATGACATTCCCTTGTCAATACGCCTATGAAAATCTGTTGTATGTTCACAAAAATATTAATTTGTTTAAGAAAAAAAACGATAATCACAATGTTAATACTAGAAATAAAGATAAACTCGCTGTTGCCACTTGTAGACTCCATAAAGTTAATCAATTGTTTAAAGGGCACGGTGTACGCTTTTATAACAAACTCCCAAGAGATATACAAAAAATATCAGTTAACAAATTTAAAAACGTAATCAAACAAAAACTTTATAAAAAGGCATACTATAAAAAAACTGATTATTTAGATGACAAAAACTCTTGGGATTGAAAATGCTCCAACTCGAACCTATTGTTTTGTAAAAGGATCATACTAGCCTTGTTTTCTTGCCTTTCTTTCCTGGCTTGGTCGCGGAGGAACAGGCACTAGATAAAAACCGACGTTTCAAAGTGGTCCTTGTGATTTTATTAAATAAATGAATTTTGATATTAGCTTTGACTTTGTCTTGGACAATATTCGATCAATAAAGCGTAAAAATCCCCACACGCATAAAATGTCGGTATACCTAGATAAACCGATCCACAAGACGCTTGAGGTTTCTTAGTGTTGAAAATTATTTGTGATTAATAGTTATAAAGGAAATTATAACTATTTTTTGTATGATTTCATCAAGCGTTCGACTATAATCTCATCTAATGATAAAATGAGGTAAAAAGTTTAATCGTTTGCAACGGTCTTTAGATGGTTGTTTCATCTGTATTTTTTGTATACTTATATCTACTTGTAAATAGTTGTATGAATAAATTGTAAAAAGTAAATATAAAGGTTATGTGCCTTAATTCGGTTACTAAGGTTAATAGCCTACACTGATCATTTATTAATCAGATAAACCAGCATTGTCTTGGACAGTATTCGATCAATTCAGCGTAAAAATCCCCACACGCATAAAATGTCATGTGTATTTCCTTTAGATATGTACCTATCTAACCTACATGTGTCTATTTGTTTCAGGTTCGGGACATTCATAAATAAATCGAGAGGTAAAAATAGGTAAACGATTGTGTGATTTGGACTTGAACGAATAAACACAAAATTATATCAGTGTAATGCCAAGTGTTATATTTTATTTTAGTGCAAAAATTTTAAAACAGTGACAAAAAATCAAAAACAAAGTTGTGAGAAACCTTTTGACTTTAGTATTATAGTTCTCTAAGGTTTTGTTTTTTAAATAGAACTGATAACGATTATAAAATAGGCGGAAGACATTTTCAAGACAAGAGCAGCTGTATTTCTTCAACGATGTTTTAAAGGTAAGTAAAAAAACAACATAGTTTACTTAAGTTAACACAAATTTGTCTGTTTAAATATCAGAAATAAAATCTATTGAAAAATAAATGCGCCATGTGAGATTTATACCATAAAATCAAAACATAATCGTAGTATGTGATTTTTGTTTTTTCCTTGTATTTGTACTACGAGCAAGTGAGTAGGTTTGAAGGACGTTATGGAGCGATTTGGACTGACTTTGATTGAGCTAGAAGCTTCATCTTTTCAATTTTATATCTACAGAAGCTCATTTAAATAAACAATTATATCAATTTATAAAATATATAAGAGGAGAAGAAACGATTGAATGATTTGAGTTCAGTTTGATAAAATATTTTTTTAGAAGTGGATGTTATTATAATCCTCGTAGGGTATAATTTCAACTTGATGTATCCAAAGAATAGTACTAAGCATTATAACGTTCTTATAAATATTTACAAAAACACACAAAACGTACTAAAGCAAAACAAAAGCTCATAGGCGTTATGTCCTCGAATATGAAAGTAGGTCACAACTTTATTTACTATGAGTAGCAATTGGCGACAACATTCTCAAAAATAATTCGGCGTTTTCGTTCTTATTTCTAAGAACTTAAACGTTGTAGCTAACAGAATTTAGAATATAGGTATATGCTTCCCATTGCAGTTAGTTTACAGTCCAAAAACTTTCAATCCATTCAAGTTCGCACTATTTAATTCATATTGGCACGGAGAAGAGTGACGGCCGCGCTAGTTTTTTCTGAAAAATTCTGTTGTTTTGTCTTGCTAGATAATTATGTCATGATTATTCAAACACTTGCATCTGTTTAATTGTGATTCATCCTATCCTATCCTACTAATATTATAAGCGCGAAAGTTTGTGAGGATGTTTGTTGCTCTTTCACGCAAAAACTACTGAACGGATTTTGATGAAACTTTAGAACTTCTTTTAACTTTAGATGAAGCTATATTACTGTAAAGTTTCATCAAAATCCGTTCAGTAGTTTTTGCGTGAAAGAGATACAAACACCCATCCTCACAAACTTTCGCGTTTATAATAGTAGTAGGATTAGATAAGGGATGTATGTACAAAAGCACATTCTTCACATTCTTTTAAATCAAGTCCATCCAAAAGTTGCCTGGAAGAGATCGCTCTCAGCAAAAGGCCGCACATTGTATCACCACAACCTAGTTTTAAGATCCTCTGTAAAGTGTTTTTTTTTACCTTGGTGTATCCAATAAAGAGTTATCTATCTAAAAGCGAGCTAAACCCTGAAATGAGTTCTTCCAGCAATCCTTTGAGGAGAGACAACTTCATCTAACAGCAACATAAACTAGTTGTTTGAATCTATTAATAGGTACTACTTAGCAACGTCCAGCAGAATTTTGCTCAACCTCGGTCATTTTACACCGTAATCCAGTCATCTGTAACAGAATGAGATCGAGTAGGAGTGCTTACCTATTATTACGTTGGACTTGCGCCAACCGGCGACACTAGCCCTAGCCTTCGGTAAGGTTAATTATTTTAATATAATCTAAACATATTCTTACCGGTGTAATTAGCTATTACGTGGTAATTAGCCTTCCGGTTTCCTGTAATTTATTATGGGAATTTATGGAATTTGTTTAGGTGGTACGTACGTACTTATATATGATTTTGATGCATCCATTTCGGGTCGATTTTTCACAGTAACTTTACGCGTATATACATAGCAAGCACTTGTTAGTAAAAAGTATCTGTATGTGTTTTAAATTATTTATACAGGATATCCTAGAACTAGTCTGTTATCCATTCTCGATACTTACAAGAAGAACAACCAAACAAGAGAAAAAAATGTACGACTTTTGTAAATTAGATGTTTTTCATTTTAAAAAAACCAGCAAAAATCTGCTTTTTTCTGTAAAAAACTAATAAATTCGCTATTTTAGGTATGGTTTCCGATGTCAAACATCTTGTTCGATTAAAAGTAGTCTTAGGGGGTAGTTCACAGTCAATCAATTTCAAATAATTTTCCTGAAAGGAAAATTTTGGAGATTCAATTAATTTTTCAGGAAATCTATTTCACTTTGTCAGTACATGTTACAATACACGCCCTGGTTAATACTCGTATAGCATTTTATAAACTACAAGCGAATTTGTGTAACGTTTCATCGAGCAAACACATGAGCATTTGGTTTTGCTATCAGATTCATATTCTCAGCAGTTGTTTTAGTTCGTTGACTGAGGGCTCAATGGGGTGTCGATAAGACCGCCCATTGTACCTTTAACTTTAATATGGTATATTGTAAAGGAATGAATGAAAATACTTTATTGTACACCTTATTATATAAACAAAATAAATAATAACGCATTATGATAAAGGTGGACGGTCTTATCGCTTAAAAGCGATCTCTTCCAAACAACGCTTTGGATATAGAGGATTATATATGATTTTGAAGTGGCCGGGGTTGTACTTTATAATTAATTAATTAATTAATTTATGTAAGGAAGTGCGGATGCAAAACATAAATAAATGTTACTAGGCTGTTTATTTTTTATTTAAATGCTTAGGGCACCTTAAGCAGTTCGTCGAACACAACGAGCATACCCAGGAATGTTTACACTGTAACGAATTAAACTTTCTTGATTCGTCCGAGCTCTAGTTTTTACTGTAGTTTTTATTACATTAACATTCAAGAATGTTACATTACAAGGAACCATTATATATTTCCTGTAAGTTAAAGCAAAGCTAACGTGCACATGGAAATTACAGTGTTAAACATTCTTTGCTTTTTCCTGCCTTTGTGAATTTCCTTTCAAATTCACACTCCATGTTCTCGTACGCTGCCTGTGTAGTTGACAGTTCATTAATGGCCGGCGGAGAGTGGGACAAAGGCCGGTTTCAGCCATCAATGGCCCGTAGTCCACCTGCGACCGGACGCCTAAAGGCTATTTGTTTCTAAAGGCTGAGGATAAATCTGCACAGCGACAGTCATAATGATACAGTCAGAAAATAGAATAAAAATCCTTTTAATATTATTTGACGACCTCTGTGGCGCAGTGGGCGAAGGTCCGCCTAGGACGCAGAAGGTTGCGGGTTCAATTCCCGCCACGGGACAAATGTTTGTATCTGCAAATATTTGTCTCAGGTCTGGGTGTTTTCTATGTATATTATGTATGTATTTACAAAAAAAATGTATATAAATAGTATATCAGTCATGTAGTTCCCATAATACAAGCACTGCTTAGTTTGGGGCTAGATGATGCTGTGTGAAAAATGTCCAGAAAAAAAAGCGACATTATGGATGGTTTTCGCTAATAATCTTATTCACGGCTGAACTGATGAAATTTGGGCGTTGTAAACTATACGTTGTAGCTAATGCATATTCTAAATAGCCTAAAATCACATTCAGGCAACTTTTGTCCAAGTATACTCGTACCACTCGAGCGAAGTCGTAGACAAAAGCCAAGTAGTAATTCATAAAAGCAAATAGAAGTAGGTACTCGTATATGCTCCTGAACATTATAATTTATGGATATTTCTTATTTGAATATGCATTAGGTTTAAGCAAATGAATGTGCATCAGATATTCTCTCTGTAAATATTCATAATGGAAATTAAAATGGATGCAGGTAAGAGCCTGCACATAGCGTATTTCATACGCGAAGGGAACTCGTGCTTATACGTGCATTTGACGCAAGAAAAAACGCTGCTAAAATTCGTTACCTATGTACGAAGCACACGCTCCATGAATTTGGCCACACGTTTGTGCAGTTTCAGCATGCGACCTTCTTCCACCCCTTTGCCGATAATATTGATAATACAAGCGCACAGATATATCGATATAAAAAAAACGCAATACAAGCGCATATGTAGTGCATTTTATTCGCTTCATATGCAACATAACGAGTTGGCAACGCTGGAGTGATCCCTGGTATTGCGAGCGTCTATAGGTTACGGTAACTGTTTACCGATAGGTGGGCCGTAAGCTTGTTTGCCACTTTAGTCGAATAAAAAAATCTATCTGCTCTATGAGCATTGTACAGCGCTGCGAACGCGTTTTGAAAGCGCGTTTTTGATTCTTTGCTTGTATAAAATACGCCGTGTGCACAGGTTCTGCGACTGATTATTTTTATACCCCAGAATCTGCATCGGGTTTATCTTTTTGAATGTTTTTTATGGTCTGGATTTAGACTTTAAAAAATGCACTAGTCAGTGTGTTATACCATCTTTTGACTATTGGACCGCGAGATGAGTGAAATAATATGTTGTAAAACAACGAATTTTACTCCCATTTTGGGCTGCCATCCTCAGGTTTCAAACTCAGTACGGGGGAGAGGGTTGTCAAAGGCAAATCCAAACATTATATTCAGCACCTGGCCACGTTTATGCATATAACCTACTTTGTTAATATTCCACTTGACAGTAACAAGCTCATAGCCGCTTATTGGCACACTAACCGATTGCACATCTCTTAGTCATTTGAACTTACTTGGTCATTTGAAAACTACTTAGTTGACGTAAAACGCGGAGGTGGAATTGAATGACTGATCCTTTTATCAGATAAAGTGACGACCTCTGTGGCGCAGTGGGCGAAGGTCCGCCTGATAAGCAGAAGGTTGCGTGTTCAATTCCCTACACGGGACAAATGTTTGTATTGCAAATATTTGTCTCAGGTCTGGGTGTTTTCTATGTATATTATGTGAGTATTTACAAAAAAAGTGTATATAAGTAGTATATCAGTCATGTAGTTCCCGTAGCATCATCTAGCCCCAAACAAGCTCTGCTTAGTTTGGGGCTAGATGATGCTGTGTAAAAAAAAAATGTGTTCTACATTATAAATATATTTTTTATGCGGCACTACTATTTATAATTTAAAACGTTAGAGTTCACTTTTCTCTACTTCTTTGACAATTTAATAAGTAACTTAATCCCTTTTAGAGTTTAATAAACATGTCATATATCTCCAAATGCGACATGGATACTTTGGCTCAGTTCCTGCTATGTGACGGGTGGCGTTAGAAATGGACCGATGACATCGAAAAATTACTTCTGGGTCTACCCACGTTCAATGCTATTTATAAATGGAAATATTTGATTTCAAATGCTGTAAAATATATTTGGCTTCAGCTGCCCTGCTTATACTTATTAACTACAGATATAACATAACTTACGCTCATCTTTAAATTAAATCGATCGGAAAACCATATTTAAAGCTTGTGTTAATTTTTTTTTATCTCAAATAACTTTGTAACGAGTGTTCTTTTTTTTTTTATTAAGTAATAATATCCTTTTACTTTTTACTGTATAGTAGGTGTATATTAGTATTATTTATTATGAATATATATTTATATATATATAGCTATATATTTTTATTTTTATAGTGTGTAGTTTATTACTGTGTATGTAGGTATATGTAATTATATTTATCTAATAGTTGTATATCGCATTGCAGTCTCTTCTTGTATATATTATTACGTTCACCGCCAACCATTCTTACAATTGCATACATTCCGCTCCATCCCAAGGTTGTCTGGAAGAGATCGCTTTTAAGCGATAAGACCACCCATTGTACTTTTAGTTATATTAAGTTTTTGTTTATTTTGTTATTTTGTGGTTTACAATAAAGTATTTTCATTCATTCATTCATTCATCTTTTGCGCATTTTCTTGACTGTTACTTAAGTACTAAAGTTCGCCTGTAAGGCTAGTGGTGTTTTAACCTTATTATAGCCTTACTCCAATAACTTTTTATACCCACTGATTAAACGATCAATCATACCGTAATTTCTTATTACAAATTATTGTTGTGTTCCGTACAATGCAACGGTACAACACATAATGTACGGTACAAGCCTTTAGAAGTGGGCGCGGCAAACTCCATCAACTCCCGGAAACAAAACGTAATTTCAATTATTAAGGTTATCGCATACATATCTTCGCACGGGATCAGCACTGCCTCAAGAATTTTAGCCTGAAACATTCCTTGACATTTGATTTGATCCAATAAGACGATAGATGTGTATTGTGTATTATATTGTATTTTAAAGTCAACAATATATTTTTATAACCTTTCTGGCACTGAACTAGTTGTACCTGAAATGCACCAATAAATACAGCAGGAAAATGTCAATATCCAACTTATGATTTATTCTTTGGCCCATGAGATTATATCGTAGTTACCATTATAATTTAACAGGGTGTTCCAGAACATATATGTCCCGAAAGGGGGTGAATTTACGCATGAACCATTAAAAAAACATCTCAAGTTACAAAAAATTATAAAATATAGAATCGAATCAAAATCCGTCATGTAGGTAACCACCTGGTAGCATGTTGACTAACGAGCATTTCGCTCCAGCTTCTACGTGGGGTCGACGAAGGCCCCCGGGGGTCCTAGGGCCGGGGTCCGGGTGCGTCTGCACTATTTTATTGTATAATTTGTAAGATTTCACTGGTGGATTAAATAAACCACAAGAGTTTTTTAGCCACAAGTAAGGACAAAATTTAAGCTTACTAAAACACGGAACGTTTGCTTTGGCTTTAGCTATTTTATCATACTACCATACTCTTAAAGCCAGTAGGAAGCACGTTTGACTTGTCTCTTCGAACCAACTCATTACTTCGAATTGGTTTTGCATAAACATGCAAAACTAATTCGACGAAGCTAGCATATGTACAAAAATTAAACAATTTATGTACATATTGCTAGCTTGCACTGAGTTATAAAATCTATGATGTAGCTAGGAATTAATAAAATCACGACTACCAATGTAATTTAATTAGAGTATTTATGCACCGAAATCCTATTTGTATGGTTATTCGTTTTACATTATACAGTAAGATCGAAATCGGTCAAACTGTTACGCAACAGCGAACACTGTCTCTGTCATTTGAAAAACTTGGAAGCTGGAAAATTGGTTTTATTTTCGAAAATTCCATGTAGAGTATCAAGAACATCTATCGAAAACTCTAGCTACAAGTATACATAAGTCTCGAATACTTATTTCAAAAGTGTCGGTCGGTCATGTGGACTAATTCAAAATTGTTTTAAGTCTATCAGTATCAGCCTCGTATCGCGTCCCGTCCGCTCCATTTTACCGAGCATCGTGTCCCATCGTTCACATCCCTAGAGTCTACATTTCCACACATCTTGTTAATACCTCTCTGCGGTGCTGTCGTAAAACCTGAACATTGCGACAAAAGTCCTTTGACACATTTCATTTTCAGCTTTGCATTTATATTTTAGAGTTGTGCGGATATGGTTAGTTTTATTATTAGAATTGGTGGTTATCTTGGTAGATTTCGATATTTTAGTTTTGGATATATTTGTCATCCTAGTTCTTGTAACTGATTGTTGTTATAATTTAACATAACAGATTTCTTTACAAAACAGTATATCACAGGTAGCTCGCGTAAGCATTTTGGGTCATCAATTACCTTCCTTCTTTGATTCACGAATTCAAAATTACACAGATATAATACATTCAACTGAAAAATAAAGAAACGCGTTAGAAAAGCTTTCCTAATGGATCTGGAAGTACGCCGCAAACAAGACGGAGGGGTATTGTTAGATGCACTATTGTTTTGGTTGCTATGAACTGTGGAAGTTGGAAGTTAATTCACTTCAGATCTGACGAAGATTTGAAAAAATAGTATCTATCCTTAAAAACATTTTTGTAAAATATTCAACAAGACAGTGCAATTAAAAATAATGTTTTAGGGGCGTCAACCGTATTCATATCGCCATTTCATTAAGTATACTTACCTTAATTACGAATACCTACATTCTACGTGTCTTTACACTTACAAGTCGAAAGAATATAACCCAAAATCCTTGTAATATCTAAATATGGTTATCACTAACTATTTTATTTTTCAGTGGTATGAATAAGTTGACTGAGTCATCTCGAAATTTTTCAAAACCTTAATTTTGTTTGTTTTTTTTTTCGTCAATGTTCGATCGGTACCACACTATAGCTGAATGAAGGATCATAAAGAAACAAGCAGAGTATGTTGCCTGATTCTTCTAAACTTGGATACGCGCGAGGAATCGGCGAAAATTCACATAAAAAAGACGTAATTTTTAAGCTGACGTTTCTATATGGTCCTTGTGATTTCAATTGATAAAAATCTTTTGACTTTGAGTTTGAACCGTTGTTTGTTCCAGCTCTTTTATTTATACTGCTGCAGGGTTTACTGGTAAAAATGTTTACTCAGTCGCTGCAGCGTTACATTATACGGGCTCGGGCTGACCCCTCCTTCCTATCCTCCTAAACCAGCATAGGAAGAAGCTTTTGCCAAATTCCAAAGTAGTGCTCACAAAGCGTATTCTCTTTTTTGTTTTTTTAAGGTTCCGATTTTCGACTGCCTAAGAAAGAAGTTTCGTCATGAAGATAAGTCTGTCTGTCTTTAATCAAAGCCATTGTATGAGATTTTTTTTAATGGTCACGCGTACATAGCTGAAGAAAAAATGATATTTTGGTCTTTGAATTTGTAGGAGCCCTGAAAAATATCTGGTAAAATTGGTGATTTAGATCAATTTGGTTTTGTTTTTTATTTGCACAAGCAAAAATATTTCAAAAATATTAAATTAAAATTGTAATGGCCAGAATTGATTAAAATTATTTGAAATGGATTAAAACTTTATCGAATAAAGCGGCCGAAATCAAAGATGTGCTTTGCAAAATCACTTCGCCTAAATTTAAAAGAAATAAATATAATGATATTCCCTTGTCAATGCATCTATGAAAATCTTATGTATGTTAAGAAAAATATTAATATGTTCCATAAAAATAGCGATAATCATAATGTTATTTCAGAAATAAGGACAAACTTGCTGTTGCCACTTGTAGACTTCATAAAGGTGTACGCTTTTATAACAAACTGCTAAGAGATATACAATTTTGACAACTAAAAAATTTAAAAACGTAATTAAACAAAAATGTTATAAAAAGGCATTCTATAAAATATCGGATTATTTAGATGATAAAAAGTCTTGGGATTGAAAATGCTTCAACGCGATAAAAAATGTAGGTACCTAATGTTTTGTCAAAAGATTATTAAAAAGAATAACAGCATTATTTTCTTGCTTGTCTTTCCGTCTTGGTCGCAGAGGAACAGGCAGTAGATAAAACCAATGTTTCAAAGTGATCATTGTGATTTAAATTAATAAATCAATAAGACTTTGACTTTGCAACCTCTTTAGTTCAAAACCGTATACAGAAAAAACTTTTCATCTAACCTCTTAAATATAGGTACGGCATTCTAATTCTACGTAGTGGTTGTCAATATCCAACTAGTCTACGGTTCCAACATACAAAAATATTGCTATTAGACGAAGTCTTTAGAGTAATATAACTTTATTCTGCCTGTCCACAAACCATAATCAAATTCCAAAAATTCGAAAAACTCAATAAAAAATATAGGTGTTTTAAAATGTAGGATAGGTTAGGTTAGTAATAAAACCGTGCTGACTTTGCAAGCATTCACTGGGCGTGGTCAAGCACACACACTTGACTTTTTTTTACACTTTATTGACCCTTGTTTAGGGGTCTCAGATTCTACAACCTCAATAGTACACCCAAAGCCGAAATAAATATAAAAATAAATAAATAATGCTGGACATTTTCACACAGCATCATCCAGTCCCAAACTAAGCAGAGCTTGTATTATGGGAACTACATGACTGATATACTACTTATATTTTGTAAATACATACATAATATACATAGAAAACACCCAGACCTGAGACATATATTTGCACATACAAACATTTGTCCCGTGGCGGGAATTGAACCCGCAACCTTCTGCGTCTGAGGCAAACAATAAAAAATATATGCAAACCATACATGCAGCTGTAACCAAAGCCGCACCTTTTCCGTCTCAGCTGTGTATTCACCCGTCACGCCACTGAAGTAATTATTATTAATCTTCTCAGATATCAAAACCGTTATTTTAATCGGTCCATTACAGGGATATCGTGTCTTCATATAGGATGGCATACGAAATGGCAAAAAAAAATCGATTAACGTGATTCACCTATGGTTTCGGTTATCTATGTAAATGATGAAGTCTAATGCACCAATGTTGAGAACTTTATATCTCAATAGCAAAGGTTAGATTTTTGGTATAAAACCGCACAATATTTTCCTCAACTGCTCTTTGATAGTACCGTGTGGTTGTTTCCAATCACCACCTTATGTGCACAACGTTGACTGACGCTCAAACAATTAGGACAATCCAGCTCACTAACCAACGTGCAACGACATGACTATAAAACCGATATGGGCAACGCGACGTCAAGGAATACTACCACCACTAGAATAGCTATTTAGGTGTACGATTCGGTTTGGATTATTTGGATTATTACTTTTTTTTTAATAATCTAACTACCCAGAGTACGGCATGATTAAAAACGAACCTAGGTACTTCTGAATAACATAAAGCTTACAGCTATGAACAATCTTTTAACGCATGTTTTCAGCGCTGTACAGGCGACACAGCAGCGTTAATCTTTAAGTATTTTGCTGAGTGTGCTTGAATAGTCGATTACAGCGCGATAACAGGGTACATACTAACAAGCTAATTTAAGATCCAAGCTAACAATAAATGTATATGTATGTAATGAATAAATGAATATACTGTAGAACGTATAGTATTTTATAGGTATCTGTGGTAGAACTTGACACTGGAGGTTGCGGGTTCGATTCCCGCCACTCAGGTCTGGACGTTTTCTATGTATAATATGTATATATTGACACAAAAAGTATATAAGTAGTGTATCAGTCATGTAGTGCCCATAATACAAGCTCTGCTTACTTTGGGGCTAGATGATGCTGTGTGAAAATGTCCAGCATTATTATTAATAAAAAAACATTTAAGCACATGTAACTTTCTTAAAATATTTCATTGTCAAAAAAGAAGAGCATTAATTGTCTGTTTAGGTACAGTATTTTTTTATTTCATCTACTTAATTATGTAACCGGATGTTGGTATAGTTATTAGTTCAAGCAATAAATATTTAATTAATTCTGGTCTATTCTATTTTGTTTATCGTTGTGTTTTATAAAGCCGTGGCTTCGGAAACCTTTAGTATGGGCGGTTTGAGTCGCACTTACCTCGGTTGGCATTTTGTTTGGTTTCAATACATTGTCTGCAAGCTAAAGCTTACAAAACAGAGTAAGTAGGTACCTACATCAGTACAATAACTAAAGAGCAGTATTTCTTAAATTTATCTATTAATCTCTCCGTTAAAATGTAACGTTTTTAATACAAAAATATAATATATTAATTATCCTTATAATAATTATAATATGTAAAATTTGGAGCATTATATCTATTTTTCCTGTGACCAGAGTTTTTTGAAATTTGAAATTGGTGTAGTTCGCATCTTAGAATAATCCATAGACTACCTACCACCAGATACCACTAGGCACAGTCAGCGTTACCAACTAATTATCCCTTTGGGGTTATTAGACTGATTTTTTTAATAGTTGTTCTTTACTTTTATTTTTTACTCAGTAAATTTAACCTGAGATTAAATACACTAATGATGGGAAAAATCTTAAAAATTACTATCCAACTCATTTAAAGTTCAATCTTTGTACTCCAGAGGGGTAACCAGTTGGTGAAGCTTACCGTGCCACGCAAGCGAAATCGCGGGCAGAAGCTAGTAAAAAGTATAATCGCTGTTGATTTTGGCCAGTGATTAGAATGGCAAGAAAGGGGAGGCTGTGACGCACGCAGCCGGGTGGGGGAGCGGCTGTTACGTCACGCGTGCCGTCAGAGCTTCCGGCTACGAGCTACAGCGCTACTGGCCACGTTCTACGGCGTAGCAAATCTACGGATGAAGAACGATGAAAAAAAATGGAAAAGCAATTCGCCAAGCAATCCAATATTATTTTGCGTTTTATGGCAATTGATCCTGGATTTTGATAAAATATATAGTTTCAACTAGAACATACGTTTAGAAATAAATTCATTTAAATCTTAGTAACGAGTAGTTTTTTTTTTTTAAGTTTCTTGAACATAAATTTAGAAAGTGCTAAAGTTTACTGGTTCAAACAGTGAGTTAGTTGATTGCCTAGTTCGGAATATTTACCAAACCCTTTACTCTAAATCAATGCCTTGCCAACATAAATAAAATCAATGTTTGTAACAGACTCAGTATTGCTGGCATTTTTGCCGGTCTAGTCTATTGGTTTATCAGCAAGTATGCACGATGCATTTGAATTAACTAGTTCTTGGCCTTGCCCCTACGCCTGATACTGCTTTTTCACAAATAACCGCACCTTCTTTGTTTGATAAAGTGCCCCTTAACATACTGGTAGAATATTCCAATCCAATCAACTTAAGAGGCCTTTCAGGCCTACCGTGCACCAAATGCAGAATATCTATTACTCAGCAAAATAGCTGGACATGAATATGAAAATATCTACCTCCTATATAAATGGAAATAGTTTCTGCGACGTGTATTACTTTCTCTGCTGTCATCGAACACAATAGAAGTTATACTCATTTTTCAAAGACTGTGCTATGCTTTTGTGTGAGTTGATGAATGTGATTCGAAATTGCTCGCGGTTATGATTTGAGATTAGGCTTCATTCATGATGACTGCGCATGAAAGTTAATCTAAATAAATCTGTGATTGATTAAATTCTTATGAAGCGCATAGCATAATCTAGAACCAAGTTATGGCGGTTGAGTAGCAGTTCTGATTGTTTAAACGCGTTGTTGAGAGTGAAATATATCATCTTGGAAGTCAAGGAACACAGGTATCCTTCTAGTGCAATTTATGCAACTGCAAACTGATTTTAATCTTTCAATATAACCATTATCATGGCTAGCTTAGACATTATTTCTGAAATGAAAAAAAAAGAAATATACAGCAGAATACCAGTGCCATGTAGGTAGGCAACTACCTACCTAGCATTATGCTGAGCTTATACTTTTTTGGTGCAACATAGAACTGTCTAGAAAGATGGATAAGTAAGGTGCGAGGGGCATTTCTGTTTCAAGTATCCTTTTAAGTAGGCTATTCTAACTTATTAGATAGATAGATAAATAATTTATTTGTAACTACTTATTATTTAAGTATATAACTAAGATGGTTGGATGCTGATGATGTAAGTAGCTACAAATTGGCATAGAACTCAGCATAAAGCGCCGCAGGCCTGGTAAAGGTAAGTAGCCTGCTGATCTTCCGTCCTCTCCCAACTTATATTTTTTTCATAACTTATCCCGCCATCCTAACTTTGTTACAAAATTTCTGGATTTTTTGTCGTGCTAAATAAATGTTTTTCTTTCTTTTTTTCTTCAAATTTTCGCCCACTTTCGTAGTAAAATTGTGAACTGTTTCATCGCATGGCCTATTTGATTACCACAAACAAAATATATACCAAGTTACTAAAAACATATCTTTTTATAGAACTAGTTACTGCTCACGGCATCGCCCGCGAGGTACCCGGATCATAAGGAACGCTTTCGCTCGAACATTTTTTCGTTGACATTGGCAAAATTGGTTGCCACGAAAAGCCCTTTTATTTTAACGGCATAATATTATAGCCTATGCACACCCTGAAGGTTCATTCTAAAAATTGGTGAAGAATTAATGAAATCGTATGAGTAGAAAAATTATCTTCTATATTCAAACTTACAAACTTTCAAAGTTTACATCTTTATAATATTATATGGTACAGATTCTAATGAAGTGATTTAATATCTAATACCTGGGAGCATCACAGTATCAGTTTTCTACCTATATTTAAATGTAGACCTCTACCTCTGCTTCGTTAACAGTAAATTGTTTCCCAATTAAAACTTTGTAAACAAACAGTGCCCAACAATGAGGTTTTGAAAGTTAAATATAGATACTTAGGTTAATTTTATTTATATTTTTATTTAAATAAAACAATGAACAGTCTTACACGCATCCATAAACAGTTCTGACAGAAATAGTAGATTATTATAAGAATAACTTATAACAATCGTATATCTCGTAATCTACAATAATGATGAATCGACTGTTGCCATTAAAAGTCGACATGCAAGATGGTAATTGCACCCACTTTCTCAACCATTACCATTTGTCAATACAATTTTAAAAAACTCGATCATATACCTACCGATCACCAACCAAAAAAGTAACCAATGGGTGAGAAGCACCATTAATACCAAACTAAAACTGACTGTGCAAGTTTTAATTCAGAAACTTACGCAGATTTCGAAAATTCTTCTAAACTTAAAGTAATGGCTGACTGCACTAAGCTTAGGCAAAAATTGAGGCGTGTCATTTGAAAATTTATAATATAATAAATTAAATAAAAAATAAAAAATGGTTTGCTAAACCTATGATTTCAAAATTAACCTCGTTTCCATAATCAGCAGCCTCAACTAAGTCGAAAACGATATCCTATTAACATATTAAATTTTGAAAAAATGGTATGCGCCATCTTTTATTTTATATTCAACCTCATTGCCATTTCAGCATCCCCAATGAATTTTTGAATATAACATTCGTGTTTGCCATGATTGATTTCATACTAGACGGCAAAAGGATGAATCGGGGGACAACGGGAATAACCCCCTTGTTGATAAAAATTGTTGCCTATACTTATAGATGGGGATATAAATGATTTGATGTTACTCAATAGTAAGGTCTACGAGACTTTTGTCATTGAAAAATTTGAATATGTTCCTGATTTAAAAGTTTCGGTGCTCTAAGGTACTAGTTGCTAATCAAGCTTTAATCAAGTAATCAAGATTTGTTAGCAACTGCTGCTGATAAGTAAACGCAAAGTATGAATGTATTTAGCAAATTTTTGTAATTGAACCGCTGAAATCCTTTCAATGCAAGCTTTTGTTTACCTCTCCGTACGTTTTATGAATCAATCTTTAATGGGGTTTCTAGAGGTTCTCTTCAGAAAAAATAATAATGAGCCTACTTACGAGTGCCAAATTAAAATAACTTGTAGCATATACAAGTTGTAAATTTTATAATTATAAAGTACGCGTAGAGATATCTTAGATCCACAATTTTCCAGACCTCAATTACAAATACAGATTCGAACATATAAACTACAAAAATTCGCTGAAACAGCTTTTGTTTTAGCGATTTTTTTTAATAATTTTTCCATGACATCAAAAAATTATTTATTGACTTACGAAAAGCGTGAATATACGTGTGCTCTACGTGTGTTCGAGTCATCATAAGTAATCCGTGTTTTGAACTTCAAAGAGTTTATACTGATCAATGGAGGAGCCACAGCGTAACTCTCCCTTACTAGAATATTATTATGTTGGTAAGTACTTTAAGTTACAAGTCCTTACATTTTCAAGCAGTAGATAGGTACCTATATAAATAGTAGATGAGTAATTATTTCATATATATTTTGAATGAAAACATGGTTTTTGAAGTTGAAAAAAGATTGCCGATACACATAGTGTGTTAAAACTGATCTGAATAGTTTTCAAAACTGATCTAAGTGCGAGATAAATACTTACTACAAGTAAGTATACTACAAGTATTTTTCTGGTTACAGGTATCTATATCTTAGTTATCTCAGCTAACTTGTAAAGCTTTTTATAAATTCCTTGGTATCCACGTGAAAATGTACATAACAGTCATGACGTATTGCATTATTATAGTATCTCAAATTTTCAACGCTCAAAATTTTATGTGGACTAACTTTTTATGATGCATAAAAAAATTTAATGTGATAGCTTTCACACTTGGAATGGACTGCACTCTCATAACTGAATTAAATTCTGGCAAACCTCGTTGAAAACATTGCACGACAAGAAAAGAGCGTAGAACGTTTTATTATTTTAATTAATTTATTCATAAGTATCGAAATATTCGTTTCATTTTTAGAGTGTTAAAGTCGTAACAGTCTAATATTTAATAAGCAGAACTAAATAATGGAACGCTTTCGTCTAGATCAGTTGACCTATATATAGATCGTTTACAACGGTCTTTACATAGATAGCTGTTTTATAAGTATTTTTTGTATATACCTACTTGTAAATAATTGTCTTCATAAATCATTAACGGTTCTCTAAAGTTTCTCATAATGCGTCTTCATATTCAGGCGGATCCCCGGGCCTGTGTGGTAATTTTAATTAAGTGAGGTATATTTGCCGAGACGAGCGCTCGGGAGTCAGGGAGGGGTTATAAATGTTAGCCGTAAAGGTAACAAATGTTCGCGGGAGCTCCGTGTATGCCTGCGGACCCTAGACTTCGGCGCTTCCCCGAGGTAGCTGAGAGCCACCTGCGTCGCTCCTTCCTTCCTGTCGCACAATGCCACTGAATTCGAGCACGTCCCTTTCCTCTCCGCTGAAATTACAAAATTGATATCAACCAACGTGACAAATAATGATATTTTATGATTGTCGTAAAGTTTTATTGTAATCTTATGATATTTTTAAAGGGAGAAGAGAGATGCTAATTTTTAGATCTAACTTTTCGAGTTCAAATACGACAAGTGTCGAGGCAAGGCGATTCGGGACAATCTCTTCGAGTCAGCAGAGATTTAAATCCTTCAAATTCTAAGTTACGTGCGCGCATCGTGAATTGTGGAATTTTCTCGCCTCGTATTTTAAGTCGAGTTTTGCTCGGCCGAATTAGGGATGTATCCGAAACGAAAGTATAGGAAAATTGAACGCAAATCCGATTTCTCGAATCGAAATCTTTCTAAAACGAGAGATGGAGCCGATGCACCGTTTTTAGGATCTGAATTATTCAGTCTGAATAATTTTATTGATTTGAAAGATAATATGTTGTTTTAAAACGTGTTTTGGAACCTTTAAAGGTTCACTTAGTCTCAATGATTTATTTGATTTGAAATTCTACTAATCCTACCATCTTACTAATATTACGAGTATAAACGCGAAAGTTTTTACTCTTTCACGCAAATATTTGTTACTCTTTCACGCAAAAACTACTGAACGGATTTTGATGAAACTTTACAGTAATATAGCTTATACATCAGAATAACACATATGCTACTTTTTATCCGGGTACCACACGGACGAATCCGTGGGCAGAAGCTAGTATTATAAATGCGAAAGTTTGTGAGGATGGATGTTTGTTACTCTTTCACGCAAAAACTACTGAACGGATTTTGATGAAACTACAGTAATATACCTTATACATCAGAATAACACAAAGGCTACTTTTTATCCGGATACCACGCGGGCGAAGCTGAGGGCAGAAGCTAGTATGCATTACTAGCATTAGCAGTCAATCGCACGCTTATTTCGATTTGCTGCAAACATACAAGCTACTCGCCGAATGACTTGGCACGAGTGTGTAGGCGCCATGAAAAGCAGAAGGACCATGAAATGTTTGGGTGTTTAAATCAAGTATTCCCTTCCCTTGTAACCCGCCCGACTATATTAGAATAGAAATGGCAGTGGTTGTTTATCGCTTCATTTAGCTAAGTGAAGGTACTTACTTACACCCGTTTTCGTGCTCTAGGTAGGTTAGACCGATATCAGAAGTATCACAGTTCTCTCTTTATAATTATATTTCAACAAGATACCGTAATGTTCATCAGGAAAATAATTGGCCTGTTTTGCCTTATGATTCGAGGAAGCTGAAAATTATATACGACCCTTCAGTAATGCCTCAACGTAAAGTAAGCAAAAGAGGTTCTTTAAAACATTTGAGTGTTACATATATACATGATATTATATCGTAAAATTAAATAAATATAAGGTGTATGGGCTAAAAAAGTGTTGTATAATTATATTTTTTTCACAAAAAAAAACACGCTCACGACTGTATTCGCCATGATGGACATCCTTAGATTCATAAGTAAGCATTCCACGTGACAGGTTGCAAGCTAATCGCCGCTTATTGGAGCACTAACTGATGGCACGTGCCTTCGATTTTTTTTGTTCTAGGGTATGCTGGTTTCCTCATGTTGTCTTTTACCGTTTTGAGTACGTGTTATTGCGTACATACATTTTTCCGGGTTTCAACCCACGACCTCCGGATCGGAAGTCGGGGTACCGCCCGCACTAGGCCAACACGGCTCTTCAATCATCATGTTTGAGTTGTATTGTATAAAAAAACAAGAGCAGATTGTTTTTTGTTTCTTGTTGAGTTTTTCATCACAAGTCTATGCTAAAACGAGACAATAAGTTTGCATGGATGGGTACCGTGAGCCCACATTCGGGCCATGGATGAGCGCGGAGTGTACCTGATAGTGCCGCCACATTGGGCTCACTGGACTGTGAACGTTTTTTTTTCCTCTAGAATATTCTAGAGGCTAATTAGTATCTCATGATTGACCTAGATTTATATAAAACTAGCTTCTGCCTACAGCTTCGCCCACGTAGTACCAGGATAAAAAGTAGCCTATGTGTTATTTTGATGTATAAGCAATATTACTGTAAAGTTTCATTAAAATTCGTTCAGTAGTTTTTGCGTGAAAGAGTAACAAACATCCATGCTCACAAACTTTCATGTTTATAATAGTAGTGGGATAAAAAATAGCTAAGAATGTGTTCGATAATACAAAACTTTTACTGTCTTTTTTTTAGGGGATGACACTTTTTTTGTATTCTTTTTATTGGTAGTATTTACACGACTTTCACTAGATTACACTATAATTTACACTAGTCTACACGAACTCAAAAGGCAATTTTGCGTCTGCTCTTTCTATATCCGTGTTGTCGAGGAGCTGGATTGCCTCGACGTTCACATGATGATGAAGTCTATGCTTGTGAGCTTCTGCATATTTCTAATGACTTTATTGACTAGTTGTATGTTGACTATGAATGTGGTAATTTGCTTTAACTTTAAAAAGAATCCCAAAAATGCAAGTAAAATAATAGAATCGAAATGTACTAAACTTCGGGATGTATAAACAAAAGATCTGGATTATATTCCCCGGGTAACATTTTACAGCACAGTCAAGCTTTGTCCGGCTCTCCTACTTAATGGAAACACAACATTTTTCAGTAAGAGCGTATTTTCTTTCTGAGAATTTAAAAACTATAGCTAGTAACAGAAAAGTTTACGTTGATTTAGGTTTACCTTTTGTTTAGGTATCATCCATGTTGGCCTAGTGGGCAGTAGCTCGACTTCCGAAACCCACGATCCTGTCGTGGGTTTCGCACCCAGCCCTGCACCAATGGATTTTTCCACTCAAACTAATGCCCGTGTTAATACACCTGCTCGTAACGGTGAAGGAAAATATCGTGAAGAAACCAATGTGCCATAGAACGAGAAATTCGAAGGCATTTGCCATTGGTTTGTGTTCCAATAATCGGCGATGGGCTTGCAACATGCCACGTGGAATGTTACCTGCTTGCAAAAGGCGGGCATGTGCAAAATATAATGTTTTGACGAGCTTCTAACTATGCCCTACTTGGTATCCGCAAAAATCTACTGAGTATGTATCTGAAGATATCGTTCATGGAGAATGCAGTCGTGTGCGTGTTTATTGGTTTTTGCTTAGACTAGAAGGAAATATGCTACTTACAGATGATGGATACATTTCTGTAGGATAATAAGTAGATACGCAGTTTTTCCTCCGTGACACAAAAATACCTGTGTCTATGTAACAGTGACATTCAAGGACATTAGTGAACTGGGTAAGTTCACTATAATATTAATTCTCTTGAAAATTATGTAGATTAGATTTGATGCGAGTTGATTTCGGTGGAGCCACTAAGAGCTGTGAGATAAGGCATTTTAACATGAGCTTCGGGTAAAGCTGCGTCCACATTTGTGACATTTCAACGTACTACCCCGTGACCGTGGCAGAGAGGCGGGACAAAGAAAGGTGTGCGCGGTATTAGTCTTGCGGGCTAAAGTCGAACGCGGTGAGTATCGTGACTGTACGTTGAAATGTCACAAATGTGGATCAGACCTTAGATATATTTCTTGCCAACATTTATACTTATCTACCAACTATAGCGTGTGCTGATTCAAGGGCGTCTTGATATGAAATTATAAACCAGTTAATTCCAAGCGACCTTAGAGTGCATAATGCAAGTTTATATTGCAATAATACCAAGGCTAGAACTAAATTAGTGCTCTAAATAGCCGTTTTAAATAATAATTATAGTGTTGGTAGTCCTATGTAATATTTATGTTGGGGACTCATAACTTGCGATCGATTCTACTATCCGCGACCTTGCCCGTTATCGGGATCATAAGATCCCGCCGCTCATAAGATCATAAGATCGCTGCCGTTTGGAACGTGCCGCTCATGTTTATACATGAGCGGCACGTTCCAAACGGCAGAGGCAACTGCAGCTGTCGACACCCGTCAGCGGCAGCCGTCGACCTATAGTGACATATGCAGTTGCGTGCCGTGTCCGCCATTTAGTCAGAAGACTGCGAATAATACCTGAGTTCGCACGCGACTTTGACGACATTGAAGTATGTAAAAACCTACTTACCTCAATGTCATGGCGATTCTTTACTCGGCTGAAATGCTTTTCCACATTATATCTTGGCAACATATCTTTCAAAATAGCCGTCAGCTCATCAAAAGAAGCAACATTCGAAAATAAAAGAAAAAGATTTACTCGTTCATTCGTAAAAGTGGTTAGAGTGTAAAATAAAATCCACCTTGTTCTCAATTAATTAATATTTCTTGAACCACAGGCACTTGTTTTTATAGAGTAGTAGCAATAACAGTGTTTCTTCTTTGAAAGCCATTTTGCTACATGCTCCTGTACAAAAAGAGCCGATGACGGCTGCCGTCGATCTTCGACGTTGACATGGCGACAGCAACCGTCAACCCGTCGGCGGCAGCCACCAACCAACACGTCCACGGCTTTCACCGATGGCTGCAAATTGCCTCTGCCGTCGTTGGCAATGTGCCGCTCGTGTATACGAACGCTCACTCTAGCATTGACAGTTGTCGTGGGTAGTGAGGGTGTAGCCCTTACACTCCACGACAACTGTCAAGATCTTTGTTCAAGATCTTTGTCTGAAGGTAGCTACTATTCAAAGTCTAACAAGCTCACCTTCACATAGCACCTGCTACAGGCAGACAAATAAGCCTATTTTAGAATTCCATCTCCCAATGACTAGAACTACATTTTTATATGGCGTGCAGATAGGTACATCTTGAAGCCTGCCTCGTAAAAGCTATTTAAAGGCAGTCTTGCTTGTGTACGGCGCTTTCTATTAAGTTGGTGCACGCGAGTGTACGTACGATTATCACATTTCCGTAAACAATGTTATGACATGGTTTATCTATCTGTTGCGTATCTATCAATCGTTATTTAGACTTTATAAAGGTATATCATCGATATAGATAGGTTACCTGATAGGTAACACAAAATTTAAAATTTTCATATCTCTATTAATTCTCGTTATGTCAAATTTTTACAATATTATTGGGACCGGCCAAAGATTTTGAACACCAGCATTGTTCGGGGCGATCGATAGCCATTGCCGGCATAGCTTATTGTTGCCGGTTACTTGCCAAACTGTTGTAGTGTAACTTGAGCCTACCTCAAGGCGTCACGGAGAATAATTATCATCAGCATCAATTGCATCCGTGAAAATGTTCCTAATGAACCATCCTCTTTGTTTAAATTATACAATGCTCTCCTACAAGTGTGGGCTTTTATTTTAATGTATAAAATGAAATTTATTATAAATAAAATGAATTTATATTGGATTACTTCATTGTTATTAATATTAGATTAGTCTTTCATTGACAAATATGATATATACAACTATGTACAATTCTTTAATTATAAATCTGTAATTATCACCGCACAGGGTCGCACGCAGCCAACTTTGCATGCAACAACCGCGGCCACGCTGACCTCAAATTGATGCTGAATCAACCAACCAGTCACCTAAAATAAATTGCCAAAATTACAGTAACTACATCTTATTACGAAAGTTATTTTTTATAATAATAATAGTCATTTATTTATCTCGCAATAGGATACATCCTACTGATATTATAAACGCGAAAGTTTCAGAGGATGGATTTTTGTTACTCTTTCACGCAAAAACTACTGAACGGATTTTGATGAAACTTACAGTGGCATTACATCAGAATAACACATAGGCTACTTTTTATCCGGATACTACGCGGGTGAAGCCGTGAGCAGAATCTAGTATAATATAGTTGATAAATATAGCGATTTAATTAGTAGGTATCTATCAACCGACCGGATATTACGAGTAAGTTTTATTTTAGTCAATTTCACGTCACTTTTATTTGGATGGTCGGTGACTTTCCTATATGCCTAAATGTTTTTTAAATAATTGTAGCAAAGTATATATACCAACTCTTGATTGTTCGGCTATGGTACACTGATTGTGCGACTTGCTATAAATAGGTATAATCCGTAACCTACAAAAAATGGTGTGGAAATACCTACTCTATGTCTTGCTAAAAAACTGCCGTTAATTAAGAGGGACCATCGCTACTGACAAGGTAGCTTTTTTCATTTTCCACTGCGTTTTCAAGTACTATAGTGGTACCAAGGTACCACTACTAATCAGTTGTTAGCTCAATAGACCTGAAACCAAGCTCTGATTGCGGGACTTACAAATCAAAATGTAGTTTTTAAAACTGTAGTACCCAAGTGCTATTTTTTTAAACATGATGCCTCCAAAGGCTAATCATACGCTGAAGTTAAGTATTTGTCTCTTCAATATAATGTGAAGATAAGGCGTTCAATTTGAGTTTCTTTCCTCTCATCGAGCTCATCACTTTTTAAAGATTGATAAACCGGAAAACTTATCTTATGAAGCTCTTTCCGAACGAAAACGGGAAGACTTCTCGAGTTGCCTTCACAAGTCGAATAAAGATATTTTACTGCGATCGTCCCGAAAACTTTTCTTTTGGAGATATGTAGGTAGTTATTCTATCTATATAGTGCATACACTTCGTACCTACAGTTTAATTGTACCTTACAGTAAGTATGTACGTATTAAAAAAAATTTGCTAATGGGGCTAGATGATGCTGTGTGCAAAATGTCCAGCATTATTATTATTATTATACATCTACACTATTTATTAACCTGTCATGAATATTGACCATTTAGTACTAATCTGTTACTGATACATTTTCCACCCAGATTAGTACTAAGTAGTTAACATTCGTGCGCGAGCGACAAATGTGTAAATGTGGAGTTAGACTCAATTCAGCAGAAGAATACGTAATCAATGTAACAGATTCGGCCGATCTCGTTAGCGCGGCGGGCGACCAGCCGGTTGAGACGCAAGAGGCACAGTTTCGATTTCCGCAGCAGGATAAATTTTTGCATGTCCTGCGGATATTTGTTCCGGGTCTGGAGGTTGTAAGAAACTATCCGTTGCAGCCCATGAACAGGTGTAGTGTCTTCCATAAATAGGAAGGTACCATTTATAATTTATTTCATGTGTTGCTATTAAATAAGTAGATAAACATAAACAAGCTCACACGATAGCATAAAGCAGACTGTTCTATTGCTGACTTATGATTTAAGAATACGAACAAACGTAACAGACTTGACCCCCACACTAGGATTTCTAGTCAAAATATCAACCTCAGCGGGGAAATCTTATACAGGCTGTTAAACTTAAACGAGACTTTCAAACCGTAATTATCGATCAAACTTTATACACTTCGAAAATACACTTCTATTACTTAATGTCCACTTCGGTATCTTGAACATTTTTATTTATGGTATTTTGACGCTGGCCGTTTAATTAGTGATGTTTTGTTTATTTTGCGTCCAAATGGAAAAGTTTGTTCCTATTGCGACCAATTACAAACTAATCTCCAAGTTCGGCGACTATCCGGGATTTATTAGAACAACTCTCTAGTACCACTTAACATCTAAAAAAAAATTGTGACTGTCCACTAACGTAATTACAACTTGCATAATAGTTTTTAAACAGTCTTTATTTTTTTTCTGATGAATTTGAAAGGCACATTAGAAAGAAACAAAGTCTCGTTTGGTTAATCAACTGTTTAATGAACTTTATAAGGCACTGAGTGTTCAAAGTCTAATGTCGTCATGTATCAGAAGCTTTAATGAGGTGCAATCCGCTATCTGATTCGATGCAGGATAATTAATTCACGGCATTGTATCGCTAATTATGTTGGATATTATATAATTGCCTCAAATTATTATGCAAATATGAGGTTTTCGTGACTTTTATAGGGGTGGGATTTTGGGAGTATTTTTTTACTATTAATCAAAGTTGTATAGCACAATGTTGATTATTATAGGAACGTAACAAATGAAACTTATTTTTGTCAGGCTTAGCAATGTCCAAAATTTCTAGAACTTTTTGCCAAATAATTGCATAATTGTATTATGCCTAAAAAAGTACTTCTAAAACTTCTCGGGTCTGGGTGTTTTCTATGTATAATATGTATGTATTTACAAAAAAATGTAATGCCAGAAAAGCCTAGAAATTTTGGAATGCCACAGGGTTGGAACGAGTAATTTTCAACATCAGGAAGTTTTGGACATTGCTAAGCTGGTTAAAATGAGTATTTCCCCATTGCCATTTCGTTAGTGTAATTAAGGGCGAATAAGTAGCTTTATAAGTAGCTTTAGACTGGAAACTAGTGTACTGTAAGTAAACCTACAAATGAATTGACCAACTCTGTAACTATATTTTAAAACATGTTTTTGGTACGTACCGTAACAAAACACGTAAAACGCGTATTGGGTGTAAAGGGCTGAGTCCTCACGGCAGGTTTCATTCAAAGTGAAGATACCCGTTACGGGGCCTACGCGAACGCTATTGAGATTAGGCACGCGACACACGAAAATTATTAGTCCTTCTATAAAATTGCGCTCAAAACACCCTCCTTATTTTTTCAGAAGCATAAACATATTATCAACGTAATATGTTTAAGGGCACGCTTGTCAAAAAGCGTGCCCTTATCAAAGAGTCACATGCGTGGATGTTAGAATGCACGCCACCGGAATGTTTCCCATACAAACGTATTCCCCTAGATTATGAAAGAAGACTAGAGCATTTTTTGTAACATGGTAAGTAAGCAATACAAAACTATTTCTTTTTTAATAGGTAGTCATATCACAAACTGAATTATAGGATTCTTCTACATACGTTGAAACCGCTCTAAAAAGACGCCCATAAATTTAGTTACAATAAAAAACCATAACGTAAAAGGCAAGTTATAAAACGTTACTTTTGTAACTCGCCTTTTTACAAATTCAACTCCATCTAGTTTGTTTTTACTAAATCTACCTTTTCGATCCTTTCCGTTTTGTCCTGATACACATGTGTTTTATTTTGTTTATAATCAAGCCTATAAAGCTATTAACTTTTATCATCATCTATTGATAATTATTGAAACCAAACACACTTCCCTCAAATTTAAGCCGAAAATATCTTCGTTTCACTCTAGTGTTTCATATAATTGTGCTATTTGTTCCCACTCGTAACATCTCGCTTAGTTTGCTCAGTCCATTGAGGAACTTTTTTAAATCCATTATAAAAGTTAGTGGCGTGTTGTTGTAAACAGCGGCCGTGAATGTGACTGTATCCGGACGGAAATGCGCTTTCGCACGCGACGCTCCATTTACGAGTAAAGGCAACCAACCACTATATCACAACGTGATAATTATATCTTTAGTTGAAAGTGTATTGTTTGATATGATTATGTCCCCATGAAAAAAAAAAAGTTTAAACCCTCACGTTTTTTATTCCAAAAACTATCGTGAACTTGACTATTCATATTGTAAAAACGGGAATTTTCACGTACTGCACTATCGGTGAAGGCACCGACTAAGTTTCGACTCACTACAGTGCACTACAGTGCACGGCGCGACGCGGAAGGAGAAAGTCGCAACCACTCACCCTGATGAAGACTCTCGGAATGAGTCGAAACTTAGTCGGTGCCTTCACCGATAGTGCAGTACGTAAAAATTCCCGTTTTTCCAAATGTCACGTGTTTTTCATTATTTTTAAAATCAACGAACCAAATGAAATCATGTACATTTAGGTTTATCTACGTTTACATAATGGTGTTTGTGCACAAAATGACAGCTCAAACAGGTATATATTATAGAAAGATAGAAAATTCTTAATTGCACAACTAAATAGAATAGAATAGAATAGAATAGAATGTCATTTATTAAGACAGAATACCACATTAACAATTATTAAACTTAATTAATATGATTGGTGTGACATCAGTCTCTCGTCAATTTAATAAAAAGTTATAAAATAATATCCTAGTTAATTTAAATAATTTCAATAGTCAATAAATTCGTGTATAATAAGATAAAATAAATTTTACAGATTCTAAATAAATTGTTGCAGATTCGTGCATGTCCATTAAGTATAATAACTAACCAGTAGGTTAACAATATATATATATATATATATATATATATATATATATATATATATATATATTTATATATATATATATATATTTATTGGATATCATTTTAAAACTAGGGCAAACTACATACCTACTCAACATTTGCGTTGAAGTTATTATAGTCATTTTCTTAATATTCGTTGACATTGTAAATGGTTTTGTTGAGGAGAAGCAGCCTGACCCTGCTACAAAACGACTTTTCACACGTACTTTGTCTTATGCTCAGCGGAAGCTTGTTGAACAGTTTGGGTCCGATAACCTGTGGTTGTTTTTTACATTTTGTAGGTTGTTTTTATAGTAAAGTACATAGGCGAACTTAATGCGAGATAGCATTCTCTTCTAGCTAACTTTTGTGTAATATGGAAAACAGTTCAGGTAGTGCATGAATAACAAGAAAAGTTATAAATTATATGATAAACACAATTACATATATCTACCTACCTACATAACCTACATATTCTATATAATATATATTATTCTCACAATACATAGCTGAGAGATTGATAACTAAATTTTGTAGGATTCGTGCTTGAGAGCTAAAAATATATAGAGGTATAGTGGATAAGTTACCTTAACGTCCTACGTGTCTAATGATTTCCATCCTATCACATGTTTTTGTTTAGTTCTTCTAATAATATACACCATTTACCTACCTCTTAGGCATTTAGGTCAAGGTTTGTTTACCTCACCTCACACTAGTCTCACACATCGTTCCGATAATCGGGTTCATTTTTGGCACGAAAAACTCACGATAGAATTGTAGAATATTTGCTAACAAAAAGTACGCTTTCAAGAATGTTTTCTATAATAGAATAGGTATGTTCAGAAGCTCTATTGTCTGGTCCTCTACGTAACCCTATTTAAATTTCAACAGAGTCTCCTAGGGCAATTATTTAAATTTCAAAAGAGTCTCCTAGGGAATTGTTCCGAACTGGATACCTACCAGCCTGTTTTCCCGGTTGTTTTGCTAGCCCTACGCAAAAGCCACTCGACTATCTACTTTGAATAGAAATTACGTAATCGATAACATTTTGACACAGCCTGCCGCGCCGCGTTTTGTCTTTTATCGCCGCTCCATCGCTATTGAAGGATTTTCCCTTTAGAAATAGCAGCGATCTGATTTAATTTAAACTTTGACCTAAATAGCATATCTATATCAATATTTTCAATAACCTTTCAATTAAAATAAGAAGAGACACATGCCTGTTGTCGCGCCGCTGCGGGCCGAGGCATATATGTAAGGGCTACCAGTGGCATTCGTTAAAACTAACCACCAGGCCACGGATGCATGTGGCGCCACTAATAACATGCTAAGTTGTACAGAGCTGTTTTTTTCTGTTAAATTTAAAGCCATTATTATTGAAAAAAGACAAAGTTGTGTTTATTAAATTTGAGTACATTTGAGTAAATTTAATCATAGGAGAGAAAAAAAAATGTTTGCCACAAGAACGTATCGTGTATGACGTCACCGCGGGGAGCAGCAGGGATGTTTGGGAATTTCTTGTAATTATGTAAAGTGCAACCGCAACCGCAGCTGACCCGTACCCGTAGTCTGAATAATTCGAAGCAGCTACGTTTTAATACCGTAAAATTTCTGAAAAGTCAGCTAGCTGAATCTATTTCGGTGATTTAGTAAGACTGCAATTTTCAGGGCCTTAGAGAGGCCTCGCACAAAATTACGTGCCACTAGACAGCGAAAGTCCATTAGGTTTTATGGGTTGCTCCCCAGGACAAATAGGCGAGCTTCAACCGTTGAAATTAATTAAATTCTCACGTAAAAGCGACTCAAAAGCGAAAAAATAGGAAATAAAAATCTGGACAGGTATCTTAACGCTTTTAAGATTTGTAGGCTTTAATAGGGCCTAATTTTTATAATAGTTTACAGAACTTATAAAGTTGAAATATATGTTTAGAAAATGAGAAAATAAAATAAAAGTATCGCTTATCAATTATGAGGATGCCAAATCTTGCAAGCTGAAGGTCGCAAACAGAATAAGCCTTCGAATAAAAAAAATGTATAAATTCTTCGTGACTGTTTTAGAACAGAAGTAAATGTAATGTTTTGCTAAATGTGTTTCTCTTAATCTCTTAATAAAGTAAAGTTATCCTTGCGTGTTGCCGCTCGCATGGGCATTCTTCATATTATTTAAAATATTGACAACACTAACCAGTATA
This sequence comes from Perizoma flavofasciatum, assembly GCA_958496245.1. Lineage (NCBI taxonomy): Eukaryota > Metazoa > Arthropoda > Insecta > Lepidoptera > Geometridae > Perizoma > Perizoma flavofasciatum. Next base: position 5,382,174 of record OY292421.1, read on the forward strand.
CAGAGTACCAAAGTATAAGAAAAAACTACTGTATCATTGTCATATTCATTTACTTAAATAATTTGAATCAAACCTAAATAAATAATTTGTAAAAGTATTTATTTATGTTTATTCAGTTATGTTCATGTGTGTTTGAATAATTTACAACACTTTTACCACTTTTTCGGAGTTATTTCAGAACTTAGCTCGTAGTCATTTTGTAGCTACATGAACGTTTCGTGCAAAATTTACGATTCGAGTCATAAAGTGACTAGCACTCTAATATTAGCTACCTTTCCACGTTTGAGGGACAAGATATTCTCAGACAATATGCAATTCGAAACAATTCCACAGCTAGTAATACACCATTGGCAATGAATTATTCCCGGGGAAGTAATATGCAGTACACGAATAGGCATGTTTGACCACAATTACAACACAGTGTGGTTTGTAGGCTATATAAGGAGCATAATACCTACCCATAGTAGGTATACTTCTTAAGTATAGAAGTAGTATATCAGTCATGTAGTTCCCACCATTCAAGCTCGGCTTAGTTTGGGGCTAGATGATGCTGTGTGAAAAATGTCCAACGTTATTTATATATTTATAGTACCTATCTAGGTGTTTATACTCGCAGCCCCTGCAGTCTAGAAGAATAATGGACACGCTATTGTACCCTTCCTATTAGATTATTCAGAAGTTACAGTTTACTTGATGGTCGATGAGATTGCCGCTTTGCCCGGGATGGGAAGATTGTCCACCGCAAATCTATACCATCAATCCGCGACAGTGAGTGATTCGAATGCTTGCTACATGAGCATCGGTGAAGGCACAGCGCAATCCATTCCGGCCCAGAGTCTTTATTATCGCTATAAAAGCACATACATACACATCTCCATCGTTTACGACCGTCTGTTTGTGTAAATGCACATTCCATGTATAATCACTTCGAACCAAACGACTTAGCGTTCGATGGTAATATCTAAAAAGTTTTCTCGTAAAAATTTGGCATTTTGGGGCCGGATCGTAAACCAGTGGAGTTTCAAAGTGGATACTTTTTAGCCAGAACATCTCACTCGAACTCGTCGAACTTCCAAACTTACGGTTGAAATTTTAATAAACGAAAGCAGCTATACCTTCGAAATCAGTTTCTTTTACTGCAGTTGAGTAAATTGTTTTATTAAAAACAGACTTAAATACGGAATTGGCGTGGCGTTATACTTTATGGTGTCTTTATTTTCGTCGTCTTTTTTTTTAAATTGGCCTAATAGGCCAAATGTACTAATTATACTGGCGCGATACACTTTACTCGCTATACACCAAATAATTATAAATCATTTTTACAATCCGAACAATTCCAATAAGTTATTACACAAGGGAAATACCGATACATATAAACAACCACGCGCAATTTATTAATATTGTGTTGTTAAGAGCCACGACGCACTATGGGAAGAAACGGTTCATATTGTGCCGAAAATCAGTATCTTTCATAGTTTTCGATATAATCTAATTACATTTTGCACACATGTTAACAGATATAGGCTACAAAATTAACTATTTGGTATGCATAAATTGGTTTTGGTATACATACAAAAAAAAAACATGAAAAATTTAATTCATTTCAAACGATAAAATTCGTTTATTATCCGTAAGAAGCCCGTATATGCATATGGTTAAAAGTTTTTGGTTTTTGTGTTTGTTTATCATTTATATCCGAAATGGCTTATCGGATTGTTATGCATTAAATTTGAGAAAGGTATATATGTTGTGATGGATTGGGCATATAGAAAGGGGTCATCCACAAATCCCCCCTGAGAAATCCCCCTTAGGGGGAAAACTGAACGCTAAAAAAGTGCAGTATTTTCCCTCATATTTTTTTCTTATTCCACTTTTCCCCCTTAAGAGAATTCCCTCAGGGGGAAACAGAACCCTAACGTAAAAAAAATACAGATATGCCCCTCATCATTATGGCTTATTCCACTTTTCCTACCTGAGAGAACGTAACCTGAACCCTAATGTAAAAAAATAATGAAATCCACCTTTTCATACCAGCAATTAAAAAAAATCACAAGTATACACAGCGAGTGTGAACGGGAAAAGGAAGGCCTCAGTGAACTTACTCTGATCGCTACAAGTCACTTCGAGACGTTTTTATTATATTGTGTGTATAGTTTTATTTTTATAAAAAGGTAATACTAAGGAAAACTGTTGGCAAAGTTGTCCAACTCATACAAGGCATTGAAAACGGATCACTTTCAATACAAGAGAAACAAGTTTTGCAATAAATATATTTGAACCATGTTTTCAATATTGAAACTAGAAGAGTTTGTTATTGGAAATATGTTTTCTATAATCATGGAAATCATGTTTGATGTAGGAGAGAAATATTATAATTAAATTTTAAAAGAAGTTTAACATTCGGATCACATTATTAATAAACTAGATAGGTATGAGATAAATTTATGAAGTTTTAAGTAAATTTTTATTTAAAATCTTTATTTATTCAATATAAAGACAATTGTGAATAATCAGGCATAGTTGTACAGGGTGGTTCGGGCACAATAGTCCAAAAGGAGCAAGGCCATTATATTAAAGGGTCCCAGTGACTGATCCAAATCGACCCCATGTATGCTTTACGATTTTTTATATGTAGTTCAGGAGTTAGGGCTATTTTTATGACTTAATTTCGATCATTGCTTGAGGAAAACGATTTATGTAGAATTCAAAGTTTGGGGTGGCCTTTGAAATAACTCGATAAATAATTCAGAATAAGCAGTTATTGGCGACCTCTGTAGCGCAGTGGGCGAAAGCCCGCCTGAGACGCAGAAGGTTGCGGGTTCAATTCCCGCCACGGGAAAAATGTTTGTATCTGCAAATATTTGTCTCGGGTCTGGGTTTTATAACTGTATTTACAACAAAAAAAGTATATAAGTAGTATATCAGTCATGTAATTCCCATAATACAAGCTCTACTTAGTTCGGTGCTAGATGATGCTGTGTGAAAATGTCCAGCGTTATTATTTATTTATTTATTGAACTGTCAAAGTTTTTGGAAATAAGATCAAAATACAATATTTTAGGCCTTATAAAAATGATAGAACACGGGTGATTCGTATCAGCACAGGGTTTCCCATCATCCTGCTCCTTTTGGACCATGGTGCTTGAATCACTCTGTATAGTGGTAAAACCTGTGCGTGCCTAAATTTTGCATTAAAGATTCCTTTATTAGTCTTTTTATTACTGATATTAGTGTTTTCAAAGTTATTTATTCGACTTGTTTCGTCATAAATAGCAGAGTTGAACTTGAAAGTTTACGTGTAAAAGTTTATGCCGAATAAAGTAACCATTCAATTATTTTGAATGAAAGTATTAAACTATTTTTGAACATTAGTTATGTGCTTACTTAATTAAGTAGAGTCGTAAAGGAACGTGACTGGACTGGTATAATTAATTTATTTTTACATGCAATCTAGCTGCTTTATTGTTTTTTATAAAATTTATAAGTATTTTATCTCTCTGAAAAATGGCCAACAATTCAACAAAATTGAGTATCTATGTATATTTATATTATTCATATTGTAAAATGGGAATTTTCACGTACCGATGGGCATCGGTGAAGTCACCGACTAAGTTTCGACTCATTCCGAGAGTCTTCATCAGGGTGAGTGATCACGACTTTCTACCTCCGCGTCGCGTCGTGCGCAAAGTGGTGTGCAAATATGAATGATCAAATTCAAGATAGTTTTTGAAATTCTTATCTATGTATTATAATATGTATGTAAGTTGTAAAAAAAAAAAAAACAGGACTGCAATAGCTTTTGCCAAGTTTTAGCTTTTTGCTCACTGAACAAAATATGAGTAAGAAGTGCTTATAAAAAACGAGAAAACAAATTATAACCTACATAAAGGTTTTCTGTATTTTTTATTATAATATGTTGTGTTCTTACTGCAATAAATAAATTATTATAAAAATGCATGCCTACGTTGCATACGCCTTAGTCCAATCTAACGCAGATAAAACTCCAAATTTAATACATAGTACATAAGAAAAAAGTACTGACAATGGAAACCCTATAAAACTTATCTGAAACGAAGTGTAAAGAAATATTTTTCCCAAGCTTGTATGGCTTGTAGAGATATATGTTCTCATCATTTCCCAAACTCGTAAAATTTCAGCCGAGGCACCTATCAAGATAGATAGGGAGGAAGAAACTTCTTTGTATCTAAAAATAGCATCAATTTGGTAGCAGCAATATACACAAATATACTACCTTCCTCGAGGACCGAGGAAGGGCGACCTGCCCTTAGATGTTTAGCAATTCTAATCAAGCCCGGACGCTTCCGGACTTACCGTTGCAGTGGCTTGTGTAGCCACAATAAATTTAAAGGGCAACCCTACCGAGGCAAGAATGGGCAACCCTTTGGAGGAATGAGCAACACAACACGCGAACTTTTTGGATAATTAAATCGGTAATAATGCAAATGTCCGACTGATATGAATCCGAAGGTTTTTCGGACCGCATTAACATTTTTAATGAGGATATTATGTTTGCTAGAGCTGTATTAAATGGCTGAATGGCTGATTTGATTTAAATGACCAAGAAGTGGAATAAAATTAAATAAAAAATATATTGTTTAACTTGTTTGCACATTAAGTGCCATGTTATGTGTTTTTATTTTCTTATCACATGTCTTGGAAAACCCGAAAGAGGCATTCAACTCAAAAAAGCCAATGTACACATGGTGAGCTATGCGTAAAATTATCCTACCTTATAAAAATATATACCATGAATATTAATGCCTAAAATCTCAATTTTTAAACATAATTGAAAACTGAAATATAGCGCCTTAGCATGTGAATCCTGTAAAATATAGGGTTGAACGAAGGCTGTTCGACCCTGGCTCCGACAAATGCCATTTCCGGGGGTGCGAATAAGTCGGAGCACGCAAACTTTGCGGCTCGCAGTGGGGTGTTAATTTAGTTGATACGAAAAACCCCAGGTTACTGCGATGAACCGCGATAAATTTGCATTTCCATTGCCGTAATACACCCCATAAATCAGAATAAACAAGGACACAGTGGTCGTAGAAGTCATTGGTTTGGTGCACTAGTAGGTATCTAAAAACCAGAAAAGCTTTAAACAGAGCAATTTTGTATAAAACAAGGTTTAAGGATATAAAAACATAGATTTATTATTTATAATTTACTAGCCTCTGCCCACGGCTTTGCCTGCGTGGTACCCAGATAAAAAGTAGCCTATGTCTTATTCTGATGTATAACCTATATTATTACTGTAAAGTTTCATCAAAATCTGTTCAGTAGTTTTTGTGTGAAAAAGTAACAAACATCCATCCTCACAAACTTTCACATTTTAAATAGTAGTAGGATTCATGATTTGTTTTATTGAAATCTATTTAATAAATGCAGACAACTGGACCGGATTAAAAGTTGGAAAGGTGTTTTTTAGTCAATACTGACAGACCGCTACAGCGCTCTTTTCGTGGTACTGTGGATCGTTTTGCTAGACTTGAAGATTTTTCATGAGCTTCGAAAAAAAGTAAGAATTTTAAAATATTATTAAAAAAGAGCAGTTGGTGTCTCATATGAATGCATACCGATATATGCATGTCACAGTGCTCATAAAATTTACACCTTCATTCTACCAAATTAGGTATATAAGTTATTATTACATTTACGAAAGCAAAAAAACTGTTATTTTATTTTTACTTCAATATCGCACTAATGCTATTGAATGATTGCATGAGAACCAAGTATATACCCACTCGGTAGGTATTCATCGGATGCATAGCCGGCCGCATGTACGGGAAAGTTTTTAAAATTGAGGACAATAGGTTTGGAGCCTTTTGAAACAATCCATCGCATCGATAGCTCACGATAAACGTCATGTTGGTCTGACAAACTAACGTAGGCGCCCTTTTATCGATGCATCTATCAACCAGGGCAATGGCGCATGTGTTATTTTCACAATTTTCCATTCTGTGACTCGCACACAAACTCAATGGTTTGCGTGTGCCATACATTGTCGAATGTCAAAACATAGTGCAACATATGCTCGAGTTAATATTCAAATATTGTATGGTTTAAGTATACAAGGCGTAAATTGTTACAAATATATACCTACCCAATGATTTTTTAAATTAATTAAGTTTTCTCATACAAGCGAATTTGTAAATTCCTATAAGGAATAAATATTTGATATTGACTCCGGAACTATACAAAACGGAAGGAAAAGATAAAACAGGCATGACATGCATGCCACAAAGACAACGCGAGAACAACAGAATTGAACTAAGCTAGATGAATCGGGGAGAACAGGGCTAGAGGAAATAGTCGACTCGCCTGTAATTAGGAAACTCCCGTAACACGGCAAGCACTACTTTTTGTCGAATATAATGGCTGCGTCTACAATACAATAGAAAAAGTATATTTCACGCCTCTAAATAGAGTAGCGTGAAATATACCACATTTACCAGCGCTACAAATTAAATTGTAGTCTTTGTTTTCACTCGTCGCAGTTTAAGTAATGTCACGAGGGTTCGTTGACACCATCTTAATTCCACACTCACATAAAGAAGCTCTAAACTTTATCGTGGAAGCATTTAGTTTTGACGGCACTCAAAAAATGCCAGCGGACATTTCACACTGTAATGTGCTTCAAGCTTCATCAGATTTACTGAGTATCGTAACGTAAAGTGGATTTTAGATAGAATTCATTTTATTTTACAGAATTTTGTGTCTAGTCTGCTAGTGAAATCGTTTATAAGATGAAGCTCAATCGTATGAATCGTTATGAACCTGGACGGATGAATCAGACCTGGCAGCATAGTCGATTCTAGATAACATCGGTATTTTTTTTTAAAGTCACATTTGTTATTAATAGTCCTTGCGCTGTATCCTTATTCTATTTAATGTGTAACTTCAACGAACGCGCAATATTCTTTAATTTCTTGCTTATAATAGTGAAACCTACACATTGAAATCGAATCGCACTTGAAAACTTTCACAAAAAGCTCTATATATCCCATTTTTAAGGTTGGAAATTATCAAGTGTCCCTAGCACCTAATATGATTAAATTCTGACGAAAATTAAAAATAATTTGTGAATAATTAGTTTATTTATGCTTTGGCTTGCAATGAGTAACAAATTCAATAAACTGGCAATTCAATTACCAATTTAGTTCAATCTGCTTGCAAACTTTATCTTCGTAGATGAAGTTACACAGTGTTTCATGTTTAAATTGCATGTAGTAGGTCCAGGATCTGAGTCCGCTGTTCATTGCAAGTTGCGACGAGCGCCGCAACTTGTTGCCAGTCCAACTTCGTGCAAGATAACAAGATAAACTTGACACGAGGCTTTATCTAGTTACAACGGCTGGCTGTGTTGATGAGATACCTACAGAACATTGATTAGCAAGAGTTTTCTGTAAATTGACATATATATATACTAGTCTGTCTACGGCTTCGCCCGCGTGGTATGTCAATAAAAGTAGCGTATGATCGTCTCCAGGCTTCAAATATCCACCAACTTTTGAGTGAATCGAACCAAGCATTACAATTTTCCATACAAAGTTTAGAACTTAATTTCACACCCCAAAGGGTAGTTTTGAAAAAAATAAAAAATACGCGTTTCATTATTTATTTCAAAGTTTATTTGTACCGAGTTTTGAGCGAATCATACCAAGGAATAAAATTTTCCATAGAAACTTTACCACCCTGTATAACCCCCTTAGGAGTTGATTCTCAAAAATAAGATTAGCCTATGTGTTATTCAAGAATCTAAACTATCCACATTCAAAATTTTATCAAAACCGGTTAAGTAGTTAAGGAGATACGTGGTAACAAACATTCACATACACAGACTTTCGCATTTATTATATTAGTAGGATTTCTGCGTAAACTCTTGCAAAATTGTACCAAATGGTCAGTTTATATCCTCAAAGCCCCCGCTATCTGCCGATAAATAATTTATAAATACTAATATTATAAACGCGAAAGTTAGTGAGGATAGATGTTTGTTACTCTTTCACGCAAAAACTACTCAACGGATTTTAATGAAACTTTACAGTAATATAGCTTATAAACCGGAATAATACATAGGCTACTTTTTATTCGCCACGCGGGCGAAGCCGTGGGCAGATGCTAGTTAAATATAAAGTACAATATGCAATTTCATTATCAATTTTTTCACCCTTTAGGAGTGGGATTTTTCATAAAATGTATATATGTAACCACCCTTGAAGTACATCCTACCCATTAAAATTGGTTTACGATTGGCAAATATATCGCGATTGAAAAACTCCTTTTTTGAAGTCGGTTGGTAATAATTAAATCATATTCGCGATACGCTTGCAGTCCCATGCTTACGGTTTCTATCCTGCAGGTACCTACTCTATCATCAGATCCTCACGTGCCCTTGTTATTTTGCTTACTCTTTCAAATATAAAAACCAAAGAAAGATCATCCACAAAAAATGTTTCGGCTAGTCGTGATTCCATAAGATGATGATTTTTTTTTAAGTTTTACGGGGAAAACAACTTTTATGTGACCACCTCGGGATCATTATTTCTACAACAACAAAATAATCATCAGAATCGGTTAACAATTTGCAAAGATATCAGGTAACAAACATACATGATATAAACATACAGCTGAATTGATAACCTCCTATTTTTAAGTCCGTTTAAAATCAATGATAGATCAGCAGAAGAAACAGTAAAATTGAGCCATTTCCCTACTCAGGTAGTAATTCCGAAGTAGGCCGATTTTCTTTGTTTTTTTCCGCTACACGCGTATTCGTGTGCAGTACGATTTTTTTATATGCCTTCCACAAACGAATGCATGGTCCTGTGAGCACTAATGGATCTGCCTTCAGAGCATTCAATCGAGTCGAGAGAATGCTCGAAAACCAAGTTATTTTTACGTATAATGAGTTTCAGCGTTGTTCGTTTTTATACCTTGTGCCTTGTGTTGTAAAGCTATCTTATTATTGGATTTTTTGCGAATATGAGATGCAACGAAATACAGGCGGTGCTAAGAGAGATTATTGATGAAACGCGAAGATATTGACACCGGCTGAGTGGGTGTTCGGTGTGACGGACTAGTCAAAAGATGTTTTATTATAACGGGACTTTTAATGGTAGCCCATGTTAATATACCTAGCCATTATGTTACACCTATTCCAACTATATAAGAGTATAGAGCTTCTTGTGATAAGGCTCATGGGAAGCCGGGGAAGTGCTACCACCATGCCTATTTCTGCCGCCAAGTAGTAATGTTGAAAATTATAACAGGAGCATGAGATCTATCATCTTGATATCTCAGGGTGAGTGATACCTCTGGCAAGGTTTTCAAAATCATAAACTTCAGTATCTTTATCTTAATACAAAGAATTGCTCACAGCCTAAACGTTAGTCATAGAGAGCATCTTGTTTTTAGAACTGATAAGTACAAGGAAAGATTTCCTGATATTACATTCAACGAGGGTGCAGCGAGAAGATGAAAATTGTATAGAAAAACCTCAACGTGAACGAAATTGCGGAGCGTTTCACTAGAGTATCTATGTTTTTTACAGCAATAACTCTTATTGCTTTGAGTAGTTTATATTAGTAAGTTACCTACCATTTAGGTAGTCTGCAAGAAACATCAACAACTCGTAAATTAAATCCGTTTATTAAAACATTAACAATTTTACGTTCAAGATCACTGATGTCATAACATTGGGTTTATGATTGCAACTTTGTAGCTTTGTGGCTAATTGAATGATGCTTTACACGCGAGACGTTTGATTGATCTACAGACGATAAGGCCAATATCCAATGAAGTTCCTCTCGCAGACACGTTTTTTTTAATACAACTAAAATGGTAAACAAGCATACGGACCACCTTATGCTTGTAAATGAATGATTGAATGAATGAAAATACTTTATTGTACACCTTAAGATAAGAACAAAATAAACAGTAAAACATTATGTTAAAGTTACAATGGACGGTCTTATTACTTAAAAGCGATCTCTTCCAGACAACCTTTGGATGGAGAGTATTATATTGAAGTGGCCGGAGGTGTACTTTATGATTTGAGTAAACTACCTTAAAAAATATCATCCATAAAACATACTACAGCAAAATATAATAAATAATAACATATACATATTATGCGTGTGTGCATAAGGAGGCACAAAAAAGTCTCATGTGCCTATAATTTCACCGGCACCCATGCCCTAATAGTGTACTTCCCCAGACGATCACTTTCACAAGAAGCTCTACTGCTACTAAAACACTAAAAAATATATCGGGCACGTATAGTAGCGTGCCCAATATATTTTAAACTTATTATCTGTACCTAATGTGCAGAAAACTCTGCATAAAACACCGTCGAGGGCATAGATGTATTGAGTACTTGCTGGACATTGGACATTTTTTTCACACAGCATCATCTAGCCCCAAACTAAGCAGAGCTTGTATTATGGGAACTACATGACTGATATACTACTTATATAAATTTTTGTAAATACATACATATTATACATAGAAAAAAGCCAGACCCGAGACAAATATTTGCAGATACAAACATTTGTCCCGCAGCGGGAATCGAACCCGCAACCTTCTGCGTCTCAGGTGAGCCTTCGCCCACTTGAAGATTCTCACTATAATGAGAAAAACTGATGGGAACTACACTGCTGCTTTCATTTTAAGCATGGGCTATTTGTCACTGTCTTTGATGTGAGTATGAAAACTTCATGATTTTAGTATCGGAACGTCGTCGCGGTGATCATAATATTCATTCAGATGCGTTTAACAGCGTGTAAAAACCGCAAAACAACACTTCGCAATTTTCTCAAATGATCTGATAACGGGTTAGGTCACAGCGTATAATATTTTATGATGCTTCCGTGCATAGTGGACCTTACCCGGAAGATTATTGAGCGATGCATACATTGTATCAACTCTTTTGAGTCGTTAAATGTAATTTTATTGCGACTTCGAGCCGCGGCGTCAATATCTAATGGATAAAATTTATGAGTTCCTGCTAAATAGCATGAAACGACGCCTAAAACCGCAGCCAGTTTACGCCAGACATAAAACAATGACTTCTGGGATTATTGATAGATTTATCAGCTTGCATCTAAATATACGTTGGCATATAAATACTTGCACCAAAGTATTTAAAAGTCTAGCTTCGGACATGTAGAGCTATATCCCCTCCCTCACTCCTTTCACAAATGACAGAAGATCAAACCTGCGTAATTCAGTTGTTCGTCTAGTATTAACAGTTTTTGGTAGCAATAAGTTTTTATACACAATAATTCTTGAATGTAGAAGATTGTTTGACGTTTCCGTAGTGTGGCATAAATCCAGGAAAATAGCAAATTTTTACGCCATTAAACCTAATGATCAGAATATTAACACGAGTTCCTAGCTTGCTAATTTCCCCAGTTGTAATGAGCAGCTGTGGCCGTAGCCAAGTTACGATCAGAGGGGTATATGCTGGAGCTAGGATATCTAAAAGTGCGAACAAACCAATATTAACAAACATGACTTTATTTAGTCGTACTCAGTTATTATTTGATCTTTTAATTAGTTAAGGGTTATTTAAAGTTCTATAGAAGTTCGTGCATCCTTTGAAATTGGTTGGAAAATATTAAGCTAGGTTTAACCATACACAAGCTTACTCTATCAGACTGTACTAACAGTTGAACTCCACACTTCTAATTTAATCTACCTCTCTCCAAGCCCGAAAACTCCTATACTGAGTCCACTCAACACAGTGCATTCATTTATCCTCGGAAAACGTCGCGCAAATGCGAGGGACACTATCGCAGCAAACATTATCTAATGTCGGCAGTGGCCAGCAGAGAAATATGAAAACTAAACTGCGCAACGAAAAACCTTGTGAATGTTTTTTGTTGAACTATGTGATAAAGATGAATGGCCAAAGAAATAATGGATGACTTATGAGTAGGATGACATAAGTTTTTGCCTAGAGCTGACGGCTCATAGAACAAAGTGACAGATGAAAACATGTAGTGCTGCTACTGAGTAACAAGTCCAACGCCCTTAAAATAATATTTAGATGTGGTGCTGGTTCTATTTAAATTTTTTAACCCGTGTCATCAAGTTATCTAGTTTCGGCTTTAATTGTATACTGCAAAGCAAAGCCAGTACTCCCAATTTGATTCAGTCTCCGATCCCAGATTGTTTCCCGAATTCGCTTGCCAAATGGAGGATTAAATTCAATACCACGTCGTTCAGTTCCTGATTAAATTAACTAGCAATTTAACGTTGTTGGCCAATTTGGTGATGGTTGCAACTTGATTTTTGTTGATGCGAATTCTGTTAGATTCAGTGGTCATTTGCAGACCACCTAGATCAAACATTCTACGGTTACAATAACCTAGTTTACTAGAATAGTATTATAATATACTAGCTGCGCCCGCGGTTTCACCCGCGTAAGTTTCGATTCCGTGGGAATATCAGCGATCTTATTAATTTTAAAACACAAAAGCTGCTATTGTGACTTAACTATGATAGTAAGATATATTCCTTTGCAGACTTTTTTGTAGGTAATAATGAGTACTTTAATCTTGTGGTACATAATTTTTATGTATCATCAATAGTTTTCTCAGCGCACGCCAAATAATAAATTTTATAGGCAAAATTTTACTATTTTGGGTTACATTATTGCAATTTTCTTAAGGATCTCTATTTAAAAAAAAATTATAGCCAATGTTACTTTAAAGAAAATTGACATATGTGTTGTCCAGTCCCCTATACAAGTAGTTCGCCATGCCAGGAACTGAGGTATTGCAATGTTCGAATGTAAAATCTAGTTTTCAATAAAATTTCAACTACGTTCAACTGTCGCGGAGATTTAAAGGTGAAAAATATCAGGCTAAATTTTAACATTTGAGATTTATTGTCGGACAAACATTCATACGAGTACACAAAGTACCATTTTTTTCAACTGGACTTGGAGATCTTATCATTTTGAAGTTTTCGATAAGTATATCGAAAACTTCAAAACATCAAATTAGCTAAAGCTTAGCCTTATACTTGGCCCTTTTTTGTTTCTGGTATACGTTAATGATCTTCCCTTTTTCGTGGAAAACTTATGTAATTTAGTTCTATTTGCGGATGATACTTCTATAATATTCAAAGTTGATAGATATAAAGCTAATTACGACGATGTAAACTTATCTCTATCGAAAGTTCTTGATTGGTTTACCGTCAATAATCTTCTACTGAATGCTAAAAAAACTAAGTGTATGAAATTCACTTTGCCTAATGTAATTCAGTATGACACCGACATTAAATTAAATGGAGAAACACTAGATCTAGTAGATTCTACTATATTTTTAGGACTCCATATTGATTCAATATTGCAATGGAGTCCGCAAATAGAAGCACTTGCAGGTAGACTTAGTTCTGCTGCATATGCAGTTAGAACAATTAGACACCTTACTGATGAAGCCACAGCTAGGTTAGTATATTTCAGCTACTTTCATAGTGTCATGTCATATGGTATCTTACTGTGGGGGAAGGCAGCAGATATTCAAACAATTTTTGTGTTACAAAAAAGAGCAATACGTGCCATTTATAATATGAAACCTCGTGATTCTCTGAGAGAACGATTCAGAGAAATAAATATTATGACACAGTAACTTCACAGTATATTTATGAAAACTTAATGTACACGCATAAAAATAGCGCTTGTTTAATAAAAAAAAGTGATGTCCATAACATTAATACTAGAAACAAAAATAAATTACTCATCCCGAAATTTAGATTAGAAAAGTCCAATGGGTCTTTAATGGGAAACTCTGTACGCTTCTATAATAAGCTTCCGGAAAATGTAACCGAGCTGCCTATTCGAAGATTTAAATCTTATATAAAGAACAATCTAATAAAGAAGGCGTAATACACCTTAAATGCCTATATTGACGATAAAACTGCATGGCCCGATGTCGTCGCTCCGCTCCTTCGTTAGCTTAATTGTGGAATTGTATATCTGTGGTATCATATTTTTTTAAGAATAGGTTAAGCATTACTATTATAAAGCGTATAGTGTGTTGTCATAAGAACTTAGGTTGATACTTTTTAGACTTTATTTAAGTCTCTGACTAGTACTTTTTTCTATAAATGAGTCTCGTTCATTTACGTTCGATTGGCACCACACTAAAGCTGAATGAAGGATCATCAAAAAAATAACCAAGCAGAGTTTGTTGCCTGATTCTTCTATGCTTGGTCGCGCGCGAGGAACCGGCGTAAATTCACTTTAACATTTTAGATTCACGTATAGTTTTTAAGTTGACGTTTCTATATGATCCTTGTGATTTCAATGAATAAAAACCTATTGACTTTTTTTTTTGACTTACAAAATGAATGTCATTGTCTAGTTCCCATAGCCATTTAAGTAGTATAATTTAGGGGCGGGACTAAATCTATTTTATACAAGCATTATATTGAACGAATGAACATACTTTATTGTACACCACAAAATAACAAAATAAACAAAAACTTAGGTAATATAACTAAAAGTACAATGGCGGTCTTATTGCGCCAGCTTAATGGAGTATTCTTTGGAGCGAGATTAATAGCCAGTAATGTATTAATTAACACTTGTATTATTTTCCTTCTTAATATATTGGGATTTGACCCACGCACGTGGTTGACACTAAATCGGTTTGCATTTATAGTCAGTGCATCTGCCGCATACGAGGCAAATGCGTTTGTTTATACGATACGTGTTTCGAAGTGGCATAACTATTCGGTTCGCGGCACAAACTGCTTGAAATGCATAGACACATTTTAATGCTTTTGACAATGCCACGAACCTATAATTCAGCTATTAGTCGCAATCGTCAATCTGAGAATTAGCAAACATTTCAATAGAAAGTAAGCCAACTGGATCCAACTGAAAAGCCGTTTCCACGTTGGATAATCTGATTGTTGGACTAACCCCAAAGGAGGACTATTATTTTGCATTGTGCTGAATAAAGTACATTTCTACATAGTAGCTACCCACTAGGGGCAAAGCAGCATGCATCTAAGTATGTAATGAAAAGCAGAACCAAGCAACAGGTAGGTACTCCAAACAAACGCGGTTATCTATTTCCCACGTTCGTTTGGATCAAGAGCTCAAACTTTTAAACACTTCTAGCTGAGGCCCTGGAGGTTGAATAGTTCTTACATTGATGCTATAATTTCTTGCCCTCGATTTAAAACAGACTTTAACAGCTTCTAGCTTTTTACAACTGTTTTTTTAGGATATCGGTCCGAAAACTTGTTTCCTTCACTTTAAAAGTGGTAGAGCTCCTTGTTCGGGGAAGAACTAAAACCATACCTATTTCTGCCGCCAAGCAGAAATGCTCGTATTCTATGTTCAGGTTTGAAGGGTGCTGTTGAAATTACAGGCACATGAGACTTTTCACTCGTTATGCGTCTGGGTCGGCGAGTGATATCTACCTTCTTGTATTTTTTTGACGGATTCTGTCGGAATATATGCATTATGTCCTCGATGTTTTCTACGCTTAGTGATTTATAACAGGATAAATAACCCTGCATATAAAATTGTGATCTCGTTGACTGCAGGATCAAACTTACTCGATGCTTTACTTTGCAAATTGCTATTTAAATATGCAAAGAAAAGCATCGAGTGCGTTTGATTGTGCAGTTAACGAGATAAAGAGCATAACCGCGAAAGAGCATCTTACTTGAGGTTACAAAGCTAGCAAAATCAATTCCATAGGCGACGCATAAACTTGGCAATATTTCAAATTCTCTTTGATGCCATATTTCTCTTCCTCTCTTTTCTTTGCCGATTACGTAACTGAGGAAACGTGCTTACCACGTGATCTATCAATTTACTCCAATGTTTCAATTCATTGGCAAGTAATTTTGTATCGGCACCTTTTTTCATATTTTTGGCATATGAAAGTAACATTTAAGTTTCTTAGGTAATTGACAGATAGTTCAAAGAGTCATGTCTGGTATCTGACAAGATACAGTCACGGTAAAAATATGACCCTTCAAGGCGAGTCAACAGCCCAATGAAACAGTTTATTTTGTTGGGTCGAAAGAGCCCAGTTATCGGCGTGCTTCGCTCGATTGTTCTACTTTTTATCACTCTGATTTATGTCGCTTATCTCTCCTCGCTTCCAACTTACTGATAGTGAGCTCCGACAAAATGCTTCGGCTTAATCAATCACTTAGCGTTTCAATTTGTCATTTTGAGTTTTCCTAACTTTGTTTTCTTAGCAAGTATAGTTTGTGAGGATATGTCGCGGAGTTAGTGAAATTTCGGAATTCGCTATAGAGGCGCAAAATCGAGTTAAATTTTAAGTAGCGCTGTAAACATTTCACAGTAACGAGGGCAAAGCCCTGACCATTAGCGTCTTAGTGTCGGACTATGACGGGCGTGCATAGAACAGCGGCGGTAAATTAAATTTGTCGAACAAGCGGCATTCGGCGCACGTCCTGGGCGGCAACCGGGCGGCAATTGCCACCTAATTAAATTACGCGCCGTTGCAGTTCTCTGCGTTGAGAGGGAATTCAATGTTATTTTGGCGATCCCAAATTGCTTTCGAGAAAACAAAATGTGCATTTCGCTGACTCTACCATTGGTTCTTTTTTCACTAGTTTTATTGTTTGTTCTATTGATGGAACTAAACTAACTAACCGATGGTATAACAGCTGCTCCTCAGAATATATGTTTATTTTATAGGAAATAATATGAACATAATTATAAAATAAATATCCAACAGACACAAACATAGTCCTCATCCTCACACTAGGAGCCCTTATATCGTGGATATCAAGAACTACTACCCAAACTTTGAACAAAAATCTCCAGAACATGTAAACATTTGTCCCGCAGCGAGAATCGAACACAGAATATGAATTAGAATGAAACCTGAATTTTCCCGAAAAATACATTCATGTTGCTCTTTATAAGGTCTCTCGAAGAGATAAATATTACATAACCAACGCCACGGCCAAGCACTCTGTAATCTAAATGTTCCCTGCAGAATATCAAGCGCGCTCCATTGTTTCGGGAACACAAGGCCAGGAGGCGACGCCGCTACATGACAGCACAGGGGTTGCACTCACTTTTACATGAAAATAGAGATATGATTTCCTTAGAAATATTATCGAGTTGACTAAAAAAATACGTAATATATGCAAAACATGATGATAGAGTGTAATCTGAAATTTCACAGCTAACGTAAGGATTGAAAATAATCAGTCCTTACGTTAGCTGTGAAATTACAGGTACATAAAAATTTTCACCATTAGGTCTCAGGGCGGCAGGCGCAATACAATTCTACGTCCTATTAGTTAGACGTGAGCTATGAAGTAGGTAAATATAATTGTTATAGGCAGGTACACACTTGTACTTGTTCTGTCACTTGATCAAAAAACTGTCTAAATTAATCTGAAGAATATACGAGGTAAAATACATTATTACAGTCTCTTGAACACAAGCCTCGTTTCCAAATGTTCTGAAGCATTTATTTCTTTTGTCTTTCAGGTACGTATTTTAACCTCGAGTTTTTCCTACTTCAGTCCCGATTGTTTGCAAGACTAGATAGGTAACTCCATTTCGTTTCGCTTCGCTGAAGAACAATGCCGTATTCGATTATTGCACCTCCATAAATTTTCATTATGAAACAATACAACTCGGACTTTGAACGGAAGCAGCTTTGAAAACGTTCCGAAAATATTCATTTGTTTTTTTATCCAAGAGCTTTACCGATTAGGTATGAATACGTACTTAGTGCGTAGATCTTTAAGGATACCAAGTAATAGGGAGTCAGAGGCACATCGTCCGTTATATTTGTTACATGCCCGCGTCTTTGCAAGTAGTTAGCATTCCACCTGACGGGTTACAAGCCCATTGCCGCATATTATAACATTAACATATTGGAATAACAGGATCAAATAAATAACAGTTGTTGCTGAAAAAATATTTTGTTTTGTAATGTTTTTACAAAATACTAGAACCCACACTTCGTGTTACATCTATTGCAATGCACCTAAAATGTGGCAATAAACTGAAATCTAAGAATATTGCAGACATTGTCATGACGAACCTTTTTTACGATTCCATCCATCCCTCATGCCTGAGTCGCAGAAGATTGCGGGTTTGATTCCCGTCCAGCAAATGTTTGCAAATATTTGTATTTTCTATGTATAATATGTATATATTTACAAAATAATGTATATAAGTAGTAAATCTGTCATGTAGGTCCCATAACACAAGCTCTGCTTAATTGATGCTGTATGAAAATGTCCAGCTGTGGGGTTTCGAACGAAGGTTACCGAAAAGGGGCCGAATGGAGGTGGCCCGCAAGCGCTGGAACGTAGGTAGTGTAGATAGGTAGCACTATTTAGCGATAACAGCATTATTATTATAACTAGGTTCTGCCCACGGCTTCGCCCACGTGGTACCCAGATAAAAAGTAGCCTATGTGTTATTCTGATGTACCTATAAGCTATATTACCGTAAAGTTTCATCAAAATCCGTTCAGTGTTGATGTTTGTTGCGTGAAAGAGTAACAAACATCCATTCTCAAAAACTTTTGCGTTTATAATAGTAAGTAGGATTATAACTGTTATCGGGAGACATTCCTACTCGGCGTCCATGGTCTCCAATCAAAAACCTACGAGTATGTTCCCCAGCGTTCGTCAGTACTGCGCGCGACATGTACCTATTTTTATTTTCTCTGTTTCATTATAATCCTTACAATTTACTACATGAAATCTGGAATGTAAAATCACAAAACTACGAAGAATAATGTAAGACCTATTGTAAGTTTTATGAAAATGTGTCTGTCGAGTGGTGGTCGATAGCAAGCCTCCTGGGAGCCGCCTGTCGGCTGATTCGAAATATGTACTGCGAATTGCCAATATATCCAATAATGTCGGGCGGAATAACATTCTAAATAGCTAGCTCGTTTCCTTGCTGGGATATCTCACGTTTTATATGCAACTTTTTACCAGAGATTTTGAATTGAAGCTGCAGTAGTAGCTCTATAGTTTGAAAAAAAATCAATGAAAAACATTGGGCACAGGAAAAACATGTCCGATGACTGCAAATTCTAAATTCCTTCCTTATTTTGCCACAGTTTATTTTTACGATAATGGTTTTTAAAATCTGCTACGAAACGTGCATACGTCGCTGAAAAACTATAATATTTCCATATAGCTAAAGTTAAAACGATTCTCATGCTACATTTTATTTGATTTTTCGATCTAGAAGGTCTCTCTCGATGACATTCCAACTCCAACGCCGGAACATAGCGTTGTTTCGAACTTTACAAAACTTTAACCCGCAAGTTATTTTACTTCAACAAATAAAAAAGCTGTTTGTGCAGAGAGGCTTTGCAAAAAGACTGCAGTGATAGAATGCAGTGATTTTAGTATGCCTAACAGCAGAGCGTTTATATGCTTATAGATCTACATTTTTCAAGTTTTAATTTACGTTATAGTTTTAATTTAAAATATGTACATAGTAAGGTTCTTTAAGTTAAAGAACTGTGAATCCAGCCAGATTGAAATCAGTATTGATCTTTCAATCTTCGTTTTAAATCTTATAAAGGGGTAGGTATAGGCGTTAAACAATTAATTTTCGATTCCAACATCCATTCGCAATTTACGCGCGCCCGTTCAGGCATGGCAGTCGTACACTCACCGATTTTAACAAATGGCTTGATTGGA
The DNA here is from genome assembly GCA_958496245.1 of Perizoma flavofasciatum. Lineage (NCBI taxonomy): Eukaryota > Metazoa > Arthropoda > Insecta > Lepidoptera > Geometridae > Perizoma > Perizoma flavofasciatum. The sequence goes on from OY292421.1 coordinate 5,401,893, forward strand.
ATGTCGGACCGAAGACTTATAGCTTAAAATCTATAAGTCTTCGGTCTCGTCGACACCCTCCTTTGTTTTAGCGTATGATTGGAACTTACGCTGTGTCTTGATTAATCGGGAAAGACGCTGGAAAATGTGTTTCATTATTTAGTTTCGATATTTTGCAAGCGAATAAAAGTTCTAGGCTGATGAAAACGTAGGTACATTTAGCTTAAAAAACGTGATTTCTTAGACAATGTAGGTAGACAGGGTGTGGTAAAACTTTCAGATCATTGCTAGTAGCATTTTCTATTGAAAAAAAAGTAAATAATCAAAAATAAAACTGCATTTTAGAATTCACAGCTTAAAAATTTTGTATGTAAAATCTGAGGGAATGAATTCCCATCCGTTAAGTTTGCACTTAAGTATCAAATCATAAAATTTCAATAAAACTCAAAAAAGTGTTCATCACAGCATTTCCTATTACAGCTTTTATTAGCGTACATTAGAAACTAAAGGGAGTAACGACTTCACAATGTTTTTGAACTGTCAAAAGCATGGATGAATCATAAGCACACTCGTTTTATATATTTGAATCCATGACCATTTATCGAGGTGGAACTAGTTTTCACTGAGTTTTAAGCGCCTGTAGATTTATTGCCTGTAGATTTATATTATCCAACCGCAAATGCAATAAATTGGTAACACGCCGTTATGTTCCATTCATTAAAAGTACGTGGTCACCTTTCAGATTTGTGTATTTTATTTATTACTTAAAAACGAACGTTTTGAATAACGTTAACTGATCAACATTTCAGCTTTTAATACATAATGCAATATGAATTATACAAAGACTCTTAGTGTTTCCCAGAACAAGATTTACATTTCAATTTCTATAAACGCAAAAGCATATTTCCAACCAACTACTTTTTACCAAAATAAGTACAGGGATGATTCTGAGTAGCTCAATTGCACAAATGTACGATTGAGCTACTAACGGCCGTAGACTGATACTTTTTTCTCACTAGTTCCAGTGAAAAATTCAATGGAGCACTTTTTCATCCTTTACTTAACAAGTGGGACACCTGCAAGTCCTGCAACGTGTTATTTTTTTCCACACAATCTTACTTTTCCTGTAGCATCCTGTCGCGGTAAAATTCGGAAAAACATTTCATACCTCTACTCACCAATGGTAACAGACCCACCATATTCTGTGAATGGGTCTTATGTGTTTATGGATGGACAATAACTATCATAAATATAACTGTCACAAATTGTATTATGTGGTATTAATGAATAACATATAATATTATGTTTTTGTACTTTAAATAAATAAGTAAACTTCAGGTCTCTAGCTGTGCGTTGATTTCCAGTTAGCTAGTGAAAATAAGTCCAGCAACGATTTTACATATTTGTATAATAATAATAATGCTGGGCAATTACACACAGCATCATCTAGCCCCAAAGTAAGCAGAGTTTGTGTTATGGGAACTACATAACTGATATACTACTTATATGTTTTTTTTTGTAAATACATACATATTATACATAGAAAACACCCAGACCCGAGTCAAATATTTGCAGATAGTACAAACATTTGTCCCGCGGCGGGAATTGAACCCGCAACCTTCTGCGTCTCAGGCGGACCTTCGCCCACTGCGCCACAGAGGTTGTAGATGACTTTCCCAATCTATAAAAGCATGCCCATCATTTGATTGTTCTCGTCAACTAGCTAATGACTGTTCAAACAGAGTGGCTCATATTTTGTTCAATAAAGGTTATTTTTGGAATAAAACAAGGTGGTAAAATAGTTTTTAGAGGAGCCTGAGTCATGGTGCGCAAAGTGGAATCTATTACCACACCCTGAATTCCAAGGAAAAACTATACAATGTTATTCAACCACTTTTATTTTTATACCTGGTAAAGGCATTCAATTCAAATGAACCTAATGTTGTCATTATGAAGTATAAGCAATACTTGATAGGTTCCTATACCTTCCAAACTCTGAAAAAACTTAATTCTATGGGTATCTCAACTATCTTTCTATCTCCTTAACTTCTCAGTTTAAGCACCGAATATAAAGCGTTGGCGTCTTATATTTTCATTGTGTCTAAACGATTTGCATTGTGTCCACCCGCGGCTGTAGCACCTTAGATAACGTTTTCCTTTAACGATACCTACTATCGTAAATGTTTGGACGTGAAAATAATTACCATTTTCATCGATTTTAACTTTCAATATCATAAAATTATATGCAAGTATTTTTGTTGTTGCAGGTACATGCCTACAAACGGAGCAAAATATGAATTTCGAAGCCACACAACATAATAAAATAATCTTGTGATTTAAGTTTGTTCACCCTTTAATTAACTTTGAAAAAGTGAAATTATTTGAAAAGCCTTTGATTCAACTAGTATGTCAGAACCCTACTATCTGTAGATATAAACCATGCTTGAACTTAGATATTATATTTCTTTGATAGGAATATTATATCCAATATTATATTATAACTAAGGGATTGATTTATTTACTTTGTAAGTACATACATAAAATAAGACAAAACAAACTCATCATTATAACTTGAACAATGTTGAGCGTGAAACAGAGAAGTCGGTTCTCATTATTTAAACTCGTCCCCAGTCACGATAAATAATAGATCGCCACAAAAAAGGTAAAAAATTTACGGACCGTTTCGTTTCATTTCAATAAAGGAGTTTTATTTCACGGACTTGTGGTCTTTGTAAAAATGTACTATGTCTGATCTGTTTCCATTGAAAAAGATAGGATAAGATACTACCTCTATAAATGTTTTTTATTGTACCTATATAGCTGAGTTATGATGAAAAGTGAATCACTGTAACAATACCTGCTCGTCAGAGACCCAGTGTGGGGGACCGAGCTCCGTCAGGTACTTACGTCAAATAAAAAAAAAACCTTGGATGATAATCGACAGAACAATATTGTATATTACTTAATTTATTAGTATTTTCTTGATTACGGCAAGCACTACCTATTTAATATATTTATCATTAAAAAGATTTATTATCTTATTTTAATGATATTCTGACCGGATAAACGGTGCTAGCAAGTTCCAGGAATGTTTTCGTTTGACGGCATATAATGTGAGTTCACGACTAACTTTGGGACTGGGACAACTAGAAGAATTCTGTTGTAGTTGAATTATTTAATCTCATGCATAAAACTTTTAGCTTTTATGCATTCGCCACGCTACCTACAAAACGAGTGTTTTCCGACACTAAATGCTAGTTTTGATAATGAGTTTTCCACCCGGGGAAAGTTATACAGCCGTGAAACTTTATCGCCAGCTATGTAAAATAGAACCGTGGCATGGAAAAGTTACATTCAGGACAAAAACATAAAGCAACGAGTTCAGTACGAACAGAAGTAACTTAACAATTCAAGAATATTTTAGTTTGATTTAAAATTAGCACAAATTGAAAAATCTAAAAATGTATATTTTTTGTATGCTTTTGATGTGCTAATTCAGATGAATTGGGCACGATGAGCATGTGGTTTATTTATCTTGATTATAAAACTTACTCTTGACAAAAACTGAAAGGTACCTCCAGTACCTCCAGGAAACTTTAGTTTCGTCTGTATTTTTCTGTTTTGTACGACTATTGAAAACTGCTATTTTATAGCAGTTGCTAAGTTTTGTGTCAGCAAGAAGAAATGTGGTTTATTCTGACACTTCTGTATTTTACAGTTGAGATGGTGCTATTGTACAAAACGCTTGATTTGATGTCAAAGGATCATTTTGTTTTCGACAAGTAAAAATGTTGGTGAACTCTTAAAGATGACTAATGCTGGAATATACTGTTTACCGGATTTTACAAGATTTTTAAAACGTCTGCATTGTATTTTATTATAGCGTCAATATGTGGACCCGTGGCGATAAAACCAATTAAAATCTTAATCTCAATACATTAGGCAAAAATGGTAACATACAAACACACTAACGAACAACCTCATTAGACATGCGACGCGTGTGGCGAGGCGAATAACGAATGGTGACTACATAGTACTAATCTGTGCCGAAAGATGCATGCATGAACGGCCTGCTCGTCACTCGCCTCGGCATTCGCGATTGGCGAGACTGATTGAAAACTCCGCGGGTAGTTTGCGTCGGCACTTGTACATGAACGTGTAGAACAGAGAGGTTATTTCTTGGAGCACCGTCTGCAACTATGCTCGACGGTCATGAGCCGGGAACATGACCGTCGGATAGTCGGGGATGGGGACGGGGATAATATCCTAAAATGATACATAACAAAGTATTTTATTTAAATACATTAATCATTTCCAACCTCAGCTAATTTCCTGTAATAAAGTCTAAACTTGTGTAATACGAACAAGAAATTGGTAAGTTTTTAAATAAATTGTATCCATGAACGGAAGACGGACGTTGCGACGGTCGCTTCCGAGTCCATTTTTTTCGTTCGGCGTTAGAACCCCGGGGTAATAAATCGGGATTGGGACCAGTACCCCGTGTTCATAAATGTGTTCCCCGTGTTCGGGATGAAAGAATCATTCTGCAAGTATTTAATTTAGCACGACTGACTAAACTAAATACTTGTCTGAGGTGGCTTCCTCAGTAGTTTTTCTATACAAACGTTATTTAAAACTTACTTTTAATGGTGTGTGAAGACTTAAGTTGCAAAGCCAACTTCTGCTACCGATTGTCAGCGTCACGAAACAATGTCCATTAATGGAGATCGTTCCGGCACGTTTGTGGATAAGGGTATTGTAGACTGTTTGTTCCCGCCTGTGTCCCGAGGGATGTGCTCCGTCGAGCCATTAGGCACACCCGCTAAACTTACAGGCTTGTTTTTGCAAATCTTCTCGGCCTACGCTTGACAATTCTATTTTATTGTCTAAACATTGGAATGGGTTACTCATAGATTTTGGAACGCCTAGCTCTACTCAGGGTGATCTTAGCATAGCGGAATGGCGACTACGTTAAAAAAGAACGTAGTCGCACTTCTTGGACGATATTAGCACGGGGTTCACGTGAACTATCCCTATTAAACATTATAATAGATTTTATGGATACAAATACTTTCAAAAATAATATGTACTTATTTTACAAGTTAGATAATGAACTCAATCAAATTGTTGATGATTTATGATCTCACTCACTATTCCTCGATAATTTATTTTTGTCCAGTTTTATTTAATAATTAAGAAAGGCGTCTTTCGCCTTTCTTAATTATTAAATAATGGTCTTTCTTCGAAAATTTGCATTGGCAATGCTTAAACTAAAAGCTGAAAGCTTACTACCATAATTATACTGAAGGCTGTATTAAGTTACAATATACAGCTAATCAATTAGTACCTATAACTCATAACATTTTGAAGTGGAACTCAGTGCTCATCATCACAAGCCGAACAAACTGATAACCAGCGACTGTGGATGATGATTACTTTAAAACGACTCTTCAACCCTGAAACATAATACAGATGTCAGAGAAAACTAGTTCAAAATATTGATATTTTGCAACAAGTAGTCAAAGCCTCGGGCTAAGCCAAACATGTAATATTTGATGCAAATTTCTCGGAGCAGCTTGTAATGCAAGCTGCCAGCGTGTACAGATTAAAGAGTTGGAAATGTTAGGGATTCGCAAGGATTAGTGGATTGAAACAAGACTCGATACGGTTCGAAGGTAACTATGGCTTTTATACTTTGTTGACTTTTAAAAATTAGTTAAAATTCAACATTGCCTTACAATCAAAGATATGACAGGAAGGATATTACTTAAAATAACTTAAGTTATTCAGTGTTCGCTTACCAACAGGTGGGCCGTATGCTTGTTTACCCCTTTTTCCCCTTATCGTGTCCCACTGCTAGACAAATGTTAAAACCTCGGTCTGCCGCCGTACCCTAATACAAAGTTCATTTGAGAGACTTAACTTTATTTGCTGTAGATATTAATAACTGGTTTGTTTGCGCAAAACCTCGGCCTGCCTACCTATCTGTTGCTATACCCTTAGACAGGGTTCATTTGAGATACCTACCTATAAACACCATCTATGTACCTACCATGTGAAAACAATAATTGTATTGAGTATTGTTTCCACTAACTTCTTCCATCTGCCTCTATACTTGGCGGTCTCCCACCATTCCGTCTCGAACGTATCAAGATTGTCACGCTAAAGCTATCGCGGCCGACCAGCACGTCTCCTTCCACCCTCTGACTGCCAAAAAGTTAGTGAGTTTGCCCACTTCTCGGAGTGCCACATTAGTTGTATTAAAAAAGAGTTGTTTGCTGAATGATTTATAAACCTATAAAACACGATCATGTTAAAACGTAGTGTGTCGTCTGCAGACGTGTTGAGCGTCGTCGAATTTTTATTTGCACCGATTGGGTTTCCCTCGAGGCGCACCGATATGCCAAGTCAAAGCCGCAAATATTCTTTATATGAACCCTCTACAAATATACATATACACATAGCACACACTTTGCTGTATGTAGAATTGACTCGCCTCACCGAGTACTTACACATAAATATGCATTGGTTTTCCCGTTAGCTGAATGGATCAATTCAAGCCAGACAATCGTCAATTTGACAATGCAGTCAAATCCGAACGTGGGTAATGTGGTAGAATTAAAATAGAACTGAGGCTTGACTGCGGAAATAAATTTCCTATTATAAACATTTTGCCCACCACGCATTGTATTACATTATCACCGATTGCTGAGCGTGAAAATCTACTAACACTTTTTATTTGCTATAATTTTAACTGATAAGTCTCAACTGAGTGGGGTCTCAAGCTAAGGATGTTAGGTCACCTAAGAATTATTCCGTTACTCCATAAAAACCTTCCCTGTGTTCAACTCTCTATACTTAATTGAACTATAAAACTTCGCATCGGACTTGTAACGGCTACAGTTAAATTGAAACTCGCTGATTGCTACGAAATGTTTCGACTTTTGGCAAATTAAACATCTCGCAATGTTCAAGGCGAAACAAGATAGAATTAGGTAGATTAAAATGTAGAAAACAAGTATTTTTTAGATATTTTGCTAAAGTAGAAAGGCACAAATAGGCTTTCTTCTGTTTTTCATTTGCTCCATTTCACAAAAGTTGTTCGGCTGAAAGATCTGAGATACGCTACATTATCCCGAGATTAAGTTAAATTAATTATAAGTAATCGAATTTATTTACCTGCTACCCAACGGCTAACCGCATTTGTGGATAACCCACTTTAATCATCTGACGATTCTTTCGACAAAATGAACGATATAAAACGGATACAGCTTCATAAAAACTTTCTTTATGGACAGAATATACACAGCGCCAGCTTACCTATTTTTACTTTTTTTCTCTTTTGTAATAAACATTAGCTTTACAACGTCTGTGGTGACTATTGTTTCTTCCTAATGATAAGTTGTGTTTTGTTTATTTCCCAACCTACGGGTAGATGTTGCTACGCCGGCCGACTGAAACAACACCAACCCCCTTTTTACGTACCAAGTCAGTAAATAATATATATTATCACTCAAAAAATCCTTTATTTTTCAGTAATTACGTCCCAGTCTGTTTTTCATCGTAAGCAGAAACCGAAATAAGTCATTGGGGACAGTTCTTGAAAAATAAATAAAACGATATTTACATTGCAATTGAGCTCGAGAACCTATCTTATTGAGTTCAAACCATAGCAAAGATGACTCAACATATTGTAGCAATCAAATTGAATTTGTGTCCTTACTACCCAGTAGACACATCATCTTGTAAAACTCTACTGCTGGACAAAGGCTGCCCAAAGAGTGCTACGACGAATAGTTTCAGTGACCTCCATCCACTGACATTAAAGTTCACACTTGTGCATTAAAGTTCATTAAACCGCTGAGCCGTTTGTGATGAAATTTGATATGGAAATAGTTTGAAGCCTGACTACATACGCTACTTTTATCAACAAACCACGCGGGCAAAGCCGCGGGCAGAAGCTAGTAATAGTATAAACGGGAAAGTTTGTTTGTTATTCTTTCACGCAAAAACAACTGAACGGAGTTTGATGAAACTTTACAGTAATATAGAGGTAGCTTATACATCAGCATAACACATAGGCTACTTTTATCCGGGTACCATGCAGGCGAAGCTGTGGGCAGAGGCTAGTATTTATCTATAATAATATATACTTAAATTATAAAGAGGTGCAGTTTGTAAGTTTGTATGTAGAGGGTATATCAGAAATTACTCATCCGTTTTCAAAAAAAAACAACAATAGGAAGCTCCATTATTCTTGAGTGCTGTAAGTTATATTTTATTCTAATAAAGATAAATTTTGAGGAAGAAATCACAATACCTACCTACCTATCTGTAATTCAGGTCAGAAAAAAACAGGCAATCTAATTGCGTGCTCTATTGAAAAGGTTAGATATAAATTAATAAAATGTTTGACAAAAATATTGGCCATCAATAGTTTAACAAAAAAGTGCCTGACATCATAATCGTATGTCAGTTTAATATTTAGGACACAGTAACAGGTTTTATGTTAAAAGTGAAAGAAATATCAAGGTGAAGTTTGGATATGGTTTCCAAGTGTTCTCTATAAATTCTTAAAACGTAAATCAAAATTTCATATAAATAAAGTTAGCCTTTTACAGCATGTCATTTGATATATATGTAGTTTAAAAGTTAATGTGAAATGAAGACAAGTAGGTATTGCGGCGCTATATACACTGGCAGTGCGAGTGCGTGGATGAGGTAGGACGGGGAGCGGGGGCCGAGGGGCGAAAGGCACTCATTATTATCTACCTAGGTCAGCGCGAACGAAGTCGCGGGCGGAAAGCTAGTATCCCATAAATACTCAAATGTTGGGTACATCCACTCACTTATGTAGGTTGTAAATATATTAGATACCCAGGTGTGAGTAGCTACCTTAAAATAATACCGTGTGAAAAAAAAGACAAACTTTATAGTAAATAACTGTAAAATAGTACCGTGTGATCATAGAAGCAGGCTGTATACCTCTAGTATCCAACGACTTTCCAATAAAAAATGTCGATGCAAATTACATGTCTACGGCCCACTACATGGCAAACTAGTTTTTTGCTGCAACGTCATACCTAAAGTCATTAACGTAAGCAGGTAATATGCTTTCAGGAATAGCTACCATGCATGTAGTACTTGAGTATTAAACGTGCCTAATGGTTGCGCCTAGATTCAGCTAACTAACAGGTTTGACGACCTCAGTAGCGGGTGATTAGCCAGTTGAAACACAAGAGCTGCTAGTTCGATTCACTCTGCAGGGCAAACGTTTACATTTTCTGCAGATATTGGTTCCGTGTTGTGGTACATTAGTACTCGTAGTTCCTGATACCCACGATACAGGGAATCTTAATCTGGGACCAGGAATATGTATGTGATAGGCGGGTGTTAAAAAAAAATTACAACGCTCAATACGATCGACCGCGAAACAGCAGCTCTGTTAGATATGTAGGAAGGTACTAAGATAACTATTCGGATATATATTAATCCGAACACGTAGATCAAGGTAAAGTTTTGGCTTCCATTAATAACTAAAATAAATAAGCGGCTATAAAACAAATGGCGAACAACAATTTAGAAATCCATTGAAATAAGTAGTAGTGCGACTTCGAACTAGCACAAATTGAATTCACGGCACCCCCGGGTGCTATGACAGCGTGCGTTACGTAACTGCCGTACCCAAGCTCACACATCTCACTATCCACTCGTATTAATGATCCGGAATTGAGATTAGCAATCAACTGCACTTCTACTTACTATTGTACGTAGAGCTTCTTGCTTTCGAGTCTTCTATTCCGAATTTTATTACAATGGTGATAGGGGATAAGTTCGGGTTTAAGCGAAGCGGTGGCATCCAGACAGGCTAACGAGCTTGTTACTGCGGGCTGAGCTGGGAATGAGCAGCTCAACTCACAGGGTAATGAACCGGGATTGGTGAACTGGGAGCCGCGTCTAGCCGTACAAGAGACATTCGTGCCTTAGCTTCATATCGCATCGATAACATCGAGTCTGTAATAAGTAAGTAAGTAATGCAACATCTATCATCCATCAACATCATTTTTTTTTAAATGTACCTTTAAAAGTCTGCCTCTTCTGAAATTGTAGCGCTTGTGAATGCGCATCGTTTTAATAAATACCACCTGTTCACATCCTACTACTATTATAAACGCGAAAGTTTGTGAGGATGGATGTTTGTCAATCTTTCACGCAAAAACTTCTGAACGGTATTTGATGAAACTTTACAGTAATATAGCTTATATATGTATAATATGTATGTATTTACAAAAAAATGTATATAAGTAGTATATCAGTCATGTAGTTCCCATAATACAAGCTCTGCTTACTTTGGGGCTAGATGATGCTGTGTGATAAATGTCCAGCAATATTTAAAAAAAAAAAAAAAAAAAAAAAAAAATGAATAACACTAGGCTACTTTTTATCCGGGTACTACGCCGGCGAAGCCATGGGCAGAAGCTTGTAGTAAATAATACACAAACTCGATTTAGATGCAGCCCCATAAAACTTCGCGAGCATTGTAAATTCAAACCGAGAATTCTCTGTAGTTATAAAACAAAAACAAACACTCTCACGACTGTAGATCTCATGATAGACATATACTCAATGCGTTGGTACGGGGTAGTCAGATGCACGTCCAAACATTACACTTAGGCCTTTGGAAGTAGAAGTCAAACGTGCCAGGCTGTAAGGCCATCGCCGCTTATTAGAACATTAACCTAATTTTCAGTTCACCGTTTTAAGCAAGTAATCATGAGTACCTAAATTATAATAATAATAATATATTATTACATTACTATACTAATATTTACTACTATATGCTACTACTGTAGTATAAAGTAGTAAAAATTTCAATTTCCTTGGAATATGAAATAACAACGCTGCGTAAATTGGATAATTTCCACAGGAAGCAGCCAACACGGCGCCTCTACGCGTTTTACTGTCTGATAATTAACTGCCTGTCTTATGAAGAATGATTTTTATCACAAGGATGGATTTTGAATCAGATAATCCGATGGTTCGTTTAGTATTTGAGTTTCATTATTTAGGTAAGGTTTACACATAGATTAGGTACTTAGTACAAGTGCAATGTTTGTTTCGGCTACCTACATATAGAGGTATAGCTTAGTTAATCGGCATGCTTTCAAAGTAGAGCTTTACGACCTTGCTCGATCGAATTATAGAAGAGCATTAATTTTGTTTAAAATACCAAAAAATGACGATTTTACGCTCCCTTATCATGAATTAGATCCTCAAGGTGCGATGGCTAAACTCTCTAACGATTACGTTCAAGTCGTAATTTTTGATATTGTGACCCGTTATTCGATGCTCAGATAGTTTTCGACAGTAAGCGCATCCAAGTGCGCCACGTCAGCTTTCATAAAATATATATGGGTTCATTCAGCTCTATGTTTATGGTATGATTTCATATCTAGTTAGCTAAACTTTGACGACCTCTATGGGGCATTGGGCGAAGGCCCGCCTGAGACGCAAAAGGTTGCGGGTTCGATTCCCGCCGCGAAACCAATGTTTGTATAATGTACCAATATTTGTATCGGGGCTGGGTATTTTAGATGTATAATATGTATGTATGTATTTACAAAATATATATATATTTGTATTATATCAGTTATATATGTAGTTCCCATAATACAAGCTCTGCTTAGTTTGGGGCTAGATGATGCTGTGTGAAAAACGAGCAATGTTTTTGCCTAGGAATCTAGAAAGAGGAAAAGAGAAGTAAATTCAACATAAAGTTTTTTCAGGAAAAAAATTAAACCCACTTCAAATAGAGTGCGAGAAGTTAGCCGCACACTCTTGCATTATCTGAATCCTGATACTTGTGCTGAATTGTTCTAGGTTTGTTCTATATTGTTCCAATTTTTTTTTCTCTAGAGCGATAATAACAGCTGAAAAATGAGAACCACCACAATTGTCAAAACTTTGAAAATTCAAAAGTTTCAAAAATATTTTTTCGAATTATGATGTTAATTTCTATTTTAGTATTTTTTTATTTTTTTTATTTGCTTTTATTGGCTTTGGTATCACTGCGGCCGTTACAGGCCTATTGTGATCGCCACTTTCTTTACTTTTCCCCTCAGGAGGCGTTCAAAGTTCACCGCTCAGGCCTGCAGCTGTTAGAAACTGCAGGATCTTTTTGGGTGTGATGAGTCTTAGTTCATCAGGGCTAAGAATGTGTTTTCCCAGATGAAAGCTACGCTTATGTATCAGTGGTCCACACTCTCCTAACAGATGAAGGGGCGATTCGTCCGCCTCATTGCAGAATCTGCAGGTTTGTGTGTCACACAGCCTTAATTTGAACATGTGTTTGTTAAGGCGACAGTGTCCAGTTAAGGCTCTTACCATAGTGCGAAGGTTGTTTCTGTTTAGCGCTAAGATTTGGTTGGTGTACCGTTTGTCAAAGGCTTTGATCAGTAATTTGGAATGGTTCATGCCCGGAGAGTTTCTCCAAAGATTGGTTGATTCTTCAAAGCATGAGTTCAGAAGGGTTCTTTGTGCTAGACTTTTGGGTATGCCACAAAACGGCTCTGATCCTATTTGTGCTCCGTTAGCCCCTGCACGCGCAAGTTCGTCAGCACACTCGTTACCTACGATCCCTGCGTGTCCCGGAACCCATCCTAACACAACTCTGTTCCGCGAGCCCAGAGTATTCAGACGAGACGGACAGTCTTCAACTAACCTGAACGTGATAACCTTCGAATCCAGAGCCAGAAGGGCCGCCTGACTGTCAGAGTTGATGTAAATAGTATAGTTGATGTTGCGCTTTTGGATATTGGCTTCCGCACATTCTAGGATGGCGTACACCTCTGCTTGGAAGATAGAGGCGTGATTTCCCAAGTTTGTGCTACTTTTGAACATTTAATTAACATTATTTTAGTATTATAATATTCTGAAACAATAAATCTAGAACAATCCAGCACAACTGTCAAAACTTGGAAATTTCAAAAGTGCGGGTCACTTTTATTTTAAATTGTGGGGCCAGCTTCTCGCACTCCTTCAAAGAACGAAAAGTTCATAAAAAGTCAAATTTCATCCCCTACCTTAATGAGTAAAAAGAATCGTTAAAATCGGTTCTCAATTAGCGAAGATATCGCGTAAAATACACCCAAAAATAACGAAAAATAATAACATAAAATACAGACGAAATGAGAGCCTCCTCCTTGATTGAAGTCGGTTGAAAATTAAAAACTTCTATCATAATAAGTAGAAACAAATGGTTTCTTGATACAATCAAAGTCTGCTTGGACAAATACCCAAACAAATTAGCATATATCCTCAAATTGAGTTAGATAGCTCGACTGATGGACAAATATGTTGTAGTCTAACTCTAATACTTATACAGTACAATACAATACTATACTGTTCCTGAAATAAACCATTTCATAGCATAGAATTATATCAAGCACGTCCACTACAACCTGTATTTACAATGTACTGTGCACAACTATAAATACAGAATTACACATGACATCACATGTCATGTGACAAACGAGGTGATGTGCTGACGAGACCGGCGGCATAGTGCAAGCGCCAGAGGATAGTTTTTATTGCTACAACGTTGTTCAAATACTTTAGGTTTAAATTCTTTAACCTAAAGTATTTGAACTACATAATTATATCAGCAGAACCATTGAGGCAGTACTCCGAATTCAGATCCGGAGTTCATGGGTTCGAACCCGATCATGCCAATGGATGTTTCCATTCGAAAAATGGAAACATCCATTGGCATGATATGTGCGCATTAACACATGTTCAAAATTGTGAAGGTATATAACGAGAGGAAACCGGCATGCCCTAGTTTCTAAACTTTGAAAGCATATGCCATAGGTTAATATTCCAATAAGCGACGATGGGATGACCTATCACGTGGAATACTAAATACTTGCGGGCATATGCCAAATATATTGTTTGGACGTGCCTCTGACTACCTTCTACTTAGTACCCCAAAAATTTACGCACTGAGTACGTATCTGAGGATTTCCATGGTGGGGAATACTGTCGTGAGCTGTGTTTTTTTTCTGTACACTATATCATAATGATCCTTGAGATCAGCTCTACCGCACAGAAAATACAGGAACTTACAAAGTTACTAAGAGAAAAAGTACGGGCAAGGGGTTTTGCGATGAGAAAAAATAACATTCCCCGCTTTGCTGGATTTATCTTGGTAGATCTCGATACTAAACACAGATACATAACGAAACGAGGAAAGGATCGTGTTTTTACTATATGGCTTTACATCAATGACCAACTTAAAATTAACTACAAATTCAACTCATTTGTATTTTTTTGTATATATTTACGTGGTGGTCCTTACCCCTTACTAATTTTTGAACTAACAATAACAAAAAGTAACAGAAGTTAGTAGTGTATCCTATCCTACTAATATTATAAACGCGAAAGTTTGTGAGGATGGAAGTTTGTTACTCTTTCACGCTAAAACTACTGAACGATCTTTTGATGAAACTTTACAGTAAGTAATATAGCTTAAACATCAGATAACACATAGGCTACTTTTTATCCGGCTACCACGCGAGCGAAGCCGTGGGCAGATGCTAGTTGCTTGATATTTTTTCATAACAAACTTATAATACATAATCAGAAGCATTAGAAATACTATTTTAACTGGTACCATCCGATATAATTATACTAACGGCACGGGAGCTAGTCCGAAACAATTGCAACTCTCATCATAAATTCCTCTACAATTTACCTGGTCGTAAATAGCGAAGATTACATTCACATAGCTATATGAAAGGAAAAGGAAGCTGCGGATTATTTAGAGCCACCTTGTCTGACATTCAAGTAGATTGCCATAACTTTGCACGAATTGGCTCAGCTTCATAGATTTCGTTCAAAATCAGTTATAAAATGTTTAAAGATGATTGACTTCTGCATGATATCCTGCTAAATTTTTCTCGGGCTATGATTTTATTGTTTTACAATGGTTGTTATGTCCAGCATAGACAATTAGTAACGGAAAATAATTTACACTAGATTAATTTCGGCATAAGATTAAAATAATTATTATTTTACCACTTTGTCGCATAATTCACTAGAAGATGATGAACTTCCGTTTCTACTCTCAATCAATCACAACCACATGGAGTGGTGTGGATGTGGAAGCAGCCACATGGAGTATAAATAACAGTTGTGGGTTTATTATTTTTAGACGAGAGTTTTGATGAATTTATGAAATAACAAATTAATTTCTTAATTGTCTTCTGACGTATTGTATCGATGATGTACAAAATGGTGTTGGAGATCAGCCAACGCTCGGCGCGGTCTCATACAGTTTATACATACGAACGAATTCGCCCAACGCCAACTTTACGACTCCGTAAAGTTATTCCAACTGCTCTTTCAATGTGATGTTTTAGATTGGTGCCATTTTTATCACAAAAATATTCAAATCAGCATATCATTACTTAGTCCGTATGCGCGCATCAGATAGTAATATATACTGCAATGCCAAAAATCGCTGTGACCTCGTAGCTTTTTGGAATTATTATACTTTTTGGAATATACTTTTTATACTTTTTTTATACTTTTACTTTTTGAATTATACATTTTGGAACTATTCTTGGCTGGGCTCTAGCCAAGAATAATTCCATCTATTGCAATCAATAGATGGAATTCATATCTACCGCAAAAGTATGGATATTCAATCTATTGCAAAAGTATTTTATATCTTTACTTTTAAAAAAATACGATGTGAGGTTAGCGACTAATGTAAAAACACTGCAACGTTTTTAAGAATTCCTTACTAGCAAAAGTTGGCTGAAGTACAGTTATTCAGGAATGTTCGTCTGTCACAAATCACAAAATAAGTAAAATTCCAGCGATTCACCATTTGAAAAGCTTTCGTCTTTAAATTTTCTTTCACAAATCTTCTGAATGGATCAGAAAAAGGCATTTTTATAGTTTAGTGTTTATATTCTGAAAGTTTGAACAGTTGTGTAAAGCTTGAGTTGAAGGCGTAAAACTGTTGCGGGCTTAGACTAATGGCTCGCTGGCTAACTGAGAGCCACGAAAATCGAGCGCTGATGCCAATTTGGTCACTAACCACGTATCTTATAATTATCTTCAGGCTTTGCAGGATTTTATATGCTTCTACAGCGTTTTAAGCGCACCGTGGGTGCTAAATACCTCGTGTAACCTGCAATGCAGATGCAGTCACACTATTTATCATAACGAGTCCTAATGTAATGTAGGTGTGTATGTAAATGAAGTTTTAATCTAAGCTAAAACTGAAATAATTTAGGGTTGTCGCAAAGGAAATGGAAAAACGTTATGCCGAGGCGCAGCGGTCTGTACTGGGACTGCGGCACCCCACCTGAAGTGTTAGCTAGATTGTGCAAGGATTTATATCCCTAATTAGTTGAGTTGGATTTATAGCCAGCTCACTGTATGTGATTCGACAACTTTGTCGTTATCAACTGAGGTTCTAGCTCAATTTATTTTAATGAATGTGTTTTCGACCTGTGAAATCATCGTGAAAAATGAACAGTATTTCAAAACATACATATTTTAAAAAAGAGCTGGATGATTTCGGAGGACCGCCAGACTCTAATTCAATTTACTGAACCAGCGGCTGGTGTTTGTTCACATCCAATGATTCTTCCGCTTAATATTTTTATTGCGTCGTAAAAGCGATTAAAACTTTTCGTTAATGCATTGTATTTAAGCGTCGGAGCTCCATAAAAACTATGAATTGGATTTATGTAACACCTTTGCTATACATTTTAGACTTTCAACCACGATTATTTAACGATGATTAAGCGCCTAATATAATGTTAGGACGTGCCTCCGACAACCCTTTACTTGGGATGTCGACAGATAACTATGAGAAGTATTCTGCATCCTACTGAGTAGGTAGGTATAGATCTTAATCCTCAGAACATGTTCACGACTACAATTCAGATTTATGGACAGATGCTCATCCATCATGGGAATTATTTATTAAATATACACACAAAACAGAATACAGTCAAAAACAAAAATATAATAAATTAAAAACAATTAAAAAATTTCGATCCAGACAATATTCCAAAACATGTGTACACATCATAATTATACTTAACACAACAGAATATAAAACATCAGCTAAGATTTGACAGAGCAGCTAAGATTTCCTATTTAATCTTGAACATAATATTATTTAAAACATCAAGTGAACCTCTATCAACTAATAGATCGTTGAAATATTAGATTATGACCAATTTAAAATATTTCGTCGTACTTATCTACTTATTTAATAATGCACAAATCTTGTTCTGCAAACATTCAATTTAAAGTATGAGGACCTTTCTTGTAAAGATTTTTAATCAATTAACTAAACGCTGTTTTGTCTCTTTCTCCTATGTGTCATTTCAAATTCAAGTGTATAAAATAAGTGTTTTATTTTATACTTAAACAGTGTTGAAGAATGTCACATTACGAGTGTTAAATATAAATGTGGATGGAAATAAATCCAGAGGTAGGCCAAAGAAAAGATGGATGGATTGTGTGAAGAATGCCATGATTAAAAAAGGAGAATGAGTACTGAGATGACGGCTGATAGAGGAGAGTGGAAGAAGAAAACATGTTATGCCGACCTCACGCAATGTGGGATAAGGACAAGAAGATGATGACTGTTTACCTAAACAACTGTTTTACTTAGTAACTTTACTAAGTAAAACTCTTAAAGTCTGTGTAGTTTTCATACTTTCTGAGTCGATCATCGATCTTGTTCAATTTGTGAAGAGCCGAGTTCAATTCTCAGTCTTATCGGCGAAGGTACCAATTTAGGGGAGTAGCGGTGAAAAGCATTGGAAGACGACGAGATGATTTGGAGGAAAATGGTAGAAAATACGTTTCGAACCAAGCTTTGAAGTTATGAAGAAGTCATAAACTGTTAATACATAACAAGGAACACTTAAAAAATGTAACTAAACAAAGTTAGGAAAAATTACCACCAATTAATATTCAAAGTCGTGACATCTAAACGGTGTTTATTTTCCATAAATTACATTTGAGATTCATTGTAATTATCTCGGTGTGTAATATCCTGTAGGTCGGTTCTGTCCGTTCCTTATGATTTATATCATACCCTACTTGACATTTCAATTCGGCTTGTATTGCGCAAGATGTCATAAATTATTACAGAACTCATGCCCTACTGACTTGATGTTTTTAGAAGACTTTTAGGATCATTTCAGTCATCATCAAAGGTATATAGATAAACATGTAATATTTTTATGCTCGTAAAAATTTACTAAACAAAATAGGTACCTACCTAATGGAAACCAAAATCACCTTCATTATGGAGATGATTTCTGTTTCAACCTTTGTGTATCCTGCAGCAGAGTTCCCACAAATTGATTACTTTCAGGATAATGCACCGATATACACGGCTTGGGCTACTATGGCGTGGTTCTACATGTGACATTTGTCACATTCAATGGCCTGCTTGGTCAGCAGAAATGAATCTGATTTAAAATCTGTGGGGCATTATTTTTCAATCCTGGGACTGTCAGAACGAAAGAAACCCTGCAGCTCTTAGATCACATTGTGCACGGGTATGGAATGATATCAGGAGGACTGATCTATGCGCGCGCCTTGTCGCATCTATGCGAGATAGACTACATGCCTACGGCTATATATACTAGGTATAAAAACAATAAAATATTAAGTTTCTTTAAAAAAATATAGCTCTTTTGAATTCCTATTACTATAACTTCTTCCTGTTAGTATCATATTCGACCTCACTTGGTGAATGTCCGTATTTTTTTTTCTCATCTCTATGCCAGACAATATGTTATCATTTTTACAAAAAAAGGTTTATAACTAACCTAGACGACCAATTTTTTTGTAATAAAAAAATAAACTATGGTCTATACCTAATGAAATCACATTATCATCTACCTTGTGACATAGATGTGTGCACCTTAAGGTGATAAACATTTTTAGACCGCGATTGTACATGGCAACATAAATATCATTAAAAAAATAAAAGTAGGGCATTGTTAGGTCCAAGTTAATGATGATGATGATGAGTAAATTTTATCTTTTTAATTATTCTTCCGTTTTAAATAAAATAAAAAAATAAAAATAGGATGTCTTATTAACTTAAGTTTATCACAAAAAGTTGTAAAATGTATCAATTCACCTGAGGGCGTAGGCGGAATCCATTTTCCGTAGGAGTGTCTCGTCTGAGGGGCTTTCCGGGATTTTCTCGTTCAATGCAACTCAGCTCTATTATTTTATACTCCATCGGGGTCTCGGGGACTTGCCGAGTTTACTTGGATAATAGGTTAGTACGATGGAAAGTAATAATAGCGAATACGAAGGTAAGATTTTTGTCTGTTCTTAACTTAAGCAAAAGTCAATCTCCTGAATCCAAAGGCATACTTGGTAATAATAGGTTACTACTTACACTGTACTATACCTACCTATCACTAAATATATAATTTTCGTGACCGTAAGCACGTATTTACATAAATGTTATAATTTTTTTTTATGTACGTGAGTATTAAACTCGTATCTAACTTGATTGAAATGTTTAAAACTTCGGCATCGTTGAGATCGAAACGAACGTAATACCGTGTCGGCTGAGTTTGATGGTATAATTCCTTACATCATTCTAATCCACCACGTACCAGTTTCATCATTTTGAGCTACTTCTCGATAAGATGTCAAGGCAAATTATAAGCATATCAGAGTTTTTAACTTTATCTTCAGAGTAGGCCACGTTGCAAGTTGCCCCTGTGACGTCGATGTCAATCAATGGTGAGGCATAGGGGGCTATTGTAATATCTGTCATCATATTTAAGTAGGATACTGTGCCTACTTATACCTAAGTAAGTACTTAGGTAGGTACTTATTTACTTATGTATTACGAAGAATGGTCCAAGTTGTGCGCGTAGGTATCGAAGAATTTTTGGGTTCAACATTTTTCTGAACTTCCAAACTTTTTCATAGTAAGTAGGTATTTATATTATTAGTTGAATTTTGTAGAAACCAGCGGGATTTATGAAGAAGATAACCAAACCTAACGTTATCGTTATGATAAGAAAACAGACAAAATATAGAATTGGGATTGAAATAGTGTATTGTGGCGATAAAACCTTTCTAGGAACCATCCCTGAAGATATAAAAATCAATTGCAAAAAGCCGCATTACATTCCGATACGTCGTTTTGGAGATAAATGGTGAGGGTATAACAAACAATTTTATAATTATAATTAAGGCTTATAATTCTTTATTGTACACAGAAAAAATCAGAAATATAAAAAAAAATATTAGGTGAGGCATGTACGAAGGCCAGCTTAGCCCTAAAAGCTGGCTTAAAACCATCATCAGTGGTAATTAAGTATTCATATCGGTGGAATCCCATAATTCGAAGACATGAATACGTGCATGAGAGAGTACGGGTCACTTAATTATATCACCACACTGATTCTTTCACCGTTGGTCCTAAATTAACCTGGTCAGACCAAGAAAGAACCGATGGCACGATGAAGAATGTGAAACTTTTCATCAACTTTTAAATTCCTCCAATAAGAATCCATACCTAATCAAAATTTTAAACTAAATCATCATCTTTTAAATAAACTAAATAACATTAAAAAACAAATATTACTCTAACGAAAATATAAGTCAGATTGAAAGACAAACTTAACTTTGTATTTGATATAAAATAATTATCCCATACAAAAGGGTCTTGACAGATAGATAGACGGACGGACGGACAACGAAGTGATCCTTTATGGGTTCCGTTTTATTCCTTTTGAGGTACGGAACCCTAAAAACAAGGTGATGATGGTGATAATAAGAACAGGCTCTAAATTCCGTGGATCTTTAAAAACATGATGATGTAAAAATATTTTTTTTGCTTGACAGTGATGGAGTGGAAGGTGCGCGTCCGGCGCAAAGTGGCGTGTTGTGGTCGCGCACGTTGCGGCGCAGGCGCAGGCGAGGGGGCGTAGCGCAGCGCGGTGGCGGCGGCGCGCGCGGCGGCGGAGGCGGCGGCGGCGCATGCACGCCACCGGCCACACGGACCGCTCGGGCGGCGGCGGCGGCGGTGGCTCCTGGCGCCTCCCGCCCGACGAGACCTTGCAAGTCGCCGACCCCAAGTCTTCCAAGGAAGAGGTAACGTCTCTCATTTCGTTTCTTTATACCCGACAGTTATATATATATACATAGTCCTGACCCAACAGAAACTATGTATCAAAAACTACAAGTACCATGGTTTAACAACCAGACCTGGAATAAATATCTGCAGAGAATGCAGACATTTGTCTCGCAGCATGAATCAAACCCTTGCGTCTCAGCCGGCTACTTGCCCGCCGCGCCACCTAGGTCATCATTTCACCAAGACAATGTCCCTTATAGGGAACTCAACTAATACACAACTCTACGAAGAGTTTTCCTGTCTAACTTCATCCTAATATTATAACCGCATACATAAAAAGTTACCTATGTGTTATTCTAGGTCACGAATTATACTTAAATATTTCAAATCAGTTTGAATTTTATAATTAGTTAAGCTTACTGAGCTTTAAAATTTGGGAAATACAAGTAAGTATTTCCGTTACGGAGATTATAATATACTTACGAGTATGTTATAAATGACAAAGTTTTGATAGATGGTTGACTGTTTGCTGCCAAAAATTATCGTAACGGCTGAACCGATTAAAATGAATCTTGGTATACTTAAATCCCAAGAAAATAAATACTCAGCAATGAATGAAAATCTAGTTCTATATATAATATATATATATATATATATACTTTTGTGTGTTTATGTCAGTAGGTAATAACATAAAACTACTACTACTACTACACTGATTCTTATATAAAACTAGCTAACATAGTATGTTGGGAACTTTCAGGAATTGTACGGCGGGGAGGGTCACAATTGGAAGAGCATCATCTTTTCGTTGATGGTCATCAGCTTTGTGATAGCAGGCATCGTTGTAGCAATTTATTTATTAGGGTGAGTAATTATCTCTTATATGATGCTACAAAATCCGTCTCAATCTGAAAGAGACCATAAGATAAACAAGATAATCAAGACCATGGTAATAATCAAATCTTAAATAAGATTGCAATCATTTTATCGTATTTGTAAAGTATGAGACCTTTTCGAGTTCACTTGCCTTGCCTTTCGGATTAGACAGGGCTTTTATTCAAAATTAAAAAAACGTTTATTTCAGATATGTAGACGAGTTATTGTACTGGTCGGGGCGTCGCATGCGCTTGGACGAGTTCCTGAGAGGGGATCTGACGGTAGACCGACTGCCGACTACGTGGGTGAGCCCGCACGAGCTCATCTACCAAGCGGACGACGGAGGCCTGTTCGCTTTCAACACGTTCAACAACACACTCACTGTTCTAGTTACCAATCATACTCTAGTAAGTTCCAATTACAATAATTGCAGCTACAATAGCAAATTATTGGATGAAACAATCATCCAATAACTTGCATATAACATGTGTGAGACTTGAAAAATAAATATAAAAAATGCACAAGAAAATAAAATTTTATCAACGAAATCAAACGTTCCCTTAAAATCCCTATCGGACTTAGGAAGTGAGCCTAGGAAAGAAAAGACATTACGTATCCGAAAGTGCGGTTGCCTTTACCGACGCTCTTTACTATAAAATTTATGGCAGCATCCCCGATTCTCCATAATGGCATTATTATGCGGGCTTCGGAAGATGAAAATTTGAAAGTGCGACTTTAAATCATTACTCAGATAGAGATGAAACTGTGGGCATTTGGTTTGAAGCAAAATGAACAGTCGTAACTGCGAACCTACCATAATTGGAAGTTGGTCATCTCATAAAATCCAAAACTCCCCGCTCTGAAAGCTTTTATTCCCGCCACATAATAGTCGTACAGTTCAGATTATGTGACCACACAACTCCCCCCATAATCCATTACTACTAAAAACTTTCGATAAGTTCATTACATTCGTTTTTATTTCATATTCTCTCTGGTTATGATTGTGAGTGTAACAGACAGACAATTACATCTAAGTACTCTACAGTAATCTGAAATCAGTATTAAACTATTTGATTACAGAGGCAGCTCAATGTACGCGGTTATCAGTGTTCGCCGAACTTGCGTTACGTGCTTTTTCAACACAATATCAAGGAGGTACGCATAACTGAGCCGTAAAACTTTCAATTGCTTTTTCTAAGATACTACAATACGAAGCAAACAAATCGTTAGAAACTCTGCCATCAGGATAAAAATTATTACGTTTTATTAAATTACAGGTATATCAAAGGACGTTTACGGCGACTTACACCGTTTATGACGTCACAAATGAGTAAGTCGTTTTTGATATTGACGTTTGAACAACGTAAAGGTCACAGTAAAAGGTGCGAGGTTTTCGTAATTACATTTTATACTCTTACTGTGAATAGAATTTGTCGTTCCTGAATTGGCTTTTACTCACCGCACTTTCCTGAAAATGATTTTCTTTGATAATATCAAATACCTACCTGCTTACGTCCTTCTAGGTAGTAAGTGATTCATAATTTTTAGTGACAGGTAATAGAAACTAAATTGTAGCCGATCTATTGAACGGTAATAATAAATTACAGCAACGTACGGATGGAGCATGGTTCCGCTTCCCTCTTCGAAAAGTATAAAACATCTGCAAGATCTCAATTCGTTTCCCTCACCCATTTATTTCACTTCCTACGGAATCTTGATATTATCTCCACAATTCTACTAATGAATATTGTAAGGTTCGGAAAGAGTAAAATTCCAAGAAATCCACCGTCTTCTTACGAGCTACTTTTTATTAGATTTTTGTCAAAAATCGTACCTCTGTATTTATTACTGCCACATAATTCTGTTAACGATTTTGTTTTCCATCCCAGGTTTTGTTAAATTCTTTTTATTCATTTTCAATACCTATGTCTCCGGAGAAAGTCAATTTTAAAAAGATAATCTGCAATCCGCTTCATTTATCTTTGTAAATGTCTATTTGATTTTCATCTCGCACTTTAAGAAATATATTTGATGATGATAGTACTACTTCCGTGAATGTGATTTCCAAGTTATTTGAAAATTTGTGAGTTGAATTTCAATGCAGCAGAAGTTGGCTGCGAAGCTGAAGGCTTCACATACTTCGACGAACGCCGAAACATACTGCACTACAGAGAAAAGACAACTACCTAAGTAGTTTGTTCTATATAGAGTAAATAAGTTTTGACTCGCTAGTTTGCTGTGGCTTTTGCAGAATGTTGTTTGGTCTTTAAAACTTTTTATGAACGCTGTGCATGCATTGGATAGTTATCTTTTAATGTTTTTCCTCATAGTGAACTTCTGTCTAGCCACCACATACCGCTCTTTGGTGAAGGCCAGAGAAGTTGGGACTGGCAGCACGCGTCTTGGCTGGGTACGAACGGGTCGCTGCTGCTGGTGGCCGACAACGAGGTGCTGGCTCTACCGGGGCCACCGGCGCGGAGAGCACAGCTACTACAGCTTACTTATGACGCCGTACCGGGCAGAGTGTACAATGGAGTGTCCGACTGGCTATACCAAGGTAGTTTTTATGTATTAAAAATACTTGGATCATTTCAAAACGTCAACTTTTAAATTAAGTAAATTTACGCCGATTTTTCGCGCGTGACCATGCTTAGAAGAATCAGCTCTCAATACATTATCTTAATAGTTGGTTTTTCACTCTTCACTACACTACGGCCAAAGTTTCTGTTAAAAACCTTAAATAATAAATAAAGCACACAACAGTTATATACATGGTACCAAAACACCCGGACCTCAGATTTGTCCCGCAGCGGGAATCAAACGCACTCCTTGCGTCTCAGCCGCCTACCGCGACTGTTACTGTGGCTATGTACTCTGTTTTTTACTATTAGTTTCTTCGTAATTTAATCATCATAAATAATTATTGCCATGTAGTTTTTAAACTACAAAATTGGGTTGGTTCCCAAAAAATATCTGACCGTTCCACGCCGCTGGGCCAACCTTCCATTTACAATTACTTAAGCTGGTTTTGCTTTCTACAGAGGAGGTGACAAAAACAGCATCGGCTACTTGGGGCTCTCCAGACGGCAGTCTCGTGTTGTACGTCCAGTATGACGACACTGCCGTCTCCGAGCTGAAGTTCCCGCGGATATCCGAGGGCATTGGTGGAGCGGGGACGACTCGAACGGGGTTCCTGCTACCCGCCATCAACAACACCTTGCACACAGTCTTCCCAGACCATATTACTATAAGATATCCCACGGTAAGAATAAGTGAATGTCCCAGCGATTCCGATGTTCCCTAGACAAAGTTATTGTATTACAAAGTTGAAACTAAAATAGATCTAACAATGAACTGTGCTCGTCACGTAAATATTACTGTTGCAGCCTGGCAGTTCTATACCGAAAGTGACACTATGGATAGTGAGAGTTGAAAACACGTCTACAACGCCACAGAAATGGGAAATCAAACCTCCTAATACTCTAGATGGCATGTACGTGAATTTAACGGACTTTTATTTTATTCGATAACTAAAATGATGTACGTAACACTTACAAATCGTTTTTATTTCAGGGAGTATTACCTCATATCAGCCCAATGGGTGGGCCAAGATAATTCTCATATTGGTTCAGTGTGGATGAATCGTGCTCAGAACCTCACAGTTTATAGTAGCTGTTACGCACCCAATTGGACGTGTACAGAGGTACTTATTGAATATTTTGATAATTCTTTTGATCAATAACTATTTAGTGAGTCAAATGTGGCCTTCAAATGATTCCAGACTCATTCAGAAAAAGCAACGGATGAGCCATGGCTGGAAGTACATCAGAAACCTGTGTACTCCGAAGACGGTAGTGCGTTTCTTCTTCTAGCAGCAGTCCAAGAAGGAGGTGGCCAATACTACACCCATATCAAACACGTGGATGTAAATCGGCAAAGAATAGCGGTTCTATCCCATGGGAGGGTAGAAGTGACTGAAGTCCTGGCGTGGGACCAGGAAAATCATTTAGTTTACTATTTAGGTAAGCTAACATTAATATTTCAATGTTATTATAACACGCTAACTATTAGTAACTTACGATTTTACTTTTTATTTAAGGGTTAGACAAAGAAAAGTTGTACATACCTAAACTACATCCCGATATGGTGAAGGAAGCTAATCAAATTAAGTATTTAGATTGATTTCAGTTGAGTGATTTTCTGAACAGTTGGACCAACTAACTAATAAATGTCCTCGTCATGCTAAAATTTTGCTTTAAATTCATGTTGATCATTGGGGCGGCACATTTTGGTGATTGGGGTTTGTGTGTTATTTTGTGGCTGTGGTAAATAGTGTGGGTTGTTAGTTCTAGGGATCGTTGAAGTTATGATTTCGTTCAAACAGGTAGTGCAGATAGACCGGGCCAGAGGCACGTGTACGTGGTCCGGGACCCTAGTT
The DNA here is from genome assembly GCA_958496245.1 of Perizoma flavofasciatum. Classification (NCBI taxonomy): domain Eukaryota; kingdom Metazoa; phylum Arthropoda; class Insecta; order Lepidoptera; family Geometridae; genus Perizoma; species Perizoma flavofasciatum. The sequence continues at coordinate 5,428,340 of OY292421.1, forward strand.
ATGGGGGCGGGAGTAACTCCGTGCGAGCGCGGGCAGAGAGAGAGGAGCCTCGTTGCCTTACTTGCGAACTGGCGGTGTGGCCAGCTCGTTTGCATTATACCAACTGCTCTTTCTGGAGAGCGAAGTTCTCTCCAGTGAAACCAAGAGTTGGCATAACGCATTATGTTTTGGAATGTGGCGGCCCTGGACCTCCATTAGCCGGATTGCATGATGCCAGAACTCATAAGCTAGAAAGAATTTTATATGACACGAGGCCTTATAGGTAAGTTACATAAAACATTGTAGAAGATATAAATAAATACATTGTCCGTTATACATTGGAGAAAATCTTGTGATTGTTAAACTTATGCTTAAAACTTTATTGTTACAAAGCTATCATTATCATCTTCATCAACAACAGCCTGTAAAAGTCCACTATTAGACAAAGATTTCGCCTAAAAAGTGCCATGACGAACAATCTTGAGCCATCATCATCCACTTCCCGTAATGTATATATATGTAGGATGATGACCGTGCATGATCAACAAAGTACGAATTGCTAGTATTCATATAACTATCTGGTATTCATTCGATTTCAGATCAGTACGTTTACGCGAGTTGGCGTTACCCACCCGACGGTCGTTCGATGTTCAACTGGGCAGCGGGTCAAGAGCCAGAGTACAGTTGCTCTTGCCACCGTCCTGGCGTGAAGAGCTCAGAGACGCTGCCTTTCCAGTGCTTGTTCACGTGTAAGTATTTTATTTCCATCAACAAACTAGATTCACATTCTTATTAAAAACCTTTCTTAAGCTATGAACAGGCAAAAATGTTATAAATCAACTGTTCTTTTTTCGTTTCAGAGACGGCAGGCCCGGTAGCCAACAAGTGACAGAAGAGTACCTTGTTGATTGGGGTTCGTACATGTCATCCCGGAATGACGTAGTCTACGTGAAGTTGGACGTAGCAGGTTCCCGGGGTCTGCCGAGAGCGTTGTTACGAGGCAGGCTCGGAGGGGTTGAGGTAGCTGACCAGTTGGCTGTTATTAAGTAAGTTACCATCATATGAGGTGACTCTGTTGACTTTTATGCTAAAGATACAACTGTCTGAAAATTTAACTACAGCAAAAAACAAAATGGCTCATATTGTCATACATAAAAAACATAATAAGTTGGATGTCATACTTGTTGCTTCTTCTTTTTATAGTGCAAACTACAAACATTCCACAAATATTTTTATAAGAAGTACACTTAAGGTACTTAATACGTTTAATAATAATAATAATGATTTTAATACGTTTTACAATTTCAGATATTTATTAGAAACGTTCAAGTTCTTGGACGTGACCCGGGTAGCGGTGTGGGGATGGGGTTACGGCGGCTACGTCACAGCCATGCTACTAGGCTCGCAGCAGTCTACGCTGAAATGTGGAATTGCAGTATCGCCTATCACAGATTGGCTTTATTACAGTGAGTTTTTCAACCATAACTATTTCTTTAAAAAATACTACTGCTGCACAGCCCTGTTAATGCAAAACACTGTAACTTAATATACAGTGTAACTAAAGATACAGTGTTTTGTCTTTACACGGTACTGCTACTGTGTACACAGTCTGGGACATAAGTAGATAACCAGTTTCGGTTTTTATAATATAATACTTATATCTGTAACCGGGATGTTGGTGGAGTTTAGTAAAAACATTGGGCTACTTTTGAACAACAAATGTTCAAAAGTAGCCAAACTACAAAAAAAAATTAAAAAAGAGCATCTAATAATTCAAATTGTTAGTCTAGACGACACTAATAAGTACCTAACTAGGTACCTTTAATTCAGACTGGACTACGAAAATTTTAGTCCCTACCGAATTGTATGCACAATCATTATGGTCCATTTGTAGCACACAAAATAGTAAAGACGCGTTTATTTCATAAATGTCCACCATTTCAGATGCAGCATTCACGGAGCGAATCCTTGGTCAGCCGTCAGTCAACTACAAGGGATACGTAGAAGCGGACGCATCACAGCGTGCTCACCACGTGCCCGCACACGCGTTATACCTCGTGCACGGCATGGCTGACATGAGCGCGCCGTATCCACACGCACTGCAGCTAGCACGCGCTTTGACCGACGCTGGCGTCTTGTTTAGATATCAGGTGAGACCGGAGCCTCTACAAAACGTCAAGTGATTTTTCTCTAACATTATGAACTAAATTGTTCCATAACGTTTCAGGCATACGCTGACGAAGGTCACGATTTGAAAGGCGTAATCGAGCATGTATACCGCTCCATGGAGGACTACTTACGCGAATGTCTCTCACTCGACCCCGAAGACACAAAACTGCCTCCACCAGATAGATAAGAGTAGGAAGTGCAATAGTCTGTGGCAGTTTTCATCAACAATCTGTAGCAGCGGCTGCTTGAAATTGAGCCACTTAGGCTATTGATTGTTGTTGAAGCTGGTTTTAAACACTTGGTGGGATGGTTTCACAAGATCCTCATTAGTGATAGGAATCTTGACATCTGTTTTTGAAATTTTAAGCAAATTACATGTGATGACATCCACCACCGACATCCAGTTGTTATATTCTTGTAAATAATGTAAAATGAGAATAGTGCTTTAATAAAATGTGTTTTACTAGTTTGGATTTCTTAATTAAACCTTTGTCTTACCACAAAATATTAATGAGCGAGATCTTAAATGTTGCATGGCTTTAAGAAGATATTTATTTTCTCAGAATATTATCCCAATAGACCACTGGTCATCTGTTAGTCTACGTCAAATAAATATTAAGTTCAATATATAAGTACCAACTTAAGTTTTGTGGTAAGATCGTTTGGCAAGACTTACATCATACTCGTAACTATACTAGTGAAATCCTGTTTGTGATTGTTAAATACTTGCTAATGAGGTGTCGCATGACGCAATATTATAGAAATAGTGAAGTTGTTTTATATTGAAAACTAAAGGCTACTTAAATATAAACATTAGACTTCGACTAATATTGTCCTCATAATGGTATCGATTCTCTTGTACATCAACAAAGCTTAATGTAAACTTTCACTCTTTTTTACTGATAGTGCGCGCAAGAAAAAGATGGTAAGTTTAGTTACTGTACAAGAGAATGTACGCCACTGTCCATAAATCTTCGCTTAGTCACCTAAAACTATCCTCAGCTGAGTATTACCTTTTAACTAGAAATTCAATCCGATTAAATCTTTTAATACTTAGATATGGTAATATAGATTTTTGGGATAGTTATCTTGGAAACAAGTTAATAATATCTGTAAAAGATTCTGACTAGACTTTTGAGCTTGTTCACTTTGGCTTTACATTTTTCTACAGCGCTTTTACCTATCAATCATTCCTACCCTAACTTTTATGAAAATTGTAAAACTTTAAAATATGCTATAAACTTTATAATAGCTATGTACCCTATTGTCGATTTCCTTAATGATACTTTCCTACATTTAATCTGTTGGTGCACTGAACACTTTTACTGAAACTATATTTTGTACACACTTACGGTCTTTCGAGCAATATTACTTACATTAAATATTGTAATACAGAATGTATTAAAGTTTTTCAATAAAAAATAAATGACCTACTAAGAAAATAATATGCAGACTAAAGATGTGCTAGCTAATTATGTGTAGGTAAGTATAAATACAATCTATAAACCTTTTTATGTATATCGTAATGGTTTCTAGCCGTAATTTTAGGTGACCCAGACTCTAAAACCATTCCGAGTTCCAGAAGAAAGAACTAGCTGAACAGGGTTACAAATACCTTCCTTTCACGCTAACGCAAATTTGACTAAGAAAACCTTGACAGTAGTCACGTGACGTTTCAACAGCTAATGTAATTTCCATACAAATAAATATTTTCGCAGGAAGTGGTATTTGTCTAGATGTCCAGGAATTGATGCAAGCCATCCGGTCACCTAGTAAACACGCAATTTTTTTTTTTGTTACCAATCTGAAATTGTAAATTGAGGAGCTTATCATTTAAGAATTTTGAAATAGATCTTTTGAGGATTACCTTCATAAGTTTGTTATGAAAAAGTAAAAGTGAATTAGTATAACATTGTTAAATACAATACCTCTGATAATGTTAATCGTCTAAATGAATAGAAATATTGAGTGAAAATAGTGTACTCGTAATATTTAGGAATGAAGTGACCTTGATCATACCTTGACCTTAGCTGCTTTGGCTCCATTTCATAATCGATAGTCTACTAGGTATCTCAGTATATTACTTATATTCAATAATTTTTATCGGTTAAAGAATTGAAACTATCGTATTCAACAACATCTTACAAAAGAGCTTTCGTAGCAGCTCGTAGCACTACGAAAGTAAACATCTACGTTGTGTGAGTGTGAGTATTATCAAAAGTTTGTTTATGTCATGTTATACCAAATTTACAATTTGTATAATTGATAAAACTAGTGTAATTAATTTTACAACCCATATCATAGCTGCAATCAAAATGACTTTAATTTTGCATTCAAAATTGGTTTTAGTAATATTATATGAAGACCATTAAGTACAATAAAAAAATAAATCAATAGTTGAGAATATCTAAGTGGATAGGTCCAAATAAAAAAAAACATTCAAAGTCAACAATAATATAATCAGTAGAAATTAAACACTTACTTAGTTGACATGCTTTACTATTATCTTGTACAAAGTAGAATATGAATGAGCTAAACGATTCGCCTTCCCAATAGATATTTCTTTAGCCGATATACGTACTTCAATTATGTAATTTAATATCAATCATTGTTTAAGTATAGTAGTTAAAAATTTAAATAATGTAGAGTAATAGGTACATACAATATCATCATAATAATGCGGCAGCGGTTGGAAAGTTAAAGAAGCCGCTATGCGGAACGCTAGTTGAAATTATACGGATTATACCATTGTTGTTGATTTCAAAGTAATATAATATAAAATAGGTAAAGTCATTGTTGTTGTATTAGAGTAAAACGAGTAACGTTCGCCGATATTTGTAAGTTTTATCGGATACCTGCATAGACGCATATCGTACATTCCATGTTTGTGAAGACTGCCAATTTGGTCTAAATTTTACAATCATTGTAATAATTAAATAACCTACGATACGTCGATGAGATTAATTTCAATTGCCATTATGGTCTTATAAGGATGCTGTGATTCTTCTATTGCGTAGTTTTAATGTTATTGAATAAATTTGAAATAAATATTATACCTACTTACTTTATAATGTCCCCATCTGACATTACGTAGGCCTAGTGAAATCGAATTCGTTACTAAAAATAAGGTTGTCGTTAATTTTAGATAATTTGTGATTCTTCCATTGTAAAATAAATAACAACATAGCTTCGTTCCTGAAATGTTATGAAACAAGCAGACAATATAGGATGGGCGACGTGTACACTCCACAGAGATTTTATCTATAGTAAGATTAAAATACGAGAGAGTTCGGAAACCGGGTGCTTTAAATTTTAGGTACAACAAGTTTGTGTACGTATTGATTTCATTAGCGATTGTTCTCTAGTTATACAACACGGTGTGACTTACTAGTGAACGATAGTGCTCTTGCACTTGGTATGCGTGCAAACATGCTGAGTGTGATGTGCCATACAAATTAAATGCTAGTTCGTATTTATATTGTTAGAATAATTTCAGACATGAAAACTATCTATGTTATGATTCTTGCAGCTAACGAATACATAAAAATATCCGATTGTGATACAAGTCATATTTCCTTGGCGAAATAAAAACTCGTTATGCTATTGAACGAATCAACAGGTCCGATCCCCGTATTTGAAATGTTTGATATTGATATAATTTCATATCCTGGCCCGGATAAAAAGGCTGAAAAAATAACTATCTATCTTATTCATATTACTTAGGTGCAAGAATTATAACTTTAAATTATCTGTTGATAACACCAATTAAAATCATAAAATATATTAGTAATTTTAACTAAATTAAATAACAGACCGGGTTGTCATTAAATATTAGAATGAGGGTGTTTTAGAAAATTGTTTGCACTTCGCCTCTCCTAACTTTTAATCGATTTCAAAAAATATCGTAGTCCTTAGTCTTCCATCGTTGCAGCTTCCATAATCTGATCTTACTCTTAAAGCAGGAATGTAGGAACTATGTGATGATTATGTCAATTATTTCAGATTTCCGACTCTTGAACAGCTGTATTTTTTGTTATTTCTAATTCGATAATAAAAAGAGTCTGTAATGTTTAGATTGTGGTCCTAGTTTGTTCAGATTCTATGGATGTGGTATTATAAATGTGAATGTAATGCTGTGTTCTTAGGATCCCTGCAATATAAGCTATCCTGCATTCGACATAAATGAATCAAAGGCGCTAGAGTTTGATTCTACATGATGCACCACTACCCTACCGATGCGACGGTAGGAGGTTGACCTATTGTTACAGTTTCAACTTTCTACAAGGTCATGTACCGATAAGTTTACGATCGTGAACCATTTTGAAAAATAAATCTAAACTACCTACTCGTACCTAGAGTATGACAATCATAAGAAGCTAGGTAGGTATATGTCGAATGCAGATGGAATGCAGTGTAGTGTCCGCCTTCGTAACTCTAGCTAGTGTTGCGGATCGCCCTTAGCGGTAGAGAGATGAATATGAACGCGGTACTGAATACTACCACAAACCCCATAAGTTACCGATAAAAATAAAAGTGCCTCACACGTCCGAAGATAAATAATAGTACGATCGGTAGCACCGCTCTTTGAAATTGTTCTAGTATTCAGTAGCGCATCGATTGATGGCCCTAGAGAAAATCAACTAAAAGTCTATACGTTATTGTTATTCAGTGTTAAATCTTGTCGTCTCGTTTAAGAATTACAGTGTTGTGTAGATTGGTACGATTCATTTGTAAATTCTTATATTATTCTGTTAAAAATGTAAACTTTCTTTAAATAAATAAAATTTTGAAATTTACATAATCGTTCATCGAGAAGTTTTATTGGACCTATTTGTTTGGTGGGTTTAAATTCAGACTGCTGGATCCTCCATTTCTATACTTCTGAGACCACATCTCAGCGCTTCTGAAGAACCTCTCTAGATGTTCGTTTTTCTCAGTGTTGTCAGCTTGGGTGATCGCAGTATTGCACGTGGTGTTACTGAATGCACCATCAGAATTACAGTTGGAGCTTGATAGGTTTCGCACGAGTTCATAATGGGAAAAATTCATAGACATCAGTGAAGCGTTGTCGATTCCGTGGCTGTAATTAGAGGGACAGACGTCCATGAACATATTCATTGGCCCGCGCCTCACCGGGCTGGCTGGTGTGTTAGCAGCAGTGATACATTCTCCATTCACTAACTTGCTCTTCTTCAGTCGTCCCAAAGCGAGGTCCAGGGATCTAACAGCTTCGTTCACGTTAAAAGATTTCCGTTTACCAGGTTCACTTTTTAACTTGACGGGAGGACCACTATTCACGGACTTGGCTTTAATCATTTTCTTTTCACACTCGTCGATTTCCATGGCTGTTAGATTGATTAATTCACATTTCTATAAAATTTTAAATTCAAAAGTGCCTTTGGTCAATGGTCAATAGATGAAAATGACACTGACGTTTCGGAACTTTTAACCATATGGATTTGAATGACAATATTTAGTAGCGCCATCTAGTATCTGAACTCAAAACTGAGTAGTAAACATAGCAAGCAAGCTTCAACACCGAACGAAATGAAAGAACCCTACACGGGTTTGGATAAGAAATGTTTTTATAATTATTCGCTAGATGGCAAGACCGGTAAAATAAATTCTTATTTGCTTGAATTTACAACAGTTCTCCTGTTGCAGTGCGCAATGACTTATAAATAATCAAAGTACGCAAATATTAATTGGATTTGATACTTTTATACTTCTTAATAATTAAGTAGGTACATTTTATAATCAAAATTTACTCTAAAACCTTATTCTACGTACTTTTTCTATAATCCATCAACATTTTATACACCTACGTCACAAATATAATATTAGCCCAAGTATTCAGCGCGTATGAGTTTAGCCGGTAGATAAGCATCGCAGAGAGCCGCTGTGGTGGGCGCCAACGCTTCTAACTCAGCCTTTATTCCTCTTTTAAGCATTATATTGAGTTCTTCTTTGATGTTAGCACCTGTGGTGGAAAAATCGGCCAATTTTGAGTCATCTCACACATTTGACGAGCTCTGTGGTGCAGTGGGCTAAAGCCCACCTGAGACGCTGAAGTTTGCGTGTTCGATTCCCGCCGCGGTACAAATGTTTGTATTATCTGCAAATATTTGTTTCGGATCTAAGTGTTTTCTATGTACTTATAATATGCATGTATTTACAAAAAAGTATATAAGTAGTATATCGGTCATGTAGTTCCCAAAACATAAGCTCTGCTTAATTTGGGTCTAGGCTGTGTTATAAATTACCAGCATTTTATTTTTATTTTTTGTTAACGTTTCCGTATCTTAAAAGAAAAAAACTGAACCCTTAGAGGGTCACTTCATTGTCTGTATGTCTGTCTGTCTGTCAGTCTGTCAATACCATTTTTCTCAGGAACGCGTGGAGGTATCAAGTTGAAACTAAAATATCAAATACGTAGGTCTACGGCACCTTGGAGCTCTTAAAAAAATCAATAGTCTAAGTCAATGCAATAAAAAAATACGGCTCTTTATGCTACATATTTTGATTCTCGCTAATACATCAAAATCTATAGAATTCCTTCTTCCCGTTGACCTAGAATCACGAAATTTGGCAAGAAGCAAAAGTAAAGAAAGAAGTCAAAACATGGTTAATTTTTAGTTTTATCACATTAAAAAAAAAATCTGGTCCTGTGAGAAACTGACAGACAGACGAACGGCATAAGCTTAGTAATAAGCTTCCGTTGGCACCCTTTGAATACGGAAACCTATTAATCACGAAGTTCTAGCATTCAGCAAAGACTGAGCAGAGGCTCATTTAGTTTACATGATCCAAATAGTTTGGATCTTGGATTTATTTCCAAAGAAAACGTAGGTGGAAAAATGAAGTAGGATCTCGGTGGAATTGTTTATTTATACTAGAGCTTACCTACAGCATTGACCAGATAGGGTCGTTTCATCATAGAGTTCAGTTTCCTCTTGTCTAAATCAGTGAGGATCAGCCGTGCTTCGTTTGGTGCTAGAGTCATGACGTCATTGTGTCGTGCTCCGAGCAGCATCATTGAACTGCAGGCGAGGGATGACGACAGGTGGGATTGAGCCTGTTATATACAATTTAAAGATTTTGGTTGCCTTATGTGGCTATAAGCTTATTACAGCTTTGCGAGACCTATTCTGTTTTATTTGACAACCTCTGTGGCGTGACGGGCAAGTAGCCGGCTGAGACGTAAGAGGTGGGGGATTCCCAGTGCGGGACTTTTTTTTTCACACATAATCTAGCCCCAAACAAAGCAGAGCTTGTATTATGGGAACTACATGACTGATACTTATATACTTTTTTTTGTAAATACATACATATTATACATAGAAAAACACCCAGACCCCGCAACCTTTTGCGTCTCAGGCGGACCTTCGCCCACTGCGCCACAGAGGTCGAAATGCATGTTCTGCAGATATTTGTTCCGGATCTGGATGTTGTGGTACCATGGTACTCGTAGTTAATGATACCCACGATACGGGGAATCATAGCGTGAGGTCAGGAGTCCTGACCTCACGCTATGATTCCATGCTGGTTGTAGCCATGTCCGAAATGTGTCAGTGAAAAGAAAAGAATGAAGTATATCTTTTGGCTAAGTAGTACTTCATTGATTTAGTTCAGTAGTTCATTTACTTCAGTTAGACCGTTTAGTTCTTAGAGAATTATGAATGGATGAACGTAATAAAAACGTTGCTTTCTTAGTCTATGAACTATGAAATGTTTTAATTTTTATATCTCGATTTTCCTTTACAGGTACTTTACAGGCTTAGGACTGCAACCAGGGGCAAATATATTTATTACTATAAAAAAGGTTTATAGGTAGGTAAATTTAATATGTTTTTATAATAATAACAAATACGTATTTAAAAATTGAGATATATACAATTTACTTTTGTTGATTAAACTGATTAATATTTGAAAGTTATTAATAAAACGACTTAACTTATTTTTTGTTTGCATATTAAACTGACCCGTAACATGCGCAACATAACGCGCTAATAATCGCAAATAACTAACTAAATACTAACAGGTACTTTCTTACTCAAACAAAATATTAATAATCAAAAAACCAAACAAACGTAAACAATCTACTTTAGCAAGAATCAAAGAACTTTATCTCAACGATGTTAGGGTTTGTTTTAATTGCAACTTCTTAGAAAGAGATACCATATTATCACCTATCACTCTTTACTCTAGCTTCTATTGTTGAAAAAATTGTGTAAAATAAAATAGTCTTTGTATACACGTCATAACACCGTTTTTTCTATCTTCGTCGAGCGTGATGCTAAACGAAGCATTGAAGTAAAAGCATTGAAGTAAAAAGACAAGTGAACTAAATGAACTAGAGACACATTAGAATGAATAGTGAAGTAAATGACAAGACAATCTTACGTATGAAGTACTTCATTTACTTCATTCGTTCGCAAAGCACCCACGGCTACATTAAATACAAACAAACAAGTGTTTGTTTGTATTTCGCACCTAAAAAGACCTATAAGGACCATATAATATGCGTTTGGCATAATACGTTGTATTCTTGTAATTCTTTATCTGTTACCATTTCTATCCGAAATGGCTTTTTGTATTTGAAAGCGGTTTTGCAATCGATTAGTATGACTTCATTGATAGTTCTTTCTTAGATAGGTTTAATCGCCACAAGTCACGACGATACGATACGTACGACCCATAAGTGGTTCTAAAATTTTGCAAAAAAAAAAAAAAAATATATATATATATGTTTAGGGGCTTTCCATCTAAGCCCTCGTCTATTAGGCACTGAAGAATTTTCCCAGGGGTGATGAGTTTTAGTTAATCCGGGCTGAGGTTATGTTTGTCCAGATGAATTGGTAAGTACTACGTGTGCATTAGCAATCCACACTTTCCTAACAGATGAAGAGGCGACTCGTCCACGACTTCGGACTGATGAAATCAAGTTTAAAGTTGTTGCCTCATTGTGATAATAGTTTTGACACTCACCAAAGACCCATATTTATAGGTGAGAAATATTTCAAGACCATGAGGATCAGCGTCGACGAGTGCTAAAGCCCGTAACTTTAGTTCATTGCACAGTCGGCACAAAAGCTGCCGTGTACAAACATCTGGATAACCTTTTCCCTGGAAAATAATGTGGCTGAAAAACTTAGCCGGTGGTATTCGTTGCCTGGACGTTCTTAGATGAGCAACTTGGTTTATCAATGTTGTATGATTAGAATTTTGATGGGCTACCGATAATGGTACTTCAATCTGAGAGCTTCCGTACTTTGAAAGTCAAGTTGAACTACTACTATATCCTGACTATATCCTGGATTATAGTCGCGTAAAACAAGTAGGAATATGAGCTGAGTGGCTCAATGGGCAAGTGTCCATGTTTGCATGTACTGACAAATGTTTGTAAATATTTATTTCACGTGTGGGTGTTGTTGAACGGTACTTACCTACTCGACTGTAATTATTACTTCACAAAGAATCCTAGAAGTCAGGCTTCGATTCGTTGATCGAAGTAGTTTTGGGGTAAGAATATGTACCAAATAGGTAAAATATTATAACTGTCGGGGCTATTTTATGCAAGTCATTCAACATGACATACATTATTATATATATATATATATAAATATATACGTACCTACCTATGCATTAGCGTTCTTAGTAGGTATGTGGTAGTTACAATTAATTCAGAAACAGTCAAGCTCGAAAATTACCGTAATAATAATGACTGGAGCCAATCTAATCAAAGCTCCTTCATCGAGTAACTTCTGAAAAATGGCATCTTTTTCCACGACTAAAATATATTTTGCTATAGTCTGGAACCCTTTGATTCCATTTATGTCTTGAGGAATCAAAACTCCTGAAAAACCAATCCATAAGGATGTTTATAATGCAGTCGGTATTTAGTCTATGTGATCTTTATCATAATCAATACGAGCAATTTTTATAGTCTTAAACTGGACTTCGCTTATGAAATTTCATTCACATTCAGACGCGTCAAAGTAAGCAGTTATTTAAAACTCATGCAAAAACTACTTGATGAGATAGAACTTATTTAGATGTTTTTTTTTTTCATTGGATCATACGGCATTATCTCTTACACAGCAAAGAACCAACTGTTCCTGTAGAGTTCAGCGCCACGGAGCAATTTGGCGTAACTCGAAAACAAATAACGACAAAATACCGTTAATCCAAGAGACCAATCCGGGATTATTAAACACAGTAAAGAAACAACATTATTGTAGGAATTAATAACCGCCTGCCGTTTTCAAGCCGGCTAAAATCCCTTACCTCCTGTAGTCATGCAATCTGTAACGCTGCCGTCACTATGGCGCAACGTCAGAGGACCAGCTATAAGTCCTTTGGCTGTGGCCACTATTCCCAAACTCCAGGGTGGAGTTTCTAGGAGACAGCATACGTCTCTGACTGACAAGTCTAGGTTACTTTGCTTTCTCAATCGTATCACGTTTTGGTAAAACAGTTCTCTGTGAAAATAAGTAAACGTTACTGTTTTTATTAACAAACACACCGTTAATATAATGCAGATTCTGTGCCCGTTTTACCCCGTTAATATGGCGCTATCCTTTGCAAGATTAGAGTTTGTTTTCACCTTTTAGTGACAGTCAGATTCTTGGAAAGCAGTTCATGTACTTTTGTAAGAACAAAAACAATGGTATTGAATCTTGTTTTATCTTCACTACTGGAATAGGTAATGGTTGTCTTTTTTGCATGGTTAAATGATTTGAGCGTTACCCTAAAAATAACAGTAAAATAATTTATCTGTGTTCTAAAAGTTCTTTGATAAATTATAATGTATATCGACAACCAAAAATCGCTTAGTCTATTACCGATCTAAATCGTAAATGCAGTTACTCCATAATCTCTGGTTTCGTATTATAATTTGGGGTGTATCTCCATGTTCTGCGCTTTTGTTTATATCACCTAGAATATCTTCAACTTTTTTGATCAACGTTTTTCTGGCGTCGCTTGTCTCCTTCACCAATATTTCTCTAGACTTTTCTGTAACTAAATTAAAACAATCAGCCAATACATTATGCTCTAAATAATGACTCAATCTATTTACGGTGGGTAATCTACCTTGGGGTTTTGCAGTATCTTTCAACATGTTTTGAACCTCACAGAAATCTAATTTGCGTTGAGGCAGTAGCATTCCTCCATCTTCCATGGTCAGAGTAGCGATTTTATTTCTCCAGAGCTTATCAATTGCAGCCACTAGCTTTGGATCCTGCTTAAACGCCAACATTGGATTTAAGACCAAACCTTTTGTCAGCTTCAACATATCCGTATTCATTAACTCCATCCTACAAAAGCATCTAAAAGCTTTCAAAACAGTAATAATTGACAAATAAACTTAAGGATATCTCTATTAAACTAAACCACCAGTAAAAGTGATGATGATCCCTACCTACCTAGTGGCGAGATGTTTATCAACCGCAAACAATAACAGCTTCACAAAACGGAGCTCGTAAAAGGGCCACGAGACAATGGGACAGATCCTCGAGTGTTTTTATGGCGAAGTTGAGAGAACAAGCGAACAGGACGAAATCATCGTCGGTGGCGCATCCGACTTGCGCTCACTGAAAAAAATGACAATAGATTAATCGAGAGATAGTCGAGGTAGGCGTCTCGAAGAGCAGATGACACGGCGTGACGACCTCACAAAGGGCGTGAAATGACGTCATAATAGACTCGAATTATCGCTCCCTCTGTCTCAGGGCAAATATTTAACAGCAGCCCCCGTTTTTGTTCTTATTCTTAGGCAGGAGGCCATAAATAACAGGGTTATAGCGGACAAATGATGCGGACCGTTACCGCAGCGCTTTGTTATTCGTGACATATTGCAATAAGCGATGTTTATGTCTTATTATGGACGCTCAGGTGAGTTATAGTTTAGCTGGAGTTCTTGGGAAGCCACCACTAACTGATTTTCTGTTGGGAATGATAAAGTGTGGTATAGAGCTATTAACTTATTGACACTTAAACGGAATACCTACTCAGTTCATTCTGGGTAGATGACGCGTTAGATGACATACCAAAAATTATTATAATACTAACTCAGCTAATCTATCATTACCTGCCTACAGGTCCATTGTAACTTGTACTTATCATAAGTTTATTCAAATCTTAAGACTCTTTATAAATCATGCGACATATACCAAAGTTGCGCAAATGAAACACTTGACGTGTGAGAAAGTAACCACGGCAAAGAGTTCCCAGTGCCTAGAGTGGCGGCTCCCTGAAGCGCGCCGATACCATCAGCGAGTGACAGCCCGCACAAATACCATACAAATTGCTCGATGGCTCCTTCAAATTGATTGTTGCAATTATTCGGCGAACCCTTTCGCGATTCGCGACCGCGGGGAGGTGAGAAAACACTTATCTATTCCCTCGATCGCTCGACCCAACTCTTTGATGACGGTGTGAAGCAACTAACCCGAGCCGCAGTTGGGAGGTCGCCACGGGACTGCACCCAGTTGTTTGCCATTATTTTTTTGTCACGATCTAAGATTCAAAACAGATTGATAAGGCTTTTATAATTTACGGTTCGTAGAAAGTCTTTAACGACTTTCAGTTTGATGAAGTTGTCGAGGGTTGAGAAATCAGATAGACGAGAATTTATGTTGAAATGGTGGCACATTGAGAGGGCAGTTTTACAGGTGTCAACATATTTGTGATATTTTATTAAAGACAAATGCATTTTTGTATTTAAGTATAACTAGCTTCTGCCTATGGCTTCATCCGCGTGGTACTCGGATAAAAAGTTGCGTATGTTTTATTCTAGGTCACGAACTCGTTTGTTTATCCGTTTTAACTAGCATATCTTCAAAAACCATAGCAAAAAAACGCTTATTATGATTATGTGTACCCTCAGTTGAGCTATGGTATTATATTTTGGGGGAATTCTGTAAATGTTGAATCTACTTTTATACCACAAAAGAGATGTCTACGTATCATTTATAACGTTCATAGTACTGATACTCTTCGAAATATTTTTAGAGATAACAGTATTTTAACTCTCACATGTATTTATATTTTTGAGATCTGTTTATTTGTTAAAAAAAAACAAAAATATTTTTTTGAAATTAAATCATTTCGATACAATAGTTTAAGAAATAAACATAAATTTAATATATGTATTCCTCAAACTAATAATAGCTTCTATCAAATTTTAATAATCTACCACTTGTTATAAAAAGTTACGAAACAGAGAGTTTTTAGAGAATTACGAAACATTGGACCATTTAGGTCCAATGTTTCGTAACTCTCTAAAAAAATGGCTGATTTCAAAAGTTTTCTATAACATAAAATAATATTTTGATGATGGTTTCTAATGTATATTATGTTTCCTGTTTGTTTTTGTAGATATATTTTTATTATTGTATGCCCAGGAAGGGTAACTGTTGTTACTAAATGTTACCAATATATTTCATTTTTGTACACAAAGTAAGACAATAAACGATTATTCTATTCTATACCGTGGTGCAATTAAAATGTAGGTACCATTGATGGTACTGTCACGAACTATATACTTGTTCTTAATTTCATACAAATCAGTTCAGCCATTACGGAGATTCTTAGCAAAAAATATCTAAACATCCAAACTTTGACATTTATAATATTAATAGGATGGATAAAACTTGAATTCCGCAAAAAAAAAACATATTTTGTCGGTCACACTCGCGAAAGCTCGATTTGATTTTGATTCAGCAGCTTCCCACAAAACCGTCCTCTAGAATGGTCAGCGAGGCGGCACTAAACTCAACAGTTATGAAAATAGGAAACAGTGTTGTTGTATTGTGCAGCGGCGGCTAGAGCCGCGGGGAGCCGGACCACAATGGACCACCATCGCGTTATCTCGATGGACGATACGTGAACGCCTAATTGACTGCTCAAACGTTATTTTAATACAACTTTATTGAATACCAAATCGTTATTAAAAATTTTAGTACTCTAATGGTATCGGAGATTTTATCACTAAGTATGAAAGTATGTAAAGAAAAGCTTTTTCTGCAATACTTGCCAGATAAAATGACAATCTCTTCAATGTAAACTATAATAGGTATAATTCGAGTAGCGAAAGAACCTTTTAAGAAAGTATGATTTCAATTAACTCTGCTGCTTATTTTGTTGCACAATTTGTTCTTTTGGTATAAAAGGTACATTAAGTATTTCCGTTTTTGCACTCTTAATTTAGGGAATAACTGTATTTGTTTTTTTTTATCCTACCGTAGCAGAGTAGCAGGTATGTAATGAATCAAAACAAAAAAAATATTAGTAAGATCAGCCATATTTTACAGGAGCCCACATTCCCACAAGTGATCTCGACGAAATCGCAACAGTTTCTCACATTCGAGTGGCTACTTAGCATTGTCCGCTAAACAATGCTTACAATTGCTACTAAGTTATCGAAATACGTCTACGCGGCGATTGTGTCTGAAGAGTTTTACTTACTAGGGGTCTATTATAATGATTGTTTAATTGTTCGATTTGTAAATGATCGGTATTTTATTTCAAAAGAGAGCAAAGGGAAACTTTCTTCATGAGTATTAAATGTGTAATGAGCTAATAAAAATAATATAAAATCGATCACAATGTTGTATTTTAAGAAGTCGAAGCGCGATTTGTGATAGAACTTGTCCGTAGAAGTACTAACACCATACCTATTTCTGCCGCTAAACAGTAATGCTCGTATTGCTGTGTTCCGATTTGAAGGGTGTGCGTGCCGGTGGAATTACAGGCACATGAGACTTTTCACCCGTTATACTCAGGGTCGAAAACGCACGAGGGGTCCTCTGGAGTTGAAAGCGTCCATAGGTAACGTTAACCGCTCACAGCTGTGCCGTGTGCTAATTGCCACATTAGATGAAAAAAAAAATGTGCTCAAATATTCATTATTTGTGTTTCATGTCATCACATTTAATTCGGCTATTACATACATAAGTCCCAAAGATAGGAAAGTATTTCATAAAGTAGTGTAGTTCTGAATATATACTCTCATCTCAATCAGTAGATACGTACTCGTACTTACGTAAGCTCCATAAAAACAAACGGATCGCAATTGAAGTGGCTTCCCGCCGCGTGCAATATTGTATCTGTTCCGTTCTCACCCCACTCCACCCCGTGCATTTGCATACACAATACAACTGTCACTTATTAAACGTTGTAATTATACAATGCAGCAGATTTATTGCCAAAAACAATAGCTCTCGAAAGCATTTAACCCCTTTGCTTAGAGAAACTGAACAGCGACGAAATGCGCTGCTCATTTAGGGGGTAATTAATAGAAAAGTTCCCATAATCCCGAGCAATTAAAATTGATTATTTATAACGGATGCAAAAACTAAACAATGAATTGACCTTTATTTTATACGTTGGATTAAAGTCATAACGATGATTTATTGAAACCAAACATTTCTTTTTTGAAATTTGCATATCTCGGTTTTACATTCTAGTTCTAGAAAATTGTATTGTAACTCAAATTAACGATATAATCAGGCTCTACTTATTTATATTATAACTAGCCTCTGACCATGGCTTCGATAGTGTTGATACACTATCTACTACTACTAGGTACTTATTCGGGTAACACACTAATGTGTGTTACCAATTAAGTAGCTAATGTGTTATTTATTTGTTCCAAATTGTATTATAGAGCCACAAGCATCCAAACATCTTAACATCCAAACTTTTGCATTTATAATATTTTTAGTATGATGTTCCAATCCATTTTAAAAGGTGGAATTATAAAAAGTATACCTATTTTTATCTAATCCAAGCCATCACTGCAATTATACAGGAAAATATGAATACGAATATCAGTGACACAGTGTCACAGAACCACATTAGCTTATAACAGCTGATATGTAGCCGTAAAGGATGCGGGCCACCTGGGCCGCCTTTAAATGGTACCTATATATAAGTACATAATAAACTGATTAACTATGAAAACATTTTGCACGCTCCCTATGAATTTCATATATTTAATATATTGTAGTTAATCGCTTGAGCAGATATTAATAGGTCAGTTATTATAGACATAGCATAATATGAACTTGGAGAAGGAGGCCAAAAGAAGGATCTAATTGCTCTGGGTAGCATTCGAAGAACGCTGATCTGAGCTTATAATGATGATGGCATAGTACCTACCCCATGAGCAGGTACAACTCGTTAAAGTCATCAATACCATTTATTTTTCTAATGTCATTAGAGATTCTGCACGAGCAATAGTAGGTACGGCAGCTTGGCAGGTGGCGCTGCAGGTGCGTTCACACGCTAGGAATTAAATCTAGACGTTTTACTAATATATCCTAGGCCACAGCATAATAAATATCAACTGCATCTTAGTAAGATTAGTAAGAAAAAATAAACGGGAATGTCCGTTATAATTAGGAGTGTGAAACATTTACCTGGGGATTTGCAATGCTAGTCCGTTTGCTTAGTGCCACTCAATATAAACCGAACGAAATACTTAGTAGATACGTTAGATGTATAGAGAACCACAAATATTATAATACTATGTAGAACTAAGAAACGGCCAAATAGAAAAATAAAATAGTACAAAATTTAATATAAGCGCCAAAAAATCGAATAATAGCGCCAAGATTTGAAATCTTTATTTTGAAATTAGAACACCACTGAAGCTGGCCTGAATACTTATAATCACTTTGTTTAATGTTTGTTTTCCATGTTTAATTTTTTTTTAAATTTACCCATTTAGGGTAGGCTATAGTCGTATGACTATACTACCTCGTCTTCCGTAACTTTCTTTTCATTAATTTCCACGTTTAAAAAGACTGGTTTTGCTGCCTGTGTTTTTTTTCAGATGGCTACTGCAGCTACGTTGATTCTACCATGATACATATATAATAAATAAATTAAATGAACAGGACTTTTTACGTTAAACGTCTTTCATTTCGGTTAATAGGGAGTCACTTGCAAAAACCATGAGTAACCTTCTTTAATTATTTTATTACCATTATTTGGAGGATAAAAGCCATTACTCGATAGTGCATATGTACACCTAGTATCAGGGATGCAGCAGCAGTGGAGTAGATACGTGAAACGTCGCGACATATGTTTTTTTGTTACTCCATGGAGTTCATGGAATGGATCCTGTGCTTACTGCTTCCTGATTCCCAATGCCTGCACGTGCGGCATTAGCAGCGTTGGTAGTCGATCTTTATCAGCTTGGACAGCTGGCATCGCCACGTGCTACAGGTATGGTGGTCCATAAAGTTTTGTAAATGTTTTATATTTATTTTATCGGTAAAAGCAAAGGTTTGATTTACCTAGGTACCTATTATTTTATTTTCTAAACTCAAGATGTAGGTAGGTAATTTATTTGTAGACCATTAGCAACTTCTGAGCTCTAAGTAGTTCTATGTTAGTTAAAACAAACAGATGTTGACCGCAAACAGATGTGGGCGGTATTCCATACTTTCGATCCGAAGGATTAAAACTTTTTTAACTTACTTAAGGAAATATATACACATATACATATTAACAAAACACACAAACTAAACTAATATTTAAAACAGCATCACATTTTTATAATAAGTACTCACCCAAATAAAAATTTAACACTAATTAGCTACCCTACACAAATACTAAAGTGTCGTGAAACAATAGATTTTTTAATTCAAAATATATTAAAAACCGTTAAAGAAAATGTAATTGGGTGTAATTTAATTTCTTATTGAGCTGAAACAATGTTTTTTTAAATCAATTTTAATATTTTACTCAGGAAATATTAAATAACATCAACGATAATAAGTATGAAAAAAAGCTTTGGTTTAACTTGGATGTTTCCGTAGGAACGCGTTTTAATAAACACAGTGAATTGCCTTTACAAGCGTTTAGTCATCATCATCTTCAACAATAACAGTATGTAATAGTCCACTGCTGCACATAGGACTCCCCTAAATAGTTAGCATGAATCTTGAAACGATCCACTTCGGTTGGAAGTGGACTCTTTTAGTTGTAACTTAAGTTGTCATCAATATGGACTATGTCATCAGTATGGCGGTGCTATTACCTACTTACAGGTGGTTACAAATTGGGTATTGAAGGATCATCATAAAATTTAAAGATGTCCAAAAACAAAACAAATACCGCAGTCACTTAAATTCCCCCAATGATAGGGTAATAACATCAATTGCGAGCTATCGTCGTGCATCGGACGAGGGGAAGCAAAGCCGTTTGCTATCTGTTTGTTCAACATTCATGAAGCTCGCCCTAGACGGGAGAGCATTCAAAGTGTTTTGTTTGAGCAATAGCTAAGATAAATAAACATTGTAGTTTTATTTGTTCAAAACATTGACACCATTAGACAAAGGATAAGGAACAGTTAAATTACTTTGTCCACATATGTATAATCGTTTCCAAGTCCAATAACGCATTTCAACGCATGCTATAAGTCATGCCTCAAAACTAGTGGACGCTTCTAAGTGTGCCGCTATGCAAAGCATAAATAATGCATAAGCCTAGGGCTAAACGTACGTAAGATGTATTGAAAGTTAAAAGAAGCCAGTTGAAGATGCAAGCGCCCAAATCGTGGCAATGCAGGGTGCAATTTGTATGTGTCTCTCATGTTTTTAACCTACGGATCTCAAGTACAACCTCAAGTGAGTTTACAGTACGCAATCAACATCCCTTCTCTGTTCGAAATTCCTGCGAGGGATTTCTAAATCACACCTCTTTACTGAAAACAAGATCGTACCAATTTAAGTAATTAATTTACCCGCGACAACGCATAGAACCAGCATACAACCAGCAATTTTTTCTGTTCTGTGTTCATTTTCCTCCAAAGTGGCTTAACATTTTATAATTTACTTGTATTTGTTAAGTACCCAACTCTCCGATATACACTACCATGAATTTGTTTCGACTGTCATCAATGCAGATCATAATAAATGCCCTCCCAAACTGTCAAAGTGCGTTTTTGTTTGACTGTCGATTGTTCGAGGGAGGGCGCATTCCCTCACACCTCCGCCAGCTGGTCCTCACCCTCCGATGTAGTACTTATTAACTTCAATTGAGCTCGACAAATTTACATGAAATGAGGAGTCACACAAGCAGCGGAAAGCGCTACAGTAGAAAGCACTAGAGAGTCCCGTTCTTTTTTATTTAGTAGAGAAAATACG
The DNA here is from genome assembly GCA_958496245.1 of Perizoma flavofasciatum. Taxonomy (NCBI): domain Eukaryota; kingdom Metazoa; phylum Arthropoda; class Insecta; order Lepidoptera; family Geometridae; genus Perizoma; species Perizoma flavofasciatum. The sequence continues at coordinate 5,449,648 of OY292421.1, forward strand.
TAGTGTCAAACAAAACGACATTATAATATTTTTTTATGGTTGAGACTTTGACATTTCGTTATTTTTTTTATAATAGCCTTTATACTAGCCCACTGCTTCAGCTACGAGATACTCAAATTAAAAGTTGTCCGTATGCGAATAATAAATTCTCGAAATTTCATTCAAATCGGTCCGCTTATTGTGTGGCCGCAAATAAGCTCCCGTGAGCCGCGGCATATGGCCACAGAGCCCACGCGACTCAAATCGCTATTACATTGCTTTTAATTGATAACAATTTAAATATATTTGGTGATTCACACTTACAAAACTCATTATTATTCATCGAGTCATTATCTCTGTGTTCGCGTTTTACTATACGATGTTATCTTAAGCACGAATGTGTTTTGCCTTTATATTTTTATCGTCACGCCACTAATTTTAAAGCCACTGATGTCATCCTCTTAACTGTTGTTGTTAATAATTGATTCTATCCTTTTTGCACTAAAATAACTTGGACTAATTCCAAGTTATTTTTCACAAAACCATCTATAGATGACTGCATTCTGCCCGAATTGCTAAAAGAGCAAACAACTTTTAATCTGTGGAATTGCTCAGAAAGAAAAATAACAACTGACTGTTCTTTCTTATATCAGCGATTCCAAGTTCCAACAACAAATTATAACTACCTCTACTGAAACTAAGAATATCTACTAACTACAAAAAGCAAAAAAGTTGCATAAAATAAAATTAGGACATATCTGGACAATCTTCGGGTTGTGTACTAAAGGGACAAAATAAATTGTCCGTTTTTCTATTTATCTTGATGTAACCCATTTATGCTATAACACAAAAACAATAAATACATTAAAAAAAGTGTGCACTTACTTTAGAATAGCTAAATTACTGGAATCCTGAAAAAATATTGTTTAAGGAAGGTTTGAAGGATTCACTTCACTTCTTGATTATGGCTAGTGTAACTATTTGTCACCCGGGAAGGATGAGGTCAAACCAATCTGCATAGTTTCTTTGAGATGTCTATACTTACTTTCTAGCTCCATGTTTTCCCTGAAAAACAAATTTCCAAGTAAACTTCTAAAATGAAATCAAATAGCACAAAATTCACTTTCGGAACAAAAACATCAGCAGTTAAAATTATTGACCTATAAAGTGGTCCCATTTTGTGTGAAAATTTTATTATTCAATAAAAAGTTGTTGCAACAAAGGCACATTGAATCCCTGCGGTTTTCGGAGGCAGTAAATCAGGAGCAAGGACCTAAGATGGCAGACTTCTTGAACTCACAAGGCCCCGTTGTGGTCATCCGCATTTCTCCTCTGCACACAAACCGTGTTGGGATTGCAAATAAGTTGTGCCTACTTCAGTAACTTGAGAATTTCTGAGGTAAGTTTAAGAGAACCTTCAGAAACTTGAAGTTGCGTAGGACCTTCAAGTGTGTCAAGTGAGGACTGACTAGGAAACCAGTACGTAGTGTTACTATTTTTTGTCGATCGCCGCCATGAAATATTCATCTGTTATTAGTTATGTTAATAACTAACTGTCTCGTAGTACAATATACCTAGTAATCTCGAACTCGCAAGATTTCGTAGGATGAAGTGCTGGGATATTATTCAGCCTTATTTTCAGTCAACAAGCAATTTCATATTCACGGCAGAAGCGTTCCAATAAAATTCATCTTCAAATTACACAGTTTAAAAATTACAATAGCCCACAATTAAATAAAGCGTCGCGTGCCGATAGCGATAAGGTAGCCAATTCAAAGACCATATTGCATCCATGGAATTTACATAATTGTTACGATGAGTGATCTATGAATATTGCATGTGATGTTACCGCAAATGATGATTTTATTCAGGGCTGTCATTCGAATGGGTCTCTATTGAACCCTTTCTATTATTTTTAAATAATTTATAAGTACTTACCTACTTAGTAGGTACCTACTTACTTAACATACCGGTTGAGGATTACCGAGCGCCTACTGTATCTACTTTCTTGGGGGAGACATATTTTGCTGTCACAAATAACACTTCTTTCTGCCACTTGAAACCCTGTTCAATACATTTCTTACTGAAAGCTCTTCTAGAATGTTCCTCAGAAAGTACCTACCTTAATAATGAAAAAAATAACCTAGCCTGTATTTTACATTATGCACGACAATATTACTGAAATACCTGCCACTAAACGGGTTTTCCGCCGCAACCAATCTAGGTCTGCGCGCTATCGATTTTCCGAGAGAGCCAATAGCGACGAGGTAGGCATTAGGCATGCTACAAAGGCTTTTCTAGGCTAGGAAATTACACTGAATTACAATTACAGATTAGATAATGAGATTTATAATGGTAATAATCGTAAATTTCTCACAGAATTTCCTTGTTTAATAGTTTTCTACGTATCTTTTCATTGCTGATATTAATGGCCACTAGTTCCTATGAACTTAGTAGTTAGGTATTTATTAACTATTTATATCTGGGGTAGTCTTGTTTTGATAGATAAGAAGATAGATAAGAAATAGATAAAACACTTATTTTTTTAAAATACACTACTATTCAGCGGTAGGTAGTAGACTACTCATAATAGTAACGAACGAGTGGGAAATTCAACAAAACGTCAGCAACAAAAATAATTTAATAGTAAAATTCCTACGTGGTATGATACTAATTATCCTAAAAATCAGGTACATTTTTCCTACCTATCTTTTTTCTACCAAGGCTCAATAACAATCATTATTATGCGGTATCCCTTTTCAAAATATAACGATGCTTTAAAACTAAGTATTAAGTAATATCCTTCGTAATTTCTTTGCAAACACTCGTGGCAATGTGGTCAATGGCAATATTAGACCATTTACTAAATATCTGAAGCAGTGAGATACAATGATGGTGTTTCTTCGCAAACCGCATACAGGAATAGTAGAGACATAAATAAATGTGGTACGAATACACCTTGCGTTTTAAGTACCAAGGTACTTCCATTGTCTATTTTATGGGATATAAAATTTCACTTTCTATTGTTCAAATCGAATTTTCGCTTTACTTTGTTATTATTTCAAAGAATCTATAATTCATTTTAGTATTTTTTATGTTTTTCTAATACCACGTAAGCAGTTATTTTACTGTTCCCGACGACGGTTCTGTAGTTTTTTATTTTTATTATGAGCCTTTGCCCTGAAGTGGGATAGCGATTATCCCACTTCAGGGCAAAGGCCACCCTTCCTTTTTCACACCCTTCGCGATTCAACGCCTTTACAGACCCTGTTGTTAGGTATGAGTCATGCTCATCTCTCCATCTCATTCTGAGCCTTTCACGTCGTCATCTAAGTGGGAGTGGGATCCACTCTGTAGTTATTTTTTGTAGGTATGTAAAAATGTAAAAATTATAACCAAACCACGTTTGTTTCAATTCTTCCTCTGCCCACTATCCCCCACATTCCAAATCCCAACATTTCTGTCTTCAACAGGGTATAAGTAAGGGTATAGATGTTATGTAGACTCTACACATTCAATAATTTACAGACAAGATACAGGATAGTCATATCCATTAAACAGTCACGACAAAAGCTTTGAGTCCTTGTGCCAGATTCACGAGCTAATTGCATCGCACGTATGAGATAAACTCATTAACAAGGATAGCCAGATTCCGTACTGCTAAGCTTATCTGTTGTGGCCGCCCAGTTTGTCAAGAGCGAAGCGGGCGCATGAGCGGGCTTAGTTGCATATTATATCCAGCTGTACCTCGAGTGACGTCAGAGGCCAGAGGCACACCTACATATGACATACATAGACATACATATTACATACATAGTCCTGACCCTACACTATGATTCCCTGTGTCATGAGTATCGGGAACTACGAGTACCTTGGTGACATAACATCCAGTCCTGGAATAAATATTTACTGAACATGCAAACATTTGCCACGTTTTGGGAAACGAACCCAACTCTTGCGTCTCAGCGGACTTTTCGCCCGCCTCACCATCGAGGACGTCGATTTAAAGCCCAATTCTTGTATTTATAACAACAGGCAATCTAAAATCTCGATCACATAAACGTGATATCGGTATCCTACTGGAATAAAAATGTTCCTATATACGTATGAAACGTTAAATTAAGATTGAAAGTGGATCAACAGTAGACAAACGCAATATTTTATCGAGATATAGTGAAAGAATGACGTGAATTGGGCCCCTGATTGGAAATATCACGGTTCTAATAGGAACGTCAAATCCAATGCAGCCCAAGCTAGCAAAATTATATGCAACAAAATCGCTCAGCTCGTCCCTGTACCAGCAACCACATCCACGTACAAAGGCCTTTGAAGCGCGGAGAGGCAGGGCGCGGGCGGGCGGGCGGCCCGCATGATCGCGCGATCGCGACCCGTTTGCGCCTCGTTACACACTGATAGCACCAAACAAAACACCCCAAGTAATTAGGGAAAGCCTTTTTCAGATACCGTAAGCACTGGCGACTTTTCATGTGTGCGAGCTTTTACCATCTCCTAGTTATAAGCCTCATAGTATTACTGTAGCAACAATGAAGTAAAATATAAAACTTGAATGGCAGGTTCGAATAGTGGTGTCATATTCTAGACCTCTATAGTTTACCTACATTAAAATATGTACAAAAAGATAAAAATATATTATCTTTGATAAAAAGATAAAAAAGATCTAAATTTGATCTAGATGAAAAAGAATTAAATCTTTTAAAAAGATTTCCGTTCTCTTATGATTAGGGTAGATACTGAATAAATTATCTATTAACTAAAAGTAATTCAGACACAGAATGACACGCCAACTATTAACTGAGTTTTGAAGTGTGTACGCCGACGCACCACTAAGCAGACCTATATCGCTGTATTTTCCTAATATGTGGTAAAAACAGGGCAGCCCATACAGTTGAGCTGGAATACTTGGCTCTATTTTGACACTAAAACATTAGTGTACGACAATATTGACGAAATCAGTGTCGTGTATCCTTTCCACGTTAGAACTTAACAAATCGTACCATTTATAAATACCTTTTGACATAATAAACGGTACCAGAATAACATCAATCGATTTTTTCTCATACTTTATGGGTAAGCGATGATATACTATTAATTATGTGAATAGTATAATCAGTGTGCCAAGATGGTCTGCCACGCAATGATAGTACCTACTCGCCCGGCCTGCAAAGACACAGCTTGTTCAATGATGTTGATCCTGATCTTTGAACTAGAAAATCTAATTTCAGAAAAAAATGACTGCTCACAATTTTTTAGTAATCTGAATCCATGAATTAGATACAGTTGCAGTATTTAATTGGTATTAGTAGTGTTTATGATGTATAGCTTATGTTGAATAGTGGATAGAGTCCCTTACTTCTACGAAATGTACTGAATCTTTTTATCACATTGGTCCTTTCACCATTGGCCCTTTTCAACCATATACTCGTACCTCAACCTGCTAAGATCACTGACCTAATATAGGGTGGCACTATAAAAAGGAATTTGTATTTCATTATATTTAGAGCTGTACCGTAAAATATGTACTTTGGAAACTATCACGAACATAATTTGTACTATAATCTTCACAAAACAATTTTTTCAGGAAAAAATAAAAATCGACTTCAAATACCGGAAAGTTAATAAAAAGTCCAATATGAAATTTCTTACCCCATTTTTTTAAGGGGTGCGAAATTCATGAAAAAAATTATGGGACCACCCTTGAAGTAAATACCCTACCCATTAAAAAAAACATTAAAATCCGTTCACAATTGGCTAAGATATCGGAGAAAACCATACGAACGACCTACTCCTTATTTTAAGTCGATTGAAAAACGGGATATTTATCATGATTTGTTACTTTGAATGTTTCCAACGAATGGAAACAAAAATAAACAATAAAATAAATTAAAACTCAAAAATAATGGTAATAATCCCGTTTTTAGTAAAAATAATAATATGTACCTTTATTAGTCATATGTACCCTGGTACATATAGTAGTCTGTGGTCATATGGCTCGACCATCGTTTCACGTTGTCAGTGAGATTTTTACCTATTTCTAACTATTAGAACCTTAATTACTGCCTATACAAACTTTTTGATAGACGGTAACATAATTTATGGAATAAAACTAACTTGGTTTCTTCTCATTATAGGATATTATGATATAGTTACTTTTCTACTCATGATTATGAGAACTAAGCTAAGAGATACGAAGTCCTTACGTTGGACGAGTTAAAGACCAAGCAAATACATTTTGACGATCTCTGTAGCTCCTAGTTCTAGTCTAGACAACACACGTACAGTATTAATACACGTAAGTAATGAAAACGTAATTAATACACGTAAGTAATGAAAACGTAATTAATACACGTAAGTAATGAAAAAAACCATAATAATACCACGGTCAGATTTCTTTAACCATTACAAAGACATAATTTTATTGACATTCGTTCCGTCTCCGCTACTTCGATATTATGACCGCCCGCGCCGCAAAGCTTGTGATTCGTTAGCGAATCGTTTCACTGACGATCACTTGTTTACTGGCGAAGGAAAATGTAACGGTAGTGTTACTGCGACTCAATGGATGCGGGCCCACAATTAGACACACGTGCCGAGGGAAACCTAAAGCGAACACAAATACATTATCAAATAAAATCATTTCAAAATATGTCTCTTCATTAACGTCATATATTCTGACTATTCATTAATTATCAGCCAAAAAATACTGTTGAAGATACGCCTCCCTAATTTTAGGTCCTCCATCTAGAGCTACAAAACACGTATCTCAGAAATATCCTTTTACCGGTATTCCACCTTTTTAATGTGTACTTAAATCCGATGTTATTATAGTTTCTAGAGTAATATTAAAACTTTAGAACTTCGTATCGAAGGAATTTTGGCGCGTAAAAATGAGATTTCCTACCACAGGTATCTATATACTTAAACTCCTTCTGAAACTCTTCTGCAATGGAATCAATTTGTATAATAAATTAGAAAAAGCCTTAAGATAAATGAATGTGGGCATCTTTAAAAGTACATTGAAATCAATATTTACCAAAAAAAGCTACTACAATTTGTCAGAAGCTCTCAATGATGACTCCATTGCATAGTAAACTTACAGTGAATGACAGGATATAATATCTTTTTAGATTGTATACTATTTTGACTAAGCAACAATAAGCTAAAAGATCTGACATTATATAGGTATGTTATATTATTATTATTATTATATTTAATCACTTTCTTTGACAATGCCTCTATACAGCAGAACCATTCCATAATAATTATTGACATTTAACCCAATAATTTTAACATTATGTACTTGACAATGCCCCTTTACAGCAGCAAATATTATTTATTATTACTTGTTAATTATTATTTTTTGTTTAACTTATTATTGTACCAACATTTTTTTATTTTTTTTTGACAATGCCCCTTTACAGGAGTAATTTAATATAATTATGTACACATTCATAGGTATGTAAGTAAAATACTTGCCTGTTTCTAGCACCATTCTAAGTAGTAAGTTTTCGACGTAACCAAGTGTATTCTATGTTCCAATGGTTAAAAATAAATGAGTATGAGTATGAGTATGAAACCCAATTTCCAAGTTAACCCAATTACCGTCCCCCCTTCAAATATCAAAATCGAAAAATCCTTAAACACCTCACTATTTATTTATGCTCAGTAGCTGTAATTCAAATTTCCATGTTTCTAACTACAAAGAACAAAGACTTTCATACAAAGTTCAATCACCCCCTGACTGTCAGTTAGTCAGTCAATCAGTCGATCAGTCAATCAGTCAGTCAGTCATTGGCTTCCGGTCCAACGATCTATATAGCCTACTCAATCCCAGCGAAAAAGTCTTTGCTCCAAAACTCGAGAAAAATAATTAGATAAGTACTTGCCCAAGATTGTTCAGACACCTTGAGCAGAACTTATCACTGTTCCACTCAATCAGTAAAATAACCACCTTTGCATCCGCTTTACAATCTGTAAACCATTTTGCATAATAAATACGGATACGAGTATTGCATGTCCACAATCTATTTACTATTGGCAACAAACAAGTTATTTTTCCATAATACCGAAATTAGTAGTTCTTTGTTCAGTAAAGACACTTTTTACACTTATTGGTTAAGAAATATACGGCTTATTTTTTATATTAATAAAGTATACGTGTTTTTATAACGTACCTGGGCACATACTTATTAAAATAATATATAACACAATATTGCATTATTAGTAGTAGTTAACTTTTTACCTTAGCGATGCTGTGCATAGCACAGTCAAAATAATTTTAACAATATTTTTAAAAACTTTGTTAACTGATATATAACTGATAAAGCTTTTTACATTGACTGATACAGTGCTTATTCTGACTACTGCTATAGGGAATATATTGTTTGTATTTTACAGTAACGTCCACTTTAATAAACATAACATAGAGAATTAGGCACACACCTACCTAACGGTTAAATAAGGTTACTTAAAATCTACATACTTTACTGCCGAGTATCTCTACTGCTTGTAGAGTTGCATATTCCGTGATCCAGTTATTTTAATGAGCAGTTCCATAAAATCTCAAGTTCAAAGCACTAGCACATCTGGTGCAGGACACTGTATAAAGCATAGAAGTATTGCGTAATATTGGCAGATGTACGAGATGATTGCACTCGTTGTATATTTAGCTAACAGGTGCTATGCAGTATCCACGTGGCTGGCCTAGGGTTGGCGATTTGACACCCATGGATCACTCACCTAGCATAAAACTAGCTTCTTCCCCAGCTTTGTTCGCATGGACCCGGGAAAATGACCTTTATTCTTTCTTTATATCAGGTGCTTAATTCCGTTTTACAGTGGTTTTAGCCTTTTTGGTACGAGTACAAGCAAGGCATTCCAAAATATACCTGTTTTAAGAAGACCTCCTGGCACATCTAAATCATCTTTCTACGACTTTGAATAGTTTGTATGCTTGAAGAAGACTTTAAACCAAAGTTTTGTAGTCTCGTCGGATGCACAGTGAACGGGGGCAAGTCACGTTGCACGCTTGTATATGCAGGTGCTAGGTACAGGTTCAGGCTTTTTATATCAATGAGTTTAGGTACTGGTACCAAAATATAATATACCTACCATTCCGAATTTTGATTTTCGATACCTACCAAATATATAACAAATATTCTGAAATTTCCAGATAACGAAATTTATCAGGATGACGTCATTATTATTATCATTATAATAATAATAAATAAATGCTGGACATTTTTCACACAGCATCATCTAGCCCCAAACTAAGTAGAGCTTGTATTACGGGAACTACATGACTGATATATTACTTAAATACTTTTATTTTTTGTAAATAAATAAATAATAAATAATGCTGGACATTTTCACACAGCATCATCTAGTCCCAAACTAAGCAGAGCTTGTATTATGGGAACTACATGACTGATATACTACTTATATACATTTTTTTTGTAAATACATACATAATATACATAGAAAACACCCAGACCTGAGACAAATATTTGCAGATACAAACATTTGTCCCGTGACAGGAATCGAACCCGCAACCTTCTGCGTCTCAGGCGGACCTTCGCCCACTGCACCACAGAGGTCGTCAAACGTAGATCTAAGTATCCAACAACGTAGATGTGACAACCCTATGCAAATTAACAACCAGCTCAACAGGAGAATCCTGTTGTCGCGATTTTATAGAGTAGACATTACATAATGGGCGCCAATGTGATAATCGCCGTATCCTTGTAGAATCCTCCTTGGGACAAAGCAAAAAACCCTGTTTAACTCATTATGGAAATATAACAGTTTAACTTTAGTTTAAACTCTGAGCCAACTCGTGGGAAATTCAATTAAAGTTATAAAAACCACAGGTAAGAAACCTACTGTATCTTCTAGAATTTAAAATTAATTTTAGTGTACAAAAAACAGGGCCATAGAAATTGGGTCTACTTACCAAATTATTACGTCACCCCCTCTCTATTGTCCAAACTTTAAAACTAACTAAAAGATTCAAAAAAATCTACTTAAAAATCACTATTTTTTTTGTTTAAAAATACCAACTTATATTGAACTTAAAATATGGCTTCGTAAATTTTCTGGTAAATGGTAGGTTGTAGTTGAGTAGTTGTTAACAAGATTATATTATAATATAAATTACATTCATACAAAATTATTTCAATTGTCAACTTTTTACAAGCTTTTATTTAACTTGCAATGTTTGTATATTAGTTTGTTTGTTTAGGTAAAATCTTGCAAGCTTTGTTAGAACCACTGCCTCTTATACTACACAGTTGAATTTTTACATGTTGGTTCAGTTCCGATGACAACGCATTTTTATGGTTAGCATGACCTGAATTGACATCCAGAATTAGCTTCAGATAAAGGAACTCTTCAACAGTCAACAGCACAGACATGAATTTTTGTGTACGCATTTTATTATTATAGCTGGTTTTAATTTTTACAATGGCATGGTTGTTGCACTCAGAGTTAAAAACATATTTTTGAAAATGTTTGTTCACTATTAATTTATTTAAATTTATAAGCGTTTTGAAATGTTAAGGCGCTGTCAATTTATTTTGTTTTATAAATTTTCTATTTAGAAAAGTTTTATGACGAAACAATTTTAACTAATAAATCTTTTCACACTGAATCTAGTTTACGGTATGATTTGGTACACCACCCCGCACCAAGTTGTGGAATTTTCTACCTGACAGTGTTTCCTCCACCGCTCCAGTAAATATAGTATGAAACTATATTTTACCATGAGAAATTACTATATTTTACTATATTTTATCTTCTTCAATTGTTAACCGATTATTATGACTATTTTGTTGTTGTATAGAAAATTATCCCGAGGACGTCTCATGAAAGTTTTATTTTTGAGAGATTGCTACTTTTTCCGTAAAACTCAAAAAACTTCATCATCTTATGGAATCACGACTAGTCTAAACATTTTTTGTGGGCTAATTTACTTTTGTTCTTATTCGAAAGAGTGTCATCCCGTGTGGGCAAAATAGCGTTTCCTCAGGAAGTCCATTTTTTGACCTAAAGATGATGATTTCATAACATTTCCAAATCTTGCAATAATAAGTTCCATTATGACGAAAACAAATATAGGACTCCCAGTTTACATGTGAACCTTATTTATAGGCTTCTAAAACAATGACAATAAATCAACAGGTGATAGTTAGGTCAGAACGAACGAAAACTAATTTAGCCGAACAGGCTAAGGTCCAGCCATCAATCATCAGCCTTCTTTTGTATAGATAAATCGATGAGTAAACATGAGACAATTAGAAATAGGTAAGTAATATCGAATCACGCAGGTGGCTTTCCTTATAGAAAAGTTTTTGCACTGATAGGTGCAAAGCAGCTGCCGTGGAAATTGCTAGCCCCTATACCCTCTGTAATCTAGTCTAGGTATTAATAGCCAATTGCTAATGACAAAATGGTAATGCTGTAGAAGTGTTTGGTCACTGGTCAACTACTGAATGTTAGATTTGCAGGTAAACGATACGGGTGCATGTGTTCGCTGCTTTGACTGAAGACACCTTTACCCTCATGATTGTAACGACATATCAATCAATTAGGGAAATCTAATAAAAGTAATTGCTTTGAAAGAGAACTAGTAACTACTCAGATAATCTTTGCACCATGAAAAACCTACGATTTAAACTAACAAATACTCAGTTAGATTACTTATTTGATAATAGTACTAGCAAAGCTATAAGATCGTGGACTCTTAAATGTATGTGCCATCTATGTTCTGAGTTCCAGCTTGAAGGGCATGGTGCCGGTAAAATTACAGGCACATGAGACTATTACATCTCAGGGTTGGCAACGCGTGAGTGATACCTCTGGTTTTGCAAGCGTCCATAAGTAACGGTAACGGCTTACCAACAGTTGAGCGGTATGGTCGTTTGCCATTTTAGTGCCATTAAAAAACTTCTTGCCTGATGAATAACAAAATTTTCCATTTTTCGAATACATATTGAGTTAAAGAATCACAAAACACAAACTCGTATTATACTCTCAGGAATATACAAGAATTGCTCCGATAAAATCACTAGATAAATAGATAGTGCAAATAACAGACATCGAAATAGAGCAAATCAAATCACTGCAAACAGTGCGGAGCTTTTGTGAGCGCACATGCGCTTTCAATATGGATGGGATACCGCACAAAACGCTTTTCATTTCGTTTGAACGCGAACGCATTTTGTGCGCACACGCAAGATGACTCACGATTAATAGTGATGAGGTAGATAGTTAAACAGAGACAGATAGGCCAGTTTTTAAATCAGGTCCAGTTTTATTGTGACTGAAATGTGAGCTTGGATCTACTGTGGCTAAAAATCATTTGCAGGAAAAATATTTTTGACACCTGTTCACCAGTGTTCCTGCTAACTAAATAATTCTGAGAAATAAGGTCATGTGAAATTCTCAGAATTTACTTGAGGTAATTTCTGAAATTTCTTTACCAGATAGTACGTAATATCACTGGTTCTTTCTTAGTTACCCTGCAGTAGGTCAGCAACCTGAACAGGTTGGTTGGCATGGTAGATCTGAAATGGACCTTGATGATAGAACTAGTGTAGTCAAATAATTCAGTGCTCCTCGTAAGGAATCCATTTAATTACTCATTAGTTGAGGTTTGATGTTCTATTATCATTCATCACTCTTTGACCACATTTAATTAGTAGCGGGGTGTGCGTTGTCTGCCAGGAATTCTATTGAAAGGAGACAATCGGAGGAGACGAGCTTGCCATCAATGGGATATCGTGTATCGGCCACCTGCGCCGCCTTTTGTACCTTCTGCCAAACAGAGGAGCTGCAGTGGATGTACTCATCGTCCTTATGAAGTTGCATCATCTGCTTATCGTTTTCCTTGAGGACGAAAATCTAAGGTATAGAAAATCTAGTCTGTATAGTCAGCTGTAAACTAGATTTTAAAATCACTTCCTACTGCCGAGTGTGGTAATAAATAACAGGGATAAATCTGATAATGGTTTTTACTGAGTAAAAGTTGATTCAGGATAATAATACCTACAAAAGAATGCTCAAAATGTACTAAAAGGTATCAGAAATAAATCGATATTCGATATAATACTCAATACAAAAATAAGTCAGTAATGAACCTGAAGTTAAAATGCCTTTCTTTTTTCTTCCACTATTGCAGGTAAAATATTGTAATCTACGATTAAATCTATCTTCAGCTTTTACGGACAGAAAACATACATTAAATACTCAATACAAAAGCATTTACCAGTAGTAACCATTGATGATCATAGACCGTAAACAATTTGCCACCAATTGTTACATTGCCATTTAACGTATTGGCTTGTAAAACCAGATCTCACACGAAGATACGTCACCCCCAAACACCCCGTGGTTCTTGAGAACGTCACTCATTATCAAAGTATCGATTCTAAAATTATTGGCGAATTGATGCTATCGATTTGTGGTTTGTGGGAAAGGACGGAAATATTTCTCGATTTAGTTTAAGTACCTACTACGACTTTGACACGTGCTGTTTTTTTCGGAGCAGGTGCGAATAGCTCAGGTAATTTGTGGTTGCTTGGTGCTATTGGGTCAGTGAAAGTGACGTTGATGAAGATGATGATCAAAGCAGCTGTACAATAATTTTAGGCGATGTGGTAAGTAGTAATACCAGTGTTCATACCATAAAAGTAGGTTAGTAATACATACGAACTAAGAGAGAGATTACATACATATTGACCTATATTACTTATTCTTTTTCTTTTGCTCAATCAACTAAATTACTTAGTATACAGATCAACTCTACACTGCGTGGAAGTTTTTCCATGCCTTTAAAAAAATTCTTGATCCAAAACCACCGCTACCCTTGAACAACCCTCCCTAATTCGCGTGATTGTGGGAAAGGGCAAAGACAATGGTGATTATATCAGGGTTAATAGCTACCATAAGGGGTGGTTGTTATCTGTCAGGATTAGACGGATCGGAGTAAAAGCTGATCCAATGATATGTTGTATGTTTAGGAACATTCATTGCCTTGGCGGATTTACAAAATCGAATCCAAAGAATAACTAATTATCAAGAATAAATAAAAGTCTGTGACTGTACTACTTGCTCACACAGATTTTTCATGGTTCTAAAGATGAATAACGAATTGAGCACAGAAAATGACCCCAGAAAACCAAATCCACTCGATAACTGGTACAGATTATAGGCAAAAGTTAGTATATTACTGGTTCAATTGAGCCCTTAATACGCGTACAATAAGAGCTTTTTAACCATATCAAAATCCATAACATAACATCGACATGTAAAAACGAACTCTAGGGAGAGAAGATGAAAGTATAATATAGAGTAGTAGTTTCTGTTTGCATATCGCAAGGGCCAATGCTTTGTGTTAATATCACAATATGGTGCTGTCAGTTAATTGGAATAGATTATGGGAATGAGGGGGTACGTCTGTTTTCGTGTGTAGAGTGGACTCGGGGGACGTGAGTTTTTTATCAAGTCATCGTCAGACAATGAGGATGAGCAGATTATCACAATATTTGCCGCGGTCGTGTGGCTATCCGGTAAGTTGACACCAAAAGTGGTTAGACACAAAGCGAAAACCGCTTGTTCATTTGTAAAGGCCGCTGTAATTCATTTTGTCATGCTATTTATCTCTAGGAATAAACTTACGATTGCAAAGATATTTGTTTTTTATAAAAGTAGAGAGAGGATGTTTTCGGTTACTTTTCAATATCACAGTTCAAAGTAAAAGTCAATAGGTTTTTATTCATTGAAATCACAAGGAGCATTAGTCAACTTTAAAACTACGTGAATTTAAAATTTGAAAGTGAATTTAAGCCGATTCCTCGCGCGGGACCAAGCCTCGAAGAATCAGGCAACAAACTCTGCTTGGTTATTTTTTTTATGATCCTTCATTCAGCTTTAGTGTGGTGCCTATCAAACTCATTTATATAAAAACTAAGTACTAGACAAAGAATTAAAAAAAGTTTTAAAAGTATCATCCAAAATTCTTAAGACAACACACGATACGAGAATATCAATCGTACTTAAAGATTTTTTTCTTTGTCGCACTTCATACCAGAACATCCTCAAACGACACACAAGTGTACCTTTGAATATTAATAAAGAAAATATTGTCCAATCGGTAAATAAAAACGTATGAAAACGTGTGCAACAGCAACAACCGAGAACTATGATCATTATGGCCATTGAGAGTTCTATTTTACGGCTAGTTTAATTGTCGTTCAAATATCAAACTAATTGTTTTAACAATGATGGACAGTACGTACCAAATTAATGAAGAATATGCCCAATTGACCAGTCACGGTTATTGAGACATTAGCGACCTTCCCCAACCTTTATCCTATTAGGTCCAATTGTGGTCTACTCCATCGCAAATGGTCTCAAGCTAACTTGACCCAGTGAGAGGCCCGCATGTCTGAGTCTGAGATGGAAGTACTCAAGTTAGTTCAGTACAGTTAAAGAAAAAAGGGCGATGTCTACAAAATACAATCTTAAAACTTTCAAATTTAATAATATACATGTGATAAGTGCCGTTCCCTATTGCCTAAGATAGACGAAGCGTGTAAAAAAGGACACAACCGTAATTATGATGATCAAATTACGGTTGTGCATAAATTAGCACGATTTATGATGATTTTTCACATGCTACTCATGAAATGTTCCATGCTTAATTCAAAGATTAAATGAGCCCTTTCGTTCTATCTGCTAAAGAGAAACAACAAATCGTGTCTACCTACTTTTTGCCATGTGCCCTTTTAAGCACATTATCAGCATCTAATCATGATTATGACCTGTGTGGCGCAGTGGGCGGAAGCCCACCTGAGACGCAGAAGGTTGCGGGTTCGATTCCCGCCATGGGACAAATGATCTGCAAATATTTGTCTCTGGTCTGGGTGTTCTATATGTATAATATGAATGAATGAATGAAAATACTTTATTGTACACATTAAGATACAAACGAAATAAACAGTAACACATATGATAAAGGTACAATGGGCGGTCTTATCACTTAAAAGCGATCTCTTCCAGACAACCTTTGGCTGGAGAGGATTATATATGATTTTGAAGCGGGGGGGGGGGGGTGTACTTTGTGTAAACTACCTTAAATAATATTATTCATAAAACATACTACAGCAGAATATAATAAATAATAACATATACACCAATTACCTATTATGTCTATATACATACGAATATAATACTTACCTATAAATATAAATATACGAGTATACTATAAATATATAATATCTGCTTAGTTTGGGGCTAGATGATGCTGTGTGAAAAATGTCCGGCAGTATTTTATTATTATTTATTTATGATTTAAGTCAATATAGCAGATTTATTTTCTTGTCGTTACTTCTAGTAAATAAGTCTACGCAGACAGCGCGGTTCCAACCAAGGACTCGGCCTGATCA
The DNA here is from genome assembly GCA_958496245.1 of Perizoma flavofasciatum. NCBI lineage: Eukaryota > Metazoa > Arthropoda > Insecta > Lepidoptera > Geometridae > Perizoma > Perizoma flavofasciatum. The sequence continues at coordinate 5,466,090 of OY292421.1, forward strand.
TTGCACTGTTCACTCTCAAGTCCACTGTCTCGAGATAGTCTCGAGTGACCGTGATTCATAGCAAGTTCACAGCGGCAGAGATCAATCTTAATAAGTAGGTACTTATATTTGAACGTAGGAAAACAGTCTTATTTTCCTAGTTTATTATTATGAAGAAAGTTTACATCGTCTATGTACATTTACTTGCACACTACACACTATTAATCGGTACACTTTATTAATCTGTGAATCACCGTAATATGAGATCTACGGAAAAATACAGTTTTGCAGAATAATATCAATTAAGAAAATCGATTTTAACTATTATTGGCCTAGGTCGGTACTTTAAGAAATACCGCTGAAATCCGAGAATTATATTGTTTGTTCCAAATTCTCAGTACAATAAAAGTATTTGATAAAGCATGAATTATAGCGTGAAAACATACATCTTTTTGACGGACGTTTTTATGGATAAAAAGCGAATAAAGGTAACAATAGTGAAGATGCGCAATAAAAATGCAATAATGCGTGTTGTGTGCGCAAGAGTGGAACGCACACACACAATGCGTGACGGGCGTGACAATAGAACTATCGGCGCGTGCGCATCGCACCACCTTGCTACGAACGTGTATCGTAGCACCGTGTGCTACACGTAGCAAACTCACTTTGGAATATAACTCATATAATATATTATGTATCATTTCGGTACCTACCGAATTATCATCCACGATTTTTATTATTCCGATGTCGTATTTATAAAATACAAATCAAATTAAAACATTTGTAGCTAGTGCAGAACCACGTATTTAGTCTTTCGTAATCATAAAATTCATTCACAACTATAGTAAAAACAAGCTCATGAGCTTAGTTATAAAACGAATTGTTACAATGTCCGAAAAACACAATGAATAAAAATACCACAAAGGCATATTGAATACGGATCTTGAACCGTTCATTGTGGCTTTTTTCTTCAGATATTTGATTTGTTGCTACAAATAATGCACATAAAAAGCTTTTGAGGTACTTAATGTCCAGTAATTGGCGATCAATGAGGATCACTGGGCACATTGTTGTGGAGTATCGAATAGCTCCGGCTATTGTCCGAAACTGGGGCAAAAAATACATAAAAACTAATCCAAACTACCAGCCGCCGCGGACCTCAATGGTAGCTGTCGATATTTGACAGGTTTGAATTAACCATTGGACATTTTCTAATCCTCGGCTGCTCTCTTTGGAATTTTTAATCCGTTTTAAAACTTTACAGAGATCATAATTTGATCCCAAAATTATGCCGACTTGAATAGTTACCTAGCGAAGAAGACGTGCATCGGTATAGATAAGGTGATAATTTATGTGCAAAAAAACTGCTTGGTTAGCCGACTGCATTAAAACCTCTTAATGCAAATGATCAAATACTTGATGAATACACAAAAACAAGGTGTTTACTAACGGACTTTGTTTAAATCGTTTTAAATTCTAACAGGGCACGAGGACCAGTGCGGTGGTCCCACGCATTCTGAATAAGAAATATGAGCCAAACGGATACTGCTATTATCAAAACATTATTACAACACTCCAAACGCTCCCTTCCAATGTAAAAATTAAACAACAATTGCCTTTAATATTCGCTCGCCTTGTCGACCCTACTGGTTTTATAAAAAATCTGTCAATCTGCCGTAGATCAATCATCCTTTATGAATGGAGGGGTGAACTCTCTTCTCGACCACAATTGAACTTAGCAGATAATAAAAGGCAGTCTATATTTACGTAAACGCATCGGTTTGATATCCAATATTGTGCGCGGGCGCATCCGACACTGATTTTTCGTTTTGTTCATCCCTTTGTGGTTCTAAGCTTGAGTGACGTTTTGCAAGTCACACAAATGTCAAGTAGGCGGATTAATGTTGACTTTTTGATGTCTTTGAGACTAAAATGCTAAGAATCAAATAAAATTATATATTTTATCCAGTTAGCCATCATTGCATTTTATGACTTCACAACATTGCACTGTTGCTCTTTATTTTTTTATTGAAGAGGTTTCTATTGTTGCTTTAAATATACTTTACAAGGCGTAGTAAGTATTCGTCAAAGATGTCAAGCATACCTACATAAACATTGAAATCGAACCGAATGACTACAGAAGACACGAGAAACTACTCAAGAGCTACAGGCTCTACTGAGCAGTGACCAGCAAGGTACCTACGGAAACGCGCGCGGTCGCTTCCACGTGCGCGCACGCACCGCCGAGCACACGTGCCGGCAGGTAGGAAAAGTAAGCCTAATCGCGACGCGTGACAGAGGTGCCACTTTACCACTTGTAAGGAGGTATTGTTATAGATAGTTTCGGGCGTTAAACACATTACTGAAAAAGCACAAAAGTTTAAATACATTTTCAACCATACATTCAGGGTAGTATGGGTGTAGTTGATATAAATAGGAAAGTTATTCATATAAAGCCTGTATAGCCGCTACGCAGACTATTACTCGGCAGCACTAAGTTAGGAGTGTTTTATTGTTTTATTTTATAGAAATCAGACACTAAGACACCCCTTAGTCTTTGCCTACCTATATGCAGGCAAGTATTTTGTATTTTATACATAACAAAAAAAAAATATACTACAGTCCTTAGTAATTATACCCACAACTTTGTCTGGCGGAGGGCATAAGTACGCCACACCACAGGGCATCCTAGTTTGAGTACCAATGTTGTCCTGTCCATGTCATACAGTATTTTAACCTATTATGATAACTACTTTTAAAATTGTACCTGCATATATAATTAGGTTTGTTGTATTCAATAAATCATTTAAATTTCAATAACAGACGACAAGCCACATTGGAAGTTTTTTGTCTAAACTATCGGCGTTTAAACACTAGCTTATGCAAATCCAATAATGCTTGCTTGGCGCAACAAGTAAGATATTATGATATCGTCCTTTAACCCTAGTTTAGCTACAAAAAGCCGTTCGATCCCCGCGTACTACCTTTCTGTTATAAAGATTGTAGAAGGGCATTGATTTCTAATGTTTAAATGGAATTTAATGAGTGTTTACGATGTGGCAGAACCAGTAATCGGGCAGCCGTGCACTTTATCACCGGAGCTAATAGGCTCAATCGGCCCCCAGTGGCATCTTGGATATTGATGATCTGTCAATAGACAATACTCGAACTCAGGAGCTCTGGGAGACTGAGAGACACAGAATCAGTTTTTTCGAAGAGAAAATTGTACCCGAATAAAAGTTGCGAATACTCTTTTAATAGTGTAAATTTTCTAACATTTACTAGATACTCGACCCCTTTTACAAATGACAATAAATAATCGAAGCAGTTAAAACAATTGTTAAGAAAGCTAGAAATCGTACCTACCTTTAGAACTCTCGGTCATACTCATAACTCACCATCATGAAAACAATAATGCGTCATTTTGCATCAAGCTTAAATTCAATAAATCTAAAGCTTTTATTAACTTCGTTAGAAACACATTATTGACCAAATCGATTACACACAAAAATCCACTTCATGTTCATTGCAAACAAATGTGCTAAAATACCATCAATCGCTAGGTACCAACAAAGGGATTGGCGCGTGTCAAGATTATACCATACATTCATACATTCCCATGTCCATTCAGATGGACAATAATTTACAATATTTACGTGTTTCGATTCTCACTGACCACAAGGGACCTTGATTGATTATCATTGCAAAACGTTTTTTTGTTGACGAATAAAATTTTCGCTTTTGCTGTTTAGTCTTAAAACAGTGCTGTAAACTTGCTGTTTCCGATTTTTCGAAAAATTTTTCATTCCCGCAACGCAATGATTAAGGACTTCTTTAACAAAATAAACATGTACACATTTACAATTTATTTGTTTATTTTAAGTGTTTTTTTTCAATAGTATATCGTTTTATAAAAAACGGCTTTTTTGAATACCTACTGTGATTCGGATGGTGCTTACTAAAGAGTGGTTCCTCTAGGTATAGAATGTATCTACATGTCACTAGCGGGTGCTACAATAGACGAATATGGTGAAATGTGAAACAGCGTAACCTAATATAATGCAGTTTAAATTAATTAATACGAGACAAGAAAAATATTTCGGTAGGTAAAACTTGATGGACATATACTTCGGGGGATAAAAGATTTGTAAAAATAACTTGTCTATCATATTTATTTTATTTGGCAGCGCACGGTTTGTGCATTCTACCAGTGTAGAGTAAATTTTAAGTTATTGTCAATTAGCAGATGCATATAACATGATACGTCGGCAATAACCATAACCGTAGATCTAAAACGTACAAATATTGTTCTAATAACAATAAACCTAAAGCATTCGTGGCCACATCGGGCAACCCTTTCCCACCGCTCTAATTTTACTAATGCGTTCGGTTAACAGAGGGGTTAATAAGTATCAGCTCAAATAAACGCTACAAAACGCTGTTAAATCTTTGAGCTTTAATTATAAAGTACTAATGTATTGTCAAAAAAAATTCGCCACAGCTTTTCAGTCTTGTTTAGGTAGACTGGTATATTCTACTTTGGTATTCTTTAAAATGTTTAACAATATTTAGACACATACCTATATGAATAACTGAGTTATTTACAGTTTACTCCAACATTATCTTAAAAATACTTACTTGAATTTAATGAAATATGGCACGTGTCGTTATTTCATTACACAATTGAAATGAAATCCGTTCACATGATGTCTGTCACAATCGCAGCTAATTGCGCATAATGAGTGGAGAAAAGTTACGCAATGTGTTTTTTGCCATTATTTATGTGATATGTCTACAACGCCCTGCTATTCGGGGCCCCTTCAGTATTCGCGGGTTGAAATAAAATTTAATGGTCGACCGGATACTTTTAAGCGATATGAAATATCGGATTTCCGGACTTTTGTATTTAAAATATTGTTTAAAGAAATTGGTCATATTTTTTTTAAATTGCAATATTTCTAATTCCTATTGAATTGGAAATATGCGATTGGAGAATTACCATGGTTTTTATCGATTTGCTGTCGTTTCATATCTAATTTATGAAACTTTATATTATTTTCATGAAAATCTACCGCAACCGTAGGTTACGATTTTTTATTCCAAAAACTATCGTGAACTTGACTATTCATATTGTAAAAACGGGAATTTTCACGTACTGCACTATCGGTGAAGGCACCGTCGTACATCTACCGCAACCGTAGGTTACGATTTTTTATTCCAAAAACTATCGTGAACTTGACTATTCATATTGTAAAAACGGGAATTTTCACGTACTGCACTATCGGTGAAGGCAAGGTATCGTCGTGCACGGCGCGACGCGGAAGGAGAAAGTCGCAACCACTCACCCTGATGAAGACTCTCGGAATGAGTCGAAACTTAGTCGGTGCCTTCACCGATAGTGCAGTACGTGAAAATTCCCGTTTTTACAATATGAATAGTTACGATTTTTTTTGTAGCAGAGCAAAATAAACTCATTTTAAACATTATAGCAACGTATCAACTATATTCATTTGCTTACGGCGACAGAACAAACTCGTATTTGCTTTTTATTTAGAAACTTGGATAGACAAACATTTATCTATTTAGACTTGGGGAGTATCTGGAGCCACCTCTACAGCAGCCTCGCCGCTTAAACTCGGCTTTACCACAGACATTATAATACTAGGCTCTACCATATCAACTAAATGTAAATTTCTTTTTTCCCACGCTTAGCAAATTAATGAAACGCGTCAATTAATTAATCCTCGAATCAAGGTGCATTCCCACTGTTCCCACGCCATGATATCTGGAAATCACGCAACATCTTTATTCGATTATTAGATTCCCCTAGCACCCCTACAGGCCATTGTTTTTGGGGTAAGCGTGAAATGGGCAGACCACTGCGGCGTAATTACTTTGTAATATTTTTCAATTCTATGATGCCACACCAAAGTTTTTCAAACAATAAAAGAATAAACGTTAATTTGCATCCAAAACGTTTTATTTGTATTCTTCAATACAACGTGTAATTTCACAACCCTAATTTGTTATCTCATTTGAATAAATAGTTCGATCTTTGCATAAACATGGGCTGTACTCAGTTTCCGCGTAAATATGCAATGGTTCTATAGAGCACTTTGATTTATAGTGATATTATACTAATTTTTTTATATTACTGCACACAGTATGAGCCGAGTGAGTAGTTCACACATGAAATACTCTGTCTACACAATAAGAGGTTGCTCCGTAAATACCTACAGTTCACGTCTGTTTCTTTCCAACGCGTCAATATCTGACTTACAATCATTAAAGAGCAGCCATTCATTTTAAGCGACTTCAAAATAAGGAGGAGGTTCTCAAAACGATGTATTTTTGTTATCGTATGTGTTCGTTACTTGATATCTTCGCCAATTGTTAACTGATGTTGATAATTCTTTTGTTGTTGTGTAGAAAATTATCCTGAGGTAATCCCATAAAAGTTTTATTTCTGAGGGATTGCTATTTTTCCCATAAAACTTAAGAAACATCATCATTTTATGGAATCACGACTAGCCGAAACATTTATTGTGGGCTATTTTAATTTTGTTTTTCATTTGAACGAGTGTCATCCTTTGTGAGCAAAATAATGTAAGCAAATGAGGATCTGATGATAGAGTAAACCGTAAAATAAGGGTGAAAAAAATACTTATTATCATTTACCCGTTATTTAAAGTCGGTTCTTTGATATTTAATGTCTTATAAATTATTTGATAAACTAGTTGTACATTTCAAAACCTTTGAAACGCAGGTTTGTCAACATATAAGTTAAATCTTTCCGGTGCACTCTCTTATGGTAGAATTTCGAAAAATACTTTCTGCGTGCATTTGGAACCTCACCAAAAGAACCAATCCTCCAATAAGTCTTTATGACTTACGGTTTAGTTTCTGCGTTGATCTTGTAGTATGACTGATTGATTAAGGACTTGTTCTTTTATTATGATAAATGGAGTTACCTACTTTTCGATAAAATAAGAAACAGAGTTATCTCAGTCCGTAGACAGAAATCAATTTATCATTGTTTAGTATCATGGGATTTGTAGAATCCCTTTTCCTCTCAGATTTATGACAAATGGAGTTTCCACCTTTAGTAATAAAAAAACTTAAAAGTAAAGAAACAGTTGTCACAGACGCGTGTTGCATGTAAAGCGGTAGGGTGTCGACGCGTGCTCGCCCGCATCACAGATAACGGACAACATAAATTAGTGCACCTATCGCCTTTCACAATAGTGTGAGTTTTCACCTTGTTGCTTTATCGACTGTTCAAGGTACCGATTGGTCCTTTGCAGCTATGAAACAATAATAAAAATTTAGCGCGTGCGCGTTCATTTAACTAGCTATACCTAGTATTTTTCTATTTATGTAAATTTTAAAAATACTGAGCTTGTGGGAGATTTTGCACATCACATCGGGGCCACCAAAATATAGGAACAGTTAATCAGTAGATTAAGCAGTCAGCAGGCAGAGTAGGAAATCGTACCATTACAACGTATAACCACTTCATCGTATAAACACTAAAGTCGTACCTCACCTCCATATTTTGGTGACACAGTACCTACTAGGTGAAGTCTGGGAAACCTGATACATCCACGAACTTTAGAACGTGAATAAAGAGCCAGTAACAACTTTAATATAAGGAACATTAAAGTTGGTAATTTCCGATGGGCTAGCCACGTAGAATGAAGGTAAGACCCAAGCACACCGAAGTGTGTTCTAAGAGACAAATCCGAAGGCCCGAGACAGCTTGGCAGCGGCCCAAAATAAGGTAGCTAGACGGCATAGAGCAGGACAAAACTCAATTGGAATAAGAGGTTGGAGAGAAAAAAATAATATAAATTTAGTCAACCACGACAAGGCTCACTCGAGACTGTAGATGATTAAATTATTAAAACATAAGTTTATTTTTTCAGAAATTTTTGCTCCCAGAAATATGTAAAAAAATGCATGCCGCGCGTTGATGTCTTTTGTATGAAAATAAGAAAATAATCGAATTATAAATTAAAATGTAATTTCATGATATCATTTTTTTTCTTGTATATACTGTTTATTAAAGTATCCTATATACTTAATGAAATGGTTATAAAATTTCACCATGATTATCATAACCTGGTAGACGTTCTAATAAGAATGTCAGAAGAACGGTAGACAAACAACCATAGAAAGTATTAGGTAGTACATTTAGGAACTTTTTATATTTTGAATGTAATAGTTTTTCTACACGTTGTGCTTTCTTTTTTCAAGTGTTTGATTTTGAATTGCTTTGACAATTTTCTTGATAAAACCTTTGAGACAGATAAACAAAGAACGTCATAGTACCACCAGCTTGTTTATACACCGCCCAAATCCACTCACCCAGTCGAATAGATTGCGCATTTCACCGAATCGCATTATCCACGCTAGACAGTTGCAAAATCCCACATTTCGACATTTTCGGTATATTTGGGAGTCAATCATAAATATACGTTTACGCGACAGTTGCGCGATAGCGGGGGCGTACTATTTGTTCCGAGTTTCGAAATAGTTGTTTGATTACTCTCTTTCATGTCGTTTTGAAGCACGATTGTCTGCGGAATTGTTTAATTTGATCCCTTGTTTGAACGGCGCTTGTGTGGAAAGGCTTAGGAGGGAGATGGGTATCAGTTGCGAAGGGTTATCTCTTGTCACGCGCAGATGACCTGTGCCTGATTTCAACGGTTTCTGCCTAGCCGAATTATAGATAGGTATCCGACGGTGAACTTTGATAGTGATGGATATTCTATTGAGGAATAATAATGGTAGGTATGTTTGAAAGCTTCCTGGCGATAGGAAACACTTAAAACGCCTATGGTAACTACCTAAGTATTTTTTAACCGACTTCAAAAAAGGAGGAGGTTCATTATTTTTACATTTAATACTCAATGTAAGAACAATGGTTTATTACTCAATTAGGCTGTATTTTTTTTTATGAAGATTGTTTGATACATTATATCTTCGCCAATTGTTAATCGATTTTGATAACTATTTTGTTGTTGTATAGAAAATGATACCGAGGTAGTCCCATAAATTTTTCATTCCTGAGGAAATGCTTTTTTCCCGTACTTTTGTTTTTTATTTGAAAAAGTGTCATCCCAAGTGAGCAAAATAACGTAAGCACGTGAGGATTTGATGATAGAGTATCTACAGGATAGAAACCGTAAACTTGGGACAACAAACGTATCGCGAATACTGCGATTTAATTATTACCAACCGACTTCAAAAAAAGGAGGAGGTTCTCAATTGGTCTATATGGTTTTTTTTTGTGTATGTTACGTGATATCTTCACCAATAGTGATTTTAATGATTGTTTTTTAATGGGTAGTGTTTACTTCATGGGTGGTCCTATTTAAATTTTACGAAAAAATCCCACTCCTTAGGGTGACAAAATGGGTGACGGAGTTTCATATTGAACTTTTTAAATTTCTTGTTATTTGAAGACGGTTTTTTGACATAATTATTATTTTACGTGTGTCTACTACTAGCAACTCTAAAAATACTTGAGATGGTACCTACCCAAAATTTTCATAGTTATTAATAATTAATCAAAAGTTAGAAATAATTAATGACCGACGTCGATGGCGTGGCGGGCGAGTAGCCAGCAAAACCAGCAGGGTTTTGGTGTTGTGGTACCACGGTACTCGTAGTTCTTGATACCCACGACACAGGGAATCCTGTGGTCAGGGCTATGTATGTGTATGTTGGGTGTTTTATTATAATGATATTATTAAAATTGCATCAAACAGATTAATGTTGAAACGGTAATCGAATCCCAGCAAATAAATCTCATCTTCATCTCAGACACTAGAAGTGAATTGCATTCAATTTCGCGAATTGGCTGCTTCCGCAGGGTCGGGCGAAAGTGATGGGTGACAATTGGAGCGGAGGCGAGAACGGAAGTGCCTCTCCACCAATAAAACGGAGATCGGATTATTCTTACACAACTACCACAGATGTGAGTGCGTTAAAGTTAAAGTTATTTATTCATTAAACATGTAGCATAATAGATTCATTAAACCTAAGTCGCAACATCTTTTATATAGGAATTCACAACATAAGATACCTAAACTTATTAAACACATTTATAATAAATGAGATCAACATTTATAACAACTTAATTAACATAAAAAATAATAAATAATATTACCTAATTGCATTTGATTGTGTTGATTATTTCTAAACTTAGGTCTCTAAGTACCTTACCTGTATCTACTTTACCTACTTATCTACTAACTCTAAACCTACTTTAGTAGAATGATTTATGAGGTTTCTTTGACGACACTTCTAAGATTTAGTATTTTGGAAGTGAGCTGTGACTATGACGACCTCTGTGGCGCAGTGGGCGAAGGCCCGCCTGAGGCGCAGATGGTTGAGGGTTCGATTCCCGCCGCGGGAGAAATGTTTGTAAGATCTACAAATATTTGTCTCGGGTCTGGGTGTTTTGTATGTATAATATGTATGTATTTACAAAAAAAAGTATATAAGTAGTATATCAGTCATGTAGTTCCCATAATGCAAGTTCTGCTTAGTTTGGGGCTAGATGCTGTGTGAAAAATGTCCAGCAATATTTATTTATTTATTTATGAGTAAGAGTACTAAATTTGCTGACGATTTTTTTGTTGTCACTCAGATCCGCTGAAGTTATAATAATAATAATAACAATAATAATAATAATAATAATTTATTTTCAACAGAAGTTGTTTAAAGTATCCATGTAGGTAGGTAGTTACTAAGTAACCACATTAACTTATATGTATGTTTTGATAACTTCGGTCATACATATAATAGCTATATTAACTGCGATCACAGTCATGACACTATAATAATGAGTACCTAGGTACATGGCCGAGCTCTAACTCCTAACTAGGTTTCCCTGTGTTAAGGATATCAGGTTTGTAACCGGCTATCCTCAACCGGCTCAGCAGTTTTAAGCCCAAACATTCGGCTGAAGAACTAACTGAGATAACTTTTACAAGATTAGTAGAAAATCTCACAATCCACTGGAGGCTTAGTCGAACCCAGAGTTGTTAATCTTTAAATAGCCCAGTAGTTAGCCCACCGATATAATATTTTGATTCTAAAGGAATATTTTACTAAACGCTGGATTAGACGAGTTCTGGAAAACAATAGGTGGATTACGGATTCGACGAAGAGTTGTCATCCGATTACAGGATGCATTTACTTTGTTAATTTTTTTTACGACATATAAGAAATTGAATTATATGTATGTTTTAAGGTTTTTAAATTATTTGCTTTCTTCGGGTATTCAGTCGGGCTACTAACTAGAAAAAATGTGTATGAAACACAGTATTTTTTTGGAAAACGTAGCTACTAAAATACAGGTGAGTAAACATTTTAATAATTTTTGAGATTTTAGGTTTCTTCTTCTGTTCTATGGAAAATCCTAAAATACGTGTCAGGATGGTCGTAAATAAAATTTACCTTCGCGTAAGTAGGTAATCGCGTAAGTAGGGTATGTTCATTGATTTGCCTTAATCCGTAACGTATGTATGATGCTAAGTAATCGTAGCGGTTCTACGAGATTAGCGAAAAAAAAAGGTTCTATAGGTAATATTTTGACAGAAGTCTTGTTTTACTGCCATTTATATGTTTCAGTTCTATTTTATGTATCGTATCAAAGAGCAAGTCTTTGGAACAGAAGCTCAAGTTTCACAAAAAAAGTTAATCCTTTCCAAGCCCAAGCAAGGCCATTTTTTTATGCCATCCATCGGCGTTTGGAATCTGAGGATAAAAAGATTACTGAGTTATAATTCTAGGCCAGGTAAACAAAATATTATAGTACCTACTGCGCGCTTATCATGTTTTTATTCTAATGCTTTACCAAAGCATATTTATGTACCTACAACTAAGTAGGTAACTATTATTTATGTATGTTGTTTTAAATTAGAGAGAAATAATTTATTAATGATGATTTACCTTTTGCATAAATCTTAATAATATCTGCCGTTTCTTTTTTCCAGCTAAAAAATGTTCCTAGCTACATGCTCGGGTTGTCTTAGACAGTGATGGGACACTTTAGTGTCTACGCTAACGAAAATCTAATTCACTGTATGAGTTTAGATACAAAATAATCATAAACAATTTTCGATCTCATACGAAAGCAATGAATTTTTACGATATAGATGTTTTGCACATTGCGCAGGCGCACTCACAGTAGTAAAGTGTGCACCCGCATCTCTCACCCTCCACTCGGTATATTATTGTAAAACTAAATACCTTGGGAAACCGTTGGAACTGATATGAGTAACAATTATGTGAGAATCATTTAAAATATCCAGAAATTTTTTTTTTTTTTTCAAACGTATCCTGTAATTAACAATTATAGGCAATTTTAATTGTATACCGCTTTGTAGCCCGTACAAAACCGTTCTGTTAGCTGATACGTAAGTAAAAATTTAACAATGCTCTATGGAATATTTCTTACTTAACTGAAATACCTATAGGGAATTGAGATAAGGATAATCAAAATATACCTACGAAAAATGTCTTGTCCTATACCTATAAATAGATATATTTTCCTGTGTCTAACACATACAACGGTAACTGATAGCTAAAAACATTAATTTCATGGCTGAAATCCGACTGTTTTTCGTGAAAAAAGGATCCTTTCAATTTACTTCTATTGGCTGTTCACTACAACCTGTGATTGGCAAGGAGGCGTATTAATTTGTACGCGTTGTTGTCATTGGTCGACCGGATTCCCCTCCTCGAAAACTGGTGGGGATAAAGCATCCCCATGTTTATTTTTGTTGTTCAACTTAGTGTGTAAAGGACCTTCAAAGTGTGTAGATGCGTTGTTTTGTTAAGTTGCTTGTTTGCGCAAAAAACAATCAGTTGATTTGCAATATCGCGAATAATAAATGTGTTTTACGGACTGTGGATTTTGAACTGAGAACTGCTTTGTGAAAGTGATATTGTTACCTATTCGGAGATGGTGATCCTGTAAGTACCTATTTATTGCCTATCTTGTATGAGTTATTAAAATAATTTAGGTACCTAATAATAGCTGAATTGATCGACTTCATGTAGTTAAAATGGGTGAAATAATGATTGTCAATTTTCATTCAGTCTGACTAAACCTTGTTTTGAGAAATTATTATAACTTATGTATCTTAACATTTAGTTAAATTTGTGACTATAAACAGTTACTAATAAACTAAGAATTTTTACACAATCTGACAATAAGATTACATAAAGGTTATTGTTAATGGCTAAAGTAAGCTATATTAATAGCTACTCAATGTTTAAAAAAATTAAATCGAAGTGGCCCACACTAATTAAGGATCGCGACTTAAATAGTGTTTAGAGAATACCCCAATTTCGTTTAAAATATTTTTATGCAACCTCTTTGGCAAAGCTTTGGGCATTGATTATTTAAGAAAAATCAAATCTTATTATTTAATTACTTAATTAAGCCAACGTTTATTATCTATCAGAAGTTTCTAAACTTTTCTATAGATAGGTAACAAAACAGCCTACTTGAAAACAAAAGTAGGTAGGTACTGGCGTAAGAAAAAACCAAAGACACGAGGAACGAATAAACGATCGTTTAATAAATTGGTCAAAGCAGCGAGGGTTGGGTTAGGTGGAGGGAGACCAATTGAGTTAATTGGAACCCATTGCTACTGACGTAGCTTTCATTGAACTTTGCACGCACCTCACATGCTCCATGCAATGAGAGATAGGTACTCTTATTTTACCATGTTTTCTACACATCTCTCGCAAAACGCGGGCATGTGCCAAATGTAATGTTCGGATGTGCTTGTTATAGGTACTCAAACAGTACTGAATATCATGAGGGATATAGTCGTGAGCGAGTTTGTTTATTTTTTACAATTCAAAATCAAAATTACGAGGGGGCAGTGTAAATTACAATAAAATAAATTATGTGGCTACTTCCTGATATTGGTTATAGTCTTATAAGGTATAGAGTTATTCCTAGTTATAGTGATTTTATAAAGGGAATTATTTGATGAATTTCACATTCTGTTTTATATCTATTGAATCCCTATTGTCCTATTTTACCCGGTTCCTAGAGTTTAGTCGATATCTTTAAAGTAGGACCCAAAGATCTTGAACTACCGTAGTAGGGCCAATTTTAAAAGTACTCTTCCAAAGCAAACTGAGTTGTTAAGAAGCACTTATATTTTTCTAGATTGACTTTCATATTCAGAATCACTCTAAAACTTTATTTTTACAATACATAAAATGTAAAATAATGTAAAAATACTACTTCAAACTTTTATCGGCTCTTGGTTCGTCCTTTTGTATAACTTCGGACATTAATTTGGGGCCACCCTTTGTAAAACGGCGTAATAGTTAGGTAACAACATAAGTCAGGCTAACGTAAATCAGTTACCTACCTACTTGCTATTTTTGAGTTAATATAGGTAAATTAACTCATGTTGATTTTCAAACAAAACATTATTGAAATTGCTGTAGAACATTAACGAGAATAAAAAGTAAAAGCTACGAGTTCTTCCAAGCTGGGGAACTCGCAACTTTTAAAGAATTCAATCATTATTTACCTCCCTAATCAAGTCTCTACATACGTACACAAAGTCGTTTATCCAATTAAAGCGGCTCTGCCCCTCAGACGGCAATTTTAAAGCAATTGACTCAAAGAGGGGAGCTTTCTCCACAATTCAGAGCTTTGGAAGCATGTTTGTTTTGTGTTTTCATAACAATCGGGAAACCCTAAAACATTGTAACTGTTATTCACAGTGGAAGCCGTCCGGACATGACTGAAAGCCCAGTTACACCAGACTGGGACATCAACGACGCCGTCGTACCTAGAGTCGTCGCCTTCGACACCTTCGGAGAATGGTCTGACGGACACGTGCGACGGATATACCCTCCAGCGTGCGAGGAAGCGAGACGACACGCCTCCGGTTGGGCAATGAGGAACACGAATAATCACAACGTGCACATCTTGAAGAAGAGTTGCCTGGGAGTCCTGGTTTGCTCAGTAAGATGCAGATTGCCGGATGGATCAAGAGTTCATTTGAGGCCAGCGATATGTGATAAAGCCAGGAAGAAGCAGCAAGGTAATTTGGGTAAAATTTTGCTGTAGATTACTTAAACCTACATTTGCTACAAAATCTACTTATTCTTACCTAAACCGCGTCAAGATAAGTGGGGTTTCATAGCGCACGTCCTGATAAATCTAACTAGAAAAAATGGTATACTTATGATCCAGTTAGTCCCAAATTTACTTCGACCTTTTGAGATGTACTTATTACGAACGTCAAAATAAGGAAAGGGTTCTCGATTTGTCTGCTGCACCATATATTTGTTTTTTTTAAAGACAATTTATTCGTAGGTAAACCCTGTCCAAACCGACTATGCAACGGCGGCCGTCTCGAAGTCCAACCCTGCCGCGGCCATTGCGGCTACCCAGTCACTCATTTCTGGCGACACACGGAGCATGCGATATTCTTCCAAGCGAAAGGTGCGCACGACCACCCCCGCCCGGAGGCTAAAGGAGCGAGCGAAGTGAGGAGATCACTCGGCGCGGGGCGGAGGGTCCGAGGACTGGCGCTGTTGGTGTCCAGAGAGACAATGGCAGACAAGATGATAACAGTAAAGGATAAGCAAATGCAAAAGATGAGCACTCCTCATCCTCAGCCGCCGCCGCTTATTCCTGATAACCAAAGAGGTACAATAGCCCTTTCTTTTTTAGTGTTCCGCATAAATTAACCAATAAAATGTGTAGTAAAAAAAACTAATAAACACGATTTAATCACGCACCAAAAATTATAAAAATAATTCCACTATCCACCTCCTGGCTCCATCATCAGACGATCGTTACCAGGCCAATCTATTGGACTCGTTAAAACGAATCATACGAACCCAAACTCGAGGGGTTTACTAGTAGCCACTGAAGAGTTCCACTATCCACCTCCTGACTCCATCATCAGCTTGCTTAGCATCAAGACCCAAACAACGGTTCTGTCTACCGCCGAGAAGAAAAAAAATACTCTCTTTTGTTTGACAGAATAAGCGGCAGAAATCGTTTTGTAGACAACACGTTGTCTTGGGTGCTCATGATAAGCGGGCAGATCAGCTTTAAGAACTTTGATTACATTGTTGGTTATTTAGTTAGTTAAAGTTAGTTAGTTTAGCTTCATTAACTAACTTTAACTAACTAAGCGTGCTAAAAAAGAAAGCATAACATTATGTAAGCTTTTAAAGCAAATTCAAAAAATGTTAACGCACGTTTTCATTATTACCTATTCGTATTTGATTGCTCGAGTTTGGCAAAAAAATAAACAAACGATAATCTACGTAAGAAAACACACTAAATAACCCTTGGTACGTAGGTATCTAAAGTATTTTTTGCTGTGAGACTGAATACTTAATCTAATGAAATTGTTTTTCTTCCAACAGTACAAATGATATGCACCTGTGGACCATTCGAATGCTCATGTCGATGGCGCGCCGACACGGCTGAGTCCTACGGCGTCCCAGCGTGGTCTCCAGTCGAAGCCCAAACCTACACCGCATACGCACCTCCTGCCCAAGCCCTACCCCAACAATACGAAACCACCAACTTACCCGCCGATGAAATTTTCCACCCTGAAGAGATATTCCAACTCGATCAGCCGATACGACTGGACTTCCCGATGGAGGAAAACACGCTAGAATCACCACCCACATTCCAAGATCTCAACAACGAAAACTCACGACCAGACGACACTTATTGGTTGGATTGGCAACGAGCGCCAGGATCTGAATCGAGTGAAACACCATCTCCAGAACTGTTCGGCAATTATCAGCAGACAGAGGCGTATTGCGATCAACAAACGTACATTCCACAGATGTACTACCCCGAGGAGCAATACTACCCCACAGAGAGCAGAACTTCGCCGATAATGGACGTACAAGAGCAACGGTTTTATAGATACGACCATCAGGATTGCACGCAGCCGAATACAATCGACTACACGCAAGTGTGGAATTACAATGATTGTGCGTTCCCGACGAACGAAACGTCCGAATGCAAGCAGTACTTTGACGTCCAACACCAACAAGCGGTGAACGCTTTCGGTAACCTCTTATAATGTTACCCTGTAAATAGTAATTTTAAATTGTAAATAATTGCTTTGTTTGTTGGTTATTATTATTCGTTAGAAGATATTGCTCATTACATAAATATCAAATACTACGTATTGATTTGTTCCTATGTTTTAAAGATTGGTTTTGTGAAAATAAACATAATTTGTATAAAACGTCTATTTATTGTATATAAAAAATTACATTAAAATTGTCAATTTTACACTTTTTATTTCTATCAATAAAATTGGTCACTACAAAATAGTCCATAAGCGATCGCATGATAAGATTTATTATGCTTTTGCAGTCGCCTAACATTCCCAAGAACTTTCCGTTTATGACACATCATGTGTGTTACACCGAATAACATCTCATTGCAACCATATCACAAAATCCAGCACAAGGAAAGCTACGCAATAACCCTCTTCATTATCCCAGCTATTCACATCCAACAATCATTTTAAAACATCATCCTAAGTCCTAGCTCGTTTCCACCAAACAAAGAAAATATTTCTTTTTGATCTGTGGCAACCCAGTTGACATGACAGCCCTCCGAAACCATTTTTAAGAAGCTACTCACACAAATAGCTTTGGCGAACAGACAAACTGGACTGCTATAGATCAAAAAGAAAATCGGTGGCTATGCGAATCTTACAATTGGCGGACAAACTTAAATTACCTGTTACATTTATCATCGAACATATTCTATTTACAACGACTGCGCTTACCTACGAAATCCTGTACAAACAGAACAGTAACCGTGTTATGAGCCGCCTTGCGTGAATCAAATTATTGTATAAACTAACGTTGCCTCTAGATTGTTGTGTAAAATTGTATCTAGAGTAAAATAGCGCTAGATCTATCGGGTTCCATTTTAGTCCTATTCATTTTGAAAGAGTCCGCGATAATTTTAGCATTATAACTTAGGATACTCGTAAATATGCTCAGAACCAACTAGAAACACTCCACATGGACTCACCAAACGAACCAATCAGTGGCAGACCATCACTCTCTAGCACCTTTAAACAAATGACATCGAAGAAATGAATCGATAAGAAAACGTGCCACCAGCACGGCACGTTGACACATCATGTCAATCGCTCGTCGTTCCCGTACATATTTTCACTGCCATTCGTTTTGCCGACAGGACACTTGTCTAGAGAGCCAGTTCTATTAGTAAGTACATAAGTAAATCTGAGAGGAATAACTTTATCTGTTTTAAGAACAATGAAATACATTGATTAAATTGATTAATAACATCACTGTCTGTTGCTAGATAATCTAATCCTAAAATTTTAGGAATCCGAATTACAGTGCTTTTTAATTGAAGTTTATTTCTCACAGCTCGAACAGTTTTACAAATACAAATTAAATTTTAGAATACATTTTTAAAATACCTTAAAATAGGCCTTAACTACATTATATCAGTTTTGTATTTTTAAAACCGTTCGGATGGGATCTAAGTCAGCACAGCACGCACTATCACAGCATCGGTATTAAACCGATAATGATATCTCTAAACATATTCAACAAGTGCATTAAAGTTTATTTCGTTGCCAAAAATATGCTCAGAGACATCCGTAGCCCCATGTTGGGCGCCACTTATATTAAGGCCACAAACAAAGTTATTGATGAAGAAATGTCCTTATTATTTTAATACAACACCGTTTTGCGCTTCGTTATTAATTTCACATTTAGAATTAGTTAAGCTAGTCAAACTTCAGATGCAAGTGTGCATCTTTCAAAACTCAAATACATAGGACAGACATCAGCATTTCAAAGTTTTATCACTCAAGCAAGTTCTAAAAGGAGTTATAAAATACCTTAACTATAACTGAGTTCACAACTACATAGGCATGAAATGAAGTTATTTGCGAGATCGAGTGAAGTTTCAGCGATATTTTAAGAGAAATATACCGCGTTTATATATGCGACGCGAGTGGCGTGGCGAATGACGATGTTTGGCTTAGTACCAATCTGTGGCGAAAGACACATGTGTGAACGGCATGCTTGCCACTCGCCTCGTCATTCGCCTAGCGACTCGCGTAACTGACTGTATACTCCGCGATTGTGTATGGTAGTTCGCGTCGGCACTTATTCGTTTCGTCGAGTGCCGAGGTCAATACGAACGCGCAAGTATAAATCCGGTATCTGATTTATAAGCGCGTACGCGCTTTACTGTGATCGAGCACTAAAGGACGAATGTCGTTCTAAATCACTATGACTTAGTTATCAAGAGTAGACTTATAAAGGAGGATCTTAATCAATGGGACTCTAAGAATATAATAGTTAGGAATCTAACTAACAAGTGAAGATATCTTTGCTATCAGAAGATATCAAAGTCCTAGTAATCGTAAGTGGAATTGCAACACATAATTTTTGTGCTCATACGCGATTTCACCAATCGTTAGCTAACCTATATTTTAACAATTAATAACTACTATTATAAATGTAAGGGACGAAGAAATAATAACTATCGCAAACTAAACACAAAACAACATAATAATGACAGAAATAAAAATAATAATAAAATTAATAATTGCAAAATAAATTCTATAAGACTTTTAAACGCTATAAAACAAATTTGTACTACTGAGAAATCACTGCCTGATCAATATAATTCGATATGAGATTAAATTTAGAGTCTAACCCTAATATATGTATATCTGTGATTCTGACGTAAATTAAAACAGTTGAAACGAGTCCTTACAACCTTACTTATAAATGCTGTCAAAAAACGGGAAATTATACAAAGTCCAATATGAAATTTCGTCACCCTAAGGAGTGGGATTTTTTCATAAAATTAACATCGGTTCACAAATGGCGAAGATATCGCGTCATTTTTTTGAAATCGGTTGAAAAGAGAATGGAATAATGTTAATTAATGCATAGGGCAAATATAAATAGCGTTTATAAGTAAGGCCATCCAATCCCAATATTAAATTCATTATAATTAAATATTTTAAAAAATATTCACTTTTTAATTTTATTATGTATGTGCGAACAAACGACAAAATTTAGAAATCGTACGTCGCTTAGTAGCAGTCGGGAAGACATCGACTAGCCGCTAGATACATCGATATGGCAAAGACTATGATGATTTTTAACGTGGGAAAAAAATCTTAGAACCCTGGACACAGAGCAGGAAGAATTTCAATGGTTGAATATATTTCTGCTCCGCATCCAAAGCAAAATATACATTGATTCTCATTAATTGATGTTATAATGAGCAAACGACCGAGTTTTCTTGGTTCGTTTTCAAGTCAACATACGTTCCATTGTCACTGAAGAATTGCTTGTTCAAAATAAAAGTGTGTTTTCCACAATGTGACTAACATAGAAGTACATTATCACTTTTGGCATGTGACTAGTTCCTTTAACCTATATCTCAATCAATTCATACTGTGGGTATTTCAATATCAAATTTATTAGCGACAGTAAGACATAGGCTATAGGAACTACGTTAGTTGATTATGTATAAATTTATAGAATGCTGGTATATTACTTCTCACTAAATATAATATTTCGTTGTTAATTCATTCACAAACCAACCAATCAACAGTTTCTATCATCTGAGCAAACGTGTATCAACAAAATTACGTCACAACACTTTCGCGGTCTTTGTACGGCAGCTGACATCACACCACTATCGTCCTATCGACACCATGATCACATGTTTGATGTCGTTACTATCAACCAATCTTAATTTACTCCGGTAGAATTGTTCCTCGAGACAGATTGGTGTTTGCTTGTTTCACGCATGGAGTTACTTCTCATACCATGTACCTACGTAACCAATTGCGGCACAAGCATTTTAAAATATGGCTCGTTCCAATCACAACCAATCTCCTACCAAAGAAAGCCATGCTGGTGACAGTAGGCCGACATCACAGGCACTATCGCCGCTGGCTGATTGCTTGTCAGGGAGACGCCTCCTCGGCGGTTTCTTCGGCCATCGTCTCTTCGGATAGAACGGCCACGGAGCTCACAGTTAGTTCCAATGGCTCAAGTCCCGGACATCGGCCGACACTGCATTCCATATCCGATCTGGAATAGTAAAACAACGTTACTATCTAAACACATACAGTACTACGATTTAAATTAGATACTTCGGCAACGTTCGTGTTTCCGAATTAGTTCCGATTATGTAACCAATGTCCATGTCGCGCGAATGTGATGGCTCTTCAGTCACCAGCGAGCTACAAAGGCGTAAACATGCGCGGTTCCAGTATCTGGAAGTTTATAGTGCTGTTAACACCCCCAGTTCTCACATTACATAGCAGTATGTATTATTTTTGGATTTTGTCATCCCAGCTTTTTAAGTCAATTTGCAGTGAGTAATTAAGTTATGATAATTGCATGCCCTATTAGGTAATCGATTTTTAGTTTTTTGGTGACATTAAGTAACTGAGCTTTTAATCAATTTGAAAGACTTTTATTATATTCTTCAATCTATTATAATAATATCACCATAACACTATAAAAATATACATAATTTTTGTAACAGCTCTAGATAAATATCACTATTGGGCGTTCGTATTTCCAATGATGGATGAAATTTGTCGAAGCATCTAATTTAAATCGTAGTACTGTAATATTGTTCTACAGCAAAGCGTTAATAGTGGCATACGATTCATTTAACATTGTGTATTTGATATTAGCATGCTAATTAACATGGTAGAGCATTATTGAACATCATAATTTTATATTCAGACCTATTATATTTACGTTATGTTTGAGCAAATAAATAAATCTTATCAATTTATATAAAACTGTTCCATTACTGCTTGGCGGATCAACGCACAGCCTAAACCATAAGTCCTAGAAGCATGAAACTTGGAGGGTATATTCCTCTTAGGATGTTGGGGTGCACTAAGAAAGGAATTTGGAAAATTCTACCCCTAAGGGGGTTAAAAGAGCTAAAAAACTTTGTATGAAAAAATGGTATTCCTTGAACTTACAAACCACATAAATAGACTTCAATCCAAATGATAAAATATATATAAAATTATTTCCCCAAACTACCCCTCTAAGGGGTTGTAGAGGGTGTCCAAGTTTGTATGAGAACTTTTAACGATTGGTCTAATTTGGTTGAAACTCGGCATAAATATTATTTAATACAAATGATAAAATACAAATATTTTTTTTCTAAACTACCCCTCATAGGGCGTAGGATGGTGTGTTAAGATTGTTTAAGAAATGTTTAACGCTTGGTGCGATTTGCTGTAAACTTAGTTTGGATAGTTAAATACAAAAGAACTGAATACGTATCAGAGTATTTAAAAAAAGTCCTTAGGGGACAATTATTTTTGCAATTATTTTTGATGCACCTATCAATAACCTATCCTACGCGAGTAAAACCGCGGGCATCGGCTAGTTTTATATAATATAAAACAATAACAAACTTACAAAGCACTCGCCGTAGATAGCTGCATTCTTGAACTCTGCCACTGCTCGCTCGCCTCTATTGAATCCAACTGGTCCTCCCCTTTTTCCTCGTGCACAGGCGCACTAGAACTCGAAACCGCTTCACTGGTCGAGACAGGTGACTCAAGGTTTATGAGCGTAGCTGTCGCTACTTCGGCAATACGAGTCGCCTCGTCTGTCGCTGAACTAGTCGACTGACTTGTGTCGATAGAAGACTTCTGCATATCTGAGAACAATACAATAGAACCGTAGAAAAACAGACCCTCTACTATGCTACAGGACTTCTTAAAAACACATCTGTAGGCGGATTCTTACACTTCACGGCACATCCATCAAAAAATTCCACGATAGTAGAACTGCGTTAATAAAAATAACATTACAGATTTGGTTTTATGAAAGTATACAAAATAACCTACCTGCTACTTTATAGGTTAGGGCAGTCAGTATCCACCAAATTAAATGGTTGTCAACCAAATTAAAAGAATAGGCCAAATTAGAGGGAGATAGATCTACGTTTCATGGTGGTGTAGTAAAACTCGCACTCAATAGTTTTGAGCTATTTTCAATACGAAATGTCCAAATAAAGACACGTCCATAGGCCAGCAATGAATACGATGCAATCACGGCGTGATATAACAATTGTAACGATTACTAGAATGATACCGGACGCTCGGACGATTCTATAATCCTTGTGTTTTGTGCTGGTCAGTCGACGTGTGCCTTTAAATCCCTTATGTGAACACAACGACTGAGTGTATAGCAAGATTGTGCGATGGAGTGAATGGACAGTGACTTAAATAATAAGGTATGAAGATAAAAAGCTAGACCTGGCGCATGCATGTAGGTCAGCCATTTCTTGAGCGGCCGGTCGCCCAGCAAGGGCAGCACTGGACCCTTTATCGGATCTGCAACGCAATACGCGTGCTTATATTAGAAGTTACAACTATTTTTAACTAAACCAACAGCTTTCCAAAAAACGAAGCCTATGGAACAATCTATCTGTCTGTTGACGGATTTTGTAAAGTAGCTGACCCATTCTGTCCTTGAATGTGATAGATACGAAACGTCAATTCGACAACCTAAAACAGTTTGTAAGGAAGAAAAAACTTTTTTTATACATAATCCAGTAAATTTAAAAAAAAACATAAAAACATAATTCGGACTATTATGAACATTTTAAAACAAAAAATAGCCAAATCTCAAGTGATGCGCTTATCAACGAACAGAATTGAATTTTTATTTATATAGATAGATATTTAATGGTGCTGTTGAAGTATACAAATGACTGGCATGACCATTTAAAAGCTCAACAAATACATTCTTACAATAAATGTGTGACGAAGGCGTTTGAATCAGCTGAAGAGGAGGAAGAGCTCCACCATACAAATAGTTAACGGATATCACTAGAAATGCAAAATGATTAACGCAAATATGAACAAAATAATAAATCACACAGAAAAGGTTTGTGAAGGAAAATATGTGATATTTGTATGGATCATCATAATTATTAAAACGTTGATAAACATAAAGTTTGAGTTATATGGGCCCGTAATTTAACAAACTGGAAAACAAAATTCAGATTATTTTGTAGATTTAAACTGCACATAAGTTATCAACTGTGCCAGAATGTAGCCGGTAAAAAACAAATCGGTTCTTCGGCGAATACAACAGACACTGGTGGTGCGGTGGCCTTGACTCTGGGTTCGAACCGGTTGTATGGATTTTCCACTTAAAATGTATGTGCATACAGATGTTCCATTTCACGAAGTCCTTTCGTAATGTTTGTTGTATTGCATGCAATTGCACATTGTTTTAGTTTGCGTAAGCTCAAGACCAATTCGTCTTGAACGATCACACTAATTTCAATGGCTATCGAGATGGAGGCATGGCATTAGCATGATTCGATTACTAGTCAAAATCACAAGTCTTGTTCATTCTTGGACATTTCATGGCCTTCAGTTTAGTCTGGGTAATATGGGAATCAAGCGATAGAGAATCAGTGTAATCGAAATATGATGGATAGGCCATTCAAAAAGGGAACTTTTTTAGTGTCAAAATTGATTGCCATCTCGATAGCCATGGGTTAGCGTGATCGACCCACGGGACGCGGTTCAGGTGTTTAGTCAGTTCACGTCAGTTGTTGACAGCGACAACTGTTAGCATTGCAACTCACGCAAAGTAAAACGCAAACAACTGCTGAGCGGACTTCGTTAAATGGAACAACTGTACTACTACATGAGGGAAAACATCGTAAGGAAACAGACATGTTAAACAACCAACATAAATGGAAATCAGATGGGAATTTACCTTGTTTGTGTCGGTGGTCGCAGCAAGGTGGGTGTGTAGAATGACTCCGCGCGGGCCGGACTCGCACACGGTAAAAACGTGATCCACGTGGCATATTGTAGCGATTTCCACTCTGTCAACAAAAAACATCGCTGAAGCGAGGATGGACATGGAAGAAGTCTTCCAGACATCCACGTTATCCTCAATCTGACGATACGAAATGTACCTACGTTTTTGACGAGGGACCTGGACAAATTACGAAGTTGTAGAGCTCCTTGTGAAACAGCTTGTCTGGGAGCTACCACAACCAATTTCTGCGGTGAAAATTAATGCTCGAATTGCTGAGTTACGAGTTGAAGGGTATGAGTGCATCACAGGCACATGAGAGTCGTAAAGGACAGGACTTCTGTGACGCAGTGGGCGAAGGCTCGCCTGAGACGCAGAAGGTTGCGGGTTCGATTCCCACCGCGGGACAAATGTTTGTATATGCAAATATTTGTCTAGCCTCTGGGTGTTTTCTGTGTATAATATGTATGTGTTTACTAGAAAAAATGTATGAGTAATATATAAGTCATGTACTTCCCATATCACAAGCTCTGCTTAGTTTGGGGCTAGATGATGCCGTGTGAAAATGTCCAGCAATATCTAATATCTACCTTATTACCTGTCATTTAGATGTGACCCAATTAGTGCGAAAAATTACACCTTATAAGTCTAGCGTAGCCGATGTTTAGTTCAGGAGAAGCATTTCAAACCGCCATCGCTGATATACGTACCAAATCCTACTAAACGTGAAAATTTGTGAGGATGGATGTTTGTTACTCTTTCACGCAAAAACGACTGAGCGTATTTTAATGAAACTTTACAGTAATATAGCTTTTACATCAGAATAACACAGGGTACTTTTTATCCTGGTACCACGCGGGCGAAGCCATGGGCAGAAGCTAGTAAATGATATTACGAAACACAATAGACAGCATACCTTTTTAGCATAGCAGTATTCCTTAGACTCTACGGTCGCGATGGCATAAAGTCGCCTCTCAGTTTCACTCTTCGCCTGTATACTTAGATCGAGCGCGGGTAGACAGTCACTGTGCACGAAGTACATTATCGATGCCTCCTGAAACAATAGTGGTTAGTTATGGTTAAGTTTAGGTAGATAGATAGAAAATGCTTTATTGCACAAGATAAAACAAGTACATAGGCGAACTTAATGCTAATTAGCATATTCTTCCAGCTTTGTGTAATGATGAGTTGGGCGGTAGTATAAGGGTGAGGGTCGTGGCAGAGTTGGGGCATAGACCGATTTACGAACCGATGCATGTAGGTTCAAACCCAGTAGAAGACATTTTAGATATTCACACAAGACATAGTAGCGAGAGAAGCACCGATGAAATGGAATCAAAATTGCACCGCCTACATAAAAATCTTTAGGAAATTTATCCTCCATGTTAAATCATCCGTAAATTCTTTCTATAGTCGTCTTACTTTTGTTTGTGGAAGCGATTTCATATGATGAAATTCGTAGTCAAAAACCTACCACTGTTAAGAGGTTTCGTGATAAATCATCAGCATATGTGGATTGTTTTTTTTACCTACCTGCATTAGTGTGTAGTTAAGATGTGCCGGATCCCACATTACTAAGACGGTGTGACCAGGAAGGCAAGACGACAGGCTCAGTGTACCAGCGCTAAGACCGCAAGGCGTATGACAACGGGATTTTAACTTCTTTGCGCCTTCTTCTTTCTTCGGTGATGATCTGATGGAAATATAATAAGTCGAAAAAAGATCTAGGTGTTTCAAACAAAATCAAAAAAACAAAAGCCGGTTTCTTTGTTGTATTTAAAGGATTTGACGACGACCCCAAGTTATTCCAACAAATTCACGCTAATCCGATTAAATTGTAAGCTTCCGTTGGTTAGATCGCTTTTGTGTATTTCAGACCGCCTCGTCCAACAGAACCTTTAGTTAGTATGATAATCGGCAATAATACCCCATCCTTGACTAAACAAACAAAATCAGAACCCTTTTTTGACTACCGCGATATTTCAAGGCATGTGCTGATTCAAAAAGGTCCGCGGATTAGAAATAATCCTATAATCGAATCAGTGGAAGTTAAGTTTGTTTTTTTTAATTACCTGCCGTCACTATCGTCTTCTCGGCTTTTATCGGCCTCCTCTGCCTTCTTCTCAAGCTCTTTCTTCAGATCCGTTACTTGTTGTTGTAATAACGCCTTCTGATTTTCCAAGGACGCCATCTTAAGCCGATTCATAACCAAAATTAACACAATAAGTTAAAAGTTTATTGGACACAAAAGTTTTACATGTTACAGACATTCCTAACCACAAGGAGTGTGAAACAAGCGTAAAATTTTAACTCGTATTATCAAGTAAATTTATACAGGAGCAATTCTATAAAGTTTTGTAGAGTGGATGTCCAATATTGGGCATGATGTTGATGATGATACTATTAATAAAATAAAACTAAACTGAAATAATATAAGACATTAAATGTCAAAAACCGGCTTCCACACGCTTACTTTATATCCCACTCGGGATAACACTTTTTCGAATAAAAAACAAAAGTAAAATAGCCCAAATGTTTCGACTAGTCGTGATTCCATAAGATGATGATGTGTTTTGAGTTTAACGGGAATAGTACCAATTCCTCAGGAGTAAAACTTTTATAGGACCTCTACTAAAAATCATCAAGAGATCATTATCTAAACAACTACAAAAAATCATCAAAATCGGTTAACAATTGACAAAGATGTAAAGAAACTCGAAAAAAAACTATATGGATTTACCTGAGTTTTGAGTAGTGAGTCGTAGTCGTTGGTCTCAGGGTCGGTAAGCTGCTGTATTGTATCACGATATTTGCCGCACTCTTTCACTAAAGCTTGTTCGCGTTCACGAAGCAACTCAAGTTGCCTGTCCTTTTCTGAGAGCAGCCGCCGTGTCACGTCATTTATTGTCACCTGCAAAATAGTAAAATGCGTTACCAGATTCAAGTACGGTATTTCTAATGAGGGTGGAGTATTGAATACGGAATAAAGGGATTCTAATGAGCGAATCATTCTATAATGATTCTAATTGACGACCTCTGTGGCGCAGTGGGCGAAGGCCCGCCTGAGACGCAGAAGGTTGCGGGTTCGATTCCCGCTGCGGGACAATCGTTTGTAGGTATCTACAAATATTTTTCTCGGGATCTGGGTGTTTTCTATGTATAATATTTATGTATTTACAAAAAAACATATGTATATAAGTAGTATATCAGTCATGTAGTTCCCATAACACAAGCTCTGCTTACTTTAGGGCTAGATGATGCTGTGTGAAAATTTCCAGCATTATTTATTATTTATTATTAATAGAATTTTGAGCGAAACAAGCACAGTTTTTTTTCGAGGTACAGTTGTTCTATCTCACGAAGACCGCTCAGCGGCGGTTTGCGTTAAACTTTGCGTTTAGTTGGTGGTATGCTAACGGTACTCGCTGTCAACAGCTGAAGTTAAAACAATAAGCACTAGTGACCCGAATCGAGACGGATTGCTTCTGCTGAGCTGACGCAAACTAAAACAATGTGCAAGTGCATGCAACACAACAAACATTACAAACGGACTTCGTGAAATGGAACATGTATTTCCGAGACAGAAATAACTCATAATACAGAACAATAATAAAATGACGACCTCAGTGCCGCAGTGGGCAAAGGCCCGTCTGAGACACAGAAGGTTCTATACCTGTTTCTCAACATCGAACTTGGCCTTCAACGATGCCAACTCTGCTTCAAACTTGGCACTCAGCTCTGTCTCGCACTTCTCAACGGCTCTTTTGACCGCCTCTTCTTTCTCCACCTCCGCGTTTTCTTTCGTCTGCATAACTATAGCGTTGTGGCTGATGATCTCAATCATGTCTGTACGCTCTATCTTCTCGAGGCTTGACTCAGATGGGGAGCGGTCCATATTTGTTAATGCTACTAGGCGGAACCTGAAACAATAGTTAGATAGATTGAAAATTACTTATTACACATAATAATAGTACATTATAATAAAATATAAGATAAACTAATAAATATGACATATTATAAACTATATATACACAAACCAATTAAAATTCAATTTAATAAATGCTCCAGTTGGCCATACTGAAACGGATTTTAGACTCATTTGGTAATGAAGCTGTTTACACATAGCATGTAATGTCTCTTATACATTTGGTTTTAGTTTTAAAAATGCACTTTCAAAGCCATACATACACCTAAACAAGTCTTAAAGGATATTGACTAACCTGGACCGTAGTGACTCAATCTCAGTCTTATAATCCTGATGCATCTTCTCTTGTAAATTTTTAATTTCCTTCTGTTTATTAGCCTCTACTTCTTCCAATTTATTTTCAAACGAACTGATTTCTTCTCGAGTGCTTTCCAGTAAGTCTTTAGTGCTTTGGTGTTCTTCAGTTAATCTTTCTATCTCTTTCTGATGTTCCAGTTTTATGTTCCCTGCCTCTGTTTTTAAGGATGAAATGACGTCATCTTTTTCATTGAGGGCCGCTTTCATATCACTTAGCTCTAATTCATGATCAACTGTTAGCCGCTGCGTCTGCTCTCGGAATCTGATTGAAATTTCTTCGCTACTTTTTCTCCACTCTTCTAGAATTGTTAAACATTGACCATTGACAAAGTCTTTTTGCTCGTTGATTTCAGTTTTAATTCTTACTAACTCTTCCATCAAATAAACAATGTGAACTTTACATAAGTCGTAGAGTTTTAGTAGGAATTGCTGAAACTTTTCTATGTTTATTTTATGTGTGTCCATATTGTCCTGAAATGAATTATGATTAAAAAAACTTTAAGACTATAGAATCTCAATAGTTTTTCTACGATATTTTGTGACACTGGATGTTTTATAGAAAAGAGTGGACGGAGAAAAAACAAGTTCGGTGGGTGGATTAAGTTTACCTTGTAGAGGCCCTTTTCATGCACGTCCGCGAAATTTTGGTCTTAACACATGCCAGCTTTGAAATTTAATTTCAATTACAATTTGCGAGCATTGAACAATTACATTATATTTTATCAAGTGATATACCTTGTTGCACATGCGGGATTCGAACCTCAGACAGGTCGAAAATCAAAGTCGCTAGCCAATAGCAACCAAACTAAACAAGATCAATGCATAGGTCAATGCAAAAACTTATATACATTTAACTTATTAACAAAAGCAATGAATTGACTAATAATTCGAGTCAAAATAAAGGTCTTACATAATGCCTACTATGAGTAAAATGTACCATGAAATTGCAAAATAATACAGCTTATAAGGGGCCGGTGAAGACAGGAGCAACAAAACTTATACAATGCGTCCATTCTGACAAGATCTCCAACATCGCCAAACTACATAAACTTGGTATGGAACGATGCACAATCAGAGATCTAACAGGAGTGGTGACAATGTCCATTCTGAGAAGACCTCTGACAACGCCAAACTACTTGAAACTAATTAAATAACTTGAGATCTAACAAGAGTGGTGTAGCAGGGTATTATAGGTACACCTGCCGTTCGCTCCGGCCCCATTCCAAGCTCGACGGCAAAGAGTCTTCTATGTACAGATCTGAGTTGTCAAACACAGGGCTCTCGACTTCCAATATAACCGGAAGAGTTCGCACCTCGGTCACAGTGGAAACCGCCATCGTATCCGGAACGCACGTTGTTGAGATATCTATTTTCTGTTTAGTATCGTTTAGCTTCTCAAAATCGCCCGTCTCGGCCGTTTCGAAATCCCTGCAAAGACGTAAAAACAGGTCAAAAGTGCCGATGGGCGAACACCAATTACGTGCAAATTTGAGAATTTTGTTGTAAAGTCGGTTGATAAAATATTTTACTCACTTATCAAAGTCTACTTGAATAATGGCATCTTTTTCTTCGTGTTGTGAAGCATGTATCCTGCAATTAAGAATTAAATCGTTACTTTCCTACGCGTAAACTACAAATTAGGCAAGTTTCAAATAAGTTATATTAGTGATGTCTCGTGAATCAAATTCAGTGACGAAATATAATTTGTTGGTACTTTCTTCTACTTTACAGGATGAATACCATTGCAAAACAACATTTACCATTTAATTTGATACAACATACCTCTGCAGAAAAAACCTAACAGTCGACTCCATGTCAAAATTCGGCACCGCATCAGCCAACTGCGGAAAAGCCGTCGCAATATACTTCACATCTTCAACGGTCAGTTGCGGTAACTTCCCGTCGAAGGTAGGCGGCGCTTGCGTTGCGAAAGCGGGCGGCAGTTCCGTCATACCGGGGAACAGACTTCGCAGGAAATGACCGTCGAATAACGAGTTGAAGTCCTGCCGCCTGTTTACTTCTTCGTCGTGGATTTTCAGTAGTTTTTCGGCTAGGTCTTGTGCCCACTAAAGACAATGTTTTAAATTAGGTACAGTAGCAAGCTATAATGATGTTACGTTATTCATGTCTTATTTAATAAAATTATATACATAATTGTTTATAATAAGAAAAGTGGATTTGGTAAAGTTGATGGTTACTTAATTTTAGAGATTTTGCATAATTGTTTAGAGAGATCTTTATGTTTAACACAGTGACAAAAAATTTGAAAAAAAATTTAATATGTACACCAACTGTACATATCTGTACATGGCTAGTGTCATATTGTTCGATTGGTTATCATGGTTGGAGACAAAACACACGTTATACTTTTACTTCAGCATGATACTACGATCATCACAGGTTGAGTAGCTATCCTAATGTCCTCATCGTACCAGTCACAAATTGTACTAAAATGGCACAATTTGTATGGGACTGTCAAAAGTGCGATTTAGATTTAAATTAGGTTCCAAATTCAATTTTTTGTCATATAGTGACTACTACCCGAAGAAACGCAACGTTAAACTGTTAGTTTACAGACCCAGTGCCCAGTCATGAAGATATAATAGTAATATGAGCCAAGCCAATGCTTTCGTCAATGAAACATTATATATCTCTCTCTTTTGTCTGAAGAAAAGAGTCTTCAATAGTAAAAAAAAATTGTCTCGGTGCTCATGCAAAGATTTAATTGCGTAGTCGAATGTTTCTTCCATCCATTGACAATTAAAACAATACCAAAACCACTTCCTACCTTAAGATGTGCGTGTGAGAAGGTCCGCCTGCGTGCCACCTCGTGGACCGCTCGCACATAAACTGCGGGCGCGGCGTGCAGTTGCGAAACTATACCAAAGTACCGCGCCAGCCGGTTGAAACATTGGAAGGACAGCATGGCATGCGCGTCTTGGACCGACATTGAGTTTTCTATCTTGAGTACTGCCCTGAAAATATAAAAGTTTATAGTGGCAAACAAGCCGTAGCCTTTGAGGTAGGCCGAGAGAAGCATAATGATGAAAAGTTTTATGTGTAATTTCACCGGCACCCATACCATTCAGACCGGAACACGGCGCGAGCGTTAATGCAAGGCGGCGGAAATAGGTATGATAGTAATTCCCTGGACGAGTCATTTTGATTAACTTTTTTGTCTGTTTGACATTGCACACGGATCAAACCCTATTCTCGGCCTATAATGCTCACTCAATACTTGCATTAAGAGGTTTATATGTGACAGTTTGGTTTGTTATGAAACACTCATTTTAGAAAACTGTCAATTCGGAATGCCGCAGGACTGTACTATAATTTGACATTTTATATTTTATTTTATATCGTTATAAAAAGATTTCGTGTATTTGCGAGACTGTAACTGTAAATTGACATTAGATATTTTATTTTTTATCGGTACCTACCAATGTAAATTTCAGTGTTCTATGAGATATCTAATTTAACTCAATGTTTGTAAGCCTAAAGCAGAATTTAGTGGTACAAATAGTTTTTATTTACCACCTTGATGTAACACTTACTTCGCTAACAATAAATTATTTAATTTGAAGATTAAAATGAAATAACTGGTCTCCTCAATAAAAGGAGAGGTCTCCTTATATTAAGAATGACAAGACGCGATCTTGTCTCGCCACGATTTTTGTCTGAAGTTAGAAAGAGCGAGAGAGTCACCATGCATTGCATCATGGATATGGAAATGCGTCTCATAATTACGTAGTTACTTCTTCAATATTTTCTAATCAACTACTGACCTATCTTTATATCATATCTGTATTTTTTGTCAACGGAAAGTACCCTATAAATTTGATTCCCTTGAGTGTCGAAATATACGTTTTTTGCGGCATAAACGGCCGTATCTTTTTCTTACGTTAACTTAGATGTTAGATTTTTTCACACCTTCAAGGGACTGTAGACCTAGTCTACGGTATGATTTTAATTTGAACTCAATACCTCCACGCGTTCCAAAAATAAAGAGTCTTGACAGACAGAACCTTAAAAATCAACTAAAAGATTACAAGTACTCACTCTAATCTAGCCTTCAGAATATGCGACAGCTCCTCTTTCGATTTCGCGATACGCCGCCGTATGTCGAATAGGCTTTGATGGCCTTTCAGCAGCTTTTGTAGCTGACACCAATGCGACTGCACTAGTGTGGGTAGGACGGATGGATCGCAAGCTGAGCTTATGCGTTCCCGATACTGTAATTGGAATAAAACTCTGTTAATTCAAATTGCCACATTGTCTCTGCTAACTTCAAAGTCAATCGGATTTTACTCTTATAAATCACAAAAAAAACTGAATCGTTGTCTTATAAGCTAAGCGAATTTAGGCTGATTCCTAACAACTAAGCTTACAAGTTTATTTTATTCTTTTGTACAAAATATATAACATGTATGCCTTTTTACTCCTTATGAGAAAGCAAAAAGGCATAGTAAAGACCATCATCTAGCCCCAAACTAAGCCGAGCTTGTGTTATGGCAACTACATGACTGATAATTTGACTACTTATATATTTATATTTTGTTTTAATACATACATATTATTATACATAGATAACACCCAGACCCAAGATAAATATTTGTAGATCATACAAATATTTGTCCCGCGGCGGAAATCGAACCTACAACCTCTGCAGGTTCTATTCGTGTCTCAGGCGGGCTTTCGCCCACTGCGCCACAGAGGTCGTCAACTGGAGATGAAAGAAGTTCACAATTAATTTAACAAAAAAAAAACTATTAATTACCTGTATAAGTGAGGCTGCCTGATCGCGTTGATCTCTCTCGAGTTTCTTCACGTCGTTGAGCAGTTGGTCGAGGCCGTACAGACGATCCTCGATACCTTTGATCTGCTTCAGGCCGTGATTGTTTGCGTATTCTAATATATTGTACAGTTCCGCTTCCCTCTCTTTTAGAGGCTCGGCGTCGATCTGAAATATATATTAAATTTAACTGTTACAAAAACCCAGTCCTTCCAAGGCTTCAAACAAGATAAACGATGTATTTCGGAATTATTTCTAATATGCCAAAAATTATAAACGATAATCGAACTAGTTTAGTTTTACTACGAGGGTGCAATAACCACTTCGTCACTGAAATCCCCGTTTGTGTTGATAGTTTTTGTGATATCACAAATTCATGCCTAGTTTGTTTCCCTTATGTCTGTTTTCCAAAATACAATAAATCAAATGGGAAAATGGCGTTCGGCCAATGGAAATAACCGCAACCAGGAACATATAACTCATTCTATTCATATTCTTAACCTAAAAACACACATCGATAAAGAAATATGCTTTTGTTGCTGATAACGGCCAGGTTTATTGAATTCTTTGATAATGCGTGATTTATTATGTAAACAGAAAAAATTGCATGTTATCTAATTAACACGATAAGTGTTTTACCTACGTGAAATTGAATAATACGGAAATTGAAAGAAAAAAAATTCAAAGAAAACTTTTTAAGTATACTAGCAGTTATTGCTAGTAGTATAATCATACTAGTCGTAACAGTAAGGACCCTGCCAACATCATCTTGCATATAAATTAATGATCCAAACCTCAGATATTATAATATATTATAATATATCCAAACTATGGAAATTCATTAGACCGTCTCGCCCACGCTCTGAAGGCGTGGTAGGCGTGTTTAGGCAAAAGATTATTTTTAGGAGCAAATCATATTATGTAAAAAAATAAGGATGGATGTTTGTTACCAATAAACTTAGCGACAGAACCGATTTGAGTGAAATATGGAATAGACAGAGACAAATTTGGAATTTGTGGGCTGGGATAGAATACTTTTTAGCATTAACGGTTTTTATCTTGGTACCACAATAGTAACAGTTTTTTTCACAAGCACGACACGATTAAATACGGTGATGATTCCGAGGCTCCATACATTTTATGAACAGTTTTCTCACGGGACGACACAACACAGCACGACGCCCGTTTTACGAACGACAATACCTGACAATTCAATTTCGAGAATGATATATTGTGACAATCTTTTAGCAATATAGCCACTGTACGAGATAATTTATTTACCTCGCTCGGCACAGCGGGTGAATAGCCGGCTGAGACGCAAGAGGTGCTGGTTCGATTCCCGCTGCGGGACAAATGTTTGCATAATCTGCACATAATTGTTCCAGGTCTAGGTGTTTTGGTACCCTCGTACTCTTAGTTCCTGATACCAACGATACAGGGAATCCTGGGGTCAAAACATGTGTGTGTCTATGTCCTGTTTACCCGAAGCTGCCGAGACCTATTGTTATGTATGTGTTTTTTGTGTGTTTATTATGATTATTATATGAAATTGCTGACGACAGGTTACGTCTCATCATTCAGCGAACGCTAGGACAAACTACGACAGCGGTGTCATTGCTAAAATTGTCGCTCGAGGGACATCAAAAAGTCGTGTATCGTATGTCGTATGCTGCAATATCGGAACGTCAATTATGTCGTGTCGGGCCTCGTACAAAAACAGCGTCAAGTTAGGTGCAGAAACGTCTCCAAAAAACATACCAACGCCAGCCCCTTCTGACAGTAATCCAGTATATCCTGCAGCGAAGCCTTGTTCCCCTGCGCGAGGATCCAGTGCAGTAGCGTTGGCTCCTCGTTGCTCTGACAGGACGACGTGCGCGTTCTGAACGTGACCCCTTCATCGTTATCGTATATATGACGCAACGCCTCGGAGGAATGCGCTGATGCTTTACTGGATGTCGCGTCTTTTGTGTTTGCGAATACTGAAATTAAAGAAGAAAAACCTTAGGAGTTTACTTCTTTCAGTCCCTCATCCTACTAATCCTACTAATATTATGAACGCGAAAGTTTGTGAGGATATTTGTTACTCTTTCACGCAAAAACTACTGAA
Organism: Perizoma flavofasciatum; assembly: GCA_958496245.1. NCBI lineage: Eukaryota > Metazoa > Arthropoda > Insecta > Lepidoptera > Geometridae > Perizoma > Perizoma flavofasciatum. The sequence continues at coordinate 5,502,132 of OY292421.1, forward strand.
CGGATTTAGATAACTTTACAATAATATAGCTTATACATCAGAATAACACATAGGCTACTAAGCCTCGTGTATAGAAAACAGGATTATTTGTTATCTTCAAAGTACATTAAGGCCCTAATTCATAGACAACTAGGGGCTCCCCCAGGGGACTGTTCAGGTGCTGAATAAAAATTCAAGTGCGAATTCAACCTTTATGCACCCAGCGATAAGGTGAATGCTGAATGGTGGATTTTGGGGGACTGTTCAACCCCCGACTAAGAATTCAGGCTTAAAAGAAATAACTAAACACATAAAAAGGTCACTCTAATCTAATGTAATCTATTTAGCGTATCAGATCCCACTGCAAGTCAAAGGCCTCCTTTCTCTTTTTCCACTCTTCACGGTCTTGTGAGTCTATTGGCCAGAATACCAAAAATGTGCCAAGTTCGTAACGCCACCTTCGCCTGGGCCGACCCCGTGGCCTCGTCACACCCTGTGCAACCCACTCAGGACAGTGTTATATGAAAAACCGGTTCAGAAAATACTAGTAGCCTTATGGACACACTGATACACATCTTAATGTCGTGCCGTGGACGTACAAAGTACATATTAGACCACGATAGACTCTAGGACATCGATATGCGGTTTTTATGGGATTTAGCTGTGATTTAGAGCGTGATTGTAACTGCCACGAGTCTTGTGTGCGTGTTGCAACTTACTTTACAACTCTATATTCGTACAAGATCAAAAACAAACACGCTTACGACTGTATTACATATATAACATGATAAACATTCTCAGAGGCATACATAGTGCGTAAATCTTTGAAGATTGTACCATCGACATGTATTGGAACGCATGCCTTCGATTTTTAAAATTTAGGGCATGCCAGTTTGTGCCTCATGATGTTTTCTTTACCGCTTTCAACAAGCGTTGATGCGCGTTTTTCGTGTGGAAAAATCCATTGATGCACGACCGAGTTGGAACCCACGATCTCCGGATTCCGGAAGTCGGGATACCGCCAACTAGGCCAACAAGACCAAGGCGAACAAATAAATGAATAATGCTGGACATTTTCACACAGCTAGTCCCAAGATTAAACTTTCATTCTATAGAACTTACCATCTTCCTCTGAGAGTTTGAACGCCTCAACACCCGAAAAGTCCTGGCTCGGCTTCTCGGAACTGCTTTCCAGCGGTTGGCTGACCCTGTACGGATGACCTTCGAAATCTGTCTCTTCGAACACGTCGAAAGCAGAGAATCTATGCGCTTCCGCGTTCAGCTTTAGGGCAGAGAGGATGGGGATTTTCCCGAGAGATTCTAGTACTTCGTTTAACCTGTAAAATAATAACCCCAATATTATATATTATACATCTATGTATTTACATACTAATAGTTTATTACTGTGTAACTAGGTATTGGTAATTATATTTATCTCGTAGTTTGTATATCGCATTGCACTCTCCTCTTGCATTTATTAATTACGTGCACATTACAATTACATATAAATGTTGTCTTAAAGAGATCGCTTTCAAGCGATAAGACCGCCCATTGTTCTTTATTTATTTTAAGTTTTGGCTGATTTTCTCAACAAACATAAAGTATTTTGATTCATTTATTCAAATTAGGTACTGATTTGATTTGACCAAATTTAATGCCTTGCCATGGCACGCTTTGGGGGAGGCCTATATCCAGCAGTGAACTTCTATAGGTGTTTGATAATGGTAATGATGATTAACCGCCTAACCTCAGCTCACGGCTTTGCCCGCGTGGTACTCGGTAAAAAATATCCTATATATTCTGATGTATAAGCTATATTACTGTAAAGTTTAATCAAAATTCGTTCAGTAGTTTTTGCGTGAAAGAGTAACAAACATCCATCCTCACAAACTTTCGCGTTTATAATAGTAGTAGGATTTTGTGATTTTTATCACAGTACATTTAGGAACCAAGTTCTTTGTCGAAAGTGAGCATAAACCAATTTATAACAACAATTTACGCTTGTTCAAACACTAGACAGTAATATAATCACCACTGACCTGAACTAGTTTAATTTTGTATTAGAATAACAATGGAAACAGCTGATCTGAGAACATAGTTACAGTGGTCATACATATTTAATCACGGAATAGTGACGCAGTTTTACACAACATTACCTCTATCACATCAATTCTCCTGCAAACTATCAAATACTTACTAGAATACAGTTTTATATGTATGGGATACTGTATTTAAGATGTCCTACTATCTTACTACTATTATAAACGCGAAAGTTTGTGAGAATGGATAGATGTTTGTTACTCCTTCATGCAAAAACTACAGAACGGATTTTGATGAAGCTTTTTAGTAATATAGCTTATACATCAGAATAACACACAGGCTACTTTTATCCGGGTACCACGTGGGCGAAACCGTGGACAGAGGCTAGTAGATAATAAATAAATAATATATATAAACACCCAACAGACACACATACATAGTTCTGAATCCACACTAGGATTCCCTGTATCGTGTGTACTCAGAAACTACGAGTACCGTGGAACTACAACACTCGGAACAAATATCTGCAAAACATGCAAACATTTGACCCGTTGCAGAAATCGAACCCGCATCCTTTCGTAGCAGCCGGCTACTCGCCCGCCGCGCCACCAATGTCGAAAATGGCTTCTTAAAGAGCTATATCATAGTTCTGCATTCTTCCTACCTTCGAACGCTATTTTGCTAAATCGATCATACGAGTGTAATCCGTGAAGCGAGAGCACTGATGATCTGTAATACAGGTTTTTTCTAACCTACTTTCTAACCTACTAAAAAAGGTTATTATCAAGTACGTTACAAACTTTAAGACAAGAAAAAACTGTGAGAGTTAATAAATGCTTTTTTTATTATTTATTATTGTACTAATACATGGGAAAATATACTCATCTAAAAGTGTCTAAAATAGGTATTCACATCATTCAATTTGTCATGCATGATTAATGTGTTATACAAATGAGCAGGATAGCAAATAAGTTAATTGTATACACTAACAAATAATATTATTATGTTAGTGTTACACAAATAATAACACTAGCGTAATATTCAGTGTATATTGTATGAATAACCACGTGAAATAGAGCAATGTGTGTTTGCACTAAGCTTAAGAAAATACTTCTCTTATTGACGTATTTTCATAGGTTACCTATCACTATGGCATGCTTTTAATAGTTTTTGCTTTAGTGCAGTTTAGTGTCTTTTCAGTTGACGACCGACGTGGCGCGGTGGGCAAAGGTCTGCCTGCGACACAGGAGGTTGCGGGTTCGATTCCCGCCCTGGGACAAATGTTTGTACGATCTGCAAATATTTGTTCTGGGTGTTCTGGGTATTTTCTATGTATAATAAAAAAATATTTATCTATGTGTAGTGTATTGTATTAAGTATATCAGTCATCTAGTACCCATAACACAAGCTCTGCTTAGCTTGGGGCTAGATGATGCTGTGTGGATTGTCCAGCATTATTTATTATTTATTTTATTTTATTATTATAGTTAAGTGTAGCGTGCTACCACAAAACCCAGACCCAAAACAAACACATACGCTGCCTACATTCACAGTGACCATTTACACTACAATTAAACAGATTAACAAACGTCGAGCACAAACTTATATAAATAAAGTTAACTAAATAAAATAAAAACAATTCTAATTGTAAAAAAACTGTTTTCGGAAAACATTTGTTATGCAAATGTTCGTTTACAGCCATTTGGCACTATCAGCGCTATCTGAAAGCCTACCGAGACGGATTTTGCGACGGCAAGCACGAAATAGGGCAGGTCAGACCTCGGTCAGGGTCAAACACGCAGCGCGCAAATGCGAATACGTTGATCCAAATACATTCATTGCCTTTTAATGAACTATAGAAATTACTTTCAGATAATACTGATAGTGTCGCGCTTAATTATAAACTAACCTGAAGCAGGCTGCCAAGATAGAATTTCTCCTATGTAAAACTGCTATGTGCAAATCCTACTGCCATTATAAACGCGAAAGTTTGTGAGGATGGATGCTTGTTACTCTGTCACGCAAAAACTACTAAACGGATTTTAATGAAACTTTACAGTAATATAGCTTATACATCAGAATAGGCTACTTTTTATCCGGGTACCACGCAGGCGAAGCCGTGGGCAAAGGCTAGTATATAAATATTTATAGAACTAGTGACACGACGAAGAATTAATTAAAGCGTGGCAGAGTAGAAACTGTGGTGGCTATAGGCTAAACAATGCGATAAGTAAAATAATTGATTATTGTATTCGTAAAAATGAATACCATTTAGAACACCTCATAAGATACAATTAATTAAGACGGGGTCGAACCCGGATTTGAAATAAATTTTGTGACGCAGACAGTATAGTTGATTAATATTGTTTTATTACGTCACATAAGGCGATGAAAGATCCCACTTTTCGGTCCACCCCGCCTTAATCCAAAATATTTTGTTTTTATTCTTGCAGGTAAATCAAGATTACTTCTGCCAGCCAACTTACTAGGATGGCAAAGTGCAGGTTAGCAAACTAACAAGCATCAAACCCACAGCCGAAACATCCAAAGATTCTTAATTTTTAATTTTCTATTGATGTTTCTTTACAAAAACTTACATGCTACAAGCAACATTTTTATTCCAAAAAACGAGAAATGATTCACGCGGCGTGTATAAGTTTTTACCAAAAACTTTGAGTGCATTTTTTATCAAAAAAAAAGTGAGTTTTTACATCTTTTACCATTTACGTACTACTTACAACCGGCTTGATTTTATACAACAAAACTATGAGAATGGAATGCCTGTTGCTGCCATAACAATCGCGACAATTAAACGCATGCTTTGAAATAATGTCCATTAAATGCGGTACTTCATGACCCATAGAGTGAGGTGAACAAGCCAAAGCCAGGGTCAGTAAAGCTACATTGCAGTTAAGTTAATCTAGACAAGTTGCCGGCGACGAATTTTTGTGAAAATGTATGCAGAATGACAAGCGAAAAATTTCGGTACGTTTGACATTTGTTTTTTTTCGAATTCCATTGTATTAATTTGTTCACAGCGGCCGGCGCGGGGCGGCGGCGTGTCATTACCGCTAGGGATTGAATTTATTATTCGACCGATTCGCAACCGATTTGAAAATCAAAGACAGGTGATAATTTAAACAATAAATACACGAATAACATAAACGTACCGTAATTAGCTAAACGCGCACATCTCAATACCATCTATGTACCTACCATGTGAAAGCAATAAATGTTTTGAGTATTAAAGTAAGGTGTCAGTGGTCAACGATAATAGAAAGTCAGACTCACGCGTTTAGCTTTGCATGGTATTCCTCTTTTTTTAGGCGATGTTTCTTAAATGATTCCTTGAAGTTACGCGACCGCTCACAAAACTCATTGAAAATATCCTCTAGGTTGGCGACAACAGCGGTCCATCCCTGTATCGACAAACAAAATATAATTAAGAGTTCAAACTCAACATAAAAAAAACACGCTCACGACTGTATTCTCCATGATGAACTTCTTCAGACATATACTCAGTGAGTAGATCTTTGAGGATACCGAGGAACGTCCAAACATTACATTTGGTACATGCCCACAGTTTGCAAGCAGTTAACATTCCACGTGACAGGTTGCAAGAATGTTTGCAAAAAAATAACTTGATCATTATTAGAGACAAAAAGCTCAACTAAATGAATTAATGCATGAAAATAATTTATTGTACACCTTATGATATAAACAATAACACATTAAGATAAAGGTACAATGGGCGGTCTTATCGCTTAAAAGCAAAACTGAATATTGATCTAAGAATGTGTATTATGGGGAATATAGGCGTATGTTATTTTTTTATGTTAGGAACAAAAAGCTCACCTGATGCTGCAAATGCTGCTCATGCACCAGCTGATCGCAGCTCCTCGACACTTCGAGCGCGAGATCACTAAACTGCTGTGCGAGCGTCGCGCACGTTATCACAGTATGCACGTTGGGCGTCATCAAGCAGCACTTGTCAACAGCCGCTCTAAGTTCCGACACTGACTTGCCATCGAAAACGCTTCTGGTATCACATGAGAACTCGCCGGTACTCAGTTCCCCGATAGGGCTCAGGTCGCTGCACACTAAAAATAATGTACGTGATACAGTATGTCACAAAAAGCATGTTATAACCAATATAGCACTTTTCCTATTTCAATAAGCATCCCTAAAAAATATCAAAGAAATCTAAAGTTTTCCTAAAAAAATATTTTTTTTAACACGCTTATATTTGCTTTACTTGTAACTAAATATGTAACTAACAACAAACAAACAATGTAATCAAATCTTGGAAGTCAATTTTATTCATTTCATTTTTATTCTGATCTGATGATGGAGCCAGGAGGTGGATATTGGAACTCTTCAATGGCTACTAGTAAGCCCCTCGAGTTTGGGCTCATATGATTATTAACGAGTCCAACAGATTGGGCTCGGTCGGTAACGAGGGTCTGACGATAGCATGTTTTTACTACTATTATCATTGAACAACACTCCACACTGATTTGACACATCTAGACATCTACGTTAGTAGGCGGTACAGATTTTGTACAGTTTTGCCCGAGCTTATAATTAGAATATATTTCACGACAATTAATGCTGACCCCGCACTAGGATTCCCTGTGTCGAGTTAATCAGGACCAATACCATGGTACCACTACACTCTGACCCGAGACAAACATTTGTCCAGCAGCGGGAATTGAACCCACACATCTTGCGTCTCAGACACTCGCCCGTTGTGCCACCGAGGTCGTCAAATCCAACTACAACTTTGTTATCCTACCACCTAGATGATCCCTCCCACTCTAAACACAGAAAAGTCTCATGTGCCTTTTTATTCCAAAAACTGACGTGAATTTGATCATTCATATTATAAAACGGGAATTTTCCGATGGACTAAGTTTCGACTCATTTCGAGTCTTCATCAGGGTGAGTGATCGCGACACCTTCACTACACGTTGCGTCCAGCACTAACTCACTGTCTGGTGAACTTCCTGAGAAATGTGTGTCTGATGAAGACTCTTGGAATGAGTCTAAACATAGTCGGCGCCTTCACCGATAGTATAATACGTGAAAATTCTAATGTACCTGTAATTTTAAAACAACCAAACACTTAATCAGAATGAGAGAATATACTGCTAAATGGTTATGAAATAGGTACTTTTATGAGAGCAGAACCAGAGCAGGTAAGTAACTTGATAGGTATGTATGGATGCACAACAAAAGATAAGTGAGATAAGTGTGTTATTGAGGTAAATGGCTTGAGGTAGCAACTTTCATGTAAACAAATGTCTGGCAACTGTATAATTCCAACAACTAAGTTCATGATTTTGTTTTATAGTTATTTTTGAGACAATGTTGTAATATCATGTTTTATAAACAACAAGATTTTTATACAACATGATAATAGTATTATATTCCTATTGCCACAAAACATAAACATAATTTGCTAAAATATTTTTTAGTAAAGCAAATATAGGTCCCAGCTCCATCACAATGTAATACCTAAGATCAATCAAAACCAATGGGCATAAATATTTAGTATCAATGCTGTTAATGCTGTAAAACAAGTACCTACATCAGCAAGCTTAATATACCAGTATTTTCTTCAAGCTAAATTTTTGTACAATTACCTATACAAATTTAGCTTGTAGTAATGACATAGATAAATTGACAATTATAAATACCTAACAATAAAAATGAACACCAAAGAATATAAAAATATAGATTTGTCAGATCAGTTACCCTGATGTATATACTCTCTGAATGAGAGGAAACAAGTGCCTTCACCATGAAAATTCCTATATTTTCATTAATGTACTTACAAGACTGTTGCAGATGACTCTCCTTCACAGATGGCTTAATGAACATAAAGATAGGGTTAGAGTCAGTTCCAGCACTGTATGACGAGACCAAGTGGTCGGACAGCAGGACCTCTCCCCCACTTATGAGCAGCACTAGAGATGAAGATGGCACTTTAGTTTTCCTTTCTATTGCAAACTTCAGACTTGCCACACTAAAATGGATTAAAAGATTATTAAAAGTAAATAAAACAATTTTCAATTAAAATCTTACTTTGGCATTTTAAAGTAAACCAGACAGAGTAGTAACAAGTGATGAGAGAGCAGAGTAACGACAACGGGCCATGCAGTTTTATCATCAATTTAGGCATTTAAGGTGGCTTTATTCAATTGTTTTTTATACAAAAAAAATATCTATGAATAGGCAGCTTGGTAACATTTACCTGAAGCTTATTATAGAAGTGTACAGAGATTCCAATAAAAGATCAATTGGAATTTTCTAATCTAAATTTCGGAATGAGTAATTTGTTTTTGTTTCTAGTATTAATATTATACACATCACTTTTTTAAATAAAACTAGCGCCATTTTAATGCAAGTACATTATGTTTTCATAAATATACTGTGATTTTCATGAATATATTCATAATTATCATGTTTATTTCATTGAATCACTCCCTCAAACAGTCACAAGGCTTCATATTGTAAATGGGCATGTATCACCCTTTTTTGTAAAACAATTTTATTTTGGATATCTGCTGCCTTCCCCCACAGTAAGATACATATGACATGACACTATGAAAGTAGCTGAAATATACTAACCTAACTGTAGCTTTATCAGTAAGACATTTAATTGCTCTAACTACATATGCAGTAGAACTAAGTCTACCTGCAAGTGCTTCTAATCATCATAAGTCTGGAGAACTCTACTGCTTGATGAGAGCTACTCAATGAGTGCTTTGACAAACAGTATTGAACTACCATTATCTACCTACTTCAGCAGATTTTAAGCTGTAAGTACTTACTTCTGTAATGTCAGACTCATATCATAAGTGGTCATCTGACCAGAATCCACATGAAATACATACAACATCTTGGCAGTGTTTTACTTTCACAGCTCAAAGCAATACTCCAGTTTGTATCAAGTTATATCCAATCTATCTTCCATGGACACTGAAATAAAACCAGAAATATTATGGCTTAGTTTTTTAAAAGTACGTATGCTAAGACTTGTTTTTTTTTCAGATTTATTTTTTTATAAATTGTTAACAGCATAACCAAATAATTTAAAAGGTGTAGGTTCTTAACACATGCTCAAACTAGTGCGGAAAACAACATGAGGAAACTGGCATGCCCTAGAACCAAAAATTTGAAGGCAGTAGTTAGTGTTCTAATTAGCGATGATGGACTTGCAATCTGTCACACTAAATGCTAACTGCTATGCAAAACATGGACATGTACCAAATATGATATATAGATGTGTCTCAGATTACCCCTAGTTGGTATTGTCATAGATCTGCATACTGAATATGAATCTGAGGAGTTCCATCATGGGGATCAAAGTTGCGAGCATGTTTGCTGGTTGTTTTTTGCAAACTTTATACTCATTCTTGTATGGTAAGGGATGTATTCATTAAAAAAGATCCCTTTTTTATTAAACATTATTTGATTAAATAATAATTACTAGCTTATATGTTGAACAACAAATATTTACAGATATTTGTAGGTATTGTGGTACCATAGTACTCACAGTTCCTGATACTCATGCTATAGGGAATCCTAGTGTGAGATCATAGCTATGTATGTGGTGTTTTACTTTTTTACTATTGAATAAAAATAACTTAATTTTTGCTTTAAAATACTTACTGATAATTTTTGATAGACAAACAAAGTTGCCACAACAATATGAGTTTTTTATTAACCCTATGGGTAGGTCTTTAATTGAGCCCTACCATTTATAACAAAGCAAACCAAGATCTTTTTTGTATAATAGTAGACCTTACTTTATCACTGTATGGTGCTAGTAATTAATGGAGACATGGATTCCAATGTAACACAACTTATCTATGTATCTCTTTGTTTGAGAATGTATATACTAATATGCCAGTAAAAAAAAATTTGAAAGAATGTATGATTTTTGTAAAAAACTAAATAAAGTTTCGACCAATAACAACGACTTAGTAAAATGTACGTAAGGCCTAAACATAGTTGTTAAGATTTTGGTTTCAATTATGAAGAATCCGTAAAATCCAACATCAAAGTAATTTTAATGAAAATTTTGAGAACGATCTGTTTTTTGCGTTGATTGGAATCATTTGGTGCAAGAACAACAAAGATACTATGGAGCACTTACGCAGTATACAGATCACGCAACGAATCAGTGAAGCATATCCAATTTAAAAAAGCTTGAGTTACATTTTGATACAATGGCACATGCTTTTGCTATAGGATAAAACGTGAGTAATTACCCAAACAATCAGGAAAGTGAGCTCTTGAATTTGCAAAAACACTACCATTCCATTTCGAATCGAATCACAAAATCCAATCAAGCAAACTATCAATTCAACCCAAACCAAACATCACTCAAATCATCAACACCAAAAAATAAATGACATGACAATTGACAGCTGACGAGCCTGACTGACACCCACACTCGACACTGAAAATTAAAACATATGACATCTGGAGCATGTTTTCTACGAACGCTCTTTTTAGTTATCGCTTCGGAGAAGCAGAGAGACGATTATCTCTGGGTAATTTGGTGGTTTAGGATTTTTAAAACTTCATTTTATAACCTACAGTAGGAGGGGTTTTAATGTGTCTAGGTGTTTTCTGCCTACGGTATATAGGCTAAATTGAAATTGAAATAGCCGTTCTAACTTGTTTTACTTGTTTCCACAGACTTGCTTCCGATAGAATGTGCAAACTAATTGCTATAATGTAGACTCTAACTACCTAACAACTGCCTCGCCTCGGTCTGTATAGCTACTCTCTGTATTGCTAGTGCTAGTATTATAATATCTGTGGCTAAGTCCATTGTAGTGTTATCTTAAGGATCCGGCGTACAGTGCTCATAACTTAAATAAGAAATGCGTACAAGAATGTAGCTATCTCTTTTTGACTGATGCAGGTCCGCCCGTGTTTGCGCGATAGCAATATTAGCCGTTCAGAATTTGTTATAAATTTGGTGGTGTTCCGTAATACCAAAAAAGATGAATGAAAACTTATTCATATTGTAAAAACGGGAATTTTCACGTACTGCACTATCGGTGAAGGCACCGACTAAGTTTCGACTCATTCCGAAAGTCTTCATCAGGGTGAGTGGTTGCGACTTTCTCCTTCCGCGTCGCGCCGTGCACTACGCGCTGCCGCACGTTGTGCGCGGTTATAAAGGCGCGCGAGTGGAGGGGGCGATTGTGTTCGTAGCGTTGTAGTAACTACTGGTGGTAGGGATGCTACGTCGTCTACGCTACTGCTCACGTCGATGCAATAACCTATTCCTGGAGGAGCCAGACAGGCTACGCTCACTGTGGCAATGTCAGATTCGACTCCCCCGTTATCATGCAGTCCATACAGACATGACTTCCAGGCGGGGGGTAAAGCCCATCCACGGTCTCTGTTAAAGTTTGGTAGACGACCTATCTCGATAGCTTCGCGGATCTTGCGAGGAACGAAAAACTTTTCTCTTGCCAAGACCCGGGCTTTATCAAAACGGATATAGTGCGTCGTACCAGTGACCAGCGAATGCTCTGCTATGGCGGAACTGTTGATATCTAAGTTCTTCACAGCGCGTATGTGTTCGGTGAGCCTTGTAGAAATGTTGCGTTTTGTCTCGCCGATGTAGCATTTACCGCAGTCACAAGGAATCTTGTAGACACCGGGGACACCTAATGGGTCTCTATCCTTGGGAGAACGTAGCAATTGTCTCAATTGTGTCAGGGGTCGGAATATCGTTTTTATGCTGTACTTTCGACGTAAGACGTGCCCGATTTTATCTGTTATTCCCTTAACAAATGGTAAGTATGCTACAGCTCTCTCTACCGATGCCTTGCGTGACCTCATAGACGTGTTTGCGATCCGAAAACTTTGTCTCCAACCATAGCCGTTTCTCTCTAACACCTCTTTCACATGTGACAGTTCAGCATCCACGTATTGTGGGTCACACAACCTAAGAGCTCTATTTATTAGAGTGCGTGGTACAGAGGCGAGGTGTGCTGGATGGTGGTGAGAGTCAGCTCTAAGGTATCTGTCTGTATGTGTTGGTTTGCGGTATATCGAATGTGAGAAGCGTCCTGAAGTTTCTCGCTTGACCAACACATCTAGAAAAGGCAGAGTTTTGTTTTGTTCACGCTCCACAGTGAAACTGATTTTAGGGTGTCTGGTGTTCAAATGTGTAAGTAACGGTGTGATGTTATCTTTATGTATTATGGCAAACACGTCGTCTACATACCGCCACCAGTGTCTTGGCTTAAAAGGTACATTTTCCAGCGTTGTGGACTCAAACCACTCCATAAAAAAGTTTGCGACTACCGGAGCTATAGGAGACCCCATCGCTACACCCTCCATTTGCAGAAAATAATCACCCCGCCACATAAAATAGCCACTAGACAAAAGAAACTCAATCACCTTCATGTACTCGATAGGTATTGAAGTAGGTAGCAATAATTCCTGAATTATAGTTATGGTGTCCGCTATCGGTACATTGATGAACAGAGAAGTTACGTCGAAACTCACCATACATTCATCTTCCTGTATTACTATTCCATCCAACAGTTGTGTGAAGTGGGTGGAGTCTTTCACGTAGCTATCCGTTTTTCCTGTGAATGGAAGCAGTACATTCGCCATAAAGCGCGCTGTTTTGTACGTTGGTGAGTCTATCTGGCTTACTATGGGGCGAAGAGGCCAATTGGGTTTATGAATTTTAGGAAGGCCATAGATCTTTGGAGAAGTGGGATTCATGGGTCGTAATCGCTCATACAAGTCGTCAGAAGTTGCTTGAAGTAACTCCTTCAACTTTTTAGTTACTCTAGCTGTGGGATTGTAGGTGGCTCGTTTATAAGTTGTGGCGTCGTCCAGTATTTCCAGCATTTTTTGCTCATAAGCCGTTGTATTCACAATAACAGTTGCATTCCCTTTATCTGCTGGGAGCACCAGTACGTCCTGATTATCCCGCAAACTCTTCAGGGCTTTCCATTCGGGCTTTGTGATATTGGGTTTAGGTAACTTGGCTTTCCGCACCATAGAAGCAACATCTTGTCGTAAGCACTCAGCGTCGTGCGCAGGAATTTTGTTTCGCGAGATGGTTTCCTCGACGCTAGAAATGATCGCTTCAACTGGTACCTTATGCGGGGTGGGTGCAAAATTAAGACCTTTTGATAATACCATTTTTACATCATCTGACACCACTAGAGTTGATAAATTAATCACCGTTTTGTCATCATTAATGGGACAATTTGCCACGACTGGTTGCTTGTTTTTGTTTGTCAGACGCTCAAATTTGGAGTTATGGGTATTTGTTATCCTGATTCTCACTAACTCTGCCCTGTTGGCTGACATTGCATCCAGTGTATCCCATAGATCCGGTCTTAATACTCCAGACACTTGTTGGTGTAGGTCATACAATTCCTCTGATACAAACGCAATTTTCCGGTAATATTCTCGAATTACCCGCGAACACAATTTGTTATTAAAATCGTCAAAGACTTTTTGGTAGTCCCGAATGCACTTAACCGGCTTAACACGCATGTACTTTGGCACTACACCTGCTTCACTGCACTTAACCGTATAACTTAAGCCGCACTCGAGTTTGTTACGTTTTGTTCTAAGACTCGCGAACCGTTTAACTTTTTTAAGCCATACCTCCCCGTAGAGGTTAGCAATTTTATTCCAAAAACTATCGTGAACTTGACTATTCATATTGTAAAAACGGGAATTTTCACGTACTGCACTATCGGTGAAGGCACCGACTAAGTTTCGACTCATTCCGAGAGTCTTCATCAGGGTGAGTGGTGGAAAAAAAAAAAAAGAATGAAAACTTGTTGTATTTTTCACATTGTGTTGTTGTTCTGTAACTATACAATTTAATCAATGTACCTAACCAAACGATAATATGGTGGAAATAAGCTCTAATTACAAATGACTATGGTATTACGTTTGTATGGGCAATTCATTCAACGCAGGCCTCTTAACTGTGGCTAGCTGTCTTTGATAGGTATGCCTATGCATTATGTACCTATGCATAGGTTCTTTTACATGCAATGCATAGAACGTACCTAAACCTATTATTAGTTCTAGAGGTAGGTACATACCTCTAGAACCGATAATGATAAATGCTCGGTTAAATAAAACAGTAGGTAGGTATTCCAGGGTTATAGCGAAGGGGGCAATCCGAGATCTTTGGGCCAGGGCCTAGCTTTCTAATTTTCCTGACTTTGATGTAAGGATGTGACATACTTAATTGTTTAGGTACCTAAGCAGCTTTGCCCCGGTCATTATATGTGATGATGTCATGATTTTAACATCATCGTGATTCGTGCCTTCGGGTAGGTAGGTACCTACCTAACGACTAGAGCGGAGTTGGTTGATAGATACCTAAGTAGGTACTTACAGTTACACATAGGAACTGACACAGACTGTCAGACTTACAATAACTTAGGATAAGACTTAGGGATGATGTTAACGCATGGAAGGAACTAACCACGATAGCCAGCCGACGCGACGCCGAGACGTTATTTATTTATGCGAATGATTTCTTGAAGGAGGCTCCTACACCACAGAATAATCAATAATACGAACGCCTATCTACCTACTTACATAATTTTGCATCTACGTACGTGCACACGCATAGAGTACGAGCTTCTTTTTTCGTGTCACTGACCGGTTTTTTCTTGGTTCCCCTGCTTTAGATCGTCGGTGATCCGACCAGTTGTGGTATGATGTGAAATAACTATTGATGAAGTGAGCTTCGTAGAGGCTCTTTTCAGACAGTCGCACTCACGTCTTCGAAATTTTGGTTCAGTTGTCAGTTAACAGAAAGGAACAAAGCTGCTATGTAATGTTTATAAGTTAGTCAACTATATAGAATGATGGACTGAACTCCTACGAAAGACCTGACCTGACCTGTAAAAGCAGGGGAGGCCTTTGCCCTATTAAACACAGGAAATTAGGTAGGTACCTACCTATTACATTTCTAAATACCTATGATGATTTGATGAAGTTGATGGTTACCTACATGTGCCTACATAAAATTTCGCTGTCTACCTATTTTTATTTTTAATATTCTGAAATCATTTTGTTTACAGGTAGGTAATATTTGCGACTATACGAATTGCGAATAGTACCTACCTAGTTAGGTACAACTAGGTAGGTACTACCTACCTGACTACCATTAGATGCGCTTTTGCAAAGCATGATAAAAAATGTATAAACTGATTTCTTTATCATTATCAATCAACGATGACAAAGCATATGTTTAAAATTTTTAGTGTTCTGGGGTACACAACAAATTATCTTCGTTTCCGATACCTATATTATATGTGCATTTACAATACCTAGATACCTACTCAAAACTTTTAAGTTTTTTTGCATTGAAGTTTAGTAGGTAAATGATAGGTAGGCTACTTTGGGATAAATTCGGTAATCTTTCTATTATGATGGCACAGCTACGGAACCCTTTATACATGATCCGAAGACCAACACGTTTGATTGGTTGATAAAATCATCACTGCATGACGCTGAATGACGTAAAGAGTAGGTACCTATACCTACTCTTTGACCACTATACACTGCAGCATTTACATAGAGAACACCGAACACCGTTTCGCGAACCCAAACACGTTTTGTTACAACTTGAGCCGTGTTGGCTTAGTGAGTAGTAGACCACCTTCCAATCCGAAGATCGTGGTGGGTTAGTACCCGGTCACCCATGTAGTTTTTGGCAGGCAGTTTTTGTAGATAGCATTTTACACCATAATACGTGCATGAATACGGACCTAACCTACCTGTCGAACAGCTTCTATCTTAGATTTTGTCACAGTGAAATAAAATTAATGTTTGTACGTTTGAGATAAAAGCATTAATGCTATAAGTTATCAAAGACAAAAAACCGGCTAAGTGCGTGTCGGGCTACGCGCATTGTAGTTTCGTAGTTGCCCAACACATTTGCGCTAAGTACGGAGTATCTGTTTTACACAACTACTAGTAATTATCGACTCCGGAATCCTAAAATGATATGTACCTCCAAATTTCAGAAATAAAAATATGAAGTAGGATCTTCTAAGTGAAAATATTTTTATTGTAGATATCAAAAAATGTTTTAAAAACTTTACAAAAATGCTTATACTAAAAATAAATTTAAAAAATTCCTATAGGTATTCTCAGATTTAGGTACCTATTTATTTCTAAAATTCTCTCACTTGATGTATAGTCAATATATTGTTCATAACAATGTCAAAAATATGACCTTCATGTAATATTGGGTATATTCACATGAATATATCAGAACCCCCATAAAGTAGTCATTAATTCTACAAACAAATCAAGAAAGTTTTAACTGTTTACATTGATAAGGTGTAGGTTAACTAAAGGTGATATAGAAACTGACCCTGGCTGCATAATCATTTAAACTTTGATCATGACATTGCTCACGTGATTCCTTATTATCACAGTTCGTTTTCATACTTAAACTTGTAAAATTTTTATTGTTAGATTCTTTTGTAGACAACACACATTTTTTTATACAACCTAATGATGCTAAAAAGTTATAAGTGTATTTGACACACTTAAGTCTTTAGGTATCCTACCTTCATGTTTTTTTTAATGAGAATTATGCATAGTTTTGGAATGTATACAAGAAAAACCTGCAGGAAATATTTAAACAGGAAAGCCAATAAGATTACTAGAAGCCAACATTTTACCCTTAACATGACCTCTAAAAAAATAAAGCTGATTTGTTGAAACAGTGTAGGAATGCATTTACATCTATTATGCTAGATACTTATTTCTCATTAATTGAGCACCATAAAACACTTATCACCTTAAATATAAACACCATCACCATCACGCAGTTACAAAGTCGAGGGTCAGATTTATACACCCTCAGGCTTTTGCCATTTATATGAACCGGAGTATTTGAAGTCATAGTCTGCTAGTTTCTTATCAGCTTGTATGGGACCTCTGGAACCATACACATACTGAACAGGTCTTACATTATTTTCATCAATAGAGTTCAGTATTGGTGTAAATATACGCCAAGCTTCTTTCAACTCATCATTACGTACGAAATGCATTTGGGTCCCTGTGAATACATCCAGGATGAGTCTCTCATAAGCATCAGGCACAGCAGCTTCTCTATAACGCATGCTATATGTCAAGTCTAGCTCTGTTTCAACCAAATCAAACTTCATTCCAGGACATTTACTCATGAGTTTCACATATAAAGCTTCTCCTGGCTGGACTCTAATAACCAGCTCATTTCTCTTTGCATGCCCATTGAAAATATCACCAGGGGCATCCTTGAATTGGATTCTTACTTCGGCTTTCCTTTCATTAAGAGCTTTGCCACAGCGAAGGATAAAAGGCACGCCTTGCCACCTTGCATTGTTGATCCAAAGTGCAGCAAGGGCATAAGTGGGGGTCACAGAGCCCTGAGGCACAGTTGGGTCATCTAGGTAGCCCAGCTTCTCATCACCTTGCCCTTCTGGGTTACCCACATACTGCCCCACCAGGACATCCTTCGGCTCAATAGGATTGATATGCCTCAGAACCTTCACTTTCTCATCTCTGATGTCATTGGGGTTGAGAGTCACCGGTTTCTCCATAGCAACAAGTGACAGAATTTGAAGCAAGTGATTTTGCATCACATCACGAATGATACCAAAATCATCAAAGTATCCTCCTCGACCTTCAGTTCCAAATGGTTCTTTAAAAGAAATCAAAACAGAAGCAATGTTTTCCCTGTTCCATGTGGGGTTAAATATTTGATTGGCGAATCTCAGTGTCATGAGGTTTTGAACCATTTCCTTACCCAGGTAATGATCGATTCTGTAGATTTGCTCTTCTTTAAAAAGACCAGACAGATGACCGCTAAGCTTGTCTGAACTCACATCATCTCTTCCAAATGGTTTTTCAATGATAACTCGAGTATATCCCTTGATGGATATACAAGCGTTTCTTATGTTGACGGTGACTTCTTCAAATACAGTTGGAGGTACTGCTAGGTAGAATATCCTGTTCGCCAAAGGCCCTTTCTCACTTTTACTTATAAATTGATTGAGCAATTCATAGTCAACTCTCTTATCATAGGAACCCGCGAGATAATCATTCGCCTCCCAGAATCGTTCAAACTTATCCTCTTCTTCTGGTCTCACCTTCATGTACTTTTTGGTCTTTTCTCTGACTTCGGCTATTGTCTGCTTCGTGCGAGCATAACCAACAAATTTCGTGTTTTGCGGCAAAAGATCGTCGCGATATAAATACCAAATGGTGGGGTATATTTTCTTCTTCGCTAAATCTCCAGACGCACCAAGAAGCACAAATGTGTGAGGATACTGAAAATCTTTTTTATTCTCCATTTTTCGAAGTTTTTTTTTGTCCTCGACCACTTATTCTTATGAGGAAACTGACTGACTGACTGACTGACTGCCTGCCTGCCTGCTGCCTGTGGCGTAGCCAGATACCTAAATGCAAAAACCTATGATAAAAAAATTAAATACTATGAGAGCTGTTTGTCGCAAATCACGTTTACAATCACACACAGATTAAAAATATTTTGCTTCAATCACACTAACCTACAGACCTAGCGAAAGCTTGCTACGGCCGTAAAAAGGAACTAGATAAAGCGAAGTAGTAATTGACTGCTGTTTCAAAAATTACGGCATTGATTGTCCAAACATACGGTACATCATAAAAAATTACGCAGACAGTAACGGTCTCATTACGAAACGTGGTTTAAACTCGAGTTTAAGCCAGGACTACTTAGTCCAGGTCTAAATATAGACCTTTGGTTTAGACTTGACTTTATTACGAAAGCAGATTTTTCCGAGGTCTAACTAAACCCAACTAGAACTCGGGTCTACGTGTATCATTCAATCATTCATTGACAACAGCCAAAGATCTTGGACTTTGCATGCCCCAAATATCTAAAAGCGTTCCATTCTTTCAAGAATCTTGAATAAAATGATTTGCTTTATTATTTTCGTCACGACTTTAGATATAGGTAATAGATATTAAAACATAATGATTATTTATTTGCCTCGATAACCAGTTAGCTTATGATTAAATAAACAGTAAAAATCTCTGAAAACAAATTCAAATATATTTTATTGAGAAGATACAGGTTACGATAATTTACTAGAAATGAAACGTAAGCGAGTAAGGCGCCAAAATGTACTTCTTCAAATCGTATCAAATTAGCAGAACGAAGAAAGTTTTCACCATCTAGAATCGACTGAAAATGGATAAAAATGGTAGGAAAAGAAGTGATAATTGGAGTCAAGAGGAGAAAGTAAGTTTGTTGTTACAAACCACAAGAATGTGGAGTAATAAGAGCTACCAAGATTGTGTATATTTATTATATTTCCTAAGATAATTCTCCATTCCCATCTAATAAATATTTTCTTTATTTTACAGTGAATTGAAACAGAAAATTGTAGAGAGCAACATTGATACAAAAATAAAGACAGTTAAGATGGCAGAAGAGCTCCATTTATACAATATCAAAAATGAAATAAGAACTTTAGAGATGATGGAAGAACTACAAGTTTACAATTAAAAAATGCAAAACTCCAAGCAGAGAAATCAGTTTTGGAATTGAAAATAAGACAGTTAAAAGTAAAGAAATTGGAATTAGAAATTGCACAATTACATAAACAATTAGAAGTATAAAAGTACCTTTATAGTATACAGTTATTAAGTATTGTACATTTTACTTTGTGATATTAGTCAGCTAGTGGCAATATTATAAAATGTATGTGATTATTTGAGAATTAGCACTTAGATAATAAATAGGAGGTACAATAATAATAGTTTGAAACATTGCATGTATTATTATTAATACTGAAATACCACAGCACAATCTACTAATTAACCTGCCCAACAATTATTTTGTATCATGCTTTCATTAAAAATGTCTTTGAATAAATTGCCTTCGTCTGATATTTCCACGGACAGTACCAGGCACACAAGTATTTTCCCGAGGCTCGGGCAAGGTGTGGTCCTCTTCAGGAAATATGTCCTCATTCATGCTCAGGACAATATTATGGAGTACTGCACAAGCCACAATTGTTGTTTTCGCAGTCTCAATGTTGGTAAACATTGCCCTTAACAAGCAGCGAAAGCGCTGTTTCCATAGCCCAAAACATCTTTCAATGGTATTTTGGGTGGTTATATGTGCCCTATTGTAGTGCTCTTCTTGAGGATTGGAAGGGTTGAGTATGGGTGTGAACAAGAAACTTGTACATGGATATCCACTGTCTCCGAGGAGAATACCATGAAAGGCTCCTGCTTCAAATCTTTGTTTTAAGCTGCACTCGCAGAAAATTTGTGAGTCATGTACACTGCCATGCCACCGAGCCACTATGTCCATTATTTTTAGCTCAGCATTACATACAACCTGAAACCAATGATAAAGAAATGATTTGAACTGTTAAAATACTTTTATTTAGCTTTACCCATTATAATTTGTACTTTTATTAGTCATATACTCAATGTGGATTGTCAAAATAATTATTCAAAAGAAGATACCTGAACATTTATAGAAGCATATCCCTTCCTATTAATATAAACTTGCCCATCTGCAGTGTTGACTTTTTTTATTTTAATGTGGGTACCATCAATTGCTCCAATAACAGTAGGGAAGTTAGCAAAACTCTGGAACTTTGCCATGTTTTCTTCTTCTTCTTGGATTGACGATGGCATCCTAATGAAGCGGTGGGACATTCCTGCTAATGCCCTTGCTACATTTTTGCAAATCTTGCTTACAGTGGGCTGAGAGATGCCATATAGGTCTGCTGTATCATCTTGTATCTGAAATTAAATATTATACTATAGATACCATACCAAATTTTTAAGAGATATTGATATTGGAAATAAGTAAAAGGGTAATTTATTTATGTACGGCTAAGAAACTTACCTCGTGTCTAGCCCAGCAACATTAAGCACAAGCTACTTGCACTTCGGGTTGCAAAGGCGTTCCTCTTGTATCGTGCGGCAGGCGACTCTTGACCAGATCTACAATTCTTGCAGCAAATCTTTTACTAAACCTGTATTTGAGGCGAAATTCATCGTCGTCCAATTCGACGAAAGGGTTTAACCTCACGCGTTGTCGGTTGGGTTCTCGTGAAGTCCCCACTGACTCCAGATCACCCAAGTCGTCAAAATCCATATCGTCAATCAAATTAAAGTCCATTTTCAAGCTTAGTTATCTATCTACGAATTAACAACGAAAGTGCACAAACATAACCTACAAGCAATCACATTCAAATCTGACATGACAGATTGAGCTAAAACCAGAGATAAACTAGGGGATTGGCTGGTTTAATTTAAAACCACAGATAGACCGGGGTTTTTGGCTTAAAACTCGTTTCGTAATATCAATTTTCTAAAACCATGGTCTAAACCCCAGTTTTATCTTAAACTTGACTTAAACCACGTTTCGTAATGAGACCGTAAAAGTTTAATGTATTTTGAATTTCTCGAAATACCTGCTATTGTTTTTTTTATCATACAGTAGAGTAAAATATGAGTTACACACTTCACATAAACAATGTATTTAATTTGATTATATTTTGACACAATACTTCTTTTGAATAATCTCTGAATAAAGTGGGATGGAAATCCACGCAGTTTTTAGCATAATAATCTGCTGCGAAACAGATTTCAAGCAATAGGCTTTGTAGAAAACTTATTCCTTTTTTAGGTTTCTTCTGTACCTTGTAAGGAAAAAGGAACCCTCATAGGATCACTTCCTTGTCCGTCTGTCTGTCTGTCAAGATCATTTTTCTTAGAAAGGCGTGCAGGTATCGAGTAGAAATTAATATCAAATACTATAAATATACTACATTAGAGTTGTTAAAAAGTATAAACATCTTAGTCAATGAAATAAAAAATATGGCCAGTTATGCCTTATATTTTGACACTCGCAATTAAATCAACGCCCATAGGGTACTTCACATTAACCTATAATTTCTCAATGGCTATTATATTATTATAGTAGCTGTGCTTAGAATGATGAAATTTGGCAAGAAGTAAGGTCTCACAGCGCAATTAAAGTTAAAATCGTTAACTTGTAGTTCTATATAACTGTTTTTTTTTAATTGTACTTACATACTTACAATTGCAGTTAAGAAATGACTGTAGGTGACGTATATCGATGTATGGACAAACATTTTTCAACAACAAAGCTTTGATTATTTAATAATCAAAGCTACAAAGTTAAGTTTGTATTTCAATCCAACTTATCTTTTCGTTAGAGCAATATTGGGTACCTACTTTAAGATTGTACGGAATCCTCGGTACGCGAGTTAGATTCGTTTTTTTTTGTTTTTAATTCTGTAATATGGCTGAAAATATGCTCTCAGTCAGCGTTCGAATGTGGGCTTGTATTATTTCTAAAAAAGTATGTCAAATTAAAGAAGAATGGCCGCGAAAAGGAATGATATACTTACCTACTTCCAAATTTAGTCGCATAGGCTTTGTAATCCTGTTAAATGTCTGGGGGAGTCCCCATTAGTCTTTTTCAATTTGTGTTCTTTGCCATACATAAAATTAAGAACTATTTTGAGAGAGGCGAAATTATCATAGAATATGCCACCGTAATAACATATCTACGGTAGGTGATAGATTTTGTAAGAATTTTATGATGGTTGGTCTACCGTAATTACGGTTGTTGTAGTTGGAGACACTGGCACGTAAGGTTATATTAAGACATTTATTGGCCGTAGCTATTTCATTTTGATAAAGCGCTCGGTACATGCCGTCTAGTAGACGCCTGATCAAAATGGAATATTTATATTTTAAGTTTTCACCAGCGTTTAGAAATTTGGGTGCAAATTCTGCAAATTTATACATTACTAGCTTTCCGTCCGCGACTTCGCGCTGACGTATGCAGATAGTCGTATGATCATACTGACTCGTCTTCCGTAACTTTCTTTTCATTCGTGAAGGAAAATATTGTAGAATAGAAAAAGTCTGCTCTAAGCTTTGTTTGCTTTTTGAGAAAAATAGATTCAAGGCGAAAGGCTTGTGCCTAAATTTCTAAAATGGAAATCGTTTATTTTCTAAAAATATTATTAAAAACTACAAAAATGATGGCATTGAAATTTTGAAAATTATAATATTGACCCCAGAGAATCACTACGCCAAAGTTTAAAGAAATAATAATAATAATAATGCTAGCATTAGAATGGGACAGATGATGCTGTGTGAACATTTTTCACACAGCATCATCTATTTCAAACTAAACAGAGCTTGTAATACTATATTACTGATATACTACTTATATTTTTTTTATGTAAATACATACATATTATACATATAAAACACCAAGACCCGAGACCAACATTAGCTAATCATATAAACATTTGTCCCGCAGCGGGAATCGAACCCGCAACCTTCTGCGTCTCAGGCGGGCCTTCGCCCACTGCGCCACAGATGTCGGCCTAAATAAATAATGACATTCCTTTGTCAATATATATGAAAATCTAATGTATATGTAATATCCCAAAAATAACCTTGGCGGGACTCGAATCTGCGACCTCCCACATGGTACGCGGGGGCTATAACTGTAAGCCACGAGATCGTTACCAGTCTGGTTAAAATTATTGAGATATTTCGGCTCGGAGCACCGAGGCTTCACCTACAGAGGAAACTTTACAGTTATCCAAGCCTTTTTAATAACTTAAGGGTTCGGCACAAATGTTGTGTATTAAGTTAGAGGCACTGTTTGTAATATGTGGGGGCGCTTTATCTTTAATGCATGTTTATTTGTTTTTTGCTAACATAATGTTTTAATTGTGAGTGCCTACGCCCCAGCGGCTTACAGGCTGTGGGTCTGTGAAGTGCGCCCTCCTGAAGGTGCGCCCCTGGTAGCCACCCTCATGGCCAGCCCCTAGCTACGACTCTGCTGGTTAGTAAAGACGGACTATAGATACGTAGGTAAGTACTTATACAAAGGTATGTAAGTACATTCAATAAAATGAAGTCTTCCTCTATTTATCCAGATTGGTCAAAAACGCAGAAACATTCTTTATTTCTTACCAAAAGTATAGGTTTGATGAATTTTTATATCCCTAACTTGAGAAATGATTGGTTCCCCGTATCCACTTTCATCCCCTATTTCACTCTCTTTGAGTTTATTTTCGCGACAAAAAGTAGCCTATGTCCTTCTCCAAGGTCTATCTATCTCTAATCCAGCTCTATACCAATGCGTTATCATCTTAGTAGTCTGAGCTATACAGCCACATTGTGAAAATCTAGCCCTTCGATTCTAAACGATGAATTAGGTAATAGGTACCTATATTTGACTTGACTTTTTGGGACTTGTGGTGGATTTGTGGGCCTTCCTTCAAGCTCTGACAATGACATGTCTGTGTCTCTGTGATGGATCCATTTTACAATTACTGGGCCAAGTTTTGAACGAAAGCCAATGTGACGTGACGCGCTGTTCTAATTGTCATTTTTGTCATTTTCTGTTAATAATTTGAGAAAACCTGAAAAATATAGCTAAAAATACTAAGGTTAAAAAATAACTGTTAAGGAACCGTTTTATTTTTAAGAGGTAGTTAGTTATCAACTTACCGTGTTTAAAGGGACTCTGAAAATCAGTGTTTTACAAAGGGAAGTGTATATTTCCAAGTATAGGTATATTTAGTTCAACGACCTTGTTGCTGACAGGTTCATCGCCAGCAAATAAACTATTCTATGAAAGTGTTGTAAATCGTAAACAATAGTTAAATTACTACAAATGATGGAGCCCTCGAGAGATTCAGGTAAGACCATAACACCCACTTGATTACATTAAGAGAACTGCAATTGGGCATCACCTACTTGCAGTAAATATCTGTAACTGTTCTGTGAATTAGTACCGTTCTATGTGTTATACGCCTCTGTACTCTCTGGATCTAGGTTTTATTGTAAAAACAACTAACATCTGCTCAATTTTCATAGAACCAGAACTATTTGGCATATATCATTTATCCTGTGATTATAATTGATAATACTATTATTGTAATTCTAATTTATATTTATAACTAGCGACCCGCTCCGGTTTCGCACGGTTTGGAAAACAAATCTTTCATACAAACCATGTCCTGACACTAACAAACGCAACAAAAAAAAACCAGCTAAATTGGTTGAGCCACTCTCAAGATGATCTTTCATACATACTCAAGATGTTTTTTTTTTATTTATGCAATCTAGCAATTGGACCCAATAAACCTAACCTCAAATGAGAGCTGAGACTGGTCTGGAAGCTGCTTGAATCTTTCTACTTACCATTGATTGTTACTACTGTGACAACCAATGGCCTCTAGTACTCTTAGATGCTGGGGTAGAGATAACATAGAAAAACAATGCACAAAACCCCTCCGCACTATACCACTGCATGTTTAAATATATCATCATCATTCAATTTGAGAGCTATACTCTTCAATGCAAATTCCTTTTTCATTAGTTACTTAAACGGGAATGCTTGTATAAAAGTTTCCCCTTGCTGTACCGCAGTTCCAGACTAATATTCTGCCTTCTGAGCCTACTGATACAGTTGCTGCCCCGCATCAGGGTTATACTTATTTACTGGCATCATTTGATGGCCATTTCACAGGATCATCATAGGACAAAATAGCATTATTATAATATAATAAGTAGCCTGTCCCACTACCTTCCTGTTGACCCTCCTGCTGGTGGTTAGGGTTTGCTTATTCAATATATTTACAAAGTGCCATGATATCTGATGTCCGTTCAGCTATCCGGCATCTGTGGACTCCATTAGTAGCTGGCAGCTCAGCCCCAACAACCTGATCTAAACACATCACCTAACATTGCAAGGAGAGCTTTGTTTATGTATACTTCTGCAAGAACTGGGTTCTTACTGGCTTTTGTGTTACAGTATTTTAGATCAAATAAACAAATTTTATTATTTTTATCATTGGAAGCTCACTACCAACAAGGTTGTCTGGAAGAAATCGCTACTAAGCGATAAGACCGCCCATTATACTTTAAGTTATATGTCGTTTTTGTTATTTTATTACCATGTGGAGTACAATAAAGTGTTATATTATTTAAAAAAAAAAATTGGTTTGGTTGACCACAAACATACAAACATACTTTTCAAATACTATTCATATGCATACTATTTTATTTTTTATTATGATACATCAGTGTAAATATGTAATAGGTTCTTAAGTTTGAGTTCATGACCTAGAATACTACACATACGCTACTTTTGTCTTGGTCCTATGCGGGTGAAGCTGGAGCTGGAATCCATCCTGTCTATGACTCTAGCTAAGCTATGTTTGAGGCCTTGGGGTGGTATAAACACACTTATACCAGAATATCCCACTAACTCACACAATTGTTCCCTTAAGTAGGATACAATATACCTATTTAATATTCAAACATACCTTTAACTCTACCAAGTTCTACCTAAAAATTCACTCATATTTCTATAGATGGCGCTTATTAATGCTGTAACAACAGCCTAGATGGCGGTAGTATTGCAAACCTGTATAATAATTTTTAATTTGCCTGGTGGTTTCGAGTAGGTGTTGATGTACAGACATTGTAAATCTAGATGTTAATGTTGGTAGGCCTGGTTATCAAAAATACTTATTGGGTATGTTCATTTCGACCTAGATTCTGGTCAAAATAAAAATAATTTATTTTGACATAATATAATTTTCAATGTAGGAATAGGAATTGGTATATTTGTTGGAATAAAAAAAATATGTAGCAAAATCACATTCTATATTTTAAACTAAATGTTCAGTAATAGTCAGTCTAGGTACTGAATTACCTCAACCCCCTCCAGTAGAGTAGAGTTGAGGTTTCCAAGTTGAGGTGATTGCAAGAAAAGGTTAACTCGTCTGGCTGGTCACATTCACATTGCCTTGCATTGCATAGTGCAGTTCGGGAGGAGCATAGCTTGCTAGCACGTGTGATGTGGCGCGACAGGAGGCGCGGGCGGGCGGTGAGGGGTGCGCAGTCGTGTGCAGTGGACCACTCGACGTCGCACAAGGTCAAGGAGAATGATTAACAACGAAAATACAGCAAAACAAACGGTGGCGGCGGCGCGGGGCTGGTGCGGGGACGCCGCGCCAGTCAGAGCAGCGACGCCGCCCGCACCGGCCGCGAGACAGGCACCGCTCGCGACCTACCTACACGAAAATCGATGCACGATTCGTAACTGGCATCCAACTTAAACACCCGTAAATCCGATAACATTATGAATGACGTCATTTCACCCCATGTGCATTCGCACTCGTGATTGTGATGCATCCTTTGCGCTTCATGTCCCCCTGTCACCTCTGAACGGTCTCGGCGCTCTTGGATCCTAGATATTTATTTCGCTATGACTTCGTTTTTCACTGCAGACTGTAAGTTCGCTCAGACGTTGTCAAGATCAAGGATGCCGGACTGGGGCGCTAACTTGCTCTAGAAGTGTGAAAATAAACCTGTTAAATACGTTTATAGGATGGGTAGCCTTAAGAATTGCATCCAACTAACATATGATTGATAGAAGACGCAGAACTAAGACAGTAAAAATCGCAGTTAAAATATTTCATTAAGACAGGTTAGGTATCTACTTGGTTTCCTTGAGTAACGTGGTGATATAGCCGATCATGGACGCGGAATTTTTTTATTGCTTTTAACATATTTTATAGAAAAGCTAGTGAAACCGTCATACAACAATCGCAAGATTTTACTTTTCTATCATCATTTTGATTAAAATGTTACTACTCATACAAGCTAAAGTGCCCCAGAGGGCAGATCTTGTAGATAAGTTATCCCAAGTACTAAAAACATTGTATACCTATTCGTATTATATAAAGTATGCATTTAACATTTAAATGGCCATCTAGTATCGATATTATTATGAGTATGACATTTATTAAACTAAATTCTCCAATTTCTTTTTGAATTACAATAAATTATTAGACCAATAAATATTTGATTTAACTTGAATCATTTAGGTCGTGTAATTTTTATTATGGATGTGCTTTATTAAAATACAAAGTTATAATATTTTAATGCCC
This sequence comes from Perizoma flavofasciatum, assembly GCA_958496245.1. Classification (NCBI taxonomy): domain Eukaryota; kingdom Metazoa; phylum Arthropoda; class Insecta; order Lepidoptera; family Geometridae; genus Perizoma; species Perizoma flavofasciatum. The sequence goes on from OY292421.1 coordinate 5,530,211, forward strand.
TTATGTCTTTATCTGACACGAGTCGTAAAGAGCATTGCAAGGTTGCAAGTGTATTGACTCTCGTGTTTTGAATAAATTTATCTGTGTGCTCTATGGCTCTAGCAGAGTGCATTTCCATTTGTGTATACGCATGTAATAACGATTTCTTCTTTCGCATTCAACTAGCTAGATGAATCGTTTCTTATAGAAAACTTTGACGTCATTGTGATGTAACTGAACATCCAAAAAAATTGTGCCAAAGTTAGTTGTGAAGAGATAGATATCGCATCACCGCTTCATGACAGTTAAATTACTGGAGTGTTAACTCAGTCAGACAAACTTTTGTATGGCTTTGAGTTATGAATTTGTTGCGAAAAAAAACAACATAATTTTCGGATTTCGGTGTAATTCACATAATCCCGACAATCCGAATCTCTTTACACATGTGTCACGTTTATTTGTACATTTTAAATTGATGTTTGCCTTACTACACAAACATTTCTCTTAATTCATCCCTCCTTTCAACGTATCGATCGTAGTCTGGTTCATAGAAGCGTGAAATAAATTGAAATCAAAACGATAGCTTCAAAGTGTTTCACTAAAATAATAACTATTTAGTAGTAGCTCGGTGGTCATTCATTTTCTCCCATTGATTTCCTTTCTTTAAACAATAATAGATATTTTAAAGCTTGTATGTCTAGTTTAGTAAAAAATATGTTCCTCGTTGTTATAACAACTATTTATGAAAAACCATTTTATATAAAATTTTAAATAAGTACCTACAAATATACATGGTAATTATAATTATTATAGATTCAGATTGTTTCTGATTCAGCAAGGCATTCATACACATTAGTATAAATGTTAACTTTGTTTGATATTATCTACGATGATAGGTATGTAAGAAATTACCCTTAAATAACGTATAGGTATACTCATACTTATTTATTCACCTTAGGACCTGCACAGTACACTTGGCATACCTACTTAGTTTACATGCTTCTTTTGTAACTGCACAGAGCGAGTATTTTTGTAGTGCCTTACCTTATTATTTGATAGAGCGGTTATCCAAGACGATTGTATCATTGTCAAGGCCTTCTTGTCTATTAGAATTCATTGCCGCCCTCGCGCTACTCACTTTGGAATATTAATACGTTACATTACTTTAGAATTCACGTTTCCTTATTTTTAATATAAATTGCACTGTGACTAAATATTTGAATCTAGCTTCCATCTACCATATTGGCCTGGTACATAATCTTAAGTTCTAGGTTCTATATGCTTAATATACCGTAGAGAGTGTATTTTCTTTGAAAATTGATTTCACCAAAGGTCACTTTTCCTAAAACGTTATCTTTCACAAATCTACGCATTAATGTATTCCAAACGGGGTGAGTTTGAGCCATAACAATTAAGTAAATCAATAGAAACAATTTTGCTATGGACGATAAAATATTATAGAATTAGTATTTTCCCAACATATTGTGTGGACCAGTTGTTATTGAACTTAGTTAAGGGTTTACAATCCCGTGAAATTAGTTTCTCGATTGGTTCTTAATCAGCTTTGAACTGTTGTTAATTACTTGCTGATTTTGTAAAGTTTCTAGTTTCTGTGATACATACGAATTAGATGTTAAAGCGTATACATATTGTTTTATGTGAACCTAATCTTAGTAGATTAGCTACAAGCTAGCTATGCAGCCGGGCCGGCGTTACTCTGCGGGAAACGTTGCCTACTCTTTGGCTTGGTCACGGCCAAGGTCTTTGCCGACTTTGCGCTTGTCGTCATTACGTAATTATTGGATAAAACGATAAAACACGCAGTTTTGTTTATATTTAGTTTGGATTGTGTATCTATTCCAAGTAACTTCTGATATTTTTTGTTAATTTAGCCCGCTATATGTTGGAACTTCTACGTTCAAGTCCAAATAAACTGTTTCAAACCTTCGAAGTCCCTTACCAATAACATGTTGAATTAAAATGTCAATAAATTGTTTAAACAATAGGTCGTAACGTAGTGCTGAACACTGTTACAAGTCAGCATTGATACTGCTGGTGACTAGCAATATTTACAGCACATCATAAATATATAAGTTTATGTCGTGCGTAATTCTTTGAGATTTAAGGTTATATATGCATACAGATGCATAAGCCATTAAAACAAAGTCATAATATAATATGCATAATAATATGATTTTATAGTTCTCACTAGAAATATTGTGCATAATTTAATGGGTTGGAAACCAGAACGCATGTAAAGCATTATTTCGGGTCATAGTTGTGGTTGTTCTTGTCGCGCATTCACGGCTCGCTTGGAAGCAAGTGAGCATTGCCTCGCGATCTCGGGCACAAACAAAAAACACCTGTAGTCGTCAGCAAATCGCCAAGGTCGCAGGCCCCCGCGGCGCGCTCCTCTGCGTTCCGTTTACCCATATCTCGCGGCGAATGCATGCGTCGCGTCGCACAGCGAGCGCCTCGCCCGCCCCCGCGCCCTGACTCACCGGCCAGGCCAGCCGTTTCCCGCTCTCCTTACCCCGCGCTGCACCACGACCATCATTACTAGAGCTTTTACAATTTGAGCTTTTGCCATTTTAGGTAGCACATCATTTTAGACGCTTTTATATACTAAGCGCTATTTGAGAAGCCAACTGATCCACAAAAGTATCAAGTTATAATGAAAATGAAAGTGTGCACACCACAGCCACAGTCATACGATGAGGTGTTGCGCGCGCGTCGCTATTGTCAATGTTAATTGTGGCTAGCGGAGGTATACGGCAGTCAAGGTCGGCGCAGATCGATAGCGTATACGGAATGGGAGGCGGTGGGCTCCATCTCCACACGGACGGCGGCATGCATGTATGCACGTCATACCGACCGAAGAAAGTGTAGGAAAGTGGAAACATTCCTTGATAATACAGCCGACTGTTCTACGCTCAGTGAGCTGCTGCGTAATTCGCACTTATCTCATACATTCAGTATCGCTATTTTAATGTTGCAAATGCAGTGTCTTTCTTTATGTAGGTATTGTTTGATGATACAATATAAATAACCACTTTCCATTTTAGTACCTATCCTTTAAAATGTCAACCAACATAGACTAACACATAGTTTCTTTTGTTAATTGTGCTGCCGGTAGTGTTGGTGTCCGCTTAGTCATTGTGGAAACTACTCCCTTTGTGTGCATCATTCCCCACAATATTATAATGGTTCAATTCATCAGTTTCGTATAATATAGGTGGTGGCAGTAACATTTTACTAAAGCTTTTGTCGTATGAATAATGTTGGCTTCGAAATGTAGCTTACTCCAATTGCGTGTTATATCGATTGTTAAGAATATTTTCTTACGGATTACGAACTTATAAGACCTTCTACGAATTTCTGAGTTATTTCCTTCGTACAAGAGGCTATCAATTACATAGATTCTGACTCGGCAAGGATATCGCCTGATTGACAGGTTCGGGTAATGAGGTTCCATGAAATATCAACGAACACCCTAAACCAAGCGTAAAAGGATATGGATGGATTCGCGCTTGGATGATTCCTTTTGAATTGGGCGTGAATATCAATAGCCTACGCCGTAAATAAGATATTCTTTATATTGCCTTAGTAGCTGTCTGAGCCATGATATTATGTTAAGAAAAAATACATTATAGGAATATGAGTTTTGCGTATAATATAACAAAAATATTTATGTATTTTGGTTTTATCACTTTGTCATTCAAATTGATGTTGAATTATTTTATCCTTGCTTCTTGTTTTTGTTTGCTATAATAATTCAAAATATTCCAATGTTGTTATATTTACAATATTTATTTCTCTCAGCTTAAACTGCCATAATCGTCTTTTTTCAAAGCTATTCATGTAGTGTCACTATTAGCGGCAGCTTAATTTGTGTAAGAATTTTTAGTTTTTACCTTTTATATTCTGTACTGTTTTTGCCTTAACAATTAAATTAAAAAAATGTGTAAATAAAACAGTTTAAAATGTAATAAAAAATTAATAATGCTGGAGATTTTCATACAGCCCCAAAGTAAGCAGAGTTTGTGTTATTTTCCTCAGTACGATCCACGTGCCTTTGGGACATGAAAAACTTATATTTAACTAATTTGTCGTAACGTAACCGTCACAGTTATCTAATAAGTTTTCCCCCTAAATTCACAAGTTAATTTTCAGTACTTTTATTTTAGTTAATTTGCATTTCAGGTCCAACATAATGTTTTTATGCTGTCTTCATTCGCATTTAATTTAATCCAGCTCAGCTTAAAATTTAATAGCAGCTTAAAATAATTGGTGGATGTTTTATTCATTGTCCTGGCTGGTCCTGTAAGGTAATTATAAATTAAAATTCTGAAAGTACTTTACTTATAGATTCCTCGCTGAAATTATGTAAAAGTATTGTTATTACCCGGATTCAGTTGTTATCTCATGTCAATTGTCAGAGCGTGATTCATGTGGAATTGATATCAGCCGCTCATTGATATACCCCAAGGACGCTAACAATAAACGAAATGATTGAAAACCTTCTAAAAATTAATGCAAAAAATTTTAAAAATGTTTTAAAACACCGGATGTGTTTTTGTTGCATGCTTTTGGAATACGAGCCACGTGCAAGGAACGACCCCAAAACACTAAAGCCAAGGCCGCACACATGTTGCCAAACAAACAAACAGTTGGCCGTGTTCAGAATCAATGGTCTCTTTGACCACGATAGGATTCGTGATAATGCGAATAGTATCTGAAGGTGGTTCGTTTAGTGCTTCCTTAGAATCGTATTTGCATAAAAATACTAGGTGATTTAAAATACGGAGGTAGTTATGAGAACCCGTTTTTATCTGAAAATTTTACATGCAAAGTGTGTCATACTTTAGGTTAACTAATGCCTTAACTTAAGCAAAGACTAGGCTTGTATTACGGACATTTCCATAATAAATCTGTCCCTAAGACATGCCTAAACCTTTGTCTAAGTTAAATGTAGACGGGCATAAGTATCAGCAGTGGATTCTGTTATGTGAAGTGACATAGCGAATTTTTATATGGTAGAGGCTATCGTAGGGAGTGCGGTCTATGAGTGACGTAAAACTTAATTACAGAAACGCGCCGCAACCACGGTCATGAAGGCCAACGGCTAACAACCACAATTATTTTGATGATTCCATTCTAACATATGACCATAAAATATTTTAAATCATCTAGTTCAATTGGATTCGTTTGCAGCTTTATAGGAATAAAAAGTGTGATTATAATCGACTAGTTTTCGACAAAAAATTAGATTTATTCACGTATGGATTGTATGCGAACCTTGAGCGCGCCGTGAGACCTTCACGTCGGTAACCGCGCGGAAATTGACGAGTTAACTTTTTATCAAATACGAGCTCGTCAAGTTTAGTGCGCATTAGTCACTAGCTAAGCATCAGCGTCGCCGCTCGTGGCGCTTTGTTGGCTCGTTGCAGTGTGATATCGGGTGCAATAACAGTCGCTATCACAATGTCACAACGACGCCGACGTCTGCTTTGTCCCCGGCGTCGGGTCTGACGTTTTTGTCTGTGCGCCGTATCTCGATCGCTTTGTCGCGAGCTCACGCCGTTTTTCGTATTATTTAGGAGCCATAACCATAATACGACGGTTTTATTTTTGGGTGCGCAAATTGTGTGTGACAGTAGCACCGGTGTGTAGTGAATTGTGCTGTTAGTGAGAGACACGAGCGTAGTGTTTTATTGCTAGTGATGTGAGGATGCTTGTACGTGGTCATGTCGAGCTTGGCGAAGAAAGACAAGCCGACTATGTCGGTGACGGCTCTGATCAACAGCAGCTGGGCGAGGCAAATGCCGTCGACGCCGCAGCCGCAGACACCGCCGACGCCGATGACTCCAATACCGACTAGCAACTTCATGTTGCCGACATCCAGCAATGACTACGCTCTGGATATACAATGTAAATATCTTTCTGGAAATATCTACAGTTAAAAAAGTTGCATAAAAATACCCCCTACTATTACATAATTCTCCATTCAAATTTGAGAAAACTAGCAGCAACAATGCTTCTGGTCCCTTCAAAAAAGTTTTGAGAGCTTATGATCTGGTAATGGCTGCATAAATTCCTACCATACAGCGAAATAGGAGTGACACTGTTTCGTGGCTACAAGGCCACAGACAAACAGACAAAAACACTATAGCCTCAAACTTATAACACTCCTCTTTTTTTATTTGGCCCGGGGTTAAAAAAACAATGGCGCCTATCCTTTAGTACAGTAATTAAACTTAATTTAAACTGTGATGTTTTCTATGTAAAATATGTATATATTTACAAAAAAAGTATATAATTAAGTAGGTAGCCATGTAGTTTCCATAATACAAGCTCTGCTTAGTTTGGGGCTAGATGATGCTGTGTGCAAAATGTTTAGTATTATTATTAATATTTCGTCGTAGCTAAGGAAACAGTTCTTCATCCCCATGTCCAGTTCAACATGGTTTAACTGCATAAGGATAACTTGATGTACATATATTGAGGATAATTATAAATTTTGAGTAGCTCATACGGAATCACCGTATGTCCCTGTGTTTAATGTCTTTCTGGATACGCACTTTGAATGTGTACGTATAATCATTATTTTCTAACCATTTTCGTCAATTACAAAGATTAACGTGTAATTGTGCGATGTATCTCGTTTCGCGAGAGTGAAAATTGTGATTGCTCTGAGCAAATATCTAAGGCGTAAACTTAATTACCTATGGAGTTGCTTTACTTTGTTGTTCTCAATACGAGCATCGAAGGATAATAATTATTATACTTCGTTCGCGATAACACACTTAGTTTATGATGACGATGATATTTTTTTTTATAATATTTTAGTCACTATTCCTTAAACAGCTTCCAATTTAAAGTTTAATTTAAGATATTATCACAACTTTATCAGCGATGTCAGTCGTAAGGCATGAAGACTACAATAATAACATTGCTTTAATAAAACCTACAACAAAATCCAACGAAATATATTTAATTTTCATATATTATTCTGCAAATTTTGCTACATTCAGCAATTTTTGTTTTAACTTAATTTCCTTTCCTATCAACTTGATAAAAAAAGTCTCCTGTACTTTCGTCTGACAAAGTATAAGTCAAAACTTAAGTAATTCTCGTTAATTTCGATTAGGGTTTTGTTGGTAAATATATAAATGTACTCGTATTATAGCACTCCAGTTTGTGGGCTTCCTTCCATCAAAGGGGAAGCCCGAGATTCGACAAAAGAGCTCGCAATATCAGAGAAAAAAAAATGTATTTGAGTAGTATATCAGTCATGTAGTTCCCATAATACAAACTCTGCTTAGTTTGGGGCTAGATGATTTTGTGTAAAAATAACCAGCATTTTTATTATTTTATTTATTTACAAAAAAAAACTTTTCGTAATTTAGAACAGAAAACCACTTTGAAGCGTAAGACGTTAGGGATAGTTGAGACAATAGACCTTTCGTTGCGGTAATCGGTCGCATAGGTTCACGAAATGAATTCTAAATTAATTTAAGATATTATCTTATTTGAGTGCTTATGTGACGAGTTTGGCATAGTGGTTAGCTGCGACGTAAGTACGTAGTTTTTACCTATAAATATTAAGTTAACATCATTATTAAAAAACTAGTATGTTCTGATTATTCCAAGTTTACTTTTCGAGTGGTCAAAAAGTTTGACACTGTTTATTTTGAAATCTTCATCAAGGCACTTTAACGGCTACGCCATAAAATCGTATTTCTACGTAAACCTTTTTCCTTCCTAGGAAATGATCGAAATCAGGACACATAAAAAGCCCTCCTGAAATATAAAAAAAGAAGAACATACATGGGAGCGATTCGGGTTGTTCGGGGATCGTGAGGTCCAAAAGAGCAGGGTGATAGGGAATAACCCTGTAAATATAAAAGAATAAGTCCTGTCTGACTGATTGACTGAGAGGGTTGAAATAATTTTTCGAAACTCAACCAAACGTTTGTTTGGATAATTATATTTTTTGTGGTTCGATTCATTCTTAACTTAGTCAAAATTGCCTTAGTAAATAACGAAAATAACTTAGCAAAGTAAATAACGAATAACATATATTTTATTTTTCTAAAATTACTCCTAAAAAGGGTTGCACCTACCACTGCAGTAGGTGCAACCTTACCAGTGGTAAAGTTTGTATAGGAGTTTTTTATCCAAATTCCCTGTCATTATAATCCGATGCCATTATAGTCACTTATCCTACTAATATGTAAAAATCTCCGTAAATTCGATAAAATTCGAAACAGGTATAGTTTTTGACTAAAATAACATACAGGTTACTTTTTATCCGATTTTACCACGCGGGCGAAGCCGTGGGCAGAGGCTAGTAAAAGATAAATCGATAACGTGGGTGTGGTCTTACCAGATTTACCTACTACAAATTCTAGGGACCGACCTTTCCTTCATACAAACAAATATAACATTTGGCCACAATTTATTTTACTGACGTGTCACAAAAAAAAACACTATATTTTGCTACTCTGGTTGTTTTTCATCATATTGTTTTGTAAGACATATAAAAATGAGTTTAATAAGTTATAATAAGACATTAATTAGAAGTCGATACAGCAATGATGAAAAAATATATGGGTTTACTAGGTAGATCTATTCTCTATCAGTAATTGCAATATGACTAGCAAAGAACGCAGATTAAATGCCAACCATTTAGCAATACCCGAGCAGCCTGTAGAATGTTATTTTTACCATAAACGAGTGCCTTTTGTAACACTGTTGCTACACACTCTTAATAAAAATTCTGCGGTATATAGTTATACTTTATAACTTAAACTTTATAAATTATACCACATTGAATTCTCATTTTTCACAAAAGCTTTCCAATTATCCCAACAGATTTCAATTTGGAACTCGTTTGAACAATTTAAATAGTCCAATTTGTAATTACAAGGTTCGTGTTGCGTAATCGGTTGTTGCAGGGCTGGAGCAAGGGTTCATGTCGCCAATGTCACCGGTCGAGATGAAGCCAGACACGGCTATGCTGAACGAGCACATGCGAGATGTGGACACACCCCCGCCTAACTTCAAAAATTATCCGCCCAATCACCCGCTCAGTGGCTCCAAGCATCTCTGCTCCATCTGCGGCGACCGAGCCTCGGGAAAACATTACGGCGTTTACAGGTAAATTTATGATATCACGTTATGAATTCCGAGTAAACATGTTTATTAATGGAAGGAAAACGTCAAGCATTGTTCTCTTTCTCTGACGGATCTTTTCGGGTGTTCTATGTCCATATTTACAATGTGTTTTACCTACAAAATACATTTATCGTACGCGGCGTCATGAGCCCATATATATATGTTTGATGATGTCAATAGTTTGTTTGTTGGATGTTAGTTTGTTACCATTTATCTCCGAAACGGCTAATGCGATTGACATGCGTTTCTTGCAATCAATTTGTATGATATCTGGGATGGTTCTTAGATAGGGTTAGTCGTCACAACAAGTCGGGAAACAAGCCGAGGTTTTAAAATTTTGCTAAATAAACTTTATTTATAAAACCAGTAAGGCAAACAGACTTTTAGACTCTCCATCCTTATGGCGGTGGCTGTCATCGTCTTCAATTAAGACACTTTTTACTCGGTAACCTGACCTTAGCTAACTAACAACCAAAAACGGTTTGAAAGTTATCCTCGGATATTAAACTCTATCTCTCTGGCTTTCAGCGATAAGTTCGCCCCTCCTTGTACCTCTAGTTTTTATTGTATTATTGTTTGTGTTTATTGTATTTACTGGTGTATAATGATGATATATCTTTTACTTAGAAATGCCGATTCGCCAAAGTTAATTTGAAAATCTTGCTTCTTACAATCATTAAATTTTACATTTTAATAATAGTATGAGTATTTTTAAGTTCTTAGACATCGACTACATAGAGTTCGGGCTATACGAAGTATCGAAAACAACATCCGCTTGTACAACATAATCATAAAATCTGTGACAAAACAAAATTATCTACAAAATTGTATCAAAATAACCAGACACCAGTGGCAATAAAATAATCTCAGTATGAAACAAAAAATGGAAGAGAACCATAAAATATCCAAAGCCGTGTAACTATAGACATAGACGGACACAGTACGTGTAACAATTTCTCATGATCGTAAATAAAACCTGCAGTTGGAGGTGGTCCTCGCTCGCACATCCGATCGCATTCCCAACCTTGTACCAGATGTTCCGATATATTACGAGTAAATATAGAGGCTTGATTTTTTGCCACGTTTGACAACGCTATACCCATGTGCAAGCTCCATTTCGATATGGTTCCGCGCATACTAAAACTAAATGGATCGCTATCAGCGCTCTGATAAAAAGCTTAATGCGTTTTTCGTTGTAAAATTAGCCTACGCTTTCTGAATCCCAAATTATTAACCGATTCTTCTATCAAGAAGACTCGGTTGATATTTTGAATCAATTTTAGAATCAGCATTTTGAGTATTATTTTCTAATGTTTTTTGTTCGAATAATGGATAAAATACAATGGAATTTTAACAAATAAATTAATTGAATTATGTAACGAAGGAAACTTTTACTGTTTAGATAATAAATCCTAGGAATATTATAAACGTGAAAGTTTGTGAGGATGGATGTTTGTTACTCTTTCACGCAAAAAACTACTGAACGTATTTTTATGAAACTTTACAGTAATATAGCTTATATATCAGAACACATAGACTACTTTTTATCCTATTCGTACTATGCGGGCAAAGCCGTGGGCAGAAGCTAGTAAATATATAAATATGGGCTTGCAACCTGTCACGTAGAATGCAAAAACGCGGGGATTTACCTCTGAATATCCCCTACTTGGTATCCTCAAAGATCTACTCACCGAGTATCTGAGGATGTCCATCATGGAGAATACAGTCGTGAGCGTGTTTGTTGTTTTATAAATTAAATTAAGGAGCAAAATGCTGTGTGATTTTATACAAATACAAAGAAAATAAATTACCCGATAAAAAACTTTTTTTTAATACAGAATGGTTCGTTGGTGGGATTCAAGTTATTACTTGTGGAGTAATATTGTTACGCAATAATCTACTTAGCAACGAATACAAATTGAATTTATTCGCTGTATTTTGATTTATGAATTTACTACGTCTTTATGATATTTATTACAAGCTACCCGTCACGTCTAGACACAGCCCCCTGTATGTAAAATTAAGTTAGGTACTTGTTCATTACGTAGTTTCATACGTTTAGAATTAGCAATTTCAAATATAATAATAAACTTATATACAAAATGTATCTATACTTTCTATACTTCTATACTAATATTATAAAGAGGAAAGATTTTTTGTTTGTTTGTTTGTAACGAATAGGCTCCGAAACTACTGGACCGATTTTAACCATTTGTTCAATGTCAAAGTCAAAGTCAATAGGTTTTTATTCATTGAAATCACAAGGATCATATAGAAACGTCAACTTAAAAACTATACGTGAATCTAAAATGTTAAAGTGAATTTACGCCGGTTCCTCGCTCGCGACCAAGCATAGAAGAATCAGGCAACGAACTCTGCTTGGTTATTTTTTTGATGATCCTTCATTCAGCTTTAGTGTGGTGCCAATCGAACGTAAATGAACGAGACTCATTTATAGAAAAAAGTACTAGTCAGAGACTTAAATAAAGTCTAAAAAGTATTAACCTAAGTTCTTATGACAACATACTATACGCTTTATAATAGTAATGCTTAACCTATTCTTAAAAAATATGATACCACAGATATACAATTCCACAATTAAGCTAACGAAGGAGCGGAGCGACGACATCGGGCCATGCAGTTTTATCGTCAATATAGGCATTTAAGGTGTAATACGCCTTCTTTATTAGATTGTTTTTTATATAAGATTTAAATCTTCGAATAGGCAGCTCGGTTACATTTTCTGGAAGCTTATTATAGAAGCGTACAGAGTTTCTCATAAAAGACCCATTGGACTTTTCTAATCTAAATTTCGGGATGAGTAATTTATTTTTGTTTCTAGTATTAATGTTATGGAAATCACCTTTTTTTATAAAACAAGCGCTATTTTTATGCGTGTACATTAAGTTTTCATAAATATACTGTGAAGTTACTGTCATAATGTTTATTTCTCTGAATCGTTCTCTCAGAGAATCACGAGGCTTCATATTATAAATGGCACGTATTGCTCTTTTTTGTAACACAAAAATTGTTTGAATATCTGCTGCCTTCCCCCACAGTAAGATACCATATGACATGACACTATGAAAGTAGCTGAAATATACTAACCTAGCTGTGGCTTCATCAGTAAGGTGTCTAATTGTTCTAACTGCATATGCAGCAGAACTAAGTCTACCTGCAAGTGCTTCTATTTGCGGACTCCATTGCAATTTTGAATCAATATGGAGTCCTAAAAATATAGTAGAATCTACTAGATCTAGTGTTTCTCCATTTAATTTAATGTCGGTGTCATACTGAATTACATTAGGCAAAGTGAATTTCATACACTTAGTTTTTTTAGCATTCAGTAGAAGATTATTGACGGTAAACCAATCAAGAACTCTCGATAGAGATAAGTTTACATCGTCGTAATTAGCTTTATATCTATCAACTTTGAATATTATAGAAGTATCATCCGCAAATAGAACTAAATTACATAAGTTTTCCACGAAAAAGGGAAGATCATTAACGTATACCAGAAACAAAAAAGGGCCAAGTATCGAACCCTGCGGCACCCCCATGTCAATAGTAGATCCCAAAGACCTCTCACCACCGACCTCAACCCTTTGAACTCTATTGGATAAGTAAGACTGAACAAGATCCAGTGCTTTATTTCGAATGCCGTAATGATTCAATTTGGATATTAAAGTACCATGATTTACGCAATCAAAAGCCTTGGACAGATCGCAGAAAACTCCGATAGCATTCTGCGCGTTCTCCCAAGCTTCCAATATGTGCTTTAAGAGCAAGGTTCCAGCATCGGTTGTAGATCGACCTTTGGTAAATCCAAACTGATTATTATGAAGTAGCCCATTATGGTTGAAGTGTGTCAATAGTTGAGAAAGAATATTTTTTTCAAAGATTTTATTTAGCGCGGGCAATACAGAAATCGGTCTATAATTTGCTGGATCTCTAACATTTCCAGACTTGAACAAAGGAATTAATTTACTGTATTTCATAAGATCAGGAAATAGTCCTTCATTAACACAACTATTGAAAACATGGGCTAAACACGGAGCGATATCAATGATTATCGCACCTAGAACTTTTGTCGATATTCCCCATAGGTCTTCAGTATTCTTTATGTTTAGTGACTTAAATGTTTTTAGAATACTATCTGCATTAACGTATCCAAAGCCAAACACGACTTCACATTTTTCAACACTTGACTCTAATAAAGAAGTCGCTCTAGCGGCTGAAGAGTTTAACGCTTGGGTTACAATTTTAGGTACACTAGAGAAAAAACTATCAAATGCATTTGCAATATCAATATTATTTGTCAGTATTTTATTTAATAAGTTCAGATTTATATCTTTAATCCGGATTTTAGATTTTCCTGTTTCATTATTTATCAGTTTCCAAGTAGCCTTAATTTTATTGGAAGATTTTGCAATTTTATTTCTTAAATGCATTGATTTTGCTGCACGACAAACTTTTTTGAAAGTTTTGGAATAATTCTTTACGTAAAAGATAAACGTAGGATCGTGTAGCATCGACTCCCTAGTTGCGTATAGATCATATAATTTATTCCTACTTTTATAAATACCTGGTGTAGCCCATTCAGCAAATCCAACACGTGCTTTAGTTTTACAAGTTTTTAAATTAAAAATATTACTGTGTGCCTTATTGATAACATTTGGCAAAATAGTAAAAATTTCATTAGGGTCATCCATGCATGGAACTAGAGACATTTGAGATTTAATACTGGCCTGGAATTTCTTAATACGGCTCTCAGTGATAGGCCGGTAAGTTCCGGCCGGTAAGTTCACCAATAGAGAGTTTAATTACCAGGAAGTAACATAGGCTATAATTTATTTTGAAAAAAATAGATCCTTAAGAAAATTGCAATAATGTAACCCAAAGTAGCAACTTTTTGGCGTGCGCTGAGAAAACTATTGATGATACATAAAAATTATGTACTACATGATTGAAGTACTCATTATAACCTACAAAAAGTCCGCGAGAGAATATATCTACGAGTAACTATCATAGTTAAGTCACAGTAGCAGCTTTTGTGTTCTAAAATTTAATTAGATCGCCGGTAGAAACAAAAGTTGGTTACATTCGTATCGTTGTATTAATTCTTATTCAAATAAATAGTTTTATCATCAAGGGTATTTATGTAGCAATAAAATACTTTTTAATTCATTCGAATCGGACATTTAATTTCAAAGTTATCACGAGTATAAAAATGCAACACGCGAACCGCCTCGCGACGTACCCTGCTCTGTAGAGCAGGCGTTGCCGAGGAGCGGGAGCTAGGGGTTACGTGTATGAGTAAGGTACCCGCGCGGCTCAGACGCATCAGGTATGTGTATGTACATAATATGTTTGTTACTTCTTCACGCAAAAACTAATAAACCGATTGCGATGAAACTTGATAGGTACATAGCTGTTACTTTTTATCCCGATATTCCAACGGAATCGAAACTTACGCGGGTGAAACCGTGGGGCGCAGCTAGTCTACAATATAACGCTACATTATTTGTTGCGTGCGAAACGAATATTAGGTAGGTTATGGCATGCGCAAAATTAAAGATTTTACACCTCCATAGCCTTCATATTATTATTTCAACTATTTAATTGTTTTTTTCACGCGTGAGATGATAGGTCTTTGCCGAAAAGTTTGAATTCATGTTAATATAGACAATATTAATATGAATTCAAGCTTTTTGGCCCTGGGATGTTTATACTTGCTTGAATAAATGGAAGCAATTTACAATTCTATCGATCGGTAGTCGTCGCCTCTACGGTAATGTCATTCGAGAGATTTTTTCACCTTGAGATTTTTTATGTTGATTTGACAATCACGTTGTCGAGGGCAGGCAGGCAATCGGTGATTTAAAAATATTTTTAATTAAAATGCACTAATTAGGCTAATTTCAATTCAGTAGAGCACGTACTGCATGCATACGGCGTGTGGTTATTGCCAAGCTGTCTTATGTATTTTGTGACAAACCTTTGATCAACCATCCTACTATTATTATAAACGCGAAAGTTTGTGACGATGAATGTTTGTTACTCTTTCACGCAAAAACTACTGAACGGATTTTGATGAAACTTTACAATAATATAGCTTATACATCAGAATAACACACAGGCTATTTTTTATCCGGATATCACGCGGGCAAAGCCGTGGGCAGAAAAAGTAGAAGTGGTACATAAAACTGACACTACGGTATGTTAATTTCAAACTTGTCTTGTCCAACTAATATAATAGAATACTTACTGAGCAATGTTCGTTATTTTTATTTAGTTCTTTTTGACCAAATGTCTTCTTCCCAAATGAAATGTTTCGAAGAAAATACTCTGTAGGAGTATTTTCTTCGAAATCTTCGAATGAGCTTACCAAAGCTCTTAAATTAAACCTCGATACTATAATTAATTGTATTTGTATTACATGAAGAAATCCAGTAAATTGATTCAGATTTATTTAGAATTTATTAATATTAACAGTATTACACTGGGAATCCTATGTATGTTAGGTTAAACAAAAAACGTATATTCTTATGATGAGATTTAAAACTGTGATCTCGTTTTTTGGCGCGTGTTTATGGTTACTATACCCACCTACTAAACTACACAGTGAGTGCCGAGTATGCCTCTATTTATATCACAAGCTTTTTTGTGAATCACGTTAATTATAGGATATAGGCGTACCAGATTCTATTAATAATGATAAGGTACTAATCCTGCATAAGCTTTTCGTTTGAACTTTATGAATGTGTACGACATTCTTGCTAGTTAATCTTTCTTGAAAATTGTTCGTGTCTTACATAAATTGCCAAACGAAATGAATGACCGTACGTATTATTTCGTGAATTTTCGTATTTGAATCTCTTTAGGTTCAAATACGAAAATTCAAAGAGTAAGAAAGGCCAATAGAGCTGACTCAAAAGAGTTGAAGTACGTTTGCTAAATGTCATTTGACATGGACTAGTGATGTTCCCTTACTATCGACATGGTAATTTTAATTCGAGCTATCGACAATAACAGCCTTAGGATAGAATTGTTTAAATCATCCTGTGAAATGTCATTGGTTTGAAACCGGTATCGAACTTGCGACTTATCTACAACTTTTGTTTTAAACTGAGAAACAGAACACGAATTTGTTAAAAAATATTGTATTATCCGAAATAAGTATTTATTTCGGATAATACAATATACAAATTGAGACATACATAGAGCAAATTGAGGAAAAGTTCGGTCGTATTAACAAACTTGGGATGTGAACCAGCGTCACCGTTTGTCATGTTGTTTTTTGTAATCGGTTTGTATGATTTCTAGAATAAATATTTAGATGTAACGTCAGTTGGCGCTTCAATAGGTGATGGAAAAACACGTTGGGAGTTAACTTTCTGAGAAAATTAACATCAATCAAATCAAGATTGATTAAGTCCTCACATACGTATTTTTAATTCGATCGTCAAAGCTTTAATACTGGACATTTTTATATTTATCCACACAACATCATCTACTAGTCCCAAAGTAAGCAGATCTTGTGTTATACATGACTGATATACTTACTACTTATATATTTTTTTTTGTAAATTCATACATATTATACATAGAAAACACACAGACCCGAGACAAATATTAGCAGATCATACAATCATTTGTCCCGCGGCGGGAATCGAACTCGCAACCTTCTGCGTCTAAGGTGAGCCTTCGCCCACTGCGCCACAGAGGTCGTCAAATCAAAAACCAACCTTCTAGGTACATAATATCTACATGAATATCTTTCTTTTTCAAATATTGATGCAAATTAAAATTTCCTTGAATTTAACCATGCAAACTTTTGCATAATGGATAAATGATATCATTGATTTGTTTGTAAGAGTAAATCTGGCTTTTAAAGTTAAAACTTATATAGATATGAAATATATCTTCATTAAATTTATAAATATATCGTTGAAACTCGAAACAGTGTGTATAATATTTTCAATCCTACTAATATAATAAACGCGAAAGTTTGTGGGGATGGATGTTTGTTCCTCTTTCACGCAAAAACTACTGAACGGATTTTGATTAAACTTTACAGTAATAAAGCAACATACATAACAATAACACATCGCCTTCTTTTTATCCGGGTACCGGGCGAAGCCGTGGGCAGAAGCTAGTAGCTTATAATATTCACACCTCCTGAGATATAATTATGCATATTTGCTAGGGTCCATTTTGATATTATTACTGTCAGCGACCATTTATAAAATTATTTGATTTGCACTTATAAGGAGATATGAGTGCAAATCAAATACTGCAGTGGTTGTGCTACAGATAGCAGAATATAAGTTACTGCCAACATTCAAACGTATAAAAAAATGTGTATAAAATATTCTTAATTATCGAGCGCTAAACATCCCATAAAACAAAATTACAGCCAGCCATTGACATGTTAATGACCAATATTTTCTCAAAAGACTTCATTTTCTTATTTTTAAAACAATAACGCTGACTATAAAAAGACGTTGAAATATCTCGACTTCAATAATCTCATAGTAAAAAGGGATACCTGTTTTATTTATTGGTGTAGCTTCTTAACGTTTTATTGATTTAGTGCTTCAAGATTTAAGGCAGGGATCGGTCATAACTACGCAGTTAGATATTTTCTATAATTTACCCTCTTATTAATATATCTCTGTATCAGCTCGATAACTCTTACCCTGTTCTTCTCTGACATTAAACAAAGGATAGAGTTATGTAGTGATTATGAATAAGGGGTTTAAAGTCAAGCTGGTTCACTCGCAGCATGTATGCGATGCCAGTTCAGCCGAGTACGATTTTAATAATGTTTCTCAGACGCCAATAACATGAGGAAAATTGTGACTATTCAGTCACCAAAGGTACCTTTGGTAAGTAGGTATTTGTCATAAAACATTGCAGAACGACAGAAACTCTTGTGTTTTGCTTGATTTGGTTATTGAACAATATTGAAAGTAAAAACTTCCTATTTACAGTTAGGCGTTAAAATAAGTTAAAGTGATCCTTGTCCGTGTCAGGTAAAAGTGAAAGTGTCATTTATCAATAACGCGAATTTTGCGAAACGCATGTCCAAGGCGTACCTTAATCGTGTCTTTAATTCACATGGGGGAGATTATTATTCTGTGACATAAATTTGATAAAGAGAAACGTTCTCTTACAAGTAAATTTGCTCAGAATCTAACTGCGTGAATAAATGTTCTACAGCCCCCTAATTATCTAACATAATAGCAACGGGGAGCGACTTATTTTGATAAGCTTAGCACTGTTATACTTGTAAACTTCACGACCCAAAAATTTCTATGTTAAACTAAAGAACTGCGTACGTTTATCTATTCTCCCCTCTAGTCTTACCTATTACTTTCGATTTTGATTAGGTATCGAAAACAGCTCTGCTTAACGGGCGTTTAAAAAAATGTATAGCTTTTGCTAATGCGTGTTTCGTTATCTTTGCTAAATCGAGTGGAAACCCGGGAATCAGTAGATGTGACTCGAAAACCGGAGGTCAGTTACCCAACAGCGATTGTAGAAGGGCTGGCTGGATGATGATGATGAAAGCGAGTGGGCTTGGGACTGCTTTGCTTAGTTATATTTATCCGTAAGTTAATTAAATGTTAATATGATTTCTCTTCTCCTTTAGCGTAGGTACGGCGTAGTACAAAACGAAGGAAGGACCAATTGTACTGAATTGACATCAATCATGCTTAAACCTGCAATTAGTAAATCATAACTGCGCATTTTCTCAGAATTGGCGCAGAAACGATTTCTTAGTACCGCTACAGATATTATAATACTATACCGCCTACCTACTAACTGTCTTTGCGATAGGTATAAATTTCACAATATTGTGACATGTGACGCTGTGGGCGTAGAGAAGCTCTCACTGATTATTTGCGATAGATCACAATATTGCTAAATTGATCCGTGTTGCGTATAAACTCCAAACAGTAGGCACACAGAGAACAGAATCCACGCTAGAGTAACGCCTACTGATTCTACGTTTGATTTATGAATTCTTTGAAGAAATAACACCTTTCTCATTCATCTAAATAACAGCTTAACAGATGTCTCTGTGAACTTATTTATGTCTTTGATTTTAAGAGCAAATCTCATGATGTTCGCTGCAAAATAGATTTGAAATAGGTTTTAGATAAATACTGAGAGTTCACAGCTAAAAACTTTGATACCAACTGCCTCATTAGGTCTTCGATTTAAGTTAAAAGTTCAGAGTGATAGTATTTCAAATTAAAATATCATTATTTTGAATAACTATTTGTTATATTATTTATCTATATGCTATAGATGCTTGTTTAGGCAATACTGCTATTTATCTGACCATTACTGTGTTTGTGAATTGGCGAAAATGGAATTCAAAAACAGCCAACCGAGCAAAAAAAAGTTTTTTAATATATAAGTTCATACATTCTTACCATAAAGCCACGCCTGTTTTCCGAAAGGGGTTGGCAGAGTCCACGGATTTCCATTTGCTACCATCCTGGCATATTCCTGGCTTCAATCATCCTCATCACATTCTTCATATAAGCTCTTCTTAATATTTAAGTATTTAGGTACCTATGTTTAATATATATAACTCTGGTCTCACTCTTCAAATCAAATCATTAAACTCAAATCAATCTTGTTGTGCCTGTTCTTTATTCATTAGCCGCTACAATAAACCCTAATTTAGTAACAATCTTCATCTTTTCAAATTGAATGGACGGGTCTGATGAAATTATGCCAGTGGCTTCTTATTTGCACAATATCTTATGGCAACATAATCAAGTACATAAACCACTTAGGAGATGGCAAAAAAAAAGAAAAAATGTGGATGTAGGTGCCCTAAGACCGTCATGGCTCTCTTTTTGGGGTGGGGGGGTGACTTACCGGCTGTTGATGATGATAATGTAAAGCAAGAGGGTGTTGCATTGTCAGTAATAGGTTTTGTTTTTATCTGTGGCAGATGTGTGTACTAGATGTCACTTTATTTCTGAAATGTATGTCTGAACAATTTACTTTTTTGTTAGTAATGTCACAATTTTGATCGTCTCTTTGTGTGTCTTTGAAGAACTATAGATTACACTTGTGACTGTCACTGTCATACCACATTTTTGACAGTTAAGATCAACAGCGCCAGAACTAAAAAATTATACTCGGCACAGATCAAAAAGGAAAGCTCTAATTTCAGGAACATTGCGTCGCGTCTGGGATGTCGGTACCTACTGTTGGTACTTCGCTTTTGTAGTATCTGTTTGCAGCTGAGTAACACACACACAAACAACAGTGT
The DNA here is from genome assembly GCA_958496245.1 of Perizoma flavofasciatum. Taxonomy (NCBI): domain Eukaryota; kingdom Metazoa; phylum Arthropoda; class Insecta; order Lepidoptera; family Geometridae; genus Perizoma; species Perizoma flavofasciatum. The sequence goes on from OY292421.1 coordinate 5,550,672, forward strand.
TGAGTGTATTGTAATTCACCTTACTATTGACATAGAACACGCTGTTGGTTGGTGTCATATTTTTCAGTAGATACTAAACAATTACAGCGCTTATATCACGCCAGTTGTGAACGTGGTTGGTGTACTTCTTATTGATTTACGTCGAGACAACGGCCGACCAACGTACGGCGAATAAGGCGACGTTTAAAATATAAACTTATAAAATGCCGTGTAGCCAGCTCATCAGCTGTATAACTTCACATGCCTAGTGTGAAGTGGCCCTTTTACTTATATCTTTGAAATTCAATAAATGTTTCACCGCCAACGTCTCTTAGTTTGAGAACAATTTGTTTCTGATTTAGTCTATTCCTGTCTCCTGTGCGAAAAACCAGTGTTCTCACAATATGTTAAGCCAGTGTGGTTAGAGGATTATGCTTTAATTTGTCTATCTTTGGCTCACCTTAAGATTGAGTTAGGCAAATGATTATAATTTAATACAATCCCCGTTATTTATCGCATTCAATTTCAATAAGATAGGGGCTTATAAAGATTTAAAATACAGGCGCCTAGTTATTATTAAAAAGAGATAGCTTCCTTTGTCTAGTTTACGAAATCGTATCTGAGCCAGAACGTTAAAAGCTGTTCCTAATGAAGGTCTCCTAGAAATACACGATGCGAAACTTATTCCGAAAATTGCATTCATCATTGTAATGAAATATCGAATACGTGAACATTAGTTACTGCGCTTTGACTATTTTGTGTGGAAATCATCAATCAAATTACAGAATTTGCAATAATCATAATTGTCAGAATTTGCTATCATACATTAACCTACCACCGATAGTTTTTGACTATACGGCTAACCTGAAGCTGGTTTAGTCTTATGCCAGTGAAATAATTAGTCGTGTTTAAGTAGGTTGTAAAGTTATTAAAAGCGTAAACCAATCCCTCATTATTTTCAGTTGTGAAGGCTGCAAAGGTTTCTTCAAACGAACGGTTCGGAAAGACCTCACATACGCTTGTCGCGAAGATCGAAACTGCATAATCGACAAACGGCAGAGGAACCGATGCCAGTACTGCCGATATCAGAAATGTCTCGCTTGCGGGATGAAACGCGAGGCGGTTCAAGAGGAACGGCAGCGGGCAGCGAGAGGCGCTGAAGACGCACATCCGAGCAGTTCTGTTCAGGTGAGCACATAGAACAGATAAATAGGTTACAATGGCAGTCGGTCCCAACTGTCGCCCCCAAAACCCTGCGATCGGCTGTCCTGAATTTAATGATAAATTACTTGTATCCTACTACTATTATAAACGCGACAGTTTGTGAGAATGGATGTTTGTTACTCATCGTGAATGAGTAACTACTGAACAGATTTTGATGAAACTTTACAGTTATATAGCTTTTACATCATTACATATTTCACAAAGTTGAGAAACCATTAAGATATATACGGCACAATAGGGCTCTACGAGCAAAGCTGGCCACCATTGTGGCTCTTATCTACACCCTGAGGAGAAACAAGGTCGCCATGATGTTGCTGTTTGCGTGTAACCTTGCGGCCCTGAATCCGAACAAAAGCTTGAAAGATTTGAATATTTCGTAATCTTTGCACGATAAGCCGTAACAAAAATGCAGCGCTATGGTTGGCTTTAAATAGCTGCGCCCCGCGGTTTCACCCGCGTAAGTTTCGTTTTTATACTCGTGATAACTTCGAAATTAAATGTCCGATTCGAATAAATTAAGTATTTTATTGCTACATAAATACCCTTCATAATAAAACTTTTTATTTGAATAATAATTAATACTACGATACGAATGTAACCAACTTTTGTTTTTACCGGCGATCTAATTAAATTTAAGAACACAAAAGCTGCTATTTTGACTTAACTATGATAGTTAGATATATTCCCTCGATGACTTTTTGTAGGTAATAATGAGTACTTTAATCATGTAGTACATCATTTTTATGTATCATAAATAGTTTTCTCAGCGCACGCCAAATAATGGGTTACGTTATTGCAATTTTTGTAAGGATCTCTAATTTTTTGAAAATAAATTATAGCCTATGTTACTTCCTGATAATTTAGTTTTCAGTGAAAAAATGGTTAAAATCGGTCCAGAAGTTTCGGAGCCTATTCGGTACAAACGAATAAACAAAAAAATATTTCCTCTTTATAATATTAGTATAGTTATAGATTATTAGGTAGTTTAAAAAAAGCGAAAAAATACGCTTTTCAAATCGAATCATTAGAGCTTAAATTCAAGGAGGTAACATAGCCCCTGAAGAGTTCCACTATCCACCGCCTGGCTCCATCGTCAGACCCTCGACACCAAGTGCAATCTATTAGATTCTTCAAAAGGAATCATATGAGCCCAAACTCGAGGGGGTTACCAGTAACCACTGAACAGTTCCATTATCCACCTCCTGGCTCCATCATCAGAGCCTAGACACGAAGTGCAATCCATTGGACTTGTAATATTGTCATCCGAACTACTTTTACATACCAAGTTTCATTTCGATACCTCAATTAGAAGTGGGTTAAAATTGACTTCCTAGATTTATTACATTGTTCGTCAGTTACAAGTGAAGCTATAAGCTATAATATAATGTAAGCATGTTAAAAAAAAGCATGTTAAGTACTTTCACAAATGCAACAACTTCAACAGTCATATCTGTAAAATGGGTATTTTCTTTGTCCGATTTTTGAAGTTTGTGCTCATTTACAATTCAGAAGAATGAAGAACTTTGTAAATTCCCATGCAAAACAGATTAACGATATTTTAGGGCCAGTGATTCATGAATTGCAATGTGTGTTCATTTATTTAACATCGGTTCACGCACTTTGTTCAGATACTTGTTTGAAAAAGTCACAACTTCTAAATGCGAGACGGGTCGATAGATTTATGCAGATTGAATTGAACGATAGATTAATTTAAGGATTTCAATTGGACAGAGGCGATTGCCGATCAAATAAAGCGAACGGTGGTAAAATTAATTGAAATTGCGCCGCTATAAATAAGGATTTTCGACGACGACGGGCCGCAAAACAGATTTCTTTGTTTACGGTTCGCCTATCGATCTGATTTCGTGTGAATTGTTTGGCAAGCGTGATGCCAGAGTAGATTTTGTGTTTGAAATAGATATTTACTTTGCTCTAACGATTGTAATAAAAAGAGAAAAAGATAAAAGAATTCGCACTCAGATATTTATACATAGGTGCTTTTAGTTGAACGAACTTATATACACTTGTAAGTGAAAACTTAGCGGTCAGCACCGCACCCGTATATACTTGTACTAAAATCATAGCTAAAAGCTCATTTAACTAGGTGAATTAAGCCTGAATTCATAGTCGGAGGTTGAACAGTCCCCTAAAATCCATCATTCAGCATTCGCCTTATGGCTGGGTGCATAAAGGTTGAATTCGCACTTGAATTTTTACTTAGCGCCAGAACAGTCCCTTATAGTTGAATTCGGGCCATATAGTTCCACCCTTATACGGGGCTACGATAGGTAAATTTTAATATTTTGTCAAACTATACTTACTGTGCCCGCAAACATGTTAAGAAGGCATCTTATAAATCTGCTATAGATAGTCACTGACCGTTAAAAAGGCAGTAAAACCTGCAAATATGCGCTTAACGATATATCGTAATATATTGTTGTTTTTGTTTCCAATCTTTATGGAACGTAGGCTTACCTACGTGTGAGAAAAGCGGTTCAAAACAAAACACAGATAAACACGCTTAAGACTGTATTCCCAATGATGGGCATCCTCAGATACATACTCAGTGAGTAGGTCTTTGAGAATACCAAGTTGAGGGCACTCTGAGGCACGGGCATGTGAGAAATGCAATGTTTGGGCATTGCATTTCTCACATGCCCGCGTTTTGCAATTAGTTAGCGTTACTCGTGGCAGGTTGCAAGCCAATCGCCGCTTATTGGAATACTAACTGCGCCCTAACCATCAATTCAATTCAGGCAAAGATGTCAAATCCTGCTTTGTGATCAACAAAGATATTACAACGACATAGCTTCCTCAACCTCATAGCGGAATTTGATATATTTACCTCAATTGAATCGCTTTAAGATTTGATAGTTAGGCCCCTGATGGCACATCCCATTGAATTTTTGCTTCTGCTGCATCCGGTTTCCTCCCGATGTTTTCCTTCATCGTGTAAATGCGCACATACATTTTCGAATGGAAAAGTTCCATTCGAAAATGTATGCACGGCCGGAAAAAGAGAGATAATAGTTCGGTTAACAAAATGCACGTACCGATTCATTTCTTTGTCAACCACTTGTCTAGTACTTATGTGATGCCTTTTATTGTACGAAGTCTCCCATATTTCACTATTTATGCAGAGCATTTATGTGCTTCAGTCCCGATAGGTGGGCGTGGTGAATTCAATTACGCAGGTAGCGCACGTTGGCGTTTATTGTAATGAGAAGTTTCTATACAAGGGTCTGTTTCTAATTTCTATAAAGCGAGTTTTAGTGAGTTCTTTTCTCAGAATCAGATATTTAAGTAAGCCACACCGCGATGGAGGTAATCGCAATAAAATCTATTTGAACTTTTCAAACCTAAAGTTAATAGTTTTTAGCCATTGACATTCGCAGGATCATTTCGAAACGTCAACTTATAAACTACGTGAATTTTTACGTCGATTCCTCGCGCGCGACGTAACCTAAAAGAATCAGGCAACAAACTTCTTGTTTTACTTTTGATGATCCTTATTCAGTTATATTATGATGCCTATCGAACAAGGTGAAAACGTTTGGAAAAACTCAAATGAAGCGTCATCAGCCTCAAACCAAACAAGGTCTGACCAAAATGTCAGGGGCAGACGCAATGCAGGTCAAGTTTTTTTTGCATTCCTGTAATTAAGGGCCTTACTAACTGATAAACAGTTGCTTAACTGAACACTGCTGGGTCTCTCTCTGTCATGTGTCATTTCTAATTCAACAGAAGATAAAAACAACTGTTCAAAACTTTATAAGTAAGCATGTAGGTAGATACGTAAGTTTGGGTGAGCTAAAGGCCAACTCTGACGTCGGAGTTTTATTGAAAAGTAGCATGATGATTCCGACATACTGACAACTGTATAGAAGGGCTGTTGTAGCAGTGTGTAAGATCGTATGCGTCCCAAACAAATATCGCGAAAACACCATGCGTGCAGCTGCATGTAGCTATGTTGAGGAGCCTTTAGGATATCGTAGGGGTAGTCAGAGGCAAGTTAAACATTATTTAGGCACATGTTCACAACAGAATTTAACAATCCAAGTGGCATGTTGCAAGCCCATAGCCATTTATTAAAACTTCTACAGTACATGCCTTCGAATTTTTTTTTCTAGGGCATTCCGATTTCTTCACGATATTAAATCGTACATTTTATTTAGATTAAAAAAATCATCATTGCTCTCCAATTAGCTTTAATATTGCAGGTATATTTATTTCTATCGCATAAGCGTTTATTTTAGGGGTTTGGGGAGGGGTCTGCGTCTGCCTGGATCTGAATGACGTCACTAGGACTGGGATCTGGGCGTTTGCGTCATATAGCTTCGTTTTACCCGTGACGTAAGGAGCTTGTATATGCCCGTATTGCCATAAGAGGTTGTTTGTTTGTACCATTTATCTCTAAAACTGCTGATCCGATAGAAATGCGGTTCTTTGCTATCGATTTGTATGATTTCAAGAATGGTTCTTAGATAGGGTTTTATCGCCACATGTCATTAAGGGGCGCTGCAATAGACAATAGAGAACACGCGGTGGTTTTAAGATTCAGCAAAAATTAACTTATCTTATTCTAATTACGTAGGTATTTTGTCTGTTCGTTAAACATCATGTTTCAACAATAAAAAAAACCTTAAAGCAAATGACGTTCGTCTATTGTAGTGAATGATTATATCATTACTATAATATATAATTTTCTATTTACGTTTACTTCGATTATGTAAAAGTTAACGATTGACTATTTTTAAGTTTTCGAAAGTAATTCGTGCAATAACTATGACATGATCGTACTGTTGTTGAAGTGCTGACTTTAACTGTAAATGATTACGAACGAACCTCCAGTCTCAGGGATCGAATTACACATGTTCCAAGCTCTGAATAAATTGCAGCTCAATTCAACTTTGTTATGCTCGTTTGATCCATGCTAATTTGAACTTTATTAATGCAGGAACTATCGATCGAGCGACTGCTAGAAATGGAGTCGATAGTGGCGGATCCCAGCGAGGAGTTCCAGTTCCTACGAGTGGGTCCCGACAGCAACGTGCCGCCTAAGTACCGAGCGCCTGTTTCCAGCCTCTGTCAGATAGGTGAGTCCAATCAACTGTGAACTTTATTCCAAGTGTATAGGAGGACTGCTGGATGGTTGCCCGGATCACAGTGATATGTTCCAGTTTTAATGAAAAGTCCCCGACCACAAAGTTCCTCCTGAGTACTTTTAGGTGTGGAGAGTGAACTTTATTCCAATATAGCTTTGACAAGTATGTGTGATAGAGAAACAGCGTGATAAGGGAGCAGTGTAGAGTGAAAGAGGATGTAGTGACGAGAGTAGAGAATGGTATGTTGAGATGGTTCGAGCATATAGAAAGTTTGGATAAAAGAATATTATTAAAAACAAGTTAAAAAGGCGAGCGTGAATGGGACACCGAGATGGATAGAGTCCAAACGGTAAATGCAGTTTTGTTTGCAGTCAAAAAGCGGTATTTCCCCGATTAGGCTGCTGTGTTAAAATCGTTTATACCTACCAAAGTATCATAAGCTGTTTCTCGCTGGATTATTAATTTGATGACTGATGTTTCAAACTGGGTTTCGAAACTATATTAAGCCTCGGTAAGCATCATGAATCATTGTATAAAATGTCCATTTGTCTCGCACTTTTCCGCTCGACTAAAAAAAAAACGAAAAATCCACGACTTATAAAAACATTGGCATGTATTTATATAGCTACATTATAACTATACATGCATAATATGAAACTGGTTTAAAATGGCGCCGTTTTTCTGTAGCTTCAGACATACCATTTTTGTTCTTTACTTTCGTATACTATACCTAATTGATAATCGTTGAGATCGAGCAGTGAAAATTATATAATAAGATGTATATTGCGATGTAAACACAGGGTAAAAAATAATTAAACTAAACGAAGTCCTTGGAGATTCAAAGTAGAACGCATGAGGGAACTGTGCATTAGAGCCATACGATACGAATGTTGCAGTGAAAAAATGCTGACAATACATACAATTAGAGAAAAATGGAATATAAATTAAGCCTTGGTTGAAGTTGAACGCATGCAATACTTCGTCGAGACCGGTAGTAACTTTTTATCATTTATTCAAAATGTTTGACGATGTCATAGTAAAAAACTGAGTTTCGTTAGTGAAAAGTGGAGAAATATGTATATGCAAGGCGTAGTAATTGATCCACTAAGAATGATATACTTGATAAAATATCCTATCAATGACAATGTCAATAACAAAATTCTAAAACTTTTTTTTTATCTAGTAGGTCTGTCTGGTGCAGATAATATTGCAATATTATCTGCACCAAACCAGACTGTATTATCTCTCGTATAGAAAAAAATACAATGGAATATATATTTTACGACGATAGCTTATCTCTTATCTTGACATTAATTTTGCCCTCTGCTTATAATGCATGAGGTCGCATAAATAATATGATGTAGGTATCAAAGCAAAATGTATAAGATTTATCGTGAATATATCAGAAGTAAAAGTTTTTGCGTTTGCTGGAAATAATAACTTTAAGCTTTTTCCTTATCCCTCCACCCTTGGCTTACTTATCTTGCACAACACATTACACTTCGCTTGTTTGCTCAAAAGGCACAACAAAACATGAGGTAGGTAAGTGCTAAGGTAAGTTTTTGTACCTAACTAAGTAACTACTTGGTTTAACGATTTATTGACAAGTAACAATTCATTGATATTATAATAAACACGGCAAAGTATGAGCTCTAATGTATGAGAAAATGTTTTCATGTATTGCTTTTTATTCTTGACAATTTAGTCAATTATTTATCTTTGGAACATTTGTAACTAATTATAGGCACTACAAGATCTACGAGATCTAACTTAAGTAAGTAAAAGTGCATAATATGGATTCTGTAAGTCCTCTTTATAGTATCATTTTTTTTTCTAAATGTAACATACGTTTACTTACCTAAGTCATTGCTTGATTAATAAAAACAATTGTTATTTAATTGAATTCTTTGTGTCAGTAAATTGTATGAAAAAAACAAGTATCAGTTCATCCCTACTACTAAATGCTACTTACATTACTATGTGAAAATGAGCAATGCTAATTTACGAGGGAGTTTTTAACAGAGAAATTACTTTATAATTACTGTTGAAAGTACAAATTAGCAAAAACCTGTTCATTATCATCATCCGTCCCGTAATTACGGGCAGGGCTTCGCATGTGACATGTTTACGGTCCTGTGGGCGCATCCAGGAGTAAACACAGCCTTCTTGGTGTCATCGACCCAACGCGCTATCAGACGACCCCGCGTAGGCTCAAGTTTATGAGGGGGATGCCCTGCCTATACGCTAAAACCTGTCAAAGGCATTAAATACCTAACTGTAAATTATATGGGTAGCAAAATATTTGGCTTAGGTCCATGGCACCCACTAATTAACTTTCATTATTTAGTATGATTTATTGATTCATTGTTACGGCTAAGCTACGAACTGCCAACGGGGTCCACTGGTCCACCACCAGTGATACAACCTTCATCTATACTTTTAATAAACCTGAAAAGTTTTTTGTTTTTTTTTGTTTGAATTGATCGCGCGATATCACTGGAACTACCAGTCAGATTTAAAAAAATATTTTTGCATTTGATAGCCCAGTTCTTGAGGAATTTTATAGGCTATAAGGAATGTTATATTAACATCACGCAACGACCCTTAGGAGCCGAGCAAATGAAGTAATAGCGAGGCGGGCGATGTGACGCGGTAGGTCGGGGGCTAAGGGTGGTACAGCTAAAATTGAAAAAGCAGTCCCCGATTAGCAGCGAAAGGGTCAACAGAATGGGAATTTGGGAAAGACTTAGCTGTAAAGTTATATTTGGCTACGATAACCCTGTGATTGACCACCGTATTAACTCAGGAGGATAGAACAAAATTGTTATCTTTAATGCAAGCAATTTAACTCAAAACGGTTGCCTTTGAAAGTGATCAATAAAAATACTGTTTAAATGACAGATTTAGAACGAACATTCTGTGTGAGCTCTCAGGATTCGAACCAGATTATCTCTGGAATTGACAGGTGCGGGCCGACATCCAATCAACATTGTGATCTGCAAACAAACAATGTGCTCGCAATTTATTTCTACTCGGCTAGAAATAGGATTTTGTTTGAACTCAAAGAGTTCTAGAATAAAGTTATATCTTTATCAGTCAACCTAGAATACGAATAGTATTCTAGTAGATTTAAAAGGATCATGTTCAATGAAAAGTATAATCAGAGATCATTAATATCATTCATTCTGGAGGTCGGATTATGTTTATAAATCATTCATTGGAATATTTTAGTTTCGTAGGTATCCGTAGATCCGATTATAGCTAATATACTCTGCTATAATCTGAGAGAGGAAATACAGAGAACGTACTGATCAACGATCTATTTGTAGAATAGACTTGACCCTCTGATTGTCATAGGTAGGATAACGTCTCCGACGTACATCGAGTAATCCCTAGCAAAGTAATTGATGTAGCAAAGTAGCTATGGAAAAGAGACAGCGGCATCTCGCCAGGCTTAGCAAAAAACAAAACTTATGAAACTTGTAAATGCCCCTTCTTCAAGGCCTAAACTCTCCTGCTATTTTGTTAGTGCTATTAGGGGTCAGATATCTATTAGTGGCATCGCACCGTAACGAAGCAAATCTGGTGTAATATTTGGGATAGTAATAGTTTTTCTGTATAAGCCGTTGCACTTTTAAAACCTACCTCTTTCAACTGGAGGAATGCACCGCTGAACAAAGGCTTTCCCCATATGTTATGACGACAGGTTCCCCCATCTTCCACTAATGTCGGGGAACAATCAAAACTCACAAATCATTATAAATTGCTTAGTGAAAATTATGTTCAAAACCATGGTAGTTGCAGGAGTTGTTATATCGGTTGTAAATTATCTAACGTGCAACCAGATCCTCTATTCTGTATCTGGAAGTCACTCTGTGACGAACATTTGAAAATCAAAATGATTATTATTATTCATTTATTTCAGATCATAGAAATCCATACAATATTATTAAACACAAACTTAACACTATACATAGCATGATAAAACGAATTAAATAAAATGTCACAGTAAATATTAAAATTGGATAAAATTATTACAAGCCCGTATTCTGTAGCCATATTGATAGTAACTATGTGCACTTGAAAATCATTTAACTTGCAAACGTTCGTCACCGAGTGACTTTCAGATCCAGAATAGGGGGCCAGACCCCATATACAACAACCACTTTCTGTTGGCGCATGCGGAGAGGTTAATTGTATAATGACATTAGCTGTTGAAATGTAACGTGACTGATGCCACGTTTTAACTTGACAAATTTACGTTTGCTTGAAAGGAAAACTTAGCGCGTCTAGACCAGGGGTTTCCAAAGTTTTTTTGTCACACCTCCCTACTGCCTAAAATGAAAATGCCTACGCCCCCATCGGCTCAACCAAGAGGAAGCCAGTGGGTTCGCCCTGTGTTTATAAAATACTAATAAATTATAAGAAATATGATATATGAGTTCAAAAATCAACCCAAAAATTTTTTATTTAGAAATATATTAGTTTCACGCAATTTTTTTTTTTATATTTTTCCGAACGCCTCGCGCTGTCGCCCCCTTCACATCTTGCCGCGCCTACATAGGGGCGCGCCCCAAACTTTAAAAACCAACGGTTTAGACGTCCAGGGTGGTCAGTTGTATGAAAATATTTTTTTGGTTGATTCCAGGTAACAAGCAGATAGCCGCGCTGGTGATATGGGCGCGCGACATCCCACACTTCAGCCAGCTGGAGATGGACGACCAGGTGTTGCTCATCAAGAGTTCCTGGAACGAGCTGCTTCTGTTCGCCATCGCTTGGCGGTCCATGGAAGTGAGTATACTGGATCGATTGTTGAATATCACCGCACCGTGTTGGCTAGTGGCAGTCTGTTCCTACCAAAGGTTGTCTGGTAGTGATCGCTAGTTAGCGATAAGACCGTTCATTGTAAAACATTGTTAAAATTTGTAGTACTTATTTAAGCAGAAATATTTGGTGTGCAGTATTTTCTATCTATCTACCCTGACTTTCGACCCAGAGGTTGTGGGACACCACGTCCGGACACCACGTCTTGGTGTCCGGAAAATCGGAGGCATGTGCTATCAGTTAGTGTTCCAATAAGTAGCGATGGGCTTGTAATCTGTCACGAGAAATGCTAACTACTTACATGTGCCACATGTATTATTTGGACGTGTCTCTGGCTACCCCTACTTGGTATCCTTTAAGAATCTGAGGATGTCTATTTATCTATGGGGAATACAATCGTGAACATGTTTTTTTACAACTGATCTTGAAATCCATGACAAAAAGATTACCGATGTGTCGAAGGGGCCCTTAGCCTCATTTTGATCAGCTAGTCGTTCCAATTACTGATGATCTAATCGAGCGCACATCCATTCACTCTGTATTCAAATTTCTAAATTCATTGCGTACATTCGTATATATTCACGGTAATTATTTTAAATGAGTTTACTTTGAATTTCAGTATCTGACGGACGAAAGAGGAGGGTTGGATGGACGGAATAGCTCGCCGCCCCAGCTCATGTGTCTTATGCCTGGTAAGTTACACTAGTTTAAAAAAAACACCCAACAGTGTGTGGGAGTCACACCCCACACTAGGGGTCTCCGGAGACGTGGGTAACAGGAACTACGAGTACAACAACAGCCAGAATAGAAACATATCTGCAGAACATGCAAACATTTGTCCCGCAGCGGGCATGGAACCCGCAAGCCGGCTTGCGTCCCAACCCGCTACTCGTCCATCATTGCACGGTATTGCAAGCGTCCATAGGCTACGTACGGTAACCGCTTACCATCAGCCTGTTGGTCTCTTTAGTAGTCTATTAAAAAAAAAAGTCTATTTTTATGAAAATAGTATTAGAATATAATTATTGACATTGCACACCATTTAGATCACAGGTTCTCAAACTTATTTTTCCCACCGCCCACTTTCAGAATAAAAAAATCCTAGCGCCCTCCAAAGATTTAAACATAACAACCTATGCTTTCCCCTCTAGACCGCTTTAGCGCCCCCAATATCTTCTAGAGTTTTCTACCGCCGCCCTGAAGGCCTCCAGCGCCCACAAGGGGGCGTTATCGCCCACTTTGAGAAACAGTCATGTGACACGTGACATGTGCAATGTCAATAGGTAGATTGAAAACCAATTTAAATACAGGTGAATTATAAAATGTATAAAAACCTACGTATGCCCTAACGTTTGATTTAATAATGTCAACAATTTAATCTATAAAATTCAATCATAGTTATTGATCATAATATCATCATAAAGTTTATCTATCAAACCACGCCAAGAAAATACCAGTGGCATGGTAGAAACGATGATCTAAATGGCTTAAATTGAAGTTGACGATACTAATGATGGCTATTTACGAGCTGAGTGCGTCCGTCTCTGGATCCGGTCAGACGTCAACTTGTTTGCAAAATGACGCCGATGATCAGGCAACGCGGACTGCGTTACGAAGGTTATGCCGATTTGCATGAATATTTAATGTTCCCTTTGACATTGATGTATGTATGTATAGATTTAACTTTATCTTCTCAGAAACAAGATTAGCTTATTCTCACCAAGCAATAAATAATAAAATGTCTCGTATGTCTTATCAGAGTCATGTCAGTATGTCTCAACAGAGACATACACCGTTCTGACGCCACATTTGGGATATTCTAGAACGAAACACAAACTCAATCTAGATTTTTGACAGTTTGAACACTGTCAAAACAATCTATGCTTGAGTCTAGATACAGTTTAAAATTAGTTCTGGAATACGGGTCTAGGATTCCCTGTGTCGTGGGTATCAGGAACTTGGAGAGCCATGGCACAACAACACCCATACCAAGAACGGATATTTTTAGATTTTGTCAATATTTGTGTCGCTACCGGTAATTCCCGTATGTCTTGTCTCAGCTGGGTGGTCAAGGACGCTGAAGGTCGTAATTAAGAGGCACCTGCAAAAAATATCATTACATAATCCACTTACAACAGATCGCTTACTAACAGTGGGCCGTATACTTGTTTTTGCCACATTGGTTTTATAAAAAAAATTGTCCGTGTTGATCTCGTTGTGTTCGTGAAATCTTATAGTCATAATGTTATTTTCTCTCAAACGAAATTATCAGTCTTATTACATTAAAGTTAAACATTGCAACAGTAAATGTCAAGATTCAGGGGCCAAAGAAATTGGCCCCTGAATCTTGACATTTAAAACTAAGGTAAGATATTGTGTTAGATCATATTTACTTACTGACATGCTTGTACTAAAGCAAAAAAGACCTGCTTTAAATGATACAAACTTTAAACATCTTAAAATACATCAAAATAAAACCTAATGAGTGTGATTAGGTCATTACTATTTTTATGTATGTCTCATTAGGAATGGAGTGGCTGTTATTTTTCCTGTAACTATTCTAATAATCTGATTTCGACCGCAAAATTGAAGGTTTAGAGATCTCTTTCGCATTTTATTATCCATGATTGCACGCTTGGTCAACAACTCGAAATTCATATAATATTCACATGCACTCGTAAAGTGGAATTTTTCTGTTGCTCGATTGAAGTGATCGAGTAACAGCGGTAACAAACGGTTTAACATATATTTGGAAGTTGTAAATCGTGACCCTATTTATTTGGTGGTCTAGATAAATACCTCACTCTTACTTTTCCTTTCTCGCTAACGCAAATTTGTCAAGGTAAAACTTGACAGAAACGATTGGTCATACAAGGAACGCCTTATACTCGTTAATGTGTATCTAGAATAATATGATTTATTGCTTGGACAACGTTCACAAGCAAAAAATTTATTCTGATTCTTTCCTTTCCTAGCCTCGCAGTGGGAATCTAATCCGCACCTTTTGCGTCTCAGCCAGACCTGACATCGCGTTACTTGAATCTGACACTGACTTTTATCGCTAGTATTATTATTATAATACTAGCCTCTCTCTGCCCACGGCTTCGCCCGCGTGGTACCTGAATAAAAAGTAGCTGATGTGTTATCCTGATGTATAAGCTATATTACTGTAAAGTTCCATCAAAATTCGTTTTGTTGTTTTTGCGTGAAAGAGTAATAAACATCTATCCATCCTTACGAACTTTCGCGTTTATAATAGTAGTAGGATTATCTGTGTCGCTGATGAAGGATGCGAATGATGCGATAATCCCAAATTGTCGACTTCACTTTTTCATAATTAAAAAACATTCTAATGATTCTCTTTACATTGTAGGTATGACTTTACACCGAAACTCGGCGCTGCAAGCGGGCGTCGGGCAGATCTTCGACCGCGTGCTCGCGGAGCTCTCTCTGAAGATGCGCACTCTGAACATGGACCAGTCCGAGTACGTCGCGCTCAAAGCCATCGTACTGCTCAACCCAGGTGAATATTATACATCACTTTTAACGATTAATACTGCGATACTGCAAGTGTTATACCAACACAAATGTTTCTATGCTGTCTTAGACAAACACGCTCACGACTGTATTCCCCCTGATGGACATTCAGAGTCACGTTCAAACGTTACATTTGGCAGATGCCCGCGTTTTGTAGGTAATTAGTATTCCACGTGACAGGTTGCAAGCCCATCGCCGCTTATTGGAACACAAACTGATGGCACATGAGTAATTTTTTTTGATATGCCGTTTTCTTCATCGATGTTTTCCTTTAACGTTTCGAGTATGTGTGAGCACGAGCACCGACTGTACTCGTGCTCACACGTGCACGTAAATTTTGTGTGTATGAACGAGTGGAAAAAACCGGGTATCGCCCACTGGGTCAAAGCGGCTCTTAGGCAATGCTCATAAATGAATAATTTTGACGACCTCTGTGGCGCAGTGGGCGAAGGCCCGCCTGAGACGCAAAAGGTTGCGGGTTCGATTCCCGCCGCGGGACAAATTTTTGTATGACCTATAAATATTTGTCTCGGGTCTGGGTGTTTTTTATGTATAATATATGTATAGTATATTATATGTATAATATATATTTACAAAAGAAAAGTATATAAGTAGTACATCAGTTATGTAGTTCCCATAACACAAGCTTGCTTACTTTGGGGCTAGATGATGCTGTTTGGGAAATAACCTGCATTATTATTCATATGATTAAATATACGGTATAGAGGTAATAAATAATGCTGGACATTTCCACATAGCATCATCTAGCCCCAAACAAAGCAGAGCTTGTGTTATGGGAACTATATGACTGATATACTACTTATATACATTTTTTTTTGTAAATACATATATATTATACATAATTAGTTGTTTTTTGACAAATTGATATTCACTAAGTAGTTTATTGCATACATAGCTACTGCCCACGGCTTCGCCCGTGTTACCCGTGTGTTGTTATAAAACTATGATACTTGGATGAACCGTAATAAATGTTACTACTATTAATAATTTCAGATGTCAAGGGATTGAAAAACAAACCGGAGGTGGAAGTCCTACGGGAAAAGGTAATTAAAAATGATTACTATGAAACCTTGTTAGTGCAAGAATACGATACCTATATCATTACCATCGAATTATAATACAATGATGTATTATGTAAATGTGTTTCATCGAGTTTGACCTTTTAGAGTCAAGTTATTTTGCAATATGAGCATGAGTCACTAATAAGTGTGACTTTAAAGAAATCAATGTTCATAGACTTTAAGTATATCCTATTTATCAAATCAATTAAACATAAAAATCCGCCAGGAATTAATCTTTTTAATTGATTTTTTTGAACATAAATAATGATGTTGTTATAAAAAATAATGAAATGTTCAATAAATTCTATAACATATTGGTTGCATATTGTTATTTTCTAATGTTACACCCAGTAATCTACTGGCACACTTTTCGGCCAGTTTCGCCTGGAATGGATTCCTGAATGGAAAAAACAAATAATACATAATAAATATCCATCATTGTCATCATAATCCTAGGGACACAGGGAATTCTAGGAGTCCGGCTTGCCTGACCCCTAGGATTCCCTGTGTCGTGGGTATCAGGAACTGCGAGTACCGTGGTACCACAACACCCAGACCAACTAACTATATATAGCAGAACATTTATCCCACAGTTGGAATCGATCCCGCACCTTTTGCGTCGTAGCCTGTTTCTCGGCAGCCGTGCCAATGTCGTCCTAATAATAATAATTTGTTCGTCAGATGTTTTCTTGCCTGGACGAGTACACGCGGCGCGCGCACAGCACCGAGGAGGGACGCTTCGCCGCGTTGCTGCTGCGGCTGCCGGCGCTCCGCTCCATCTCCCTCAAGAGCTTCGAGCATCTGTTCTTCTTCCACCTCGTCGCGGAGGCCAGCGTCAGCGGGTACATCCGCGAGGCGCTCATCAACCACTCGCGGACTATCGACACCAGCATGATGTAGACGCCTACCTGCAGGTTTGCAAAGTCAACTACTCCGCTACCTACTCGCTGACATGTAGGCTCCTATGAGAACGAGGTTTGCTAACGCACTGCGACACGGGTAGCTTTCACACGTAACCAACGCTGGCTCAACCAATTAATGCTTACAACATAATGCCAATCGAAGTCAATTCAATGAACAATATTTCTTCAATAGAATTCACTTTTGAATGTATTGTAATTAATATATCACTCGAATTAGTTTTAGAACTGGTCATATAGATTGATGATCCCAGAATAGTGAAAAGTATTTGCCCTGAAGTGAGCATCAAACCCGGTGTGAGTTTGATGCTTCAGAGTATCAACTGGCTTCTTGCCCGCTCACAATAGAAGTCGGTAACTGGGAGGTCATTGATATTTCGATGGTCAGTGAAACCCATGACCAATTCACGCCTTTGCCGGTAGTCCAATTGGTTCAGCCAACACTGGCTGATGTGTGCTAAGCAGCAACAACACGGCGTTTGATCGTCAGACCGAGGACGACTCAATGTTGAGGTGAATACAAAAGTTTTAATTCCATTATATTTGAATTGCCCCAAATATACTCCCGGAGCAGACGAGTTCAATTTATTTGTTTGTAAAAGACTGGTTATGCATGATGCTAAATGTACCTAAAATTTTAACGTGATAGAGTTGGGCAGGTTAACAATACCAAAATGTTTGTTTGAAGAAAATTGTTAATAGTGTAAGATTTGCCTCAGATTTACTTACTAAATAGATTTGTTCATATAGCATGCGAGTTTTCGGCGTATCTTAATGTTGTCGCTTTGAATCTCGCGTCTAATCTCTATCGTAGTTCGAACAGACGTAAGTAGTGTTAATGGGGCCGCCTCTTTATTATAACATAGTTTGTATATTAACGTTAGTTGGACGTTCATTTAGAAAATTTAATCGTCATATGTCTATAGATGAAATAATATTTAGAGTAATTGTGTTATTCGTTAACATTTACCAAATCTCTGTCAAAGTCCGTTGATTACTTGTAATACGCTATAAGAGTGAACATTTATTTTAAATTCCTAGATACAAAATTATGCTTCAAAAATCAAGTATTTTCAAAATATACGTGTTGGTGCTTTATCATGTGCATATAAAATATGCACCCTTGCAATTTATTGTTACAAAAATTACTCTTATTTTCACTACATACATAGAATATAAGGTTATAGAAATCTGTAAATAGCATAATTATTATCTTTGCATGTACAATTTTATTTTATTATTAAAGTAGCGTTAACATGTTCAAATGATACACCGCCAGCAGGGTGATTAAGCTTGATAGCTCTCTTATGCTGCTTTGCTACTTCTTACACTGCGGTCAGTAAAATTATTCAACTGAGTGAACTTCGTTTTAATGAATGAACTGCTGAATCAAATAAACGAAACAGTTAAATATTTTTACTGGCTGTTGTGTGAAAGCAGCATTCATTACGCAAAACGACCGACCCTTGTATAAAATTATATACCATTTTTTTTATCTAAATAATTTATATTTTTTTAGCGTATCCACCTAGAAGCGTGTAAAAACATAGTATTTTGTCGTATTAATGTTGGTAATTCAGCTATTGAGCTGTCTCGAATCGCCCTGCTATGTGGGTGGTGGGATAGGACTGTAAGGCCTATGTAAGGGTTTCGATCTGCTTTTGATAGGCAGTTTAAGGCCACTTTATTTTTGTATCTCAATAATCATAACTATGCATTTCAATGATCACCAACAAAAATAACCAGTATTGGTAATCTTTATACGATATGAAGCTCAACGCTGTACGAAAATTTCTAAAATGTTTTATTGGAATCTTCGAAGGTTATAATAGATGATAAAATGAATTCTAGTTATAGATCTGATCGCAGGACGCAGTGATGAGCTCAATTTACTAATATCTCTTCAGTCTACATTTCTTGTAGTTTATCTATTCTGTGTACCTAAGTATATTAGTGTTGTAGTGTTTTTAACTACATTCTAAAAGTTTGATGACATAAGGCCGCGTTTCCGGCTCCTGTTTACCATTTACACTAAATATTGATAAGCTTAATTTCGTGTTCTCCTGTTTCGTCCACCAAACTAGGACCAATCTTAATGTTTTAATAAACAGTTCTTATAACCAATGAAGTTCTAATAAGCAATAAAAATAATGTGTTTTTCATAAATAGGAAGGAAGTACGTTTTTCTTAGATTGATAACTGAATGTAAGTATACCAGATTTTTGGAGATGAAAATGAGAAATAACTTTAAAAAAAAATCTATCATTTTGTGTAATTTGCAAATCAAAACAGGCGCTGGAGATGGGGTTATTACAAACAGTATTTTCTGTTAGGAAGAATTGATGTTGAACATTGATAATATAATATGAATGGGTTTGATTTATATGAGGGAAATGTTGCAGCGGTTGTGAGATGATTTATAATGATGTTCACTATCTGATTAAATAAGTTATATTTTTTGTATAGATATTAGATTTAAGATAAACGGTGATTAAAATTACTATCAAAACAAGTTGTCTTTTATAAATCTTTAATATATGATGTACGTGCAAGTTGAATATAACTAGTGAAACATCAATTAAAAATACGTAATAAGGCACAGCCAATCATTTACAGGACAAAATGCGTATTCATTATTATAACTAACAGCAAAAGTAAAAAAAACGTATTCAACTGTTAATGCTTACTAAAATAAATCTTGAGTTGGCTTATTTGTTCAAATGCGAGGCCTCCATCGACTCAAAAGCGTCCAAGTTCAGGTTGTTGATTCTGCAAGGAAACAATGACATATAATCGATATTTTATGTAGCCAGAGGCAAATCCAAAAATTACATCATCCATATTTTGCAATCTTTAGCATTTCAGGTTGCCAGCTCATGATCCTAAGACACACTGACCGGTGTCACATGCCATCGCATTTTTGGTTATAGTACAAGATGGGTTTCCACTAAATGTTAGTGTAAAATTAAAATATACATACTTTTTAAAAGCAGCCTGCATGTCGGCGACCTTCCTAGGGTGGCAGGCGATTGCGAGCTTGCTCTGCGATTGGTCGAACAGCGAGGGCAGCCAGCGCGCTGCCGCCGCGTGCGCAGACTCAGGGGTCACCGCCGATATCGCGCACACTAAATCCCTGGAAATTACAAAATTTTAAAAACATTTATTTTATTTATTATTTATTTGTAACAAAATCCATGATAACATCATCCAAAAACATAATAACATCATCATTAAACGCTAAATATTCATTGATTCAGTGTAGCATTCTAAAGGCAATTAAACCCGCGATCTCCTCTTCCCAGTAGTATACAATTCGTAACAAATTCGAATATCTATTAAGTCTTATCTATTTGTTTCACTTACTTATTGTAGTGAGAGTCAATCTGCCTCAGATAGTTCATAAGCGACTTTGTGATGACGTCGGCGGGACACTTCTCCGTCACTACGGCTTCGTACACGGATGCGCTTTTAGCTGACGCAAACAGATCTTCATCGAACTTGGGGTCGGCGAGATATTCCTCCTAAAATCAGGTAGGTTTTAGCTTCCAAAGAGTGGCTTTTCTTATAGAAATATAACGTGGAGATTGTAGGCAATTCTAGTACAAGCATGAAACATACAATGTGTGAAAGAGGAAACAAATAGAAGAAAAGTTCAATGAGATGCCGGAGCTCAGTCAGGAAGGATTTTTACTTTATTTTGGTAATCCCAAAAGCGTAACATTGAACTCAGGTTACGCAACAATAAGGTCAAATCAGTGTTACACAAAATACAACATACATTTAAACAATCGTGCTAATCTAACTTTGAAAGGAAAACAATAATAATATAACAAAAACATGTTATGAAAACTGTTATGACTTGACTTTGTGACTATGACTACATACTCCAGTAAGGCTGTGCACAGGCAAGTTTATTACTTTGGTATTAGTTCTAAGTTGCGATTTTTAAACTAAATTCAATTTGACAGGATTCAAATATCGCCATTTGTATTTCAGTCTATTATAATTTATGAACCACTATCAATATTTAAGCTGAATGTAAAAAAAATCGTAACCAAATCACTGACTTACTAACAATCAACGCTTAGATGCTTGTTCTAGTTTATGTGTTACAAAAAAAAATATACGCCCACGAATGTGTTTTACATGATGGACATCTTCAGATACATATATTTTGATGATACCAAGATGGGGAGGTAAACAGAGGCACACTCAAACATTATACTTGGCACATGCCTGCGTTTTGCAAGTAGTTAGTATTCCACGTGACAGATTGCAAGCCCATCGCCTTTAGGGGTTAACTAGCCCCTTATTCATTCATAGTCACTCCATGATTTCGACAGGTATGGTATTATTAAACTTACGAGAATAGACTTGGCCTTGTTGTAAGCGCCGATCGCGTTCGTCGCCCGGCTCAGCGCGAACACTAGCCGGCCGATGTCGTTGGCTTGGCACAGATTGTAGCTGTAGGAGAGACCGCATCCACGGATCAATCGCCACATCGGGCCCTGTGCAATAAACAAGAAATTGTAACATCCATTGGAAATAAAATTTATTTTAAATCAAGAAAAAAGAAAAACCGCCTTCAATTAACGGGAAGTTGATAAAAAGGGAAATATCATCCCCTATTTTCTGGATCTCATTTTTATTTTATGAGGGGTGGGATTTTTTAATAAAATTTACATGGCCTTTGGAGGATACCCTACCTATTATAAAAGAATCATTAAATCTAAAAATTTAATCATTAAATCATTATCATACACTCAAAAAAATAAACAATAAAAGAATATAGACGCAAGAATATAGAACCTTCTCCTTTTTTGAAGTTGGTTTAAAAACATCCTACTAATGTTATAAATGCAAAAGTATGGATGTTTGTTAGTGGTGTAGACTCGGAATAAATATTTGCAACAAAAAGTGTCAAATGTTAGTCAAAAAGACGTTACTCGAGTTTTTTTATTATATTGACTAAAGCGCCCTCTCGACAATCAGACTTCAATAATAACTATGAAATCCCTTTCACCCATGTTGGTACTTTCTAGACTGCTCGATGGTATATGACCCCAATATGTGCAAGTCTCTGATCGTCTCGGGGGCACTTCATATTTGACATTTAATTTCGCTTTTTTTATACAATTAAAGTGGCACTTCGTCAGGAATCATTCTTGCTGAGGCGTCTGGGCCTATGTTACCTCCAGTTGTGTGAAGTAGTTGAGTGCGACAGTGAGCGGCGCTACGTCTCCGAGCACGTGCCCCAGTGGGCCGGGACTGTACTGGCGCAGGTGCGAGGACTCCTCGCCGCCGACGCCGAGCACGAACCCACCGCCCCAGTTCGAGAGAAGCGACGCGTCGCTGTATAGCTGCGGACTGAGACATTTCAAGCATATAAATAAGTAGAATCGAAAATGGTTATTTGGTTTTTGAAAGTGTTAATCAAACACATAAGGGAAATCACAAGATTTTTATAATATCCTTTATAATATATATTATATTGATAGAGACGGGTTTTGAGTCCCGCCGAGGTTAAATTTTTATCAGAATCATGAATGTTTAAAAGGGCATGTTTATATTTGGGACACATTTGACTAATTTTAATATTCAAAACAATCAATCATATTGTAGACACGGAAATTTTCATATATTGTACTATTGATAAAGGTATTTGGAATCTACTCATCAAATACCTCGTGTGTTCATAAGTTTTGAGACGAACTTATTTAATTAATTTAAAAAGAAAGTAATTCATGCAACCTTTTTTAAACTTTTAAAATTTTAAATTTCGAATGTTTTGAATCAGAAAAAATATACATTTGAATATTTGTTTCATTCTCCGTGAAAATGGCGCCAACAAAAGATTTGCGTGCGACTGTAATTTCACTGTTTCAAGCAGGAAAAAAACCAATGCAAGTTTTTAGTGAAATCCAAAGTTTGGGATGTAGTCGGAACTTTGTGTATTATACCATAAAGAGGTACAAGGAGACCGGCTCTTTAGAAGACCGTGGAAGATGTGGCCGCCCGCGGTCTGTAAGGACGCCCGCCAACATCAAAGTAATCAGAGAGCGAATTCGTCGCAACCCTTGCCGGACTCAAAAGAAATTAGCTCTGCAGACCAACATTTCGCGAATATCGGTGAACAGGATACTTAAATATGATCTTAAACTAAAGGCCTACAGTCGAAGGAAAGTGCATTATTTAAACGAGCGTCTTCGTAAATTGCGACTGGAACGATGTCGGAACCTATTGAAGAGACACGATCCAAAAAATATCCTGTTTACCGATGAAAAGATCTTCACGGTGGAAGAAAAGTTTAACCGGCAGAACAATAAGGTTTACGCCAGAAGTTCAAAGGACGTCCAGCCATCTGTACGCAATGTCCAGCGCACTCATCATCCAGCAAGTGTGATGGTTTGGTGGGGTGTTTCCTACGAGGGGGTCACTTCGCTTCATTTTTGCCAGCAAGGCGTCAAGGTGAAGGCACAAAATTACCAAACCGACATATTGGAAGCGGTGGTTAAACCATTAAATGATACGCTATTCGCTGGAAAATACTGGGTTTTCCAACAGGACTCTGCTCCCTCCCATAAAGCTAAGACTACCCAACGTTGGCTGGAGGCCAATTTGCCAGGCTTCATTCGGAGCGAAGATTGGCCCTCGTCAAGCCCTGACTTGAATCCTTTGGATTATTCTTTATGGACGGAATTGGAGCTGCGGGCATGCAGAAAGTCTCACCCAAACCTGGATTCTCTCAAGCGAGCCCTTATTAAAGAATCGAAACGGATTCCCATTGAAAAGATTCGTGCCGCCATAGATGAATGGCGCACGCGTTTGAAGGCCTGCATTGAATGCAAAGGCGGCCATTTTGAATGATTTATTTTTAAATACAGATCTAGATGTCAGTAGTTTTAATTTTAATATCCAATAAATGAATACTCAACTTAGCTCCAAAAATATTTTAGTTTTACTGTGTCTCAAGACTTATGAACACACGAGGTATACTCACGCTCTAGGAACAATCACATTCTCGTTGGCAAATTTCTTCCATGGCTCGATACTGAGCTTGTATCTTTCAAAGTCTGTCACTAGATGGAGCCACAAGTTCTGCGTTATCTTCTTGAAGGCAGCCGTGGCTTCGGTTATCGCTGCATGAGCGGTGTCTCCGCCGGCGTTCACCTTGTCAAGTAGTACTGTGGGATGAGAAAATGCAAAATCAATTAAGATCCGATCCGGACACTGAACAGGAACAAATAGGACATTAATACGCCGAGCGCAATTACGTATTGTGATTGCGTTTGGAAAGCTGCGGTTACATGAAACAAACCAAGCGTTTGAAACAAAAATCTCCTACCACTTTTTTTCGAGTGGTAGTTACCAAACACTTTAAAAATAAAAGTTTGTGCTTGTACAACACTCAGACTTGGAATAAATGTGCAGTTAGAAATATCAACTGTTAGTCAAACAGACGTTACTAGATTTTTTATTTCATTGACTACCTAAATAAACTACCACTTTTTTAAGTAGACGAGGCGATTTACAAATGGTGATGTTTCGGTTTACCTTTGAGGAATTTCTGCTGGCGTAGAAGGGAGCACCAGTGCACATTACTGTTTTCGCTGAAGATGCTGTCGCGTAATGTGTCAGTCACCATTTTTCCGCCCTTTCGCCGAATCTGGAGAGTTCAATCGCTTTATTTAGAATCTATTGGCATCATGACAAACTAGGCAACAATATTTAGTGATTCCGCGCAACAGGTGAAAAAAATTATGCGATAAAAATTGTTATATGGCTGTGAAAATGTATAATAAATAACCAAAAGGCATTAAAAATATATAACATAGAATTTTAAAGGAACCTTTTCAATTGGTTATGCAAAATATGTTTTTATTCAATGAATGATTATCTAAATAAATTTAAAAATTTTGTATATAATTTTGTATCATATTTAAGGCTTAGAAAACCCTTAACTTATGGTTTAAGTTCTGCATTGATCTCTCAGCCATTCATTTAGTTATTACTTTTTTTATATACAGATGCTTGGATATTTATGAAATTTTGCACTATTTATTCATTGTACTCAAATAAATAATCCCCAACAGACACAAACGTAGCTTGACCCCACACTAGGATTACCTGCGTCGTGGAATCTTAGCTCGTTCAGAAATATATATGTATTCTTCCGCTATAAAAATGAACTCAAATTAATTTGTCATCTCGGGGCGCCCCAAGCTACAAAGGCATACCTGAGCGACATCGTTGATCATTCTTTGTGTGCAGACTAGCAGTCTTTCCTTAGTCAGCTCCGCCGCGTACAGGATCTCGTAGAGGAAATTCACTACTTCCTCGTAATCTTCTGGTTCGCACTGAAACATTAAACGCTTGGTGAAGATACTTTCAGCAATATTTTATTAATTGATGAAGCAATGTATTATTAACTTTTATCCCCGGCTTAGCTCGCATAGTACCCACACAATGTGATGTATGAAAATATGTTAATTTATCTAATGATTATAAAATGCTTTTGCTTTTAAGCAATATTGCTACAATGGTGAAAAAGTGCCATTCAGATATTCGAAGAAGGCGTATATAAGGTCTTACCCCAGTCTCCAAAAACAGGAAGTTGCTAAAATCGCCGACGCAGAAATTCCCCGAGCTGCCCACGCCGATTTTCACCGAGAATGTGATCGTCAGTTGTTCCTTGGTGGAGATAATCTCTTGGTGCGAGATGAGTTGGTCGCCGAGACGCACCGGGCACTCGGCCAGCGCGGACTTGTACAGGGGAATCCAACTGCGAGTCTCACCGTCCAGCGATGACGTGTCGAACGTGAGATTGAACTGTGGACAGACAAATTCAAATGTTTTTGGAGATCTCTAGGTTCGAACAATTTATGGCCTATGTGCCTTAAACTAACTGAATTACGTTCCGAAAGGAATCTCCAAACAAATGTTACTAAGGCAAAGATTTTTGTTAAAATGTAAAAAAATCTATACTTGAGTCTCGCTCGAGCTTAAGAGTTATTCTGCAATAATGCCCTAACTGCCACCTGGGCCGCTCAGCTGAATAATAATTATATCAAGTAAATTAATAAACAACATGTGGGTTGTTACATAATCCCACACGCTAGGACTCCTATTAATGTCGTGGATATCAGGAATTTAGAATAACAAATAAAGGAACAAGCAACAAATACTATCAGAGCATGCAAACATTACATGTCCCGCAGCGGTTATAGAACCCACACCGGTAGAATACCGTCTCAGCTGGGTCGCCCACCGATCCACAGAGGTCGTTGAAGTGGCATTGGGCAACCCGTACAGTTCGCAGAACCGAGGTTCTGGCGACCACGAACCTGATGACGCAGCGTTTTGTTTTTGTTCATCTAATTGAGAGATTTAACTTTATTTTACTGTAGATATTTGTAACAAGTTTGTTTACGCAAAACCTCAGCCTGCCTACCTATCTGTTGCTATGCGATTAGACAGGGTTCATGTGAGATACCTACCTATAAACACCATCTATGTACCTACCATGTGAAAGCAATAAATGTATTGAGTATTAATTTTATAATAACGCACGACCAATATTTATCGCGTGGACTTATTGAATAGATACTAACATAAACAAAGTTGGTCTTCAGGCTGTCTACTCTCGCATACAAAGGCAGCTCCTTCAAGTCTAGATGCGGACATGGCTCCGAGTCTGTGCTCCATGACTTGATGTTGTGACACTTCAGGCTGCTGCAGGAAGGTATGGGGACCGCGGCCAGGGTGCCGGCGGGCGGCTCGCGCTGGGAACAATCAATACAAACCGTTACTCATTACAATTTCAACAAACCTATGTCAACTTCGGGTTTGGTAATCTAACGATATCTAGTTGGCTCAACTGTTTCGTCTATAATAATCCTACTAATATTATAAATGCGAAAGTTTGTGAGGCTGGATGATGTTACTCTTTCACGCAAAAACTACTGAACGGATTTTGATGAAACTTTACAGTAATATATCAGAATAACACATAGGCTACTTCCATCCGAGTACCACGCGGGCGAAGTCGTGGGCAGAAGCTAGTAATACATATTAATTCATTTATTTTCCTGAATGCGGTAGTACAAAGTAGTTTTTTATATTTTATGGAGCTCACTTTCCCCAATATCTGGTAAGCGAATATATTTGTATATTTTGTTAATCATCATCATCATTATTACACATCCCAAATTAGTCCACAGCTGGATATAGGCCTCTCCCAACACGCGCCACTGAGCTTGGTGTTCGGCTCTTCTCATCCAATTTCTGCTCGCGAATAAAGGCATTATTTTTTAAGTCATCGGTCCACCTAACCAGGCGCCCACACTATGTTCACTATGCACACTGGTGAAGTACAAACACCATACCTATTTCTGCCGCCAAGCAGTAATGCTCGCATTGCTGTGTTCCGGATTGAAGAGTATGGGTGCCAGTGAAATTACAGGCACATGAGACTTTTCACCCGTTGTCTCAGGGTATGCAACGTGCGAGTGATACCTCTAGTGTTGCAAGCATAGGTTACGGTTGAGAAGTAGGTTTTTTTTTGCTTATTTACTATAAGTGGCTAATAAGCAAAAAGAAACCTACTTCTACAGTTGTATAAAAAAAACAGTTTGATAATCCTCTGAGTTATATCGATGACTTTCGTTCTCTATCGGATAATCTCGTTACGGATTTCATCCTTCAGAGAAACTCCGAGCATAGCCCGTTTCATAGCTTGTATAGGTTTATCATAGGTTGTCTCGCTGTACAACCTTTAACTGGTGGATCAGTGAATCCTTGATTAGAAGATTTTAGTCTTTACCTATTGAGTATTTACCTCGTTATATTCGATAGCTTCTTGCAATTGTTTCTCCTTTGCCGCCAGCCCTTCCTTACCGAGAGTGTGTTTCTGTTTATCCACTCTTGCCTTGTCTTCTGTTGCCATTCTGCCAAAAAAATAGGTATAGATTAGTGTCAAACTACATTATATTCCTAGCTACCCCAATCAATCTGATTCAAAGTAGGTATAAATCGACATGGCAGGCCAGCACCGGGTTACTATTTTCATCAACCAACTGGCTTCGCTCTCACGACACCCAGATAAAAAGTAGCCCATGTTATTCCTAGTAGCAATCTATATTCGTTACAAAAATCAATCCAAATTTTTGTTTTAGCATTTTTCTTATTAGCAGGAAAACTTATCTAGGTATTTTATTATACTTGCTTCGTTTGTAGGTCTATGCTGGGAGATCCGACGATACATATCAGTTCGTCGGTGATGTATTTTCGGAGCAGGTCCAGCCAAAAATCGGCAGGTTCGTTCTTCAAGTCCCGAATAATGTACTCTGGATTCATGCGAGAGATGAACTGAAAATATAGAAATGTTAATCACAAAATGTTACATCATTATTTACAGAATGCATGAATGCAGGAGCCTTTCTTTCACCAGTGGTCACTGTTATTTTCAACCAGGTCAAAATCACTGACCTAACGTAGGGTATTAACTAACAAAAGATATTTGGTGGCGTGACGGCTTTGCTAACTAACATTTTATCGCCGGCAGCGAATACTGGGCCGGTTTGGTAGCCACTGCACGCTTTTAATTTAAATCTGATATCCGTGCTCAAACTGGTGGCTAAAATAAATTTATGTTCCATTTCAATTCAATTGAGAATAATTAATAATGCTGGATATTATCATATTCTATTGCGTCTCTTGATCTGCCTTTTTATTTAATTTCGTAGATAAATGGATTTTCACGAAGCGAGTATCGTATTTTACGTCCTAAAAATAAATAAGCACATTTCTATCTTAATATTCTGTAAGCATTTTGAATCTGTATTATTAATCTTTGGTAACATTTTTTTTCTCGAATATACAAGTACTTACGTAGCTGCCAGTAGCTATAGGATGGAATTCTGTATATTTAGATGCTATAAACAGCACATATATTATAATACTATTCTAATTTTATTAACAACTACCTATCAGAAGTGTCTTTCCACTACTGCATATTTATAAAAGCAGGGTTCGTCATCCGAACTTCACTTTCCAAAAATATTCAGACAATGATAACTACAAACCACTCTTAGTGCGATTCAGAAGCGGACTAAATATAGCAGTGCCATCTAGTTATAGTTTTGGAAGCTCTGCCTGGCAAAAGTTTTATGGTTTCGGCTATGACGCGCCTAGTTTAGATTCACAATAGGCTAGTATTATAATATCAGTTCTATGGGTAATGTATAATAATATTAACTATTAGAATTTTAATGTCTGTTCCTGTATGACTAAGGGGAACTTCGGCTATTATAGAGAGTTCGTTTCCCTTTTTTACTCTATCATATCAAAAATGTTGGTGCGAATTAAATAATACATATAAATAATTATAAGCCATTTATGAATTAAGGTTTAAAAATATAATCACGTTAAAAATAATACTGGAACTTCCATAATCCTAGCCCTGAGACATCTCTGACAAAAAGAGCAAACAATTATTATTTTAATTTTCTCAAGTAATTCATAACACAATTGGTATAAACTTAGAACCTAACCTCACTCGCCCTATTCCTGACATTATCATCTGGCGAACATTATCTACATGATAAAATTAATAGGCGGTCCAACCTAGATCAAACCCTGTCGGGAAAGAACCTTATCCTCCGGACGTCCTCGTTTTCATACGAATGGTGAAAACTGCAATGCTACCACTAAATCCCGCTTCATCCATGTCTGAACTTCGACTGGGATTACTTTCATCATCATCATCATCATCATCAGCCCACATCAGTCCACTGCTGGAAATAGGCCTCTCCCAATACGCGCCACTGAGCCCGGTGTTCGGTTCTTATCATCCACTTACTGCCCGCTGCCTTCCTTAAGTCATCGCTCCACCTAGCCGGGGGCGCCCCACACTACGTTTACCCAGACGCGTTTATTACTTTCGTCTCAATTGAATTCACCACCAATGGCTTTTCCGTCCAATGAAACTGCCTTTTAACTGGGATTTCCCACAATGACCTAGTATGTCTCTTTTTCTCATATTTCTAACCAGTAAGTTGACAAGCGCGTTTATGTTTTTTTCTTAATCCTCTGCCTGCTCTTTTCGGTAGCAAATTAATGGATAGTTATTATTCTTTGAAATACTTTATTATTCTTTGTAATCTGTGCTCTGGAAGTCCGTGGTTAATCTAAGTATCCATAGCCAAATAATAAAATAAGCAAATGCAAATAATGTACATAGTAAGAAACATAAGATACATTAAAATGTACATGAATATGTAAAACCAGTTTTTGCAAGTCCTGTTGCAGTATTTTTTTTAACTGTCGTATAGGAAAGTCCAGTATCTTTTCCTGTAGGTTTTCCCATGTTCATATAAAAATAAGTTATTATATATACGCAAATCAACGACCAGCAGCGGTCTAAATGTCAGTCAGTCAGTTTTTGTGAGTCAGTTGGAACAGCGTACTTACATCTTGTTCATTCTGAGAGTAGAGCGCATCAGCTATGCATCGGAAGGCGATGGCGCTGTGAGAATCGCCGTCGAGCATGGCCAGATTTTCGCGGTGATATTTCTTGAGTAGACGTTTTATACGCTCGATGTCTAATGCCTTAAAACATATTTTATTGGACTGTGAACTTGCGACTTTGCAAAGGATGAGTTTAATTAGTAAACAGGAAAAATTAATTGGTGCTGTAGTTGAGTCACTATTATTTTATATTTTTCCATGTAAAAATAATGTTACCTTGTTTACACAGTCGTTGAATGTAACTTTTACCTTGTATTTCTAAAAAAAAAACTTCAAACAGTTGTTATTTATAGGACCATACCTCTTCCCCATTTCTCAATGCCGTTAAACAACTCAATGCTTCGTTTTTAGCTTGTTCCAGTTTGTCTATGGGGACGTTGTCCAGTTGAATGCTGATGCATGTCGCCATATTCTCTCTCAGGTTGTATGATATCTAAAAACAAATTAAATTGTTATATAATAATAAAAAACTTTTTTTTATTATTAAAAAAGTAATTTTAGTTGGTAATTTTAAAGTATTAAAATGTATTGTGGCATAAACGTAGCCCCTTTTTATATTTTAGAAATATGTCCATTTACTTTTCTGTATGGTATATGTATATTTATATATTGTGTAGTTTATTACTGTGTATGTACTATGTAGGTACATATTTGTAATTATATTAGTCTTGTAGTTTGGACATCACATTGCACTCTCTTCTTGTATTTATTTTCACCGCCAACCATTTTTACAATTACATAGATTAGGAAGCGATCTTTTCCAGACAACCTTGGGGTAGAGCCCCAAGGTTGTCTGGAAAAGATCGCTTTTCAGCGATAAGACCGCCCATTGTACTTTTAATTACATTAAGTTTTTGTTTATTTTGTTACAAAGTATTTTCATTCATTCATTTACTCATTAATAAGTTAAATTAGTATTAAAATTATCTTGGTTTGGTATATTTTTACGAAAAGTAGGTGTTGTACGTACTTTTCTATTCTCCTACGCCACGTACTTCACGTGGCGAGGACGGTGCTCACGAGGAGTAGCCTCTAAGCGTGCCCCGATTATCGCGGGGTTTTTAAATAAGTAGTGTGATTTCAGAGTAAGAAAATATCAGGTCACGTGAGGCGTCTTATGATAGAACTTTCATAGCTTTGATTAAACGTTGAGTGAGAGAAGTTTTATACGTGCCGCTCAACGGGCTCGATTTTGCAAAAAAAAGTACTATTTTCAATTAGGCATTTACATTAACACATACTTCCACGTAAATAATATTAGTGTCATGAATTATCAAATTCCTAGGAGTAAAATTGTGTAAGTACGTAATTATCATACATCGCCAGCCAAAGCGTCTTCCCTCTCGACGACGCGCAACTGCAGAGGCGCGGACGCAGTCTCGCACAGGTAACGCAGCAGAATCGCGATCGCAGTTATCTCCTTTTGCGATGTCGCATCCTTTAGCAGTGGACCGCGCCATGCGTATAAAACCTGCAACAAATATCATTATCCTTATTAATTTATTTGTTAAATAAATGGCTACTGCCCACGGCTTCCCTCACGTGGTACCAATAAGATGAATAGTGAGTGGTAAGAATAAGATTTAGTAAAATAACAATACTTTATGAACGATATGTTATTTAGGTTGTAAATTTACTGTCTACTGTTTTGTAGGTACAATTAAAATAAATGCCGGTAGAAATACAGTTTGAGAACACTTACCTCCCGTGCTAATTTAAAACAGGGTAACGGCAAGGTACTGGATTCTCGCCCCATATAAATACGGGTCATATTATGTTGATCTTAAAACAGAACAGGGGGGCCTAACCATGAAGTCTTATAGCGAGTCAGTTCAGGCAAAGATGTCAATTTCCGCTTTGCGATTGAGGACGCTATGGCGTTGGGAAAGCTTTGACATTCGCAAAGCGGGAGGTCAAATCCCGCTTTGCGATCGTTGCCTAAATTGAATCGCAATAAGACTTGGGGGTTAGGCCCCTGGTGATTGTGTTGAGGCTCGGTTACTTAACGTTTACGTCCAAGTTAACGCAGTATACCCTTATATATTAGACAAAACACGTGCATAAGCTAAAAAAGTAGCTCTTACTGTTAAGGTTTTTCGTCTCCACGAATACCCTTTTATTTTTGGTGAGAGTTTTTGAAATCGGATGAGTAGTTTCGGAGATTACCTTCTACATAAAACCTAAAAACTTCACCTCTTTATAATATTGGTGTTTATTGTTAACAATATATAACTAGCTTCTGCCCACGGCTTCGCCCGCCTGGTACCCGGATAAAAAATAGCCTGTGTTATTCTGAAGTATAAGCTATATTACTGTAAAGTTTTATCAAAATCCTTGTAGTCGTATTTTTCAAACTTTCGCGATTAGATAACATAATTATTATAAGTTTAACGGGTCTTTATCGCGTTTACCTTTTTTATTATTTTCCCGACGTTTCAACTGTATTGCAACAGCCGTGGTCACGGGATGACACGGAAAAATCCGTGGTCGTCGGGAAAATAATAAAAAAGGTAAACGCGATAAAGACCCGTTAAACTTATAATAATTATCCTTGTAGTCGTTTTTGCGTGAAAGAGTAACAAACATCCATCCTCACAAACTTTCGCGTTTATAATATTAGTAGGATAGGATATATAGATTTCATTTATTAGGTATGTTTTATTTGTCCATAAGTGTATATTTTTTAAAATACTTTCAGCCTGTTTAGACAAAGTCGACAAATCTGTGAAATAACCAACCTGTCCACAATCCTCGGTATCAGCTGGCCATTGCACCTTTGTTTCTCCATAGTTTGGTGTCGGCGGTATGGTCGTCCAAGGCTTCACCCACGCCTCAGGCTGCTCTTTAGCTCTCTGTGAAAATAATACAACATGAATTTATCCCAAAAATTCAACCTCGGCAGGGCTGGAACCTGCGGTCTCCCGCTTGGTATGCGGGGGCTATACCAACTAAGCCACCAGAATTTTGACCAGCCTGAGTTACGATCTCGAGTTTTGTAGTAATTCTTTATCACATTATCTCAGTCAGTAAATTTGTGACAAGCAGATTTTAATATAAAGGTCTTCACTTGTTATCTATCACGTATTGCAGCGCTCTCTGGTGACGTGGGACATAGAAACCTATCTAAGAACCTTTATCGAAGTCAAAACTGGGTGCTCAGACAATAGGTTACGCCGTTTTGGATAAAAAAATTAACATACAAACAAACTTATATCTATATAGCGTTGGTCGTGGGTAAAAGATCAGCTTCGCTCAGCGCCAGGTATTATTTAAATTTGGATATCTCTAAATACCTTATTTGTTACCTAGTTCAGGCTAATTTCACCTTGAATTCATCTTATAAAGTGGGTATTTTGTGTAGTAGTGTTCTGTTTATTTATTTGACCTGTTACAATGTCGCCATTACTTTGCAGATTTAATGTATCACACACTGACAATAATAATTTCAGAATGGTAAACAGGCACGTATCAATAGTAACTACTTATTCTTAAATTTTCATCAAGTGCTTCACAAAAAAAACGGGATTACATAAACCTTATTTCTCAAGATTTGACCGAAATCAGGACACAAAAATAGCTCTAGCTTCTGAAACAGTAAAACATACATGGGGTGATTCAGATTGGTCACGGATTCCTCCACCGCCCTGCTCCTTTTGGACCATAATTCTTGAATAACTTTTTATAAGTATCTAACAGAAAACCATATTGATCACTCATGTAATGATGCAATCCTCCATATTTGGCAAAATTTTATAAGATGATGATAATTTCTGGCCAAACTATTCTGTGCCGTCGTCCAGATAATAGCTATAAATGATCACTCACCTTAGCAATTATGTCATCCTCAACCACGGCCAATGCTTTGAAAACATCCTTTGACTGTATCTGTCCTAAAAGGATCACGGTCAAGTTTTCAGGCCGATAAAATTTCTTGTGAAAATCTCTCACCTGAAATAAAGGAATAAACAGCTATTTTTATGTATGTTTAATTTTGAGATTGCTTGGATTGGATAGATGATTATTAAAATGAATAGGCTGCATTATCAGGGGGTCATGGACATCAAAGCCTTAAGGCTCGTCCGCACTAGGGAACAAGTCACAATACATGTATCGCAATTTGTATGGGCACATGCATTTGAAACATTTTTCACACATATCTAGAAAACTTTTGGCTGATCAACTTCAACTTGTGCAGATACATTGTGGCGTAACCATGTTGCGATACAAATGTGCCCTAGTGTGGACGAGCTTTTAGGAAAAACATACTTTCGTATTATCAGTAGATTCCCTGAGGTTCTTCATTATGCCACCAGTCTCAAAACGATATCCGCTGTTGGGGTACATTGATCTTTGCATTTGTAACTCACACCTGTAAGATAAATACATGATAAAACCTGACAGGTGATTCTGTACCACTAAGCATAATAAAAAACTCTTTACTCTTCCAAATTGTACTCAAACTACATGCAGTTCAACTATAAAACTTTTATTGTAGTACTGTTGAATTATTTATCATCATTATGATAGAGGCCATATTCACACACATTCAATCTCATAGCCTGTTTATTTTAAGATTTTAAGTAATATCAACATCATTAGCTAATATATAAATAAATTAAATTATGCTGGACATTTTCACACAGCATCATCTAGCCCCAAACTAAGCAGACCTTGTATTATGGGAACTACATGACTGATATACTATATGATATATTTACAAAAAATACATTTAAAAACCCAGACCCCGAGACAAATATTTGCAGATCATACAAACATTAGTCCTACGGCGGGAACTCGCAACCTGCGTCTCAGGCGGCCTTCGCACGCTGCGTCACAGAGGGTGCAGTAGGCATTATATTATAACATCATAAAGAAGAAATAATGTGAATAATTGATGCATTAATAATTGGGCCTCTGATCATAGTAATGTGTGAATTCATTTAAAGACATTCTCACCTACTATCAGCAGTGTTCTCTCGGCCCTGCATTTCACAGTACACCACTCCTGCATTATCCCCCTCTCCATCAACATGATGCACCTCCGTGATAAATCCATGCTCCGTCAAAGTCGGGAACAGAATATGATCCAGATATATTGGTAGTAGCGTCAACATCCCCTCATCACCTGCTGTACTAACAGTGTAGCATGTATGGTCAACGTCCGTCCAGGCATTGGTTCCATGGGCCATGCAGCGGTTGGCCGCTAGGTCCAATATTCCTTTGTATGGATACCGCTCGGAGCCAAGAAATATGAGATGCTCCAGGGTGTGGGGTAAGCCATCATCATCATTTGCTTCAGTAGCTATAATAAGATATGGTTATGATATGTTTTAGTACCTCGGATTACATCACACTGTCACTTTGTGTTGATGACAAACACTTTAATATCAACTAAAAACAATCAACAGTTCTGAATATATGCTAGTTTCCTTGGACTTGTGTAATTGACACAGGTCCTATGCTGAGTGACAAACATGAGGAAATGGTGATAAAATTATCCAGATTTCCACACATAAAATTTCAATGTTGACTAAATTGACCTGTTGTACACTCAGCATAGACCCTTGAGCTTTCTGTATGATTTGACAATTATTCATCGACTTTGCACTTCTGTCAGGTATTGATTTATTTACAAAGAGCAGTAAAACTGCCAGTTAGTTAATTTAATAAATTATCCAACTATATTATTATTTATTATAATGCTAGTAATTTTTCACACAGCGTCATCTAGCCCTAAATTAAGCAGAGTTTGTATTATGGGAACTACATGTATGGTATACTAGTTATATACTGTTTTTTTGTAAATACATATATATTGTACGTATAAAATATTTGTTTATGTGATAAGAGTAATAATATAACGCAGAATTTTTTTACAATCTTACGCTGGCATTTGAAATGTAGTTTAACTTACCGAGACTGAAGTACCCGTCGACAACAGGACCCTCGACTTCGCCTATGATCACTGTGATGCCAGTTCTCTCCGACACGTACTTGCTAACCGGAATTATATCCGATGCTTTTGTTGAGGATATCAGTTTGAAATGAGACATTTTGACCGCAGAAGTATGTAGCGGTCGACGTAGTTGTGCAACGAATTAACAATACAATGAGCTAGGATAGGGAATAAAATAAAACTCTAATAAGGTAGTAACCACTGCGTTTTACCAATAACTAAAATACCTACCTAACACGGTCACTTCGCAGTCTTCCTTCGCCCACCACAAACACAGATTATACATTTTTGCTTGGCCACAGAGTACTTTTTACTATAGTAGGAATTCTTCTTCGCAGAATCATCACAGATTAAAAAAAAAATACTATTAGAGGAACTAACTAGGTACTACGTTCGCAGAATAGAAAAAAGCCACCACAGAACAAGTTATAAAGTTCACAACTTAATATGATGTTAACGCACGCATGACCACGTGGTTATATATTTCTTATGCCACATACTTACTTTATTAGGGAAATTATTTTATTTAATCTGTGGTTCACACAACATATTACGGCTGGCTAGTCTGGGGGTCTACTCCGTAAAACGATATTGACATTATCGTTACGATACGACAGTGCTCCGAATTATTCGGCCGTACCCTACTCTCAAAAATGTTCGCAATCTTTGTCGTCTGTCGAAAGCATAGACAATATGTATCGAATCTTCGGAACGAATGATAGGAAAATCTAAAGGCTTGGATAATACACATTTAGCCTAAATCTTTTAGCTTGACTGTTTATGTCACTTTTTAGGCAAAATGATAACAATTATCTATGAAAGTAAATGAAGTGACAACGTCAAATGTCAAATCAACAAACCCGCCTGTGATTTGAAAACTTTACAAGTAAAATTCTTGTGACAACTAGCCACAGAAGCCATAATTAAGAAGTTGAAGTTGAAGCAAAAATTCGTCGGGGTAAATATTCAAATTTGTTTATTAAAAAGATACTAGTACACACAGCATTAAAGTTTAAAGCACTATTTTAACAACAATTTTGTTTATTAATTTAAAAAAATCATGAAGTTAAAAAAAAATACAAGTTTACCTTCAAACAAACTTTTACTATGTTTATAATTCCCGATGAAATTATAGTCTGGAATTTTGTTCAAATCCAACTGGTCCCTCGTCACTTTAAAATGTTGTTTTTGTAAAGCCTTTTCCTTGTGGATGGCTTCCATGGCAAGCATAAATCTCGCCATTATTCCAAAACAAAAGGCAAATCAAGAGTCCGTAGTGCAGCAGGACTCGAAGGTATAAAAGATTCGGAGTCCGGTAAACGAAATGGAGATGATTTTATCAGAAAACACAACAATATAACCCGAAACGATAATGCGCACGATAGCATCAAGGGCATCGTTGATAAGTTCGTCGGTTGACATTTGTTTCGTTGTCAAATTCAAATTATCGTATCGTTTTTAGTGATGCCGGAGTAGGGTTACGACATCGATTGTCAAAAGTAATGTCGGTCGTTTCTTCGTTCAAATGATAGTCGAAACGATGTAACGTAGAGTAGGTTTAGCACGATAATTGAAGCGATATATCGTTTATCGATTTGTAGAGTAGACCCCCTGGCTACAATGAATATAATTTTTTATGACTATTCCACAGATATTTTTTTTGACTATTCTAGCATGCAGAATCATATCACCAATACGGCTAAAATTAAAGATAAATCCAGAAAAATACCTACGGAGCGAAGAATAATATCCATGCCAAAACATCATACGTTAGGTACCGCAAACTAAGCGAGCCTAAAACAAGCTAAGTTATAATTTTAGCCAAATTTATAGGCCCAGTGATATGGCTCTCATTCAAAGATGCAAGTAAATGAGGCGTTTGCATCTGAGCTCTAAAAACAATCAAACAAATATGCACACCACTGTACTTCCCATGACGGACATAGTGCGTTACATTATCTTTGATTCTAAGTGCGTAGCTCGCTGAGGAGGCACATTCAGACATTATATTTTGCACATGCCAGCATTTTGCACATTCCACGTAACGGGTTGCAAGTCCGTCGCTGCTTGCATTGGAACACTAACCTGAAAAGTCCCTATAGTCTGTTCACAGACAGCATAGGTACCTACTCACAAAATACTCATCGCTCATTGAAAAGATGCAATGTAGCAAGTGGCAACCACACTTCTCCGAGAACAGTTCAGTTGATTATCACTGCAACAGTGCAATATAATAATGACACAAAAAGTTCTAACTTGTGTTCTGCAGTAGGACAACTTACCGACCAAACAAACGGACATATACATATTTTGAAAATAAAAATCCACTATAAATACGTACCTAACGCAATATGTAGTCCACCATGAAATTCCATCCGGCATTTTTTCATCCGTAGCGGTGGGATTTTTTCATAAAATGTATATGGGACTACCCTTTAAATATATACACAAAGAATCATTATAATCGGTTCACAATAGGCGAAGATAAGGAAACAGGGAGGTGCGCAAGACTACGTTTGTACGGACAACGTTTTTATTGGACCATAAAACCTCCTCGCAGAGGTATTTAGGTGTAATATAGCACCAAGAATTGCATCAAAAGCTAATCATCTTGATACCTACCTATCAGATTGCAGTAATCATTATGCATGATCCGACTTTCCAACGAATGCTATCAAAGACTTCTCATACTTTTTTATAGTCTGCACACTATCATTGGAAGAGTTCTTATATCCCACGGCGACTGTCACAACCACACAGCTAGGTAAAGTCAACGACAAAAGTAGACCAATTTTTTGAAAAATTTCTACGTGTTCGACGGGAAAAGCTTTCAATATTTGTTAATTTTAACGTGAATATGACATTGTGAAAGATCTACGCCAATTCGTATAATTCGTATAAAAATCTACGCACAGATCTTTATACGAATTATACGAATTTCGGACTTTGGAGCTGGAATGTTTACCAATAAATTCGGACTCAGCGTCACTCAATTCATGTCGGAATTGTTGAAGAGAGGCGTGGATGCGGATGAGGTGACAGGATTCAGGAAGAGCTCGGCATGGTGGCAAGAAGAAAAAAGCAAATGTTAATTGTAGTAGAAATTTACTCAAAAATCATTAAAGTACAGTTGTCATCAACCATCAAATCTGGGGTTTGGAGAGTGTTTTTTTGAAACCATACTTACTTCATTATTATTATTAAATCCTACTGCCGTAAAAATCCTGATAAGATATCCTAAATATTGCCTCTATAAATATTAATGGCATTCTACTTTTGTCACTAACTGTACGTATTATCAAATAGGTACAATCACTTGATCCCCACCGGCTAACTTCCGCGCGGCAATCACACCGCGACACAAACTCGCGAGCATACCACGCTCTCGCTGTGAGATTGGTGTAAAAAGTTGCGAAAATTACTTTCTTCGATATTCGAATCGCGGTGTCAACAGACTTAGAAAATATTGGTGAGTGTATTTTTGTTTGTTATTATTTAGTTACATACACTTTGTATATTTAAGGGGTTTTAATATAAAAATAAGGGTTTTTAATACAATATTTGTTTAAAACCCCTAGTGGTTCATGCATGTGTGAATGTTCTGCTAATGATGATGACAAGAAGGTAGTTATATAAATGACCCTTGCCCAAAACAAAGGGCTTAGTTATTTTTTATTTTTATTAACATTAACACGCTTAGGTACCTACCTATATCACTTTTAACAAACAAATAATGTACCTAGCTACCTATCTACCTAATCAAATCTTGGAAGTCAATTTAAACCTACCTACTTCTGATTGTAGTAGGTATCGAAATAAAACTTTGTAGGTATGTAGGTAACTATAGGTATGTAGTTCGGATTACAATAGCTACTTTAATTTAGTATCTTGGAGCCGATCTGATGATAGAGCCAGGAGGTGATAGTGGAACTCTTTAGTGGCTACCATTAAATCCCTCGAGTTTGGGGTCATATTATTTGTTATGATGAAGCCAAAGGTTTTTATTTTTTGTACCTACATTAGGTAGGTACCTACCTAGACTATTTAATTTTATACTAGCTGTGCAGCGGCCGCTTTAAGCCACTAACCCACCCCGTCTCATCACCCGCCGCGCTATTTCTTATTTTGCTAGTGTGATGATAAATGGCCTATAACCTTCCTCTAAAATTGGGCTATCAAATGAAAAAAATAATTCAAATCTGACTGTTAGTAACAGAGATTAGCGCGTTCAAACAAAAAACTCGCAAACTCTTCGACTTTATTTTTAGTATAGACTAGCTGTACCCGCGACTTCGTTCGCAATTGCCATCTATCTTTAAAGTACCTCCTTTCTAACAAAAAAAGAATGAATGAAATCGGACTACACGGTTATGAATTACAACTAAGTACAAATTTTGAATTTGATCCCCTCTCCCAAGCGAACCGTGCTGAATTTCGGGATAAAAAGTATCCTATCTATCCCCGTAGTATGAACTTAAATCATGCCTAGTTTCATTTGAATTCGTTCAGTAGTTTCGGCGCTATGCGCGGTTCAGATTCTGACAGCCAGACAGACAAAAATGAAAAAGTTAAATTTTTGCTTCAGTACCGTGAATTAAAGAGTGCCCTCAAAAAAAAAGTAGATGTTCGTGGTGGTAGATCTCGTAGATGAGAAGATCTACCACCGAGCTGATCCATCTGATCCACATCCACTTGCTCTAGGACCTAGGACCGACAGTTGTTTGTCGGAGGTATTATATTGTTCAGGTTGCGTTAAAATAGATGCTTCCGATCAGGTAGAGCTAAGCAGAGCTTGTATTATGGGAACTACATGACTGATATACTACTTATATACTTTTTTGTAAATACATACATACCTATTATACATAGAAAACACCCAGACCCGAGACGAATATTTGCAGATCGTATAAAGATTTTTCCGCGGCGGGTCAAACCCGCTACCTTCTGCGTCTCAGACGGGCCTTCGCCCACTGCCACAGAGGACGTATAACTCTGATTTGAACGAATTTAGATGACAGGAACATATATAATATGAAATAGATAGGAACATATAGAATATGGAATAGGTGGTAGGTAGATAGATTTCGTAACCTAGAATAACACAGAGGCAGCTATTATTTTATTTATTCGGGTAACACCCAGGCGAAGCGGTGGCAGAGAGTAGGTAGACATTCAATAATTTGTCTTTTTGTCAAGTTTTACTAGGAACTATACAAATTTTCTACAATTATGGTTAATAAAATTAATTAATATTTTTTTTAATTATCTAATTTTCTGATGGTTACTTACGCAAGTTAGTTACTTGATAATAATGATAAAGATTTTCTTGATTTCGACTCAACTTACAAAAATGCTAAAAATCGTAGTAAAATGCGCTTTTGCCCAGATTGACCTGAATTTACTGACACTCCTTTGTATTTTAAATAAAATAAACATTCAAACAAAACCGGGTTACTTCGAAAAGTTGGGGAAGTCCAGTGACTTTTTGACTTGAAACACTTGACTTAAAAATATTTAATATAAAACACAGTGACTTTAAACACCTGTCGGTGTACATGTGTTTTAAAGTAACAGAAATCGTATCATGGAGATCAAACGGTAATAATCTACAAGATACTGGGAAGAAATCACGATCTTCAATATTGAGGGACTGACTAGCTTAGAGCATTTAGACGAGGAGGACGAGGTTTAGAGAGGACAAAGTAGCAGAGAGTCAGTGCAGTGACTTCAGGCAAAGTTGGGTCGGTCGGCAAAGTTGAGGCACTTTAAGTACCGGTAGAGTGGAGAGTAAGAGAACAAGATGTAAAAACTTTGAACAATTGATTAGTATAGATAAGTAACGTTTAAGCACTACACACAATTTATAAAATATATAAAATTTATAAAATAATAATAATAAATAATGCTGGACATTTTCACACAGCATCATCTAGCCCCAAAGTAAGCTGAGCTTGTGTTATGGGAACTACATGACTGATGTACTACTTAAATACATTTTTTTTGTAAATACATCCATATTATAAATAGTTAACACCCAGACCTGAGACAAATAAAAATGCAGATCATACAAACATTTGTCCCGCAGCGGGAATCGAACCCGCAACCTTCTGCATCTCAGGCGGACCTTCGGCCACAGAGGTTAATTTAGAAAATAAAATAGAAAAAATATCAAATTAAATTATTTTTTATACAATTTAGCGTATCTTAGCAACCGTAATAGGTCGTATCTGTGTTACGGACTGCTAAGTTTTTGATTTTCCTTATACACAATTCAAGCTACTCAAAAAAAAATACCTTCTCTTGAAATTATAGCTTCTAAAATAAGCTAAATTGCAAGTCCAACTTTACCAAAAGTTCATGAGCACAGTGCAATAACAAACGTAGGGTAAATACATTTTATATTTTAAACATTTCGATGTGGGTAGAATTAAATAGTGAAGAGGAATGCGGAACGTTTTTTATAATAACCTCGATAATCTCAAACTTGTTATTCAATTACCATATCGCTATTATTTCTTGCCTCTATCTTTCCAATCATCAGAAAGAATGAAAACATTGCTCAAGTTCATACAAATTATTACGAACCTCAGATTAAGTACCTAAGATACGCGCCTTAGGTACGTGTTTTTTACGACTTGTAGTGGGTTTCATCACGGCCAATACCAATAAAAATGAAAAATTTCTTAATATTTTTTATTATTACTCTAGTCTTAGTACTTTTCTATGTCCCATCCCACTGCTGAATATAGGCCTCTTTTCGTTCGTGTCATTAACCTTTTTGCAATTAGTTAGCATTCCATATTTTCCACATTTGGCACATGCTATGAATTTTTTGGTTTTTGGGCATTCCGGTTTGCTCACGATGTTTTCCTTTACCGTTTTGAGCACAGCCATTTTATTTTTTGGATTTTTTGCAAACAAAGTTTTGTGTTATATCTAGTTATGCAATATGCCTAAAGTATAATAAACTTCGACGAACTCTGTGGCGCGGCGGGGCGAGTAGGCGGCTAACACGTAAGAAGTCGGGTTCGATTCTCGCTGCGTCACAAATGTTTCCATGTTCTGCCGATATTTGTTCCGAGTCTAGATGTTGTGCCCATGACCACTCATAGTTCCTGAGGGTCTATGCTGAGTTACAAATACGTTAAAAACTTGTCGAAACGATGAATGATTCGTAAATTTTTGTATGGAAATTTTGTTGATACGGTCAACGTTTTGACATTTTATAAACTCAGCATAGACCTTCTGATACTCATCTCACGACGACACGAGAAATCCTAGTGCTTAGTCAGTATGTATGACAGAATATGTAAGTGACTGATTGGTATTTATTGAAATATAATAAATATTAGTTTTATCAATCGCAGAGTGATTTCTAATAAAGTATTTTATTACTACGCCTTAAAATTTTATAATGATAGCGTGGATCCGTAATAATGTGAAATATTCGGGGTGCCTGATTTTTATAATAGAAGATAATACTTATATTATCATGAAAAAAACAGACATGAGTACGTGATTATTATTCGGAGGTACCTGAACCTTGCAGTTATTTATAAATAAATAAACACAACAGAAACATGTATAGTCCTGGAACCACACTAGGATTGTGTCGTGGGTAGTGGGTATCAAAAAGTATGAGTACCGCGGTATAAATAGTCCCGGAGCAAATATCTGCAGAATATGCAAACATTTGGCCCCCAAAGGGAATCGAATCTGCATCGCTTCCGTTAGGCAGCAGATTTTTTGAATTGGGTAGGGTTATTAATAAATAAAAATATAATAATAATTTCTTAGTTGAAAAAACAAGGACCATTGCATAAGTCTAGTCGGAATTTATCGTAATTT
Organism: Perizoma flavofasciatum; assembly: GCA_958496245.1. Classification (NCBI taxonomy): domain Eukaryota; kingdom Metazoa; phylum Arthropoda; class Insecta; order Lepidoptera; family Geometridae; genus Perizoma; species Perizoma flavofasciatum. The sequence goes on from OY292421.1 coordinate 5,594,674, forward strand.
ACCGTTTTATAATTCCGTAGGTAAATAATAATAAGCAGTAACATATTGATGAAATCCTATAGTATTATTTACCAACGAATAATTTTAATCGTACGGAACCCTTAAATTAATAAAATAAATTAACCAACTTTTGTGTTGTTATTTTTATTTTATGCATCAATTACAGGTTACTTTATATATGTCGCAGTCAAAACGAATAATCCGCTCTTCTACAAAACAGTGCTGTTTTCAAGTTTGGCGTATTGACGTCCAGCCGGAATTTCATTGCAACAAAACGTTTAATAAAAAGGCTGCCAATGTTAAGCCATGTTGTAAACAAAAGAGAACCTAAGAATCTAACTTGTTCGGCTAAACATTTGACCCGCATTGGAGAACGCAAGACGTTCTAACAATCTGGCGTTCGTTTAGCCGTGCTGATCCGGCTGAACGTCATTACGCCAAATCAGAATCAGAAACAGTACTATTTTGTAGCCATTATGTAAAAGAGCGGATTTTAAGTTTTGGCTACGACCTATATGTAGACCAAAAATTACTTTGAGATGATACAAATATTAAGTTAGGAAAATCGTAAAGAGCTGGGGATTTTAATATCCTTATAAGGTATCTATAAAGGATAGAAATAAGCCTTATCTTTAGCATGCGCCGTTCTTTCCGGTTTCTTGCGAGTCTCATCCACTGTTTCTGGCTACGCTGACGATTTCCTTAGCAGTTCCAAGGACCAGTTCCAATTTGTTTTTATGATTTTTTTCAATTGTTTATTCATACTAGTTTCCGATTTTCATTCTTACGTCATAAAGGGAACGTGAACTTTGACAAGCTTTTTCCCGCGAGATGATAGTGAAAATGGCGGGCCATGCCAACGCATCAGCACGGATTATCTTGTTTACAATTTTGCCATGCTAGTGATTAGATAGGTTTACCCCCTAAGAATATGGATTTTATTCCACCTCATAATCTACAGTAAAAAAAATACTGATAATATAGATTCACATTATCAGTATTTTTTTAATACCAGATTAATTAACATAATCTGATAGATATTATATCGGTAGCTACCTTATCTTTAGGATGAAAAGCTGAAACATGTATAAAATAATTTTAAAAAGGTAGTGATTCTCAATTTATTAGTGTTGTAAATGTTAGTTATCTCCACACTGTTAGCTAGAAAGCTTAGAAAGTCCAGCGGTAGGCCTCCTCAACGGGGACTTTTTATAGTGGCTAGGTATAAACTCTTCCAACCTTAACGAAGTCATCGTAATTCGGTACGGTTACCATTTCAATACGGAAGAATGTCTGGTTAAAGTGCCTAAATGCCAGATTTTTCATAAAAATGGATATCTACGGTGAAACGCATAAAATTAGATAAATAAACTTTAGTTTTTTTCCTGGACAAGAGTCCAGGCAAAAATGGTATTTTTTTAAACAACACCATCTTTTTCAATTTTCTTTTTTACTCACAATATTCATACTTTTTTGTGTCTACGATATCTCTAATCTACCGATTGGTGATTTCGGATCTTCACGCAATATCCTCACTCAATAAGGATATAGTTATTGTATATCTAATAATTCGTTATTATTATGAAACGTAGGTGTAAATACTTAGTCAATATTACTACTCGTATCTGTTTCCATTCAATAATGATATTTTGATTGACTGTGCGATTACAGTCAGTCAGTCAGTTAGGGTAGGTGATTTTATAAGTTTAGATAAGGTACGAAAATGAACGAGGTAATCAGAATTGATGTCAAAACAAGCGTATATTTCGTACATTTTAGAAAAGCATGGTCTAACATGGCGTTGCGACTGATTAAACATTTCAACAAAGACAATTTACCAATTTTTTTTTTCAGTTTTTTTATAACTTGTTTATTCAATAACTGCTGAATCTATATATTTCATCAAGTCATTCCAACGGCTTCATCAAAAAAATGTAACCCCAGGAAATGATAGAAATCAGGACACAAAAAATAGCCCTAGCTCCTGAACTATCAAAATCGAAGAACATAATAAGGGGGTGATTCAGGTTAGTCACGGAGTCCCCCATCGTAATGCTGTTATTAGAACCATAGTGCTTGTTTCAGCCTATTAAAGTAATAAAACATTATAAATAAGTTACTCACGAGGTACAATATCTGTGGCTAGACAAAATTACATGACGAAACAGTGGGCATCTTACATCGCATTATAGTTAGTTCATCGCATTATAGTTAGTTACCAACCTACTGAGAGTACAGACCAGTAACTAAGAATAGACCTTCAGTAAATTACATACACTTTCCTATTAAGGGGCTGAAGTCGAATATATGATTTACTATTTTTTTTCGCAAATTAGGTTTATTTCAAGGCAGTTGGAAAACCATGGTATAATTCGACGAAGGGCCACCGAAGGGTGGTGCGGTGAGCAAGTAGCCGTCTGAGACGCAAGAGCATTCGATACCCACTGCGGAGCAAATATTTGCATGTTCTACAGATATTAGTTCCGGGTCAGGACTTACTCCTATTACCAAGAATCTTGTTGTTTCCAAAACTCGATTTCTTTATAAACAAAATAACAAACCTCTAAAAAAACACATTGAAAAAAAAACACAGATAATTAGTTAACAGATGTTAATTAAATTTAGACGCATTGTTTGCCAGGGCGGTATTATAAATGCCATGGTCTTGCGTATACTGCTATAAACTTTAATCAAATGGTAATGACGTTTGATATTTGTTCGGCTATTTCTAAATTCGGAAGCTGTCTGCCCCTTAACACCATTAACGTTTGTAGCTACCTCCCAAGGTCGGGTTTCACCTGACACAATGATAAAGCGACATTAGCCACGTTGATCGTAATGAGACCATAAAAACCTCTATATTCGTAAGTACATCAATGTCACAGGTAACAAAAGGAAACCACAACACAACTGAAGAGTTTTTAATACTTTTAACTCGCCTACTTTTGATTTTCTCGATCATGTAAGTACGGGTATAGAAACAATTGGTATACCGAAAAAAATAACATTTCAATGTAACTTTCTTTATAACTCACCTCTTAACTGCTTAGCGGCAGAAATAGGTATGTGGGACGAGCTCTTTCACATGGAGCTCTACAAAAATAGTCGTAGATTAAACATCCTTCGGTATGAAATGATTTTGTTTTTACATAGGGCCTATGGGTCGCTGTACCTGGTTGCTTTCAGTTTTCAGAAGTATTCAGAGTACATATGTATCTATCTATCCTACTAATATTATAAACGGGAAGTTTGTTCGGATGGATGTTTGTTACTCTTTCACGCAAAAACTACTGAACGGATTTTGATGAAACTTTATAGTAATATAGCTTATATATCAGAAAAACACATAGTCTACTTTTTATCTGGGTACCACGTGGGCGAAGTCGTGGGTAGAAGCTAGTTCTGTATAATATGATTTTAACCAACTGACATAGTTTATAGTGTATACAAGTGCTAGCGCGGTATGGGCAGTTATAACATGAGAGTGCTCAATGAATGCGACGGTTATAACCTCATATAGGAAGAAAGCCAAAGAAATTATGGACGGTTTAAGGGTTTATTAGGAGTGAAGTGGAAAGAAAAAGATAAAATATTTTGACATCTAAAGGTTGTCTGGAAGAGATCGCTTCTAAGCGATAAGACCGCCCAATGTACTTTAAGTTTTCTTAAAAATTTCTTATTGTGTACTGACAATCAATTATTTACATTCATTCATACTAGAAGTAAATTGTGGAGCTTTGCAAAGTAATTTCTCTACTGTAGTAGCTCCAAAGGACTACAGTCCTCTGAAGTGATTGTTTATAAAAAACTATAATGTGAATCCAGGCAGGGTAATGTCGCAATAAGCATAACATTTTCTTAATTGCATTACTTATCTAGTCAACATTTCGTCATGGCCAAACCTTCGAAGTTCGCATGTTTCGTAATGCAGTTTTGCTCATGTCTCTTCGCATCGTTGCTCATGTGTACCTACTTATTGTCATAACTTACTAGCACGAAATCACTTGTTTCTTGTTCTCAGTATTGTGATTTCAATTCTTAAATTGTTGTTTTCTGGTATGTACTTAGGATAAGGCCGGATACGTGGTGTGTATGCAGAATGATCTTTGGGGTAAAGTTGTTACCGGAGTCGTCCTCGTGGTAGACCCCAGAGATAATGGCGAAACAATTTCGACTCTTATTTTAGTATCTAGCCTGCAGTGGCCATGGATCGAGAAGTGTGGAAGAAAAAAGGAAAGCCTTTGCCCTGCATGAGGATTAAACAGGCTTAAATAAAATCGCAATAGAAACATACATACAAAAAAATATAAATATATGTTTGTATACCTTATGTAGCCGATCTCCCAACTTGACTGAGAACTTGACTCGCTTAACTCGCTCGATCGATTAAATACGATAGGTTCGACTTATTGGAAATGTGAAATTTTCCTTATTTCAAAAATAAAAAAAAACATTTTGAAAAATAGTATTGAGAGCTCTTCGGTTTCCATAATAATATGATCAACTCTGCACTCAAAAAATATTGACTTAAAAAGACCTTGGTAATTTTTAGTCCTAGAGAATAAACCTATTAACACATAACTTAAGCTAAGTAAATATGTGAGGAATTATGGAATCATCCAAACTCTAAGAATATATACAAAAATAGCTTATCCTCTATAAATATTATCACATATGTAATATGCGAAAATGTGAATATGCATCTACATAATAATTTATAACCTTTGGACATGACGCGCAATTCAGGCTCATAAAATATTGGTCTAACTTTAAACTAATCAAATCTGCAAATAGCATGAAATATGTTTACATACATTAGGTTTTTTTTCTTAAATCGCTGTCGGCGTAATTTCGTCTCTTTATCGCCACGCTAAAGGTGCTCGTAGGCTAGTTTTGTGGAAATTTATTGTTGCAATATTATAGGTGCATCTTTTTGCTCTTGTCTATATAATTGAAGCAAGAAATTTCCACAAAACTAGCCTGTTTACGAGCGCTTGTACGTCTCTCCATAGCCGCATAAGACTGTTTTATAATAAATAGCCACGATATAGGTATATCGGCGCGGTGACAGCTCGTTGGCGGATCTCTGATCTACTTGCTAACATATAAAAAAAATGGTGAAAATCAAATTTAATTTCGACATTGTATACAAAAGACATCAACGCGCTCGCGAAATACGTGACTAGAACGACTTAGTGGCAAGTTCGTTTTTACAATATTTTAACACCCACGAACTGTTTTTTCTATAACTTATTGCTCTAGTGACTTGTAGCAATCAAATCTATCTAAGAATCACCCTCGAAGTTTAACAAAACAATTGCGAAAACTCGCTTTACAATCGGAATAAAATACCTAAAAATAGGAACGTAATATTTTTAAGATACTGAAGAGAATGGATAGCCTTTACTCATATAGGACATCTAGATATTACTGTACACTGCAGGTTTAAAAAAAATCATGCGGCAGCATTACAAAAAAATCAAACCACTTTTCAATTTTTTTATAGATTGACATTTCCTCATGCTTTATTGTTGAAAATAACACCTACACCTATTTACTCTACATAATTGTTGTTGCGAACAACACATTAAGGTATCTTCTAGGTATCAGTAAGAATAAGCATTGGCGGGTAGAGCTCATAGAATTTCTTCTAAAACATCACAACAAACATTTGATGCAGTACCGTAACTCCTTTGGACTTTGCTTTAGTCCTATTAATATTATAAACGCGAAAGTTTGTGAGGATGAATGTTTGTTACTCTTTCACGCAAAAACTACTGAACGTATTTTGATGAAACTTTACAGTAATATAGCATATACATCAGAATAACACATAGGCTACTGTTTATCTGGGTACCACGCGGGCGAAGCCATAGGCAGAAGCTAGTAATATTATAAACGCGAAAGTTTGTGAGGATGGATGTTTGTTACTCTTTCACGTAAAAACTACTGAACGGATTTAAATGAAACTTTACAGTAATATAGCTTATACATCAGAATAACACATAGGTTTTTTATCCGGGTACTACACGGGCGAAGCTATTTTAAGGGAGGGGAGTAAAAAAAGGTATTTTAAAATCCGAAGTTCCGGTAAAAAAATACAAAGGGCTTCCCAGGTTTGTTGACCGTACATTGCAAAATGTTAGATTTAGTCACATACCGTGCACATTTGTATGCGACACACACTTCGGGCCAAAGACATCTTTTCTTTGTCGAGCTGATGGTAGTTTATGTGCCATGGGCATGTACATACTGGCCTTTTGAACTTGGGAAGTAATTACTAGTTGATGGGAACAATGTGGTAGTATGCTAATTAATTATTGTATTATCATGCCTTACTCTAAACGTAAACACAGTGCCAACACAAAGTAGAAAACTGTACAAAGCAATTAAGCCGTAATGGATTTATAATGGAATAAGCAGTTTGCCAAAGATTTATTTTGTTTGATCTAAGTAATCTCAAGCTGTTATATAGAACACATACGTGGGATACTCAGAAAGTTTTGAGAAACTAAAAAACTAACTTCTATGTATAACATATTTTAATTAAATCTTTTCAAAGAACTCTTCACCAGCCTCTATATAAAGTTTCATGCGTCTGAACCAATTTTCGAAACATTTTTTCCAGTCCGCCGCAGACAACTCTTCCACGGTCTTCACGAACGCTGCTAGCGCGTCTTCCGGCGACGAAAACTGTATAACTTTCAGCAGAATTTTTATTTTAGGGAATAAAAAGAAAGTCACACGGTGCTAGATCAGGACTGTAAGGAGGGTGACCCAAGACTCTGACCGGTGTGGTGTCCAGGAAGTCCCTCGTTTTGAGCGCTGAGTGCGCGGGCGCGTTGTCATGGTGAAGCAGTACCCCGCGGAGCCCGGTGTTCGGTCGCTAGTTGCTCATTGCAGACAAAATTTCTGGCAGGCATTCTGTCGTAGGACGTCCACTCCTTTGTTCATCCCCCAAAGTAAGGCGACCGCGCTTGAACTCGCTATGCCAACGGTAGATGGTTGCTTTTGAAGGTTCTTCATCTATAAAAGCTATTTGAAGTCGATCAAATGACTCATCAGGTTTTAAGCCACATTTAAAATCGTAGAAAATCAAATGCTCTCGATGCAGATCCATTTTTAAATGAGACACGATAATTTAAATAGACTCTCGAAAAAATGTGGAGGGAAATTCGAAATTCAAACAATGGTTTTTTTACTTTAAAATAACCAATTTTTTCAAAATAAGTACAAGTGGCCAGTGCCTTATACATAATTTTTTTTTTCGCAAAACTTTCTGAGTTTTCTGATAGGTCTCGTCTAGCAAAATTTGAATATAATATATTTTTCCAATACAACTCTCTTTAAATACTCTTTCATTTGTTTTCATGACGGACTTCATCAGCTAGTAACACTAAGAGGCCTTTGTGTACACATCATTATTATAATTAAAAAATAATAATACTATTATCCACCGACCGCTTGGGCTCTGCCTCGCAGTTTGTGGTTCTCCGTTTTTATACGTTTTTTACTACAACGTTTTGATGTAATGGATATTGACTTTGTAGTGAATAATTTATTTTAGCGAGATATACAATAAATAAAGTATAATAATACAGTTTCAAACAAAAAAATAAACACGCTCACGATTGTGATCCCAATAATGGAGGAGGAATATATTTGGATTTTATTATTTTGAAGTAAATAAATAAAATAAATAAATAATGATGGAAATTTATCACACAGCATCATCTAGCCCCAAACTAAGCAGAGCTTGTATTATCGGAACTAATTGCTTGTTAAACTACTTATATGCTTTTTTTTTGTAAATACATACATATTATATATAAAAAACACCCAGATCTGAAACAAAATGATACAAACATGTCATACAAACATTTATTTGTCCCTCAAGAAGGCCTTCGCTCACTGCGCCACAGTGGTCGTCAGAAGTAGCTTTCGGTATTGTTATTTTTTAACATTTTTTTTTTCATAATTTGTCTTACCATCCTAACTCACAAAATTTGTGTTTTTTATGCCGTGCTATATAAATGTTTTTCTTCTTCTTAATAAGTCGTTGAATTTGTGTCGTGTTGTAAATATACGTACCTAATATTGTGATTGATGGTCATGAATTTTATGAAAGAACATGCAAACTCTACCATCCATTTACATGTATGTGATTGGAGGCTACTCCACTGCGCTAATCACAATATTACATATTTACTTCGAAAATGTAAGTAGGTAAATGTTTGTACTACGTACTTGTAAGTTTGTATTGTTAGGTAAGGTACAAGTAAGTACTACACGTAACATTGTTTTGTAGTCGACGATAAAATTGTATGAGCGCCTTGGTTTATTGTAGGTTTTGCATTTTTATATGCATGGCGTATAACGGAATAGGTATAAAGAATATTTTGTGAATCACACGTGAAAATAAGTGATCTTGAGAGAAGTATAAAATATGTATTAATACAACTATGTACAAGAAGGTATATACAAAAAATATAGATGAAACAGCTAGCTTTATAAAGACCGTTGCAAACGATCTATAGATAGGTCAACTGATCCAGGTCAATACCAGACGGATATGTTCCCAAAATGCTGGCTGCATTGCCACGTTGAATGGAAATGCTAATGAGTAGACCCAGATATGAGCCAGCTCTTTGGCCACGCGACGCTTCGACCAGTTGCACTGAAAGAATAGAGAAAAGTAAAAAAGAAGAATATTTTAGAATATTATTACGTCTATATCACGTCGTGAGTTCGTGTTCCCGTCTCACGACCGATCTCGCGTGGTCGCGGACGGTGCTCGTGAGCAAGGACCTCTAAACGTTCAATAAAATGTCAGTAGGAGAATAGTAAAGTACTATGTGGTATAGTCGTAATAATATTATAAAAAGAGTAAAGTAGATATTAATTACTCACAAAAGGTATGTACTTACCTACTCAAATTATTGATATTGTTGAGTCCACTTCGTTTCTAGCACTTATCGCCGAATTATTCACTCAACTCGTACTTATATATTAACTAGCCTCTGCGAACGGCTACATCCACGTGGTAATTATCCGAATAAAAAGTACCTAGCCTATGTGTTATTCTAGGACATTAACGGATTACAAAAGTCAGACATTTTTAATATCCTAATTTTGTCCTATTTGGATAAAATTATGATAGTACTTATATCACAAGTATAGTAACTATACCTGTCATATACCATCCTAATTTTGTCTAAGTCAGCCAAAATTAGGATAGAGGGCAGGTAAAAATGTCTTTGACTTTTCTAATTTTTAAGTAAGATAACGTTTCTTTGGTATAATGTCAGAATCTTCTAAGTAAGTCGCTTTATTTACTATATCGTTGTGGCACATTATCAATCAATCTATCATTTATTTTCCTTCAATAAGGGTTACGATATTTATTTATTTTTGCTAGACAGTACCAGCTATTTCTGCTATATAGACATGCAAAATATTTAACACATAAGTTATGCGCCGATATCATTTTAATTATTATCATCAGCTAGATATAGGCCTTTGCCACCCAACGCTGCAAATAACAATATACTGTGAAGACTCTTCAAGGCTCCATTATATTATTATTACATTATTGGTTCTATTTATCTAACTAGTAAGTACTGTAGCTATTTAAGCTCTTACTAGTCAGCTAAAACATATTCAAGTCGCAGTGCTTTGCATTTTTTGCTTTGTGACAATTGTATAAAAATTAAATAAAGAATAAAAAATAGCGTAGAAAATAGCGATTTCAACCCCGTAAGAGTGTTATAAGCACTGTTTTGATTATTATTTGATGCTTGTTGATAACGTACGAAATATTTTGGAACTTTCACTTGAGACCAAAACTTTCACGATGTCGCTAATATTTAACAAAAATGTCTGTCTCTCTGGTTTAATACGTTTGGTATATATTTTATGGTATCTATAGTATCAAAATATTGTATCGCATAGTATGTGTGTGGATTAATGTATTTAATATGCTTACTGTTCTGTTATGTTTTACTCCTACCTCTCTATGATAACCTCTCTCTCTCTAGCCTCAAAGGTTTGCTGGCAAAATCTGTTTTTAGAGTTGAGCTTTTCGTCTTTAATTACGTCTTATGTGAGTGTTATTTTGTATGTACAATTCTTTTCTCTTACTGATATAATAAAAGCGAAAGTTAGAATGTTTGTTGCTAATATTATTTGTAACGACTAAATCGATTTGGATGAAATTTGGAACAGATATAGTTCGTAGCCTCATATAATTCATAGGTAATTTTTTATCTGGGTACTACATCGGCGAAACTATGGACAGAAGCTTATATAGAATAATAAAATAAATTATGAGTGTGAAAATCTGATCAGTTGCTTATCTATTACAATATATGGCCTTGAATAAAACATTTATCTGAAAATATAGATAATTATAATTCTAAGAATCTTCAAATAACACGATGCTTAATAAAATTGTTTTTATCGTATAAAAATGTTCGTCATGTTCCAAGCCATTATAAAACACATAAGCAAGAATAGGTTCTTGCTTATACAGTACCTACGAGTATATAACTATACTAGCTGTTGCCAGAGGCGATGCATACATGTAGTGGTATTAAAAAAAATCCGTACTCCCATACACACTTTCATCCTCATTTCCCCCCTTAAAATGTGAAATCCAAAAACCTTGAAACGCGTCCGTATTTATTTATAATGAGTAGTTACAATTCTAATTTTCAAGTTCCTATTTAAAAAAAAACGATACTGCTACACAAACTTTCACCCCCACTTTCACCCCTTAAAATATGAAAATTCATGAAACCAGTCACTATTAATATATGCGCAGTAGCTTTATCATGTTTCTAATTTCAAGGAACAAAGACTTTCATACAAATTCCACCCCCTTCCCCCCCCCCCCCCCCCATTAAAGTGGAAATATCAATTTTTTTGCACAGGCTTATGTTATAAAATAAACCTATGTTCCAAATTTCAGCTTTCTAGACACATTAGTTTTGGCTGTGCGTTGATAGATCAGTCGACTGACTGATCTTTCAACGCACAGTCAGTCAGACAAACGATTTTATAAGTATAGATAAGTTAACGTAGGAAAATGCAAGGTGAAAGACTGTACACTTTGATAATATTGATACGATAAATAAGGATGGGGGTTTGAATAGAGGGGAACCACAAGTAGTCGAACGGAAAATGATTTATTGTTGCTAAATAAAATGATAGGTACAAACATATACTAGTTGCGAGAGTTATGGGAAGCACCACGTTTGCAATAAAATTACGTTGACTCAGTTGATCTGTATATTTTGAAATATTTATTATTATAGTATTTAAATAGGCACGAGGGCTAAGCTAATATATGATCGCAAAGTAGCTAACAAGATACATTATCCAAATATATATTTGAGCAGTAAGTACAGTAATTTATAGACTCCATAGCATATTCCCTGTATTTCCTAGCCTGTTGCAAAAGAATAAAAAAATACAGACTCAGGTACTTAAATGCTTTTTTTGTTAAAACATCCCAGTATGGTAATAAAAATAAAGAAACAGAGATAACTACTTATTTTTAAATTACTTTACCACTTTGGTAACATGTACGTCACAAAATAACTCATTTGACCACAAATGCAGTGGAATATTTAGCGGTAATCGAAATATTCCGCTACAGGTCGCTGATACGCAGGGTGCAATCTGGTTCAACCACCGCGCCGCCCACCTTATTTCTTGTCTCTGCTAAAATTAGCAAAGCCTGAGTCACCAGAGTGCAGGGCCATGTTATTTTAGGTGGATGGACCGATATCAAAACCAAAGGTTGCCAAAAAAATTAACAGCGATCAAAAATCCATATCCTACTTCAAATCATCGGCAAACATTGTATCAGATGATTGTGGGACATCCTTGAAATGTCAATACGCACCTAGGCTCCGTTCACTTAGATGACGCTCTACTTTTGGATCATTGAATATTATTTCTTCTCGTGGCATAGAAAAAAAAATTAGGATCCCTACCTAATTTTTTTTTTCTATGCCACTTCTAATCACAGTTTTGTCCTGGTTGCAAAATTTTAATAATTAGGAGTGTATGTCCATATAACCATTTTCATGCAGCATCGTATCTACGTCCCTTCAGATACATAAAATGAATTACGAAAAGCCCGGAAAGTCTAGATACTTGGGTATCTGATTTTCCAAACTTTCGTAGCCGTGCTACGAAATTACTTTTAGGACGTCTCTTGATGATTGTTATTCTTAACTCGAATAACGTTGAAGAATCTCACGTTTTAAAATCCCTAACAAACGTAGAAATGTAGGTACCTATTGTTACTTTGCCCCTTGTTGATACAGCCAGGTGGTACTAAAGACAAACATTTCAAAGTATGAGCAAACAAGTATTCATTACATCCTGTCCTGCTAAAAATCTTGATTCTTTGAATTTGTTTTAGAGTTTCGTTCTTTAGAAGGAACAAAAATGTAACCCATATTTTAGTTAAATATAGTAAAGTAAATCTTTATTGCAACAACTGTGTACAAAAGTGGTAGGTATTGTTTTAAAAAGTTCCAACAGCTTGCCCGTTTCGGACATACAATAACTAATCTTAAATCTAATGAAACTAAGGTTGGAATTTTCCTAATAATTATGAAGAAAACTATAAAACTACCTTACCAAAAATCAAATCTACTCTGCTAACTGTTTAATATAATTATATAATTTAAAACATGTTAAGCTGTCGTCTTCGCAAAATACTCATCTAAGCTATAGAAAACATTTGATAGGAGCCATTTTTTTAAACTCTTTTGAAATTGGAGATCACCAAGCGAGTTAATGATCAGTTTTAATGCGTTGTAGATTCTTATTGTAGTGTAAAAAGGAACTTTTATGAAATATTGACTTGGGGTAATAATGTGTTGTATTTATATTATTGACGTTGACAACTTGCACGGCTAGATTTAACTTCAAAAAAGTAATTATGGTGTTCTTTTATACAAATAAACATATTTCGTACACGTTAATGTTAAGAAATTATATTTGAAAATATTTCTCAGAGTCAGTGCTATGGAGATTGTAAATAATTCACCTCTATTTTCGATATTACCTAATCATAAGTGCTAAAGTTTTGTTTTTCCTAAATTGTATATAGAGTGTTTTATCAATATTTAACTTGAGATTTATATTTTCTAACCAACAAATCATCGTATCTAATGTTCTATTTACTTCAAGTTCAAAATATTTTAAAGATTATTGTTAGGTATGAAATTAGTAGCATCATCAGCGAACATAACTGATAGATGATTTGTAATATTTGGCAACTCATTTATGTATACTAAGAATAACAATGGACCAAGAATGCTATCTTATGGAACTCCTAATATAATTTTGTCTAACTGTGATTTGACTTGTTCTATTGTTTTAGTGCGACGATTGTAAGCTTCTAAATTCTCTCATTCTGTTTTCCGTCAGTATAGATAGATATCAAGTTAAAGTGAAAACCAATTACCTTCACATTAGTTGAGCTACGAGTATCTATAGATCGTTTGAAACAGTCTGAATATGGCTTAACCGTTTTATTTTGTAGTTTACATACCTAACTTTTATTATTTAGTCATAATTTTGACTCCTCTACCAAATTTCTTATTTTGGAGGGACATTTTGTTATGGAAAAGATTCAATATAAAACAAATGACTAATGCCGAAACATTGGTACGGGTCCCTCAGACGTGATTTTTTTCTACTAACGTTTTTTTTATTGAAAATCAATTGACCTTCACACTCGCCTCGTCTGCTGTCCAGTATTACCTATCGACAATTGTTAAACAGTCAGACAGCTTTCGGTTCGCTTTCTTCGACGCGATCATTATGTTGTTACAAAAGTTCATTGACATTTTTACTTTCGTTTCTTCGTGTGCGGATTATTTGCGTGTCTCCGCACAAGATTTTACAAGCTTATTGGGTTACCCTGATTCGTCTTTGTGGCTACTCTAAAACCGCATTTTTTCTCAGAGGTCACTGTTTCTACTTTTTACCTTTAGTTTAAGGTACAGCTACCTCTAAAGTAAGCCCTAGGTTTGGTCTATAAAACGTTTTTCATTTGTTTCAGGTAAAGAACTAAAGCCACTGAAGATGAATCTATAAAGTCTGTAGATAACGCAACGCAAAATAGCGCAGGTGTTAAAACTTTAGGTACATAGAATTGTTTTGACTAAGCGCACAATGACGTCAAATGTCGAGGTGACCGTCGACAGTAATATGAACAAGACTTCAAACAATACTCAGAAAATTGAGGTGAGTTTTTTTCGGCTCTAACTGTGCTATGTTCTATGGCCGAAGTTACATCTTTTTTTGAAGTCGATTGATAATAATTAAATCGGAATATTCCCAAGTTTACAGTTTCTGTGAGCCTCACGTGCCCACTTTATTTTGCTTACTTTCGAATAAAAAATAAAAGTTAAATGGCCCACAATAAAGTCTAGTCTTAGGCTAGTGATTCCATATGATGATGATGTTTTTTAAATTTTACGGAAATAGCAATTCCTCAATAATTAATCTTCTATGGGACTACCTCGGGATCATTCTCTCTAAAACAACAAAAGAATCATCAAAATCGGTGAACAATGGCGAAGAGATAGGTAACAAACATACATGATAAAAAAATACAGCTGAATTGAGAACCTCCTCCTTTTTTTGATGTCTGTTTTTTCAACAGACTTCAAAAAAAGAAGTTTCTCAGTTCGTACACGCGACCGTACTTCCCATGATGTTTATACTCGGATCCATACTCGGTACGCAGATCTGTGATAATACCAAGTAGGGGTCGTCCAAACATATATTTGGCACATGCCCGCGTTTTGCAATTAGTTAGTATTCCACGTGACAACTTGCACTTCGAATTTTAGGTTCTAGGGCATACCGTTTTTCTTTAACGTGTTGAGCACGTTTTGTTAGTATACAATAAGTGGTATAACATTAAAATTACGACCAAAATTACCTTGAACAGTTAATATGATTATCGTTATCTTACAAAAATAGCAGGTTTGATGCTATTTTAATTAAGTTTATGTTTTAAAGTTATTTACAAACAAAGTTTATGTGGTTCAGCCCTCTCGATATGAATTTACTTCACAATCTTTCAGTCTGCGGCAATTTTTTTAACATTAATCTTAGGTCAAGTAGGAATAATTACTTTGGCCTTATTTATAAATTCCTAAACATTATCTTATATTCCCCGCAGAAACAATATTTTTGTTTGTATCTAATCTAATCACCTTCGATAAACTTGTGTTCTGTTGCCACTCGTATTTAAAAGTTATCGGTAGTTCGTTAGAATAGTGGACACACTGAGGTGAGTTACAATATCTATGATCGCCCAGAATCAGTGCGCGTTTACCAATAATTAAACGTTAAACTTCAAATTCAAATTCAAATTATTTATTTGTAAACACAGGTAATTGGAGTTTTTACAGAGTATTTTTGTGCACTGTGATTTGCCCTTAGGCGTACAAAATCTTAACTTTAATTTAATAATTAATCTATCCTATCCTATCTTAATATCATGCAAAAAAGATTAATTTACAATATAATTAAAATAATGTCGAATAATCAAACGATAAAATATGTGTAATGTCAAAATAACAGTAATGTAGTCATTGTGGTCAAAAAATTATTTCATTGAATAAAATGTCTTGTCTATCAGATAATTAAAAAGTTTTGTCTTAAAAGTTATAAAATCATAGCATTTTCTAATGTCAGATGGTAATTTATTGTATATTTTGGAGGACATTACAAAAACACTGTTGTTATAAAGCGTCGTTGTGACGTGGCTCCTAAGTTGTAAAGAGTCACATCTTCGTGCACTTGTTACATACGGAAATGCATACGTATGGCGTTTAATGTATAACTCAGTTTCATAAATGTATATTGATGTGTTAGTAAATTTAGTTTTTTGAAGTACGGTTTGCAGCACTCTCTTTTTTTCAAGCCACATATTGCTCTAATGCAGCTTTTTTGAGCAATAAATAACCGATCGATCTTGACAGTATTTCCCCAAAAAATTATACCATACCTAAGCCTTGAGACAACATTGTATATTTTGGAGGACATTACAAAAACACTGTTGTTATAAAGCGTCGTTGTGACGTGGCTCCTAAGTTGTAAAGAGTCACATCTTCGTGCATTTGTTACATACGGAAATGCATACGTATGGCGTTTAATGTATAACTCAGTTTCATAAATGTATATTGATGTGTTAGTAAATTTAGTTTTTTGAAGTACGGTTTGCAGCTCTTTCTTTTTTTCAAGCCACATATTGCTCTAATGCAGCTTTTTTGAGCAATAAATAACCGATCGATCTTGACAGTATTTCCCCAAAAAATTATACCATACCTAAGCCTTGAGACAACATTACCATGGTATGCTGCAATTACGGCTTTTGGGTTGACTACTTTTCTAAGCTGACGTAAAGCATAAGCAGATTGGGCTACTTTACTATGTACAAATTGTATATGTGATTGCCGTTTCATATTTTTGTCAATAAACAGTCCGAGAAATTTCTTAGTTACAGTTTCACATAAGTACCTCTTTACCATCATAAATAACTTTAGTCGGTAGTTCTTCACTTAGTGTCTGTTTAAATTTCATTAGTTTGGGAATTTTCACGTACTGCACTATCGGTGAAGGCACCGACTAAGTTTCGACTCATCGCGCCGTGCGCGACGCGTAAGGAGAAAGTCGCAACCACTCACCCTGATGAAGACTCTCGGAATGAGTCGAAACTTAGTCGGTGCCTTCACCGATAGTGCAGTACGTGAAAATTACCGTTTTTACAATATGATTTTTTTCTTATTTTTCTCAGACAGCATATAAAAAATTTCATCAATTTTTTTATTAAATAAGTCAAAATGACAGACCTTATATTTAGTAGCTCTATACATGGACAAAATTATGATTTTATGGTCAATTAACTCTATCGCACAGGTCTCCAAAATGTTCGGTACGTTGAATTTATTTATAATATTATCAAGACCTTTAAAATTCAGACCATTTCTTACTAAAATACAGGATCCTCCGTTTCTACTGTTCCTTGCATACAGAGATGCTAGAGTGAAATTGGGAATTGTCAAGAAATGTACATAATCTGGTTTCATATTGTGTTCTGTTATGCACAAAACGTCCACCTGTCTACCCATTTCCGCAATGTCATCAAGGCTTACCGTTAAAATGTCCGATTTTGTAATAAGTCCGTTTATATTTTGATGTAATATGAAAATGTTGTTAGTCACGAAAAAATTCTACATCACTAGAGTCGGTGTTAACATAATTTTGGACGGTCAGGGAGTTACTTGCGTCAGGTATGTCATGCTCTGTCTGTGTGCTCTGATCAGTTAAAGTAGCTACCGTTTGAGTTCCGACGTCTACAGTGTTGACAGGCATTATTTTCATTTGCATTTGGCACATCTTATATCTACTACGGTTAGACAATCGAATAACATCCTATAAAATAGTACGGCATAGATTTATTGTATAATAACGCCGGCTTGGTTTAGAGCGAGCATAGTCCATATCCAAGAAGACAGCATTTTTAAATTGACTACATATAAATTTCGCCTCATAGTTCAATTTACTCTCATTAAGATGGTGATTGAAGGAAGTTTCGCAGACAATAACATTTGTGTTTTGCATTTGTGACAGCCATGATGCAAAAACATAGCGCATTGAAAAGAGGTTCATATCGTTTCTAAAACCTATCAATATAACATAGTAATTAAAATTCAATTTACTTAGTTCTGATTTACAGGAAGATAAAATGTCAGCTAATGTAGCCCCTTGATTTAAGGAAACTGAAAACCTCGTATTGTGTTCCTAGTAGTTCTTGCAATGTTTGTTGTAACCTTGTCCTTGCTGATCAGCCAGAATAATTACCTTGTTTGTACCCTGTTTTCTGTAGTATTTTTGTTTAAATAAGAGTAGTAAGTAACTTGTCGATTTTCTGTACTTGATTTTATTGGTACCTGTGGCGGTTTCTGTTGGTGATTTTTTCTCTATGTTTTTATTGGTACTAGTGGCGCTCTCTGTTGGAGATTCCCTATTCGTTTCTCTTTTTTCCTTCTGTTGAGATTCCCTCCTCTCGTCTGTGCTGGCTGGCAAGTAATGATAGCGTTTGGTTGTTATGAAGTTGATGAGCAGAAATCGTTTTTTTTGTACTGTTTCAATAACCTCCTGACTTGTTTCGAAAGTAGAGTTTGAAACTGACGCGGGCAGTGTTGTGGATTAAGCACCTTTTTTCAGATGGTGTAGATGTAGTTTTGCATAGGAGAGTCAGCTGTTGAATTTTTGATCTATAATCGGTGATTTTTTTGGTTTGCTTGTATTTTTCGGATAACCGTGTTTCAATCTCTCGATGAGCAGAAGCTAATTCTGTTTCCATCTTATTTAGCTTTAGTTTGATCTCGTCGGAGTTTTCTATATTGCAGGAAGTCAACTCCGGACAGCTTCTGCGTAGTGTACAGTCAGTATGCTGCAACTGTTGGTCAATTCGATCGTCGTTTTCGTTTTCTGAGAGCATGCTGAAAGTATTATTCGTGGAGATGTTAATAACATGAGTTTCGAGTTCTGTGTCACCGTCACATAAAGCTGTTGATTTGTTGCTTATGAGGGAACTTCAAGGGATTAATCTTAAGGGATCCAAAAGGAAACTTATAATTTGGATTAAAGTTGCCGATTAGCTGCGCGGTAGTCACAAGGACACTAAGGGCATGGCGCAACCAAACGCCTGAATTCAGGATGGCATGTATAAACTCGCACTGAATCCGACCGTGTCAGTTCTAAATGATGCAAGAAGCCCCCCATACGAACTTTTAAAAGTAGTAGAGCTCCTTGTGAAGAGCTCGTCCAGGGAAGTACTACCACCATAACTATTTATGCTGCTAAGCTTGTATTGATGTTTTCCAGTTTGAAGGCTATCTATGGGTGCCGGTGAAGGTACAGGCACATAAGACTTTTCACCCGTTATGCCTCAGGGTCGGCAACGCGCAACTCTGATGTTGTAAGCGTCCATAAATTTTCGGTAGCCGCTTACCAACAGATGGGTTGGTTGGTTGGATGGGTTGGATGACTTGTTTGCCTTTTAAGTTGTATAAAAAAAACATATCGTTTCTTTCAGTTGAAATTTAAGGACATAGATTTGGAGAAAAATTCAGCGAGTCCTTCTTTTAAGTTTCCGTGGAGTAAAGTGATAGTGATGATTCTGGCTCTGGGCGTGCTGGTGGGTGCGTGCTCCGTTGCCTGGGTGTTCCAAGACTGGCAGGCTAGCTTGCTGGTGCTGGCCATTCTTGTAGTTGTGTACCTTATCGCATTCTATTGGAGATGGATCTGGATCGCTATCAGGACGGCTCCTAGGGATTTCTCGTAAGTAGCTTAATAGCCAATCAATTATTCATACACATAAAATAGAAATAAACAATTTTTCTTTTGTCTAAGAACACCACTTTGCGCGTATATAGGCAGATAGATAAATAAGCTACATCCAAACGAGGCTAATTAGGTAGGGTAAGTTCCTCTACTCATTCAGAAGGCACACAATATTTATTAGTAGTTAAATAAGTAGAAGAACCTAAATAGATTAGTAGAACCCGGAAATAGATAGGGCAGATCAGTTGATTACATAGATTTACATAAGGAATTAGGAATCCTAATATATTTTTTTTTATTAATTTTTACCTCAATGTAACCCAGCTAGGTAGGCACCAATAAATTACCATTACTAATTTCACACATCACAGAATTATCTAGCCCCAAAGTAAGCAGAGCTTGTGTTATGGGAACTAAATAACTGTTATATACTTTTTTTAATACATTCATATTATATATAGAAAACACCCAGACCCGAGGCTAATATTTGCAGTTCATACAACATTTGTCTCGCGGCGGGAATCGAACCCGCAACCTTCTGCGTCTCAGGCGGGCCTTCGCCCACTGCGCCACATAGGTCGTCAAAAATTATGTTTATGGAATAAATTGGACCATGCCAATGAAGACGGGGAAGCTAATTTTTTTTTTCCCAACAGGGCGTTGTACTGCTACATTAAAATCCTATTACTCACTAAGAAATTCACAAGCAAGAATTGGTCGATGCCCGACATCTTCCATCAGTTAGTCAAGAAACATCCAAACAAGGCCTGTTTCCTATTTGAAGATGAGATATGGACTTTCGAACAGGTATTTTATCTGTTTAACGTAATGATGATAAAAAAAATATCTGGAAGGTATTTAGCGATAAGATCATATTGTACTTTGTAATTGTTTTCAATTCATTTGTTTTGAATTTTGTAATTATTAGAAGTATACCTAAGTAAATATATTATCTATCGCACTTTTCAAGAAACAAGTACCTAGCTACATTGAGTGAAATTCTAGAAAGAGAACACATGTGAAAAAATTATATACTTATGGTGAAGTCCCTTCACCAATCTGCCAGTCATGTGGCTCAGCGATGTTGCACAAACTACACTAGATCCAAATCAATCCTCATTCGTCAGGTGGAACAGTTCAGCCTCCGTGTGTCAGCCCTCCTGAAAGCCAAAGGCGTGAAGCGCGGTGACACAGTCGGCGTGATGTTGAACAACTGCCCCGAGCTCCCTTCGATCTGGATCGGGGCTGCACGCGTCGGTGCCGTCTGTCCCCTCATCAACACCAATCAGACTGGCAATAGTTTGCTGCATTCTGTAAACATCGCGAAGTGTGATGTCGTCATATATGGACAGGAGTTCCAGAATGGTAAGTCGACTCACGTTTTCTGAACCTCACCTTTGTTTTATCATCTGACACTATGGATAGATTATCTCATATTATAATGTGGGCTGGAGTTTGACGTAGCGCCTCATATCAGATTCCGTATTGGTTTTCAAAGTGACTTAAGTGAGTGAGTAATGGTCTGAATCAAAATTCATAAGTCAAAGCTTCAGTCGCAAAAAACACCTTGTTCTAGTAAGGTCAGTTTTACTAAGGAAACATCAAACTACAGAATCATAAATACAAATCATAGGTAATTAAGTCTGCTCAAAGTATAACATAGATTACGCACATAAACAAAAAAATCGAACGACCTTCTCATTTAATCGCTATACAAAACTTTAATATTTAAAAAATACTGTTTGTATCGAAGAGATCAAACCATAAAACCACCTATTGTGCAATAATTATGGCACGTTTTTGTTTATTGCGTTTTTTTTTTATAGTATAGAATATTCATTTAAAAGAAACGCGTAAAAGTAAAATATAGGTCTACTTATAACGGTATTTGTGTCGATACGATATTTACCTTCACTTTGTACTGGTTTGGAACTTGAAATTATACCAACCAAAGAACCGGTTGATCTCAAAGTGTTTCTTAAAAGTTACCATGACTTTCAAGAAAATCAAAGTCCCTGTAGTATGTAAATGAGATATCAAAAGGTATATTACAATTATGTAATTGCTGTAACAAGTTATTGTTAAAATACATTGTTAAATGTATTTTGATTGAGAATTAATTTGGTAAACAGAGTCAGTCATACCTAATGCTTACCAAGTTATTCAAGGCTTCAGCGAGAAATAGAGTCTTTACAGTTATATTAGTAGTAGGGTAGGATACATAAAAATGCAATATTTTTGACGACTTTCAAATGCTAGTTGATTTAAAAAAAATAAGAATTACATTTTTTCATACAACTATGTACAAGTAGGTATATACAAAAATACAGATGAAACAACTAGCTATCTAAAGACCGTTGCAAACGATCTATAGATAGCTCAACTGGTCCAGATCACTACCAGACGGAAGCGACATTTAGCGTCACTAGTAGTTTATTAGTAGTCGATTATTAATAATGAATACCATGTTTTATTGGCCTGAAAAAAATAAACAGCTGTACCTTTAATTTACGTCGCTTAAAGCTCGATAAATTAATTTAATAGGTGTGTTGTGGAATATACAATTGGGTTCTTTTCAATGATAATGTCTTGTGCGAAGTCTTTGACGTCAGCTCGGTCACACACTCGGGTAAATTGATAGTTTGGAGAAGTTCACACGTTGCCCGTTATATCGTGAGATGCTTAGGAATGTATTTAATGAAATATGTGCTCATTTTGTTACTTTAAGGCCTATTTTTTTGGATATATGAGCCTAGTAAGTACTCTCATTATTATTCAGAGGACAGAATAGTGTCATGTAGGTAAATATGTTCTATTCTGTGATTGAGAAAGATAATAAAAATGTGTAAATAAAGTTCACCTGCCTGAAATTCACTTAGTGAATTTAGTGAATAGCTAGTCAGGTAATATTTTCAAACATATCCGACATGTCTTGGTACCTGTGATCACCCACATTATGTAATATATCCAATTGCTATAGCAATTGGAACTTTCCCTGACTATTTGAAAAAAAAAATGTTGCATATCCTATAATGTTTATAAGGCAGAGGCAGCGTCAAAAACAGTCTCAGCCCTTGGTCCACCTAAACTATCGACCCATTTAAATCTTGCCTTCCTTATCTAAAATACTGGAAAAAAATTTGAGTTAAAGTCAAAGTCAAAATTCATTTAGTCATTAAAATCACAAGAATCACTTTGAAACATCAATTTTGTCTACTGCCAAGAAAACAAGGCATGTTATTCTTTTCAATGATACTTTTACAAAACAATAGGTACCTACATTTTTATCGACTTGGAGCATTTTCAATCATCAAAATAATCCGATATTTATCTTTGTCGTTTTATAGAGTTTTTGTTTAATTGCGTTTTTAAATTTGTTAATTGATATTTTTTTTATATCTCTTGGGAGTTTATTATACAATTGATCATGCATTTTAATGAAAAACTTTAATGTAGAGACAGATCACATAAGCACTATACCGACACACATACCCTCACATACACGCACGCCCACTCCCACATCCACACAAACACATCCCCACGTACACTAAACACACCCCCAAACCCTCTCACATACATAACACTCAGTTAAGCCAGCTCATGTAGATGTTACTTCGGACTAATCGGCTAGCTCCAATTATTAAAATATAATACCTACCTAAGTTTGTATTATGACAACACGCCTGTCTAACTTTATTAGTAACCACCAACCTTTACCGGTCGGTAAAGGCTCTGCTACGTGTTAGCAAGGACAGGCCAGTGAGGATTTAAACTTGCCTTTGACATACAGTTTTCACACTAGTTTGGGGGATGGTGGACAGCCAAGCTACATCGCTGGTAGGCAGGTAGTTTTTAGTCTTAGTATAGGAAATGGTTGTCTGGAACAAATCACTGTTTGCGATAAGACCACCTATTGTAGGACCAATGTTAATATTTTTGTTTAGTGCATAATATGTCCTCAATAAAGTATTATTATTATCTTATCTGATAAAGTAATCATTAGAAATCAATCCGAACTTCGAAAATTTTTCGTAGGCATTGCTAAACTTTATTCATACAAACAAGATAAAAGGACAAAACGAAATTATAAGGTGCAAGCCACATAGAAATGACAGCTGGCAATATCCAAAGTAAAAGTAAATATTCCCAAAAAATAAATAGAAACCCCGAAAGTATTAAAATTTTAGTCATTAGAGTTTGTTCAAATGACCCGTATAGAAACATTATTCTACTGACCTTTTATAATTCCACAGCTCACCTACCTAATTACTGTGCAAGAGAAGTATCAAATTAAACAGTCTAACATTTATCTATGACATCGTTCTACTTGAGAGACAGACATGCGAGTAAATTAACATTGCATAATACAAATTGGTAGGCTACATTAATTTATTTGAATTGTAAATAGCTCTACATTACTGGCTTGTTACTATGTACTGTTGTGGCAAATTGTAAAAAAGAGAACTAAGAAAAGTCAAAGTCAAAGTCAAAATTCATTTATTCAATAAAATCACAAGGACCACTTTGAAACGTCGGTTATTAAAATGTAAATGTATTAGACCTGACTAATACATTTTAATCTGGGGCAATGCATTAGCATTTTCATTCAGAGGGCCAATGCAACCAGCATTTTGGGGTCGCTTCCATCTGTGATATTTCGGTAGTGATATTACGTTAAATCGTCTTACTGAGGCCTTTATTCATGATTTTTCTGTGACCGATTTTGATGCGGTTTTTGCAATC
The DNA here is from genome assembly GCA_958496245.1 of Perizoma flavofasciatum. Lineage (NCBI taxonomy): Eukaryota > Metazoa > Arthropoda > Insecta > Lepidoptera > Geometridae > Perizoma > Perizoma flavofasciatum. Next base: position 5,618,809 of record OY292421.1, read on the forward strand.
GTACCAAGGTAAGGAACCGGTTGGTTCCTTTTTATTTTTACACGGACGAAGCCTACAAATTGACAATGTAATTTCAGTGTTCCAAGAAGTATCAAAAGAACTGGACCCTTCGATCAAGCTGTTCATGTTCACACGTCGCCCGCTAAATACATCAGACTCAGTGAAAGTGGTGGACTCTCCCAATGACTTCACGGCCTTGCTGGAGACCACGCCACCTGCGCCCTGGACCCTGTCTGATGGAGAAGGCTTTAATGGAAAGCTGCTGTATATTTACACGTCAGGAACTACTGGTTTGCCTAAGGCAGCTGTTATTTCTTCTTCAAGGTGAGTGACAAAGAAACCTCGTCTATCTGTGACTCGATTATTAACTGCCACGTACAGCAGTGATCTTTTACCACGATTTTCTCTTTTTACTCGCGATGAAAGGAGCCCATGTATGCGTTTACCATCTGATGTTGTTTATTTGTGTTAAAATGTGTTTTATTTTGCAATCGGTATTTATTACTTTAAGGGTGTTTTTTTGGTTTCATCGCTACAACTTACTGTAAAAAGCGACAGGACATACGTCGGGGATTTTAAAATTCCGTTAAATTCAAGTTTTTTTTCTTCTGTAGGTCCCTAGCGAGATGACATCGTTATAATTATACCACAGTTCAATAAATCGTTTGAGTTCCTCGTATCTATGGAACAGCATGATATGCGCACTATCGTGAGAAAAGTTTTCTCACGATAGTGCGCATATCATCGAAGTGACTATAGGAAACACGATAGGTATATTACTCGTATATATTTTAACCTAAAGATAGAATTAACGATATAATAGATAAACAAATATTTACAACAATTATAATGGTTGTTAACGTAGAATCGAGTATTGCAGAAGTATTATTTACATGTGTTAGGTTGTTAGAATTCCCACTATAGTGTATTTTACTATCTTGTGTTTCGTACGCGTGCTACGAACATTTAACCTATTTTCTAGGATTTCAACATTGTTAACATTTCAGGATGGTGTTTATGGCATCAGGTATTCACTACCTCGGTGGTCTTCGTAAGAGTGATGTAATTTACTGTCCCATGCCGCTGTACCATTCAGCCGGTGGTTGCATCACGATGGGCCAATCTTTCATATTCGGCTGCACTGTCGCTATACGGGCCAAATTCTCTGCGTCCTCCTACTTCCCCGACTGCATCAAGTTTAATGCTACGGTAAGAGGCACTGATAAAGCGTGTCATGCTCGCCACCACAGATTAGTAAAATATGTAGACACTCTCAGTAGGACCAGTTGCCAAATTTTGGTTGACGAATAGAACTCTTAGTCTGACCGATGTCGAAAGTGACAGGAAATAGGATAATGGGACTGAAATGGTTGAATAGATGGACTGCAAAACGTGGTAATGAATACATGGAGCGAATTATTTGAAATGAGCAAATTTTTTTTAGAGTGTAGCGTTAAGGTCAAGATAGTAATTATAATTACGTAGGTAAACACGTTTCAAAATCGTAAATCATTCATTGCGTCTGTGATGACTGGGACCAGAATTTACAAGGTTGTTTGTAATATTTTTATTTGATTTTATATTTCATGGCTTATAGTGACGTCCATAACCAGTTTTGATTTTGACACATTAACATAATCCCTATGTATCTTTTCTGCCCAAATGAAATAATCCTTTGTTGTTCAACCGTTCTCTTCCCTTTATCAGACGACACATAATAATATCTGTATATACGTACGTGGGCTAGGCAGGCCGAGCACCAAAAACAATTCGTTAGGAATTTGAGTCGTATCATGCTTGAAACTTGAAAGCTAGAAAGAAAACAATCCAACGTTGTATCGTTTTTCATTGCGTTAGAAGAAATAGAGATATCATATTCAAACTCAGCTTTCTTCTAACAGATTCTACGATGTGAATCTCGGATCATTGTTTCATTCATATTGCAAACTCCCACATAGATAAAATCTGGATAGGACTCGTATATGTATGTCTGTGAGGCGAGTGAAAGGTGAAACCACAACGAATGCAGACATCGAAGTATTCAAGAGCAGTCATAATTTCTGCGAGAGAAAGCGATTTGTTATTGGCTTGTGCATGAATTGACCATTTATTACTAACGTTTTGCATAGTCACTTTGTGCATCCAAGGAGCTTTATTTGCAGCTTTCACGATACTGGGTTTTTACCAACGTATCGGTTACTGTGTCTTTTTCAGGAGCAAAATACCGAATCACAGAAAAGTTCAGATAAAGGAACCCTACTCTTGCGTCATGCAAGTGGGCCGTTGAACAATAGAGCAAAATTTAAAACTAAAATTTGGACGCGACAGAATTTTGAAAACACAGTTTTTTTAACTGTTTTCAAGCTTAGTTTATGTATAGTGTGTATGTATTTACAAAAAAAAACATGTAAATAATTTAACAGTCATTTAGTTCCCCTAATAAGCTCTTATTAGTGTGGGCACAGATATTATAATACGTTTGGGGCTAGATGATGCTGTGTGAAAAATGACCATTATTTATTATTATTATAATTAATGACATATAAAATGGCTCTTTTTGATAAAAAGAGCCATTTTATATGTTGACCACTATAATTCACAAATGAGTAAGGGAAGTGATTTTTCGATCTGCTGAGGTAAAATCATAATCCAGCTATTTGTTTCTTTGCAGGCAGCTCATTACATCGGCGAGATGTGCCGGTATATCCTGGCGGCTCCGCAAGCCGTGACAGACAAGCAACATAAAGTGCGCACTGTTTATGGAAATGGCATGAGACCCACGGTTAGTATCTACACATATCTTCTTACAAAAAATCTATATGAGCGCGCTCAAGAGGTGACGCGACGCACATGTTAGGGTCTTGAAGCTAAGTAAGATATGGTTAAACAATTTTTGGTTGGCCCTTCTCACCAAACTACTTGCTTAACTTATTATGCTTCTAGAACACAAAAAAAGGTACACAATTAAGGGTAACTTTCCTGGTTTGAATCAAAAACCTTTACGTGATTAATAGATTTGCTCAGTTATAGCCTACACACAGAGAGAGTATGATGCAAAAATACATCCTTGATTTAACATGTACTGGGAGGTACGAAAAGACGTTACTCTTAATTTTTTTGAGAGCTATTTGAGCTTTGATAATTGTGAAAACTCATTTTACAGTAGAGTAGGTGTGTGTTAAGAAACACATACATATATTGTACTTCAAATTTTATCGCAAAATACGTTAAACTGACAAAAAAATCGCGTTGCGCCACACAGACAGACAGTTGGACAGAGGTACATGGCAAAACTAAAGGGTTCTCTCTTTTTTCACTATTTGACTTCGGAACTCTGAAAAGGAACGTATTCCTAGTGACGCCCAGTTGCAAGTTTTGGAAACATTATGTACTATTTTCACCACTCAAATGATTTTTACCACAATATGTTTCAGATTTGGACTGAATTCGTGAAACGGTTCAATATCAAAAAGGTCGTTGAATTCTACGGAGCCACAGAAGGAAACGCAAATATCGGTGAGTCGCAACTATTGCAATTATAATGATCAGAAATTGGTAAAAGGCATTTTAAAGTGCAAAAGTTCGGTACCTATTTTTAGAATAGCAACAAAGGAACTAACTTAGATTAAAAAGTTTACTCAATTTAATGAACTTTGGACTGACTGCCAGCAGTCCAAAGTTCATTCAACTTGCGGCCGGCTGGTCCAATGTATCATTGCGGACCTTTCGTACTAACATTTAAACATCCTTTAATTAAATCGGCTCTTATGCTTTCAGTATAACGCTGTAGCCAGCCCAGTCCTTAATTAAATCATTTACTCAACTGATTTTGAATTTGAATATTTTGAATAAAATACTTAATAATTGAATAAATTGTTAATTCAATAGTTTATTTGAACGAAACATTGTCTGACTGGCTGCGGTGTGGTTGCAAACTTGATGGTGTTGCACCCAAATAAAAATAACTATCAAACAACATCTCATCCTATTTTAAAGTACAAAGGGCGGCATTATCACATAGAAGCAATCTCAGATAACCTGTGAATTATCAAGAGGATAATTGGTGTTGGTTATTCATTGATTTATCTATGTTTGAACTATTTGATATTTTCTAACAACTGTTCGCTGTTTAAGAAATAAAATAAATTAAAAATGATTTCTGAATAGGAACTCAATATTCAGGAAATCCTGAATATTTTGTTTTACTAAAATCATAATCACCACCACGTTTATTTATCCTACTTCCTACCAATATAATAAATGCGAAAGTCATGTTTGTTACTACGTATCTCCGTAACTACTAAACCAGTTTTGATGAAATTTGGAATGTAGGTAGATTAGATTCTAGAATAATACATAGGCTAATCTAATTTTCGAAAATCAACCCCTAAGGGAGTTTAACAGGGTGGTAAATTTTGTATGGAAATTTTTTATTTCTTGGTTCGATTCGCTCAAAACTCGGTACAAATAAACTTTAAAAGAAATAACAATTTTATTTTTTATTTTTTTTAATTCCCCCTTGGGGGTGTGTAATTGAGTTCTAAACTTTGTATGGAAAATTGTTATCCTTGGTTTGATTCACTTAAAACTCGGTTTAAATAAACTATAAAGTAAATTATAAATTACATATTTTTTATTTTTACAAAACTACCCCTAAGGGGTGTGCAATAAAGTTTTGAAATTTGTATGGAAAAAAATATTCTCTGGTTCGATTCACTCAAAAGGTGGTGGACATAGTTTGAAGCCTGGAGACGGTCATACGCTACTTTTATCAACAAATCACGCGGGCGAGGCTGCGGGCAGAAACTAGTAGCTTATAAATTGAACGTAAGGACTCTATTTCCTCGACTCACTTTCTTTTACCATATTCCAGTGAACATCGACAATAAACCTGGTGCAATCGGGTTCATCTCCAGAATCATATCGGTAGTTTATCCCATTGCCATCCTAAAAGTGGACCAAGAGACGGGAGAACCAATTAGAAACTCGAAAGGATTGTGTCAGGTAACAGTTCCATTCCAGGATTTGCTAATACAGATACAAATACTTAATCATTAGTAAACATCCTTTATTGACAAAAATATATGGATGAAACAGGACCTTATCTAAGGACCGTTGTCCTTAGATAAGGTCCGATCTATGGATAGCTCAACTGATCCAGATCACTAGGTACCAGACGGAAGCGTTCCCAAAATGCTGGCTGCATTTCCACGCTGAATGGCAATGCTAAGGAACATTGACCCAGATAAGAGTGCCATCAAGGTAGTTATAAATATTTGGAAATGGATAGAGTTTTAAATGCCCCCAGTTTCCCATTTCCGAAGATTTCCGAACCGCATAAGGTCAAAGAGTGTTTTTCTTGATTTACAGCTAGCAAAACCCAACGAGCCTGGAGTTTTCATAGGGAAGATCAAGCCGAACAACCCCTCGCGAGCATACCTCGGCTACGTGGACAAGGGGGCTTCAGAAAAGAAGATCGTTAGAGACGTGTTTACTTATGGAGATTCTGCCTTCATATCAGGTAATGGAAACTGAACATGCCAAACTTAATCTAGGTAGACTTAAGCATAAATTATTTATAGTTTTTAATGGTTTTTTTTCCAAAATATCTAAGTAAACTTAAGCATAGATTATTAATAAATTTCAATGGAAATTTGCCCAAAATATTTAAGTATACAAATCAAACTAAGAAACAAATACGCTCACGACTATATTTCCTATGATGGACATGATCGTCAGAAACATACTCTGTAGAGGTATGTAGATACCAAGAGAATAACAAGTAGTTGGCATTTGACAGTGTTTTGCAAGCATTCCACGTGACAGGTTACAAGCCCATCGCCGCATATTGGAACACTAACCGATGTCACATGCCTTCAATTTTTTAGTTCTAGGGCATGCCGGTGTCCATTTTTTTCTTTCATCGATTATGAGCACGTGCTAATTCTGCATCTTAATTTTTCGAGTCCTATCCTTAAGTCCAGATTAGGTTTAAAACCCTTTCTGGAATATTGCACTAGTATAGCCTAGTAATCCTTTTATGTATCTATTTACCCACCCATCTATCCGTAAAAGGTCGTTTCTGTGTATGGCGCGTGTTGAAGTCGTAGCCATTGCTCTTTTCAAGTTCATAATTAATTATTAAGATAATAAAGCTTCTGCAAGTACGGCATAGCATAACAACCGTTTATTTAACGGAAAATGAGTCAAAAGTTACTTTCCGTCAAACAAAAGATTGACGAAATATTTTTGTCTTCTCTTCCGTACCGTTGTCCGATGCAATCTTATAGCTGGGTAAAACTAACAGATCTTCCGAAAATAAAATCGTTAGGTAGGTTCAGTGAGCACAACATTGTTTTTCATTGTATTACTACTTTATATTTTTAGCTGGTTATATTTTTGACTCGCGACGGAAGAAGCGTTTGCCGTAAGAGGCTGTTGGTGAAATGCGGTTTTTTAAATCGATTTGTATGATTCAAGAGGTTTTACTGCTAGTAAACCTAGGTTTAAACCTAAAGTTACTAGGAAACGCTGCAATATACGATGGAACAACTTATCGGAGGTTTTAATTACTTTAAGTTTATTTATGTACGTAACTGGTCTCATTCATCCTTCAGGTGATATCCTGGTGGCGGATGAGCTGGGCTACCTGTACTTCCGCGATCGTACCGGCGACACGTTCAGGTGGCGCGGAGAGAACGTCTCCACCACGGAGGTCGAAGCCGCCATCTCCAGGGTGGCGGACCAGAGGGACGCCGTTGTTTATGGCGTTGAGGTAAAGTGTTTTAACATTGATATTATATATAGATGCTTTCTAAGCAGACCAAAAATATTGTTTCTAGCCTCCTCGTATTTAGGTAGGTACAATATAATGTGTACTTTAAAAAAAAACACGCTTTTATTATGCACTAAAAATGATATACATAATTCCACTATCCACTTCCTGGCTCCATCATCAGACCCTCGTTAGCAAGCGCACTCTATTAGACTCGTCAAAACGAATCATCAGAGCGCGTACTCGAGGGGTTCACTAGTAGCCACTGAAGAGTTCTACTATCCACCTACTGGCTCCATCATCAGATTAGCTTCCAGATACCAAATTATAGTATTGTCATCCGAACATATAATTATAATAATAATTATTATTATTTTATTATAACATATACCCACATACAAAGTTTCTTTTCGAAAAATTACTTCCGAGATTTAATTATATTGTTTGTTTGTTAGTAAAATGGCAATGAGGACGACTCATTTTGCCTAGATTAGAAACCATAGAATTGAAATGATCGTGGTTTGGTGTAATTTTAACCACGTAGGTAGATACTTTACTATTTTCTTGTTGGCGATTCATTGACCGCTTAAAGGGCCTTCATTGGACCGTCTGTGACCATGCTCTACGTTTGTAAGACAGTTTGCGTGCGGCTGGATAGTAGTAGTCAACGAAAAGTTAATCCTAAGCTTATGCAGTAGGTGGTACAGCCGTAGATCCAAAGCTAAGGCAATGTTCAAATTAAAAAAAAAAAAGTGAAAGGTATAATCTCACCTGTCGGTTTAATGACGATGGAGCATGAAGCTCTAGAATATTCCAATTCACTCTAACCTTAAAGAGACCTATTTCTTTTTATCTTCCCGTAGACTTCATGGTTTTCTTTAGTTATGCAACTTTACCGAAATATCTAAACAATTTAAACTCACAACACCATAAAAAAATACTTACCATGTTATGTACCGTTTCTTGTGTAGATTATAATGTATTTAATTGTTTTCCCCACAGATTCCTAATATAGAGGGTCGCGCAGGCATGTGCGGCATTGTAGACATTCAAGGCACGCTGGACCTGGATAAGCTCATCAAGGACATTACCAAAGACCTGCCAAAGTACGCTAGGCCAGTTTTCATCAGACTAATGACCAGCGTTGACATGACCGGTAAGTTATGGATTAACTTGTGAATATATTATAGATGCAGATACAGATAATTTATTTACAACACCAAGTTACAAGTCAAATATGTTAAGTCAATTGTACCTATATAATTGGTAGCACATAAAACTCGTCTATTGAGTAAAATGTGTTTTCAAGTAGCCACATACGTAGTCTAGATTTAAAAATCGCAGTGGCATATTAATTATGGAAAAAGGTAATTCCCTTGTCTGAAGTATCACATCAGAAAGTAGCAATAGACAAACGCAATTTCATCGAATAAGAGTTTATAAATAACAGCTTGCGCAAGACTCTCTCGAATCGGACTCGCACCTCTTGTGTCGCAGCCGACTACTCGCCCACCACACCATCGTCGTATAAATAACAATAAATAATATTATATCGGGGTCGACGGGAATAACACACGGTGTCAACTCAACTAGTTTAGGTACTTACCTACTTTTTAATTTATAGTGATTTAAATAAAATAAATTTTAATAAATCTATCTATGTTGAAAGAACTTCGTGTGGTGAAAGGTCTATTTGCTCTTTTCATTGACTTCCTACATATCACTGTAGGTGCGCACTATACCGAGTTACCTACTTGGAATTTTTATTTTCACAGGAACCTTTAAGCTGAGAAAAGTGGATCTGCAGAAGGAAGGCTACAACCCATCCACGATCAAAGATAGATTGTACTACCTTGATTTAAAATTAGACAAATACGTGCCTCTGGGAGAAGAAGAATACAACCAAATTATATCGGGACAAATTAGACTGTGATTAATTAAGATACAATTCAACTCTAACGTCCACTGGGAATATGGTCCCAGTGCTTGATATCAGGTTGACTTTCCCGGGGACTTCACATATCACCAAGATTTTAAAAGTTTAAGTAATTTGCGCTATCTATAGGATTTATTTGCTACATAGTACTTATGTGTTAGTAGCAAATAACTTCTGTACTGGGCGCATCCTTAGAAACAACTTGAACTAAAAATGCCCAGAGAATGACAAAGAATTTTGCAGAGAAAAATAAAATTCTCAATTCGAGTGCTCCTAGATTGTCGTAATGTATAATTAAATTTGATTATTTTACTGATTATACAGTCTGATTCTATTTATATACGAAAATGTAAAGAGTTAGGCTTGAAGATGGTGTTTGCATATTTTCGTTTCATATATCCTAAGTCACTGAAACTATATCTCTGAAATTGGTTATGGTTTATCGTAAAACGTTTTTGTTTTTAAATTAATTATAAAATACTCTCTGAAATAGTCAAAATATTTACGTAGGTATATATTTTATTAACATACTCAAACACTATTTTCATGAAAATACGATTACTATATTAATTAACATATTATTATATTCATGAGATTTTAACACTATTGCAGTGTTTCAACAGTGTCGCGATAAAAAGAAAAGGTAGAAGTTACATGATTTTATTTGCTTATTTCATTTGCATGTAGATACAAATTATGACCAAACTGTTTATATAAAACAAATGGTATCACTGAAAAGATAAAAAACTCCAGTTTATAATTAGAAACAATTTATTACCTAACTAAATTGAATAATTCAAAGTAAAATGTAAAATATTAGAAAATTATTTTAGCATTTTTTACATTATTTTGTAAATGACTACGATTAAGAGAATTATTTTCTTTAACATACTATATTGTTTAAACATTTATATTTTCTAAAATATATTTTTATTACGGTATAACTTTGGTAGCTATAAGGTTTGTTACATTTTCTTCCTACGGTCGCGCACACAGTGAACCCTACTTTTGTTTGCGGCAACACGGACTGTTAGGTAACCCCCTCTGCGGCTTTAGCGCATGGACGACGTCTTTAGAAAAGTTCTAGAAATGGAATGTGTGATAATAATTATGATAGAATGTGTGACTGATAAGATGACCAATTTAAATTAAAATGTATATTGTAAATATACATTAGCTTGGTAAGTTAGGTATTTATGTAGGTAATTTTTACTCTTGAATTGGGGGTTTGGTACCTAGGGTAAGTAAAAAACATAAGAAAATGGTTTTCGTGTTAATGTGTAAAGTTTTTTTCCTATCATGACACAATCGCCTAATTGTTGCTTAAATCTGTAAGAATATTTGTAAAATTGGTATATAAATAGCTTTAAGTATGATATTTTTAGCAAAATCTGTAAATGAGCAATCTAGCCAAGTAAAAACCTAATAAAACATTTTATGACTTAGTTTTTTGTTTGTACCTACTCAATTGACACAGGCTGAACTATACCACCTATCTACCTACCTACAAATATTTACCTGCTGCCCTGCCAAATTCTCAAGTTCAATTCCATAAATTACGAAAGCTCACTAAAATAAACAATGGGCAATCTTAATGCTCAAAGGGTATTTTTTAGTCAACTTAAGGAGAGATAACTATGTCAAAGAATGGAACAGTGGTATTCTCACTTTAACTATCACTGCTTCAGCCACTGCTAGGTAGGTAAGTAGGTAGATATAGGCCTCGCTCAGTTTGTGCCATCCATCTACTAGGTAACTTATTAGTCAACCTACCTTCGTTAAATACTTCTACAGTTTAATATACATATTATAAACAAATCGAATTCTAGAAACTAATCTCAATAGAAGCGTTTCATCAAGAATAAATAAATGGTTTGGCAGTTATCTTTGGACAAACAAACATAATATTGTTTATGCATATAAACACCTTATTGTCCAAGTACATGGAGATATTTGCTTGTTTCGCTAGCTCGAAACTTAAAAACATCTACTAAAATCATTGCTCAAAACCGATAAATCTGAATGTAGTAGGTGCCTTGTATGGGTTTGTATGCTGGGGCCTGCTTTTTTTCGAAACGCGCTAAAATTGTCAACACTCAAGTGTTTTCCTCAAAAAAGCACAGAAGCTTGAAAATATTAATATACCTCGTGTGTTCATAAGTCTTGAGACACAGTAAAACTAAAATATTTTTGGAGCTAAGTTGAGTATTCATTTATTGGATATTAAAATTAAAACTACTGACATCTAGATCTGTATTTAAAAATAAATCATTCAAAATGGCCGCCTTTGCATTCAATGCAGGCCTTCAAACGCGTGCGCCATTCATCTATGGCGGCACGAATCTTTTCAATGGGATTCCGTTTCGATTCTTTAATAAGGGCTCGCTTGAGAGAATCCAGGTTTGGGTGAGACTTTCTGCATGCCCTCAGCTCCAATTCCGTCCATAAAGAATAATCCAAAGGATTCAAGTCAGGGCTTGACGAGGTCCAATCTTCGCTCCGAAAGAAGCCTGGCAAATTGGCCTCCAGCCAACGTTGGGTAGTCTTAGCTTTATGGGAGGGAGCAGAGCCCTGTTGGAAAACCCAGTATTTTCCAGCGAATAGCGTATCATTTAATGGTTTAACCACCGCTTCCAATATGTCGGTTTGGTAATTTTGTGCCTTCACCTTGACGCCTTGCTGGCAAAAATGAAGCGAAGTGACCCCCTCGTAGGAAACACCCCACCAAACCATCACACTTGCTGGATGATGAGGCGCTGGACATTGCGTACAGATGGCTGGACGTCCTTTGAACTTCTGGCGTAAACCTTATTGTTCTGCCGGTTAAACTTTTCTTCCACCGTGAAGATCTTTTCATCGGTTAACAGGATATTTTTTGGATCGTGTCTCTTCAATAGGTTCCGACATCGTTCCAGTCGCAATTTACGAAGACGCTCGTTTAAATAATGCACTTTCCTTCGACTGTAGGCCTTTAGTTTAAGATCATATTTAAGTATCCTGTTCACCGATATTCGCGAAATGTTGGTCTGCAGAGCTAATTTCTTTTGAGTCCGGCAAGGGTTGCGACGAATTCGCTCTCTGATTACTTTGATGTTGGCGGGCGTCCTTACAGACCGCGGGCGGCCACATCTTCCACGGTCTTCTAAAGAGCCGGTCTCCTTGTACCTCTTTATGGTATAATACACAAAGTTCCGACTACATCCCAAACTTTGGATTTCACTAAAAACTTGCATTGGTTTTTTTCCTGCTTGAAACAGTGAAATTACAGTCGCACGCAAATCTTTTGTTGGCGCCATTTTCACGGAGAATGAAACAAATATTCAAATGTATATTTTTTCTGATTCAAAACATTCGAAATTTAAAATTTTAAAAGTTTAAAAAAGGTTGCATGAATTACTTTCTTTTTAAATTAATTAAATAAGTTCGTCTCAAAACTTATGAACACACGAGGTAATGTCACTGCTGCAATCTGATGTATCCATCTGTCACTGCTGTCGTTATCTATTTTCTGTCTGTCATCTGTCAATGTAAACTTTGTTGTTGTCAATAATCAAGAAGTGAAGTGAAGTGAAGTCAACATGAGGTCATTTTGCTCATAACATTTCGTATAATAAAATACAATACATTACTGCTTTTATTAGACTTTTAAGGTTAAACCGCTGTTGTAATCACTAATGTATTACACTTATTCTGAAAAAATCGTACGTAAGCGTAAGCAGTTTAATGTTTTCGTCTTACTGAGCCCTTGCCGCTGTCTAATTTTCGTTTTTATTGATTTTAAAACCATTCTTCAAATTGTCTGCTAGAAGTTAAATAGTTTTGTTTCTAGATAAAATCACATGAAACAAATTAAAACAGACAGGGCGCGTTCTTTTGTTATTGTAGTAGTTTCTTTTAGTTGCTTGTTTTAATGCAGACGTTCCACTCCAACCAAGTTCCGCAATCATCAATTAAAACTGGTCGCAAGTTATTGCGTGCGTTTTGAATGAAGTGAGTGTGACGAGGCGCTTCAAGCAAGAGCCTCGCATGGTTCGGACGGGTGTAACTCGCTTCTCATTGCGTAAAATAATTGCGATGACTGTAGCCGTGCTTGGTCTCGCAGCGGCCGTGGGCGCCGTTTGGCTAAACCAGGGATTTTTGTGTACTATCGGTGGTACTCTGCTTCTTGGTATACTGTACTTATTGGTGTTTCATACAAGATGGTGCTACGTTGCCCTGAGGACGTCCAAGAGGGACCTAACGTGAGTATTACCTATATACTTAAACTTTATTGTCTGTAAAAGAACTTCGCGTTCTCTGTTTTACATATATATTTCAGTACATAAACTTTCACCATTTGGACTGAGTGCTTCTAAAATTCGGAGGCGTGATAACCCTTTAATCCTACCCATCTCTGGAGTGTAGGTATTATTCTAGGTCATTAATTATGCTTGTTCCAAATTTCATCCAAATCAGTCCAGCTGAGATTATTAGCAACAAATATCCCAACATCTAATCATACAAATTTTGATATTTACAATATTACTAGGGTTTATGTATAAGAACTTGTTTTTCCAGAGTGGCTTTGTTATATCAAACTGTATAAACAAATAGGTACAAAATTCAAAGAATAGATGGTAAATTTGGTTGAATACAGAATAGTGTCACAAATTCACCTGTAATGGTTGCCTGTAAGAGATTGCTATTAGCAATAAATTGTACTACCGGATTTTGCTTTTTAATTTTGCTGTTTGAATTTGTGAGCAACATAATGTGGTGTACAATAAAGTTCCATCTATCTATCACCTCTGACCTCTGAACAAAAGTTTAGTACTTCATTTCCGATCCAGCCATGAACTCAATAACACTTACAAGTGGACTAATTAGACTTTGTCACTTACTTCAATTGTTCTGTATTCTTTGATACTGATTCTTTGTTATTAAACCATTTACATTGCTCTAAGTTACAAAATTTTGTAATGACAATTACTGGTAAATCTATGGAGCGTTGATACATCTATGAGAAGTTTTTAATATTATCTGAGTAGAGTAAGGTCTAGTCTAGAATCTAGATTATTTAGATATGTTTTATTTATCTAGACTAGATAAAAAACCAACCATATAGGTTTGGTACTAGACTTTACCTATCTATTTATCATTCAGCAACAATAGGCTCACAACTTTTATCTCTATATTGTAAGGGCATAACCAGATCCTCCCTATGCAGATCCTTTTGGATCAGTTCAGTCTGAATGTTTGGCATGACCACTTTTTGTCTGATGCAAAAAGAGGTGTGTTATAAAAGATTGTCTGTTTTTCTATCTGGAGCATACATATTTTTGATCTGAAAACTAGTTGAATCAGGTTAGTTCTTATGTAGGTTTAATTGTCAAATGTCAGTAGGGGGAGCAGCAGTATGTGTGAGGGATTTTACAATTATGTAAAAACTTACATAGTAACTACTAATCAACACTTTACTACTTACCAACTTGTACTTACAAAATTTATACCTTTTGACCTCTGCTATTGGATCTCTTTGGGGGAGACTCTGAGGGCTTCAGGTTGATTTGATTATTTAAAAGATTTTCCATTGACAATGATAATTTCAGAGCCCTCATAAGCTATGTGAAAATAATGTGGACAGCTCGGAAATTCAGTATGAGTAATGACACAATACCGGATATATTTCACAATGTTGTGCAACGGCATCCGGACAAACCATGTTTCCTGTTCAAGGATGAAACATGGACATTCCAACAGGTATGTTCTCGCCTAACCAGGAACCTTTGAAACATCTAAACTACAACTGTACTTTGTCATCACCTAAGCTTACTTGCTTTGTTTTGTTTGACCTTGCAGTCATGATAATTTAAAATGTACACTTACAATTTGTATTCTTGACAGAAATACCAAAATGTTACTCAAGATACAATACACAAGATTTTATTATAAAAAATAGTGTAGTGCTAATTATCCTATCCTATCCTACTAATATTATAAACGCGAAAGTTTGTGAGGATGGATGTCTGTTCCTGTTTCATGCATAAACTACAGAACGAACTTTGATGAAACTTTACAATAATATAGCTTATACATCAGAATAACATATTGGCTACTTTTTATCCGTGTGCCACGCGGGTGAAGCCGTGGGCAGAAGCTAGTTTACGATAAACAAATAAATCAACATTGTATGTGTAAAACTGCAACAAAAAATTATAATGTACTCAATCAAAGAAAAAGTAGTAAGTTTAGTTTTAAAGTAAGATTTTGAGCCATATGTATTAGGGATAGAGTTCAAATCTTGGCAGCCTTGGACAGCAGTAACTATCAGGCCTTTAGTAAAAAAGGCAGTAGGTTAAAACCTACTCTAAGTCTATAAACATCTTTCTAACTTTAAGAACCAAAAAACCTAATGAATTTCAACTTCTTCCTCTCAGATATTAATTTTATCATTTTATAGAAGACAGTCAGACAGTACCCCTATGGAGTCTGTACCACTATGGAGCATATTCATTATTATAAACTGCCACACACATTATAACATGACTAATAAACAACAATTTAAAAACTTGTTCTTGATGGAAATAACAGCTACTTGTCACAAATATTTTATTTTTATTGCTGTTACACCACCTCCCTTCACATTATTTTCACTCAAGTCCATCCAAAGGTTGCCTGGAAGAAAATCGCTATACATTCAGCACATGCCCACGTAAGGCATAAGCAAACCTTACATCCTTCCTAGGCCCTGTCTGAAAATCAGCGTTGCTTCTCACTACTATGCAGAGCACTACTAAGCTGAGACAGGATCTGTTTGGCTCACACAACACAGATGGGACTGTAGCACAAAAATCATCCTCTTTGTCTCTGTGGTTTTGTTAAAAATCTTACCTATTTATAGTGTCTATTTTATTTATTTTTTACCTGTTCTTTCTGTGCTTTGTTGTCAAGTAAACCACTTTCTATTCTATTCTAAACCACCGCGTTCATTTCTAATTTGCGTGTTAAGCACATATATCGTGCTCATATATTTTTCGAGTGGTAAATCCATTGGCTCACGACCGGACTCTCATCTAGGAGCTTCGAATTGAAAGTCGGCCGCCGGTTCTTTATCGGTGACGACCTCTCTGTGCGCGGCGGGCGAGTTGCCATCTACGACGCAAGATGTGCGGAATCGATCTCCACTGCGGGACAAATGTTTGCATGTTCTGCAGATATTTTGCTCCGGGTGTTGTGGTACCACGTTTCTCGAAGTTTCTGATACCCACGACATGGGAAATTCTAATTTGGGGTCAGGGCTATGCATGTGTTTGGTGGGTGTCTAATTTTTTTAAATATATTTGTCATATTTTATATGTATTTTGACAACCTCTGTTGCGAAGGTCCGCCCGTGACGCAGGAGGTTGCGGGTTCTATTCCTGGCACGGGACAAATGTTTGTAAGATCTGCAAATATTTGTCTTGGGTCTGAATGTTGACCCAAGACAAATATTTGGATAATGGATGAAAAAAAAAGGTATATAAGTAAGTAATTAGTCATGTAGTTCCCATAATACAAGCTCTGCTTAGTTTCGGGCTAGATGATGCTGTGTGAACAATATGCAGCATTATTTATTTATTTTGCTCCGGGTGTTGTGGTACCACGTTTCTAAGTTCCTGATACCCACGACATGGGAAATTCTAATGTGGAGTCAGAGCTATGTATGTGTCTGGTGGGTGTCTATTTTTTTATATATTTATTGTTGCACATTTCTGTTCTGTTCTAGGTGGAAGACTACAGCTTACGCGTTACGGCCGCTTTTAGAGCCGAGGGTGTGAAGAAAGGCGATATAGTCGGCCTCCTCTTCAACAACTGTCCCCAGCAACCTTGCCTGTGGCTCGGCGTGGGTCGGCTCGGTGCCGTCATCCCACTGATCAACACGAACCAGCGCGGGAATGCGTTGGTCCATTCCATCAACGTCGCTAAATGCAACTACTTAATATTCTCCGATGAGTACCACTCAGGTGAGGTAATACAGCTTGTTTGACGGCTCTTTGAATAGTTGGACGGCCTCTGCGGCACGGCGGCCGAGGAGCCTGCTGAGACGCAATAGGTGCTGGTTCGATACACGCTGCGGGACAAATATCTGCATGCTTTGCAGATTTCGTTACGGGTATGGTTGTTATGGTACTATGGCTGGTATCGTAATTCCTGAAACCCATGGCACAGGGAATCCTTTGTCATTTATAATATTAGTAGGTTGATTGAAGATAATGTGTTATTTGTGGTTTTGTGGACGGATTTATTAGAGGAATTTCACTTGTTGTTTTTATTCTATTTTTCGGTGCTAATATGAATTCGTTAGTTCCATCAATTCGCCTTGCTATTAACATTATGCAAACAGAGTTTTGCATAAATTACCATTGAAGTACGTACGCGCTGACGATCTCCAAAGAATAAGTTAATTTTAAATAACATCGTCATAATGATATAAAAAAAATACAATACGTAGATAGGTACCTACGTAAACTGACTAAATAAACATATTTTCTAATGTTAAAAATGTGCAAGTATGGATGTTTACTGCTAATAATCTTCGTAACGGCTGAACCGATGAAAATTAATAAATAAATAATGCTGGTCATTTTTTCACACAGCATCATCAATCCCAAACTAAGCAGAGCTTGTATTATTGGAACTACATGACTGATACACTACTTATATACATTTTTTTTGTAAATATATACATATTATACAAAGGAAATTACATTTGGATTAGCAAATATTGTAGATAAAATAATTTAGGCTTGACAACTTTGATGTCTGAATAACCATTCCGTCGGATTTCGACGAAAGATTCGGACGAAATCTTTGTTTTACTCATATTGCTTTGTACATTAACAACACAGGCACAAAGTCAATGCTACACACAGCTCATTTATACATTCGGATCAGTAGCTCAATACGTTTACTGGCTCAAGGTCAACTGGCGGATATCTAATAGCGAAGTCCAACCACAGTAGATTAAAAAACAGTAAGTTAAGTTACTTAACACGCCACATACAGAGACATCTTAAAGAGGTTAGTCTGGTTGTAACCTGCCACGAATCCACAAATTATCGCAACTTTTACTAGAAAACCATGTACTTACATCGTATATCTACATAGTTACGTATATGACAACCTCTGTGGCGCAGTGGGCGAAGGTCCGCCTGAGACGCAGAAGGTTGCGGGTTCGATTCCTGTCACGGGACAAATGTTTGTAAGATCTGCAAATATTTGTTCCGGGTCTGGGTGTTTTTCTATGTATAATATGTATGTATTTACAAAAAAAAAAGCATATAAGTAGTATATCAGTCATGTAGTTCCCATAATACAAGCTCTGCTTAGTTTGAGGCTAGATGACGCTGTGTGAAAAATGTCCAGCATTATTTATTTATTTATTTTATTATTAGTTACAGTAGGATGACTCCTGTACGGCGCTTTCTGGTTATGGCACTCTATGGGGAAGGCCTATGTTCAGCGGTGGACCTCTGTTGGACAGGCTGATGATGATGACACTACGTAGACGAACGTTCACCCAAGTGTGAGATAGCTATTATTTATATCTAGCAATATGTGAATGCGCGCTAGTAAATTGTATGGTGTAGAGGCGGGACGTACTATAGCGTGCGTTTGCGCATGGGTGTTTGTAAGAAACAAAATTCATTAATTATACATAGCAGCAATATACATAAAAGTTAAATACTGAGTTGCTTATTACCTTGCAAAGGGCTGTCAAAAGGTCCGTGCTTAGCATAAATAATACCTACAGTAGAACTGCAGCTAGCACTGATTTTCAGCACGGACCGGTTGACGCACGGAACCGGCATAAATTCCCGGCACCTTAAAGAAAAAAAAGGAAATAATAACTAGGTTACATTAACTCATGTTAACGGTTTGAATGTTTATTGCTAAATATCTACGTAACGGCTTGGATGAAATTCGGAACATAATGGTCTTTATCAGGATATCACGCGGGCAAAGTCGTGGACAGACACTAGTAGGTAACTTTGGGAGTTATTCCTGTGGTCCCCCAATTTTCGGACCCATCGGGTGACAGCGAGAATTTTTTCTCGGCGCATAAATGTGGCAGAGCTCTTATCACGGCTGTCGTTTTAGAAGTCGTAGTATCAAAGATCGAAGTTCATTGAACGTGTTATTAACTGACTTAACTATACGTAAATGCGTAATATCGATCGCGTTGTTTAATGAAAGTTAATTGTCTACTGTAACTAACTACTTACTGATTAACGAAAAATACAGAAACTAGCTTAGAGCTGAGTCCCAAGCGCGACTTGGACATTGATATCGGCAGTGCCATCGATCGGTTCCAATAAGCAGCGATGGGCTTGCAACCTTTCATGGGGAATGATACGAGTAACTAATTAGTGCAAAACGTGTGCCAAATATGGTGTTTTTTTTTGGACCTGACTCTGAGTACCCGCAAAAGGTGGTAATCAGATGAGATATACCAATCGTAATCTGATTACGATCCTCATTAGATTATTATCCTCACGGATTTGCGCATTGAGTAAGTTCTGAGGATGTTCGTCATAGGTAAAAAATCATAATCAAGTTTTTTTTTATTAGCAACAATCTTACAAACGTTCGCATTCATAATATTATTCCAAATTATTCGTGTTTATCCGGTTCTCGCTAATTGAAATTGATGAGTGGATGAGATGTCTATAAAACGATCCAAAGACGTCCTAGTTCATCTCGTGTTCAAAAGATACTTTCGAGACATTATAAAAGTGCTTTCACTTTTTCGCTTGCTGGCCAGCGCAAGAGATAAATACTACGAGTATATTATTGTGTATTTATACTGAAACGCCAGCGACTTTGTCTTTGAGTTGTTGTGCAATGTCGACTCATTAGGTAGCAAGTCAATATAAATATAGTCCTAAGGGTGTTTCGTGGAGAGGCGAAACACGTGTCGACTTCATGTTGAGTTTTTTCCAACGTACATTTTGTTTACGCGTTCTGCATTACCTTGAAATAAATTTCCGCAAAGTCACGCCTGAATCGATTATCCAGCCATTAACTGTCTGTCAGTGTGTAGCACAACGAGTTTATACATTACCAAATCATATCATGGTATTAAGCCATATAGCCATAAGCCTGTTTGCCTCCAAATCGGTGGCGCGGCGGGCTAGAAGCCAGCTGCGACACGAGAGGGTTCGATTCCCGTTTGCGGGACAAATATTTGCATGTTCTGCAGATATTTGTACCGTATCTGTTGTGTTACCACGGCACTCGTAGCTCTTGATCCCCACAATAAATAGTATCCTAGTGTCGGGTCAGGACTATGTATTTATCTGTTGGGTGTGTTATTATTAAATTATATTAAAGATAGGTAATATTTATTTGCAGCGGTCCAAGAAGTGAGAAGCCAACTGGATCCCGCGTTAAAACTCTACAAGTTCACGCACCGTGAGCTCAACCCGTCAAACGACAAGATACCCAGTGTAGATGGCATCAAGGACGCCATCAGTCTGTTGGAGACCACACCACCCGCGGAATGGACGAGAGCTGATGCTGACGGGTTTCAGGGAAAACTGCTGTACATATACACGTCAGGAACCACAGGTCTACCCAAGGCGGCTGTCATTTCTAATGCTAGGTGAGATAAAGCCTCTTTACATTATGCAATCTGCTGTTTGCAATTTATCGTAAAGGTGGGGAGCATTCTTGCTTTCGAACGATGTGCGAACTGCCTTAACGTTTAGTTTCACGCATAAATTTCATAGTTTGGAGAGCGTTGACCTCTGACAACGTTCTTTACGCTGTGATCACTAAACTCGGACTAAACAAACGGCAGTCCAAGATCTGTGGACCCAACTGAGTTGAATTGCATTTATTTAGCTTCGCCCGCGTAGTATTCGGATAAAAAGTTGCCTATGTGTTATTCTTGGTCACCTACTAAACCTATTTCAAGTGTCATCCAAATTTGCCCCACGCAATAATTATCCAAACATTACGAGCGATCGGCTGCAGATTGGTATGCTAGCAGATCGCAGGTTTCAGTAATTCGTTTGAAACCGGACATGTCTGAAATTGAACTGAGCGAGTTATGCTAAACGGGAATAAATCTTTGCAGCCATGGGAATTTAATATGTAGATAAGATATTGTTTTATCGTTATCTTTCAAATATTATAATTATAGCGGCTAGACAGACAACTACATTTAATTATTTCGCTCAGACTATTGATTTAACTTATTGCTTATTTATAATTCTAATTGGAGAAACAAGATATAGAGCACACGGTTTGTGGTGTGTCGAAGGGGAAGATCTTCACCGGGCTGATTCATCTGAGGCCGGGATCCTAAGACCAATAGCTGTTTGTCGGAGGTATTATAAATGGTTAGGTTGCGTTTCCACTTGTGCGATATAGAACGCCATCTGAACGGTAGCTACTTTTTGTATATTAGTAGTTCGTTGCTCTTGACTCTGCGTTGATGTGAAGTAAGGTAGCTCAATAACGTGGCGAGAGATGTCACTACATCAATCTGCACTGACGTCCCGCATCAGGGTCCATGCACATTATCCCCTTTACTGCCTTAAACAATTATATACATAATAATTGTTTTTATGCTATCGTTGTATACGAACGAATGTTTAATATTATGTCTTACATAACAAACCGCTCTAAAATTGCTCTTACTCGTACGTATTTAGAGACAATAAAAGGGAGTCGTAATCTTACTGACTTAAATAATTATATACCTACTAATTGTTTTTTATCCTACTGTTGTATACGAACCAATATTTAATATCATGTCGTACATAACAAACCGCTCCAAAAAAGCTTTTACGTTTTTAGAGAGATTAAAAGGGAGTCGTTGAGAAAGCGATGTACACGTCCTACAGACGTATGCAATGGAAAGTTATTTTTGTGTCCAGTTTCAAATTTGTTTTTATTAAATATCCTACTTTACTTTTCCCCATCTTCCGCCAACTCTACCTATGCACATTTAAATAATATAATTCAAGTTTTTTTAATTCAATAAGTTGTTTGTATGTTCGTTTCTTAGTTTGTTTGTCTGTCACCATTTATCTCCGAAACGGCTTCTCTGATTGAGCGTTTCTATAATCGATTTGATCTCTTCGAGCGCCCCAAATCACTAGGGGGCACTGCAATCAATTTGTATGATTTCAAGAATGGTTTTTAAATACGTTTTGTCGAGAGTTTTAAATTGTAGCAAAAAATACCTTGTTGCAGATACGTGTTTATCACCACTGGGCTGTACTACTTGGGTCTGAAGAGCGATGACGTCATATACTGCCCCCTCCCCCTGTACCACACAGCGGGGGGAGTGATCAGCGTCGGCCAAGCGCTAGTTTTGGGGTGCACGGTCGCGTTGAAGCCAAAGTTCTCTGCGTCTCAGTACTTCGCGGACTGCGCTCGTTACAAAGCTACGGTAAGTTGAGGGTAGTTTGTACTCTATTAAAAGCAGCGATAGGTTCACTGCGATGATTCAAGAAAATAGGCACGTTCGTAATGGTTATTTGGTTTTTGAAGCGTTAACTCAGTCATAACGGCCATACATATAGCCTGGTCAAAATTCTTGCAGCCCATCTGGGGCCTAACCATGAAGTCATTATATCGAGTCAGTTCAGGCAAAGATGTCAGTTTCCGCTTTGCGATTGAGGACGCTATGGCGTTGTTAAAGCTTTGTCATTCGCAAAGCGGGATTTGACATCGTTGCCTAAATTGAATCGCAATAAGGCTTGATGGCTAGGCTCCTGCTCCTGCAGCATATGCTGAGTGGCTGGCATTTTTTCTATAGGCTAATTCTTTACTAGTATTTTACCATGTTTGTGTTTTTGGTTTCAAATAAAAAATCTTTCTTTCTATTTTGTCGCTACATTTGTTTTATAAATAGTATACACCAGTCATATTATAGTAACTGGTAAGTAGCTTGTTTAGTGTCTCATGTTCTTATTGCTGTGTTTCGGTTTGAAGGGTATTGCCGGTGAAATTACAGGCACCTGAGATGATTCGACTACACGGATTGTAATGTAGTTTTTGCAATCGAATTCCATATAATGTATGTAAAGAAGGTTCTTAGATAGGTTTTTCGCCTCAAGTCATTAGGGGCGCTGAAATCGATGATGACACTTCGTTGGAGGTTTTCAAACGTTGATAAAATTTACTTGTCATTCTTTTAAGAAGCGACTTATGTTTGTGTCTAGTGTATAGTTGTCCGTATAGATAATCTAGTAGAAAAAAATCAAGACTAGCCTTTAGGATTAGACTAGTTTAGAGACGATGCTCAAGCATAGATCGTAGATTTGAGTCGAGTTTTAAATTCTAATAATAAAAAAAAATGCTGTACTTTTTCACACAACATCATCTAGCCCCAAACTAAGCAGAGCTTGTATTATAGGAACTACATGACTGATATACCTACTACTTATATAGTTACTTTTTTGTAAATACATACATATTATACATAGAATACTCAGACCCGAGACAAATATTTGCAAATCATACAAACATTTGTCCCGCAGTGGGAATCGAACCCGCAACCTGCGCCACAGCGGTCGTCAGTCATTCTAAGTACTTCTCTAAATCGTTGAACGATTTAACTTTACTGTTAAATATGACTTATTAACAATACTTCGAATACAATAGCATCCAATTTACATAACATCTTTATTGATTTACGTTTTTGAAGACTCACCCATACCTTACTAGTTTTCGTCCATGGCTTCACTCGCCTATATCCGGAAAATAACGATGCTGTGACTATAATCCCCATGATGGACGTACTCAGATCTATACTCTTGTACGTAGTACGTAGATTAAACTAATTAGGTGTGATAGAACCATCCTTGAAGTCATACAATTCGACTGCAAAAACCTTATTGCAATCGGAGAAGCCGTTTCGGTGTTAAATGATAAGAGACAGATAAACAAACTACCTCTTATGGCAAACGCAGATGCGGGCTCCATACGTCGCGGGTAAAAAGTAGCCATTACGTTCTAGGTAACTGTATCAATCAATTGCATCTACATCGGTTCAGCCATTACGATGTGATTGAGTAACATACTGACAAACTTTTGTATAACTGCTTTAAGGTAGGTAGTTACTTATATGAATAGGTATGTAGTGATAATTTACCAACTCATTTCCGTGAAGTATTTATTTGTACATGCCCATCGCTGATTCGGAGTTGTTAAGCGAACTAAATCTGTGTCTGTTTGACCTAAAAATTTGATGTTTGGACACATTAAACTTTGTCTCGAGGTCTTTGAATGACAAAGCTAACACATGATTTAAAAATTAAACTACATACCTTAGACAGATATAAAGGTAGAAAACAATCTTCTTGTTTTCTATTATAGGCAGGTACAGACTCTTGATTTATACAATACGATAATATAATATATGATAATATGATACGATATATATAATATAATTAGTTACCTACTCTTTTCGAGATGTTTATTTGGTTTTTTCGCTCTCGAATCCCAAAGCCGTCCTCGCATTTTTTTTATTATACCTGAAGTTTTCCTGAGTTATATTTATTTTTCATAATGTTTACAATAAAGTATTTTCATTCATTCTATATTTTGTAGTATATCAGTTCCATAACACAAGCTCTGCTTACTTTGGGACTAGATCATGCTGTGAGAAAATGTCCAGGATTATTAATTTATAATTGACAAGCAGTGTCACGGCCGCTTTCGGCACGCGACCCACCGCGTCGCATCACCCGCTCGCACTATTTAGTTCTTTTGCTCGCTTCCTAAGGGTCGTAGCGTGATATGTTAAATAGCATATAACCTTCCTCAATATTTTTTCTAATGCTACTGGTTGTTCCAGATATAAGCGCGTTCAAACACAAAAGACTAACAGATTCTTTGGCTTTTTTATTAAGTATAGGAGTATAGATATAGATTGATTTGTGCAGGCGGCTCACTACATCGGCGAGATGTGCCGCTACGTGCTCGCGACGCCGCCGTCTCCCGCCGACACGGCGCACAACGTTCGCGTCATCTACGGCAACGGACTCAGGCCGCAGGTATGAATTAATGATATTTATTTGCAAGAATATATATTAATAAAAATATATAATATAAATATATATCAAGATAATATATATAATTACATAAGATTACATAGGTATAGTTCTCTCTTAGATTCTCTATATTCGACATTTTGGTCGTGCAAATTTTTACATATAAGTAGGTAGATACCTAGTTACAATTAAATTTACAGATTTATTGAATATGTCTAACTTATAACTATACAAAATTGACTAGAATTAAAATTTACAATAAATAGTCTACAGAATATTTCACACTATATTCTGCTCACGGCTTCACTACGTGGTACCCGGTTAAAAAATAGCTTATGTGTTTATTATCCGGCGAAATACGCAAGAGGTTCTTAAGTCGACCCGTTTTTTTATGTATGACCATGCATAACTTTTTAAAGTGTAATCCGATTTTTTTGATTCGATCTAGGTCATTTCTAAACTATGCCTGTTCTTAATATCATCCAAATCTGGTCAGCCGTTATCATGATTATTAACAACAAACAGCTAAGTAAACATCAAAATTTTGACATTTATAATATTAGTAGGATTCAGTTTACAAGACATCGTTACAAGAATTATGCGAATGAAAGAAACTTAATAAGGTTGATTCACATCTACAGACATGTAACAGCACAGACATAAAAATATTATTACATACATTTTCTTTAGGCGTATTTGTATATACCGCGCGTGAGCGAATCTTGTCCGCACAGACACGGGCCGCGAAAATGTATGTAATATGGATACCTCAAAAAAATTCCCGCGGCCATTTGAGGAACTAAATGTCAGCTAATGGTAAATAAGGTTGAATTTAAATATTTTGCACAGACACCAGCGCTACGTTTACGGGACTTTCGTAAAACGAAATCTAATACTATTTTATGTCTGTTCTGTTACGTGTCTGCCCCGTACAGTGTCTGCAGATCTGATTCAACCTTATGTGTTCGGTTCAGCCGTTACGAAGATTATTAGCATCAAACATTCATACTTTCGCATATATAATACTTATAGCATAATTTTATCAACGTTTCACAAAAATTCATTGATATGTTGATATGTTTGTAAACTTTTTGTGCAGATTTGGTGCGATTTCGTCAAACGATTTAACATTAAGAAAGTTTGTGAATTTTATGGCGCCACAGAGGGCAACGCTAACATAGGTAAGATGCTCTGTTTATCTGCTGATTTTTTATCATCTAACAGAGAAAACTTCGTTGGTCGACGAGTGCTTTTTGTTTCCCAAATAAAACATAAAACACAATTTATGACTATGGTACAATTTAGACCACTAAATGGTACTAATGGCCTATTTATACATAAACACACCCAGACCCTTGACAAATCTTTGCAGACCTAACATTTGTCCTGCGGCGGGAATCGTACCCGCAACCTTCTGCGTCTCAACCGAGCCTTAGCCCACTGCGTCTTAAAAAATGTGTTTCAGTGTATTATTTTACCTATTTATTCTGAGCTTTGTTTGTGATTGCAGCGAACACGGACGGAACGCCGGGTGCTGTCGGGTTCGTCTCGCGTATCTTCCCCAAAGTGTATCCGATCGCTATCATCAAAGTGAATCAAGAAACCGGTGAACCGGTGCGGGACTCACAAGGCCTTTGTCAGGTACAGACCAATAACATATCTCTTACGTTTTTTTTTGTATTAACCTATAATGTCACTGCTGGGCAAAGGACTCCCTTTTGTCTTCCATAGCACTCGATCCATTACCACTTCTAGGCAGTTGGATTTGAATGCATTTAGGTCGTCACTCCATCTTTTTCTTGGTTCTCCGCGGCAACGTTTTCCGTTATTCGGCATCCGCTGGGTAAGTAGGTTTGCCCCAACGATCTGTATGCATTCGAGTCACATAACCTGCACAATCTCTTCCGTAGTCAAAGTAAAAGTGAAACGTCGGGTTTAGAATTAGGTAGGAAAAAATACGACTAAAAAACTTACTTTATATTATAATTATGAACATGATATCCTGAATGCATTCACGATTGGACACCTAAGGCAACATCGAAGCCAAAGAAGACGTTCAATATCTCTAGGAGTGCGGGTTCGATTCCCGCTGCGGGACAAATATTTCCAAGATCTGCGGTTATTTAAACCGGGACTGGGCGTTGTGGTACCACATTACTCTTAGTTCCTGATACCCACGATACAGGGAATCGTAATGTGAGGTCAGAACTATAAATGTGTTTTACCGAAGAGACTCAATTATTTAAGTCTTAAATAAACTGATGCCAGTTCCCGTGCAATATTCTAAAGTTTCCCACGCACTTAACTCAAATCCAATGCTGGTTCAGCAATCCTTGATCTGGTGCATTGGTGTAGCAGATTCTAGTGGTTCGTACGCTTCTTTACCTTCAAAGAACCTTTGTCAGATATCTTGTGGGCCCTCTTGTTTTCTTATATGCCACCAAATAACGATAAACTACGAGCGTGCAGTCAGCTTTCACTATCTAGGAACTAATAAAAATATTAACTAAGCTAAACCAAGCCTGTATACTTAAATAGGTGGCTGGTCCGGACGAGCCGGGCGTGTTCATCGGTAAAATCCAGCCCAAGAACCCGTCGCGGCAGTTCCTTGGCTACGTCGACAAGGCGGCCTCCGAGAAGAAGATCGTGAGAGACGTCTTCGCTAAGGGAGATGCCGCTTTTATTTCCGGTAAGCATCAAACACTAGGTATAAAATAAATAAATAAATAATGCTGCTCATTTTTCACACAAAATCATTTAGCCCTAAACTAAACAGGGCTTGTATTATGGGAACTAAGCGACTGTTAAACTACTTATATACTTTCTTTTTTTGTATATACATATATATTATAAATAGAAAACACCCAGATTGAGACGAATATTCGCAGGTCATACATGATTTGTCCCTCGGTGGGAATCGAACCCGCAACCTTCTGCGTCTCAGGCGCACCTTCTCCCACTGTGTCACAGAGGTCGTTAAGTATTCATCATCAACAGCATGTAGAGCCTCCTGTTTTTTTTTATGCAACTGAAGTGGAAAACAAGCATACGACCCACCTTTTAGTAAGCGGTAACCACGTTTGGACCTGAGGGGTCAAATACCTCACGCTTAGTTTTCCTTTCATGCTAACGCAAATTTGTCAAGGGAAACACTTGGCAGAAGTCACGTGACATTTCCACAGCTAATGTCAGTTCCATACAATTCAATCTTTCCGCAGCCGTTAACGCCGACAGAGACTGGTATTTGACTAGACAAGAGGTATCGTTCGCGCGTTTCCGACTCTGAGACATAACGGTAGAAGACACGTGCGTCTGTAATTTCACCAGCACGGAAATGTAATGGACGGTACTTTTTAGTTCTGCAATAAATAATCTATATATCTGTTTATTTGCGGCAGAGATATGTTTCATTTATGTATTAATCGCTCCCATTTAATTGAATAGTTTGTATAGGTCTTATGTAATATATTAAATAGGTGGGTAGGTGCTGTACATGAGAGCTGTAAAGGCTTACATGGTTACCTTACCTATAAGGTTTTAGAAGTAGTAGAGCTCTTTGTGAAAGTTTGATTTTTTGTGATGTTTCGTTCTCAGTCGGAAGTCGGAATGGACGGTAATAGTAATCTTAATTTCAGGTGATATCCTGGTGGCGGATGAGCTGGGCTACCTGTACTTCCGCGATCGTACCGGCGACACGTTCAGGTGGCGCGGAGAGAACGTCTCCACCTCGGAGGTCGAAGCCGCCATCTCCAGGTTGGCGGAACATAGGGACGCCGTTGTCTATGGAGTATTGGTAAGTGAACTCTTCCACGGCAGCCCGCCGCGTTCAATGAACCTTGGTCCATGGGCAATGAACCTTGGTTTATTGAAATTGGTTCGTTGTGTGGGGTCGTATGTCTCAGTTGGGTGTTTATTTATTACAGTCTAGGATTCCCTGGTCGTGAGTATCAGGAACTCTCTGTTGGGTTTTTATTTATTAAAGTCGTGCGCGAGATTTTTTTTTTAATAATGAGCCAGCATTGTTCCTACTCGAAACACCCAATTGCACATATATAGCCCTGACCCAAGGATTCACTGTGTCGTGGGTATCAGGAACTCTCTGTTGGGTGTTTATTTATTAAAGTCGTGAGTTTTTTTTCTTTGTTCTGGAACAATTAGCCAGTATTGTTCCCACCCAAAGCGCCCAATTGGGACATATATAGCCCTGACCCAAGGATTCCCTGTGTCGTAGGTATCAGGAACTACGAGTGCCATGGTATCACAACACCCTGACCCAGAAGGAATATCTGCAGAACGCATATGGCACATAAACAGCATCTGGGACATATTATGTTTTCATGTTCTGCAGATATTTGACAGCGGTAATCGAACCCGCTCTTGCGTCGTATCTGGCCTAGAGCGCCACCGACGTCGAAATAGGTAGATTACTCCTTTATTGGATACACCAGAATTAAAAAAAACTTTGCATAAACTAAAAAACTTTTTTATAAATTAAGTCGCGGTGATTCGATGGACATCCTGATCTATACTCGATAGATAGGTCCAAAAATTGGCACATGTACGCGTTTCTAAAGTATTTAGTATTTCATTTCACACGCTGTGCCTCCAATAGCTTAGTGGCAATAGTGACTTATCCTTGAACAAATCGACATACAAATCGATTGCAAAAAAACAATCTTAACAGGTTGACAGACGCATTTACCGCCTCCTTACGTCGCGGCTAAAAACAATGTGAACAAATGTTTGCATATACAAATATTTGTGTCGGGATCTGGGTGTTTTCTATGTAAAATATGTATGTATTTACAAAGTATATAAGTAGTATATCAGTCATGTGGTTCCCATAACACAAGCTCCGTTTGAGTTATCAACTTTGCTTCACAACTTTGGGGCTAGATGATGCTGTGTGAAAATGTCCAGCATTTTTTTTGTAAATTAATTTAATTACTGGAACTATTTATCGCATTGTTAGGTGCCGAACACGGAAGGTCGCGCCGGCATGTGTGGTATAGCGGACGAGCACGGCACGCTGGAGCTGGACAAGCTGGCCGAGGAGCTGGCGGGCGAGCTGCCGGTCTACGCCCGACCGGTGTTCCTGAGGGTCATGCCTGCTATGGATATGACGGGTAACAAATAATGAAAGAGCATTTAAATTTCTTATTTCGACGACCGATGTGGCGCGGTGGGCGAAGGTCCGCCTGCTACACAGGAGGTTGCGGGTTCGATTCCCGCCCCGGGACAAATATTTGTACGATCTGCAAATATTTGTTCCGGGTGTTCTGGGTATTTTCTATGTATAATAAAAAAATATCTATCTATGTAATGTACAATACATTAAGTATATCAGTCATCTAGTTCCCATAACACAAGCTCTGCTTAGCTTGGGGCTAGATGATGCTGTGTGGATTGTCCAGCATTATTTTTTATTATTATTTACTTGCACTTAAACAAACTCGCAAGAGATATATAAAAATTATCAATTAACTTACTTAAAAACGTAATTAAAAAACAAAAACTTTATAAAAAAGCATACTATAAAATAACTGATTATTTAGATGACAAAAACTCTTGGGATTAAAAATGCTCCAATTCGAACCTATTGTTTTGTAAATGGATCATTAAAATGAATAACCAGCCTCATTTTCTTGCCTTTCTTTCCTGGCTTGGTCGCGGAGGAACAGGCAGTAGATAAAAACCGACGTTTCAAAGTGATCCTTGTGATTTTAATGAATATATAAATGTTGACTTTGACTTTAACTTTGACCTAGCCTACGTACAATATATTAGGTAAGTTATTAATATACAAGGTATAGTGAAAAGGTATGTCTGTATGTCAGTAAAAAGGACTCAGCCACGCTGTTTTTCAGCCTCGCCTACTGATGTAGCTGCGGCGTTACAGCTACCACTAACTAAGAAAACGTGTACTGTTTTTTTATACTATTTAAGAGACAAACAAGCTTACCACCTGTTGGTAAGCGGTTACCGTAACCTATGATCGCTTGCAATATCAGAGGTAACACTCACGCGTTACCGTTGATATATCAAGATGAAAGATCTCATGTGTCTGTAATTTCACCGACCATACACTTCGAACCTACTGGGTCACTAGCGGCTACTTGCAGTATTAAAATTCCTTAATTTAAAAAAAATAAGTGCCCTTAACCAACATTTGCTGCGTAGCTATTTCTAGATCGCCCGATATAGAATTTACCTAAGCTATTGTAATCGGAAAGCGTGCCACGCTTTTACCATAGCCTATGTCAAATATTAAAAACTAAAATATATATTAAATTCTCTAGCCAGGTTTTATGATTTCTGAATAAGTACATACGTATTCTAAAATAATATTCATCTTTCAGGTACATTTAAAATGAAGAAGACTGATCTGCAAAATGAAGGTTTCAACCCAAATCTGGTAAAGAAAGATAAACTTTACTATTTAGATTTAAAACTAGGCAAATACCTTCCATTGGGGGTTGAAGAGTATAATAACATTTTAAGTGGGAAAATTAGGCTGTGATTATTTTTAATTCTCAAATGTTATTGGTTACAATGCTCAAACAGGTATCGACTCAAAATAGAATCACTTGAAATAGTTATTCTGTTGTAGCTCAAAGTAATAAACTCGAATAGAAAACTCAATTGACGTAAAAGTTTTTGTCGATCGATAGTTATTTCAATTTCTAATTTTTTTTTGTCTTCCATAATTGCAGTGTTTATGTTTATCTCTGTAACAAGTAACTTAAATTGTTGCCACAGTTGAATCGAATAATTTGAAAGTCTCATTGAGCAAGTCTCAATATTTGATTCATCTATGATCTTTTTTTTTGCATATCTTTGAATCTTACTTAAGCAGAAGAATAGTAAAGTACGTGGTATAGTCGTAATAATATTAAAAAAAAATACTATAAGATGCTTAGATAAGTACGTTTTATAACTGCAGTAACTGAATCTCATTGTGCAATATTATGCAATTCTAGCAATAAATAAAGTATCAACTTTATCTCTCACGCTCAAATCATATTGATAAGTACAAAAGTAAAATAAATTTTGATTATTATTGTTCAGGAGAATATACATAAATAAACCAGGAGTCTGTTTGCGCTTCTCACTGAAATTGTAGTACCTTTGAATGGCTGGATCAGTCGCCTGATTTCAAAAGCACGGAAGAAAGGTTGATTTCTTAAGAAAATTGCGCTCGCAAAAGATAACCGTCGCCGCTGTTCGCTTATTCCCTTATTCCTTTTATATAAAGACGGAAGTTCATATGTAAAACAGTTCTCATTTGTGCGGGTGGTGGCGCTGTTGTCGCAGGCCGGCCCTCGTGATTGGCCGATTCGGTTCATTGGCAGCGGTGGATATCCAACCATCTCCAGTAACGCGGAGGGTAGCCAAATTCAAATTAAGAAGATCAAACAATTATAAAACCCATGATATGCCGATAAAACCAATACTCATATTTTATCTATAGCTAACGTACAATATGCCCAAAGTTCTCTGTACCATTAGATTTTTACCTACTTAAATCGGTACAATATGAATGGAAAAGATAGTTCAAATAAAAAAAAACTATTATTGCGGCCATTGACTGCATATTTTTTTAATGGAGAAGTCAAATATTCCTTAACGTTTATAAGAATTAACAGAAAACGAGCAGTAAACTAACGAAGGTTTCACTTTTCTTTTAAGAGTCCTAAAAATCGAGGTTTTTAAAAATATAAAGTTGAACACCAGCCTTAGTAAATAATTTAATGAAATGTTTCATTAATTTGAATCTTCCTCTTCATATCAGTAGCATTGTTTACTTTGCACTTAGTTTAAACATTGCGTGGCATTTGTTTATCCTCGTTCATTTGTAATCATATGCAAATAGTACATTGGAACAAGGATATTCTTGTTTTTGGTCTAGTTTACCGCGCCAAGTAGATACCCTACTGCCCAAGGAGGGTATGCGTGTATCGTGTGGCATTTACGATTGGATACAAAATTCTCTGAGTTTCTTATAACAAGTTAGACAAGTCTGAAGTTGAAGTTAAAACCTAAAGTATTTACGTGAAAGATAAAATCGTAATTTAATTTTGAGGGTCGGTAAAAAAAACCGCTGAATTATAGCATTTCACAAATTCATTCCAAATGCTGCTTTTATAAAGTTTTTAGTACGAGTAGATGCTTCAAAAACATTTCTTACATTCCTAAATCATTTGAATTCACTGCCTGCCTTTATCCATCTACCGTCTTCCCACCTTGCCAACTAATTCTAAACAATTTTTTTTTACATTCCTTTCACAAAATACTACTTAGATCTTCACTTTTTTAGATAATTATTTCTATACCTATCAGGGTTTTAACAAAATAACTTTGAGATAAAGGCGGCGATTATCTTGTACATTAACTAATTTAAACTGTCGCTCTTCGTGTTTATAATCAGTATGTTTTGAAATTACGACTAAACTTGTATGGAAAACTTAAATCTTGACTTATTTGACAGCAATAATTTAAGTGCTTCTCTTCTAAATCTTTTTCTTTTGTTACTGTTAGTAAAATAAAGTGGTATTTTAAATTAAGTTAGGTTGGTGTACAAGAGAATCGAGGCCAATATAGGTGATATATATTATCTAATTTTATAGTGATTTTAAGTGTATTTTATTTTTAAACGTTTTTAAT
Organism: Perizoma flavofasciatum; assembly: GCA_958496245.1. Classification (NCBI taxonomy): domain Eukaryota; kingdom Metazoa; phylum Arthropoda; class Insecta; order Lepidoptera; family Geometridae; genus Perizoma; species Perizoma flavofasciatum. Next base: position 5,652,215 of record OY292421.1, read on the forward strand.
AATAATAACATTAAGTTTATAAAAAAAGCTAAGCTACTTAAAAACCTTGTATGCATTAGGTAGAATGTAGACCTATAATTTCTGAAGCATAAAGTAGATTTCGAATATCACTAAGTAATTCTTTGTAGTTTAAAAAAATATAGGTACAATTTTATTTGTAAAATGTACTAGTATGTAACAAAAATCCGGTCCGCTCCATTATACAATATTACACCGCCATTATACAGTACATATACAAGCTAAAAGGAACTAATAAAAAAAAATATAAAAATATTTATGTTAAGCCATTATTACACTTTTACCCCAATGTGGGTTTGACAAAAGCACTCACCAAAATACCAACCTATGTCAAAATACCAACCAATGACAAAATACCGACCAATATCATGTCGTAAATATGTCCTTTGTTCATGTGTATTTGACTAACGAGCACCAAAAACAACAACCTTTGATTGTCCTATTCAAGCATCGAGCAAATTGGAACTATTTTTTTTTTAAATCATACACAATTAGCCCTCATTATCGAAATTCTCAGGTAAAAATGTTTTATTCTATTCTCCCGAATAGACAAACGCCTACATGATATCATAAGGGACCTAATGCCCTTTGGAATCGGACGGAGATTTATTTACATACATAAAACACATGAAAACAAAAATGATAACTTCAATGTTTAGAGTTGCATGCATATGACACACATATTTCCAAACAAATTAAAAAAATGATTGTGACCAAAACTTTATGCCAACATTATATGCAGGGGCAGCAGTGTAGTAAATAGGTACCGTTGTTAGTTTTATAAGCTCTATCGATACATTCACAAATAAAAATATAATTTTAATTAAACGTTCAGCTTTAAAATAAACCTGCTGTCTACTAGTATATAAAAAAGCTCATAGAGTACTTAATCTATGTATAGTGTAAGGGTGTGGGACAAAACACTAGTTACCTTTATATTCTCTCATTTGGCAACAAAACCAAAAATCTACAACTGTTTTTATGTATATATTTGTTTAAATTATTTATTTAATGTATACTTAAAATATTGAAATTATTTTAATCTCATATCTACTTTCAGTTAAATTTTCTTAGACTGAACAAATAAATTCTATACATTCTAATGATTTATAATTATTTTTAGTTCTAAGAATTATTTTAAATGGTATGGGTTATGTTGTAAAATATGGTTCAATAAAATGTATTTTTCAAAATTGTAAGAATATTTTAATTTGAGTATTATAAGTCAAGTATTCCCCTGCAGGTACGATAGAATAGACAGATCATAGAGGCACTAACAACTACGTTACTTTACCTAATCCGATAGCCAATGTGTTCAGCTTACACGCGTAAGCAAAACTTTTTCAACCAAACTAGTTAACCTCTTTGTTAAAAGCTTATTGTCAGTACTTAAACCTATTTCAAAAATAGATCGATTCTCCGCCAAGCGGTTTCTAACGTCAATCGCGTCGTCAGTTGCCCCTAGTTTTTATAACTTTTTATAATAAATAGATGGCGAATACTTTGATGTGGTCGTAGGGTTGATATCGCGCCGCACCGCACCGCTGGGGGACAGGGGAGATCAGCTGTTGTCGGCGCATGTGCGACGCGGCCAGCTGCGGACGCCTGCCTCGCGCATTGACGCGCGAGCTCTCAGCGGCGCTCCGCGTGGCGCCCTCACCGCGACTAGAGACCGCCCGAGCCGCTCGGCTCCGCTATCTGTTTATAGTGTCCTATTGGGCTAGCCGCCAGCTCTGCTCTCCCACCATGGATGCTATCTTGGCAGCGCTCGTCGCCTTGATGGCACTGGCCGCCGCAATGGCCGCCGTACTCAGTACTCTCTCCAAAGCGGCGATATTTGCCCTCCTCGCCGTCGCGCCCTGCGTTTACAGATACAGAAAATGGATATACGTCTTCATCAAAACGCTGCCGAGGGATACCAAGTGAGTTTACTGTATTTTATGTTCTGTAGTAAAATTGTTTGTTTGTGCCAACATGGGTGTCAGGGTTTATAGGCTGCCCTGAAGCTAAAGACCTTGTAGTAATTTGTATCAATGTGTAAATACAAATTGTATTGTCAGGTGCTTTTTACCCATCATAGTCCGATGTGACCCTGACCCGTAATTTGCATTTTTTTCCGTATATCTATTATTCCGAAGGCTAACTTAGGTTGCACCTACTTTAAATTCACGAAATATGGTGTTCTTGAATGCATTCATTGAATGTTAACCGGAAATAAAAAACGTTCTTATTATGATTATGCTCAGGTATTTTATGAGTAATAAATAACTATCCTTGTTCATGCATTTACGAAACATATTTTTTTGCCTGACGTACTCACGACGTACGGTCAGTTAATATAATGCGTAGGTACCTTCCTACCTTCCACCAGTGCAAATATTTAGATAACCGCACACAGCACGATTCCAAAGTACAAAAAAATACTGGTTTAAAAACTTTTTACCATGTCGCTGTAAACAAGCCCGACTTTAATATATTAATCGTATAGAATAAGTGATAAGTTATCATTGCAGTTCACGTATAAAACATATAAAAGCTTTGGAAGGCCATAAAGATATTACTTCGTATTTTAGCATAAACAACCATTTAGGTAATCAGTAGCCCTAATAAAAGCTTTTTGACACATGTTTTCATAGGCATCTGCTATCATAATCAATGATTAGACTTGATCATCCGTTTATTTTGTTGGTGAACTCAAACCTAAGACTGCAGAACTTACTGAAGTTTACCTTCTTCACATGTCTAACCACCGAACTACTAGGAAACTGGTGGTGCAGTGGCTAGTAACCTCGACATTACTCTTGGTAACGGGTTCAAACTCTGTCGTGCGATGAGCACAATTGTATTGTGAAGAAAAACATCATGTCCTAGAACCAAAAATTCGGAGTCATATGAGACGTGCATGAAAGGAGGCGCACTGAATTCTTTCACCGCACTGAGTCTTTCACCATAGGTCATTAGGCTCTTTACAGGGCTAACATACCTCAACCGAGTCACCGAACTAACGTCCTGCGTAACCGAGACCAAGTAGACCAGGTAAGAATCGGTGACACAACGAAGGGATGAATGAAACAGTGTATAGTTGCATACCACTATGACAAACAATGCCGGTGTGTAGGTTTAGGTATCTAAGTGATGGTGTTTAGGTACAAGTGACACCGCTAATGTATAATGATTAACTATACACATTCAGAGGTTAATCGTTGCTTGACAGTTGTCAGTATATAGATACTCAAGACGATGTTTGAATTCAAAAATAATTAATTTCATCCATATAAAAGTTGTTATCAAAGCAAACCACGTATCAGTACGAGTACAGTTATGTAAAGTTAACAACCACACTCACTTCACCATACTCATGGTTTTGTATGTTAGGAAGCGTTCAGAAGGCCCTTTGCAGTTAGTTTTTATTAGGTAGGTATATTGCTTAAGAACATTGTGGATCACATAGAAAGGCTTATACCGTAAGGACCTGTAGGTAATTGAACATTAAAATAAAAAATATTCAGAAAATGTTTGCCATACAAAATATTCTATTCATTTCTCAACAACTTAAAATGTACCGAATGATTATCTCATTTGTATTGCCAGATAAACATATCGATGTTTTGATAACACAGATTTATATGGAACATTGTCAAAGTAAGATTAACAAAGGTATCGAATTTGTGAAAGATGTGAACCAACAGAGCATCTTTTTATAGTAAAATAATAGCCTAGTCTACAAGTTAAATATTACTTGAATAATAGGTATTTACACAAAAAGTTAATATTTGTAGAGTTTTTGTGTCTCACAAGTTTGTTTTATTTTTGTCTTTGATATTGGCAAACGTCTCTTCGTTTTACTTTTGTTCATCTACAGACAACATTGTTTGTACTCAGGTGAGTTTCAAGTTAATACAATATTCAGAGTCAGCAGTTCCCGAGTGTTATGAAAACTTAAGCGGAAACAGCTGCCGTATTGCCGGTACCACCAAATACGTTCCCAACACGCTACGGACATAACACTGCATTGCGATACTAGAATTGGAATATACTCAAACCAAAGTACAAATACAAATAACAATACAAATACATTTATTTACCAATAATACAAAAATTACAAAAAAAACTTGCTGTTGGTCTCCGCACTAGGTAGGCCGTACTTGGTAGTGCGGGAGACCAGTTACAGGTAAAACGATTTCCAAACACAAACAGGACGTTACTACTAATGAAGAAATAGACAAAACATTAGCGATAAATCTGTGGGAGGTCTTGGAACTAACAAACTTACACAAAGTCAAACACTTGTCCTTATGTTCCTAAAGATTCGACCCGGCCGACCCCCTGTGATCGCTATACCAACAGAGTTTATTTTGTAGGTATTTATTCTGTTTTCCTGTCATCTGACAGGAAGAAAAATACCGAATAAATACCGTTATCGTACGGAGAAATACCCTTGAGCTCATCTCATGTCCCTGACGGGACACTAAGGGACGTTGAAATGAGCTGAGCATAACTAAAACAAGTTTTTGATCATTAGAGAAAATTGACATCATTTTGAGAATTGCCTCGAGGTTGCGGGCGACCACCCTCACGTGTATATTTGTCATAGCGCAGGATTAGAGCCTTTTATGAATGCCCTAGTCTTGGCTTTAGCGGTCACACATTAATGATAACAAAATAACAGCGTCTTAAACACAAATGTACCTAATTTTGCTCCGTAGCAAAGTAGGTAAAGTAGATACTTTAAAGTCATGGAGTCCCCTGTATTGTACGTCCATGGAATGCACAACCATGGAAAGTACACCCCTGGAAAGTACAGCCAGTATTACAAACCATTGGTTTCAAATACTTGGTTTGTAATACTGGGCGTACATTCCTGGGCGTGCATTCCCTACACGTGTTGACCTTGTACGGCCAGTTTTGTACAACCCTGGAATGTACAGCCATGGAATACGAACCAATTTCATGCTCTGTTTTCATGTGCGAGTGCTATCAAGGGGCAAGTGCTGTGTTGCCATAGTATTTTACGCTATTATTAATTTAAAGTAGATGTAGTAAGTAGATTAGTTATTTATGTCGGTTTTTTGCAGATGAACTAACCGGTTGGTTTTATTTATTTGAACCCAAGTTTGTTGGATAAAGTTCGGATAGCAATCCTCCTTTTCTGAGTGGTAATTAAAAAAAACCTTATAACCTAACCAATCCAAGACCGATTTGCTTAGGAAGGATTTCTCAGGCCAACATTAACTTATTGTTTACATTATTTATCAATGGCAACTCTTGGTTGAACATATTAGAACTTGCTCACTGCAAACGAGCCTCGTTCTCGTCATGCGACTTTTTCGCGTCGACCAATGAGAGCTCACGGATATGACGAACTCTCGACCAATGAGCGTCGAGAATATTGGTTTGTAATCCGGGGTGTACATTCCAGGGGTGTGCAATACCGTCATGTGTTTAGTTTGTACGGAGCGTATTGTACGACCATGGAAAGCACACCCAGATAATTCAAACCAAATGGTTTGTAATACTGGCTGTACTTTCCAGGGGTGTGCATTCCATGGTTGTGCTTTGCATGGACGTACCATACGGTCTCCCAAGTCATGCTCTAACAGATACGTCAGTGTATTTTTGTTCCACTCTGTGTACTATTTTCTTAAACAACCGTTTTATAAGAAAATAGTACACAGAGTGGAACAAAAATACACTGACGTATCTTTTAGAGCATGACTTTAAAGTAAAGCAGTCCAACTCGAGTCGTACAAATAAGATGATGTGCGCATCTGTGGCGCAGTGAGCAAAAGCCTGCCAGAGACGCAGAAGGTTCGATTCTTGCCGCGGGACAAATGTTTGTCTGATCTGCAAATATTTGTCTCGGGTCTGGGTGTTTTCTATGTATAATGTATGTATTATTGTATCTATTTACAAGAAAAAATGCATATAAGTTGTATATCAGTCATGTCGTTTCCATAATACAAGCTCTGCTTAGTTTGCGTCTAGATGATGCTGTGTGGAAAATATCCAGCATTATTTATTTACTTACCTACTTAGAATAATATTATGTAAGTATAGGAAAGTAGGTAGGTACTTATTGATCTAAAGGTAGATAGGTTAGGTTCGTAAAAAGGTTATTATTCAATGTATTGTTATGAGAAAAGTAAGCGTTCTGAACGTGTTTAAAACTCCTCTATGTGAGAAAATGAATTGTCTATTCTATTATTATAATAACGATGAAATAAAACGAGTTTCTTTTGCAACCATTGTTTTGCTTAAAATATAGATATTTTTTTCAATAATATTTTCACAGAACTTTGCTCTGCAACTGGGATTCTGCCCAGCTGTATTAGAGTTAGAACTTTATGTTGTACCAAAACCCCCTATCATGTTAGTCCCTTCAATAGAACCCTATCATGGTTTACAGTTTTACAGTGTTCACTAACACCGTAATAATAATTATCATCATTTCAGGCTAAAACATGAACAATTGTTCCACTCTGTGTACTATTTTCTTAAACAACCGTTTTATAAGAAAATAGTACACAGAGTGGAACAAAAATACACTGACGTATCTTTTAGAGCATGACTTTAAAGTAAAGCAGTCCAACTCGAGTCGTACAAATAAGATGATGTGCGCATCTGTGGCGCAGTGAGCAAAAGCCTGCCAGAGACGCAGAAGGTTCGATTCTTGCCGCGGGACAAATGTTTGTCTGATCTGCAAATATTTGTCTCGGGTCTGGGTGTTTTCTATGTATAATGTATGTATTATTGTATCTATTTACAAGAAAAAATGCATATAAGTTGTATATCAGTCATGTCGTTTCCATAATACAAGCTCTGCTTAGTTTGCGTCTAGATGATGCTGTGTGGAAAATATCCAGCATTATTTATTTACTTACCTACTTAGAATAATATTATGTAAGTATAGGAAAGTAGGTAGGTACTTATTGATCTAAAGGTAGATAGGTTAGGTTCGTAAAAAGGTTATTATTCAATGTATTGTTATGAGAAAAGTAAGCGTTCTGAACGTGTTTAAAACTCCTCTATGTGAGAAAATGAATTGTCTATTCTATTATTATAATAACGATGAAATAAAACGAGTTTCTTTTGCAACCATTGTTTTGCTTAAAATATAGATATTTTTTTCAATAATATTTTCACAGAACTTTGCTCTGCAACTGGGATTCTGCCCAGCTGTATTAGAGTTAGAACTTTATGTTGTACCAAAACCCCCTATCATGTTAGTCCCTTCAATAGAACCCTATCATGGTTTACAGTTTTACAGTGTTCACTAACACCGTAATAATAATTATCATCATTTCAGGCTAAAACATGAACAATATCAGAAATGTGACAATATGCCCATAACATAGATACCTACCTTAGAGACTAACTTACCTACATATTATAATGGCATAACGTATCACTACTTGTCAAAACGTAGTCTGCAGCGTGTTACGCAATTGCGCAGTGTTCAGTAGTTGCTTGTGAAAACGACGAAACAGCTTTTTTCGGCATAAAGTCCTCACCTATGAAGTTCGAAATATGGGAAGTCGGGTCACGGCACCCAAAAGATTCAAAATTATTGTGCCGTGTCTCAGACTGCTTAAACCTTATGAAAAATTTTAATCTTTTTTAATTATCCTTAAAGTATTAACCTCCGTGGGATCGAATACACGACGTCGTCCCCTACGTACACAGGTGATGTATTTAACCACTCGGCTACAAGGTCGCGGTTTGGATCCCCTATTAATATTATTGGACAATTAGAGAATCTTCAGGTACCTATCATGCTTTGTGTCCAAACCCAATTTTAGTAGCTTCGTTGATTGGGGTTCGTATCTTCCTACCTATAGATACCCATAAAACAAATCAAGAAATTCGTGAATGGTCTCCGGGATTGTATAATTATAAGATGTTTTGATTAAAACATCATAGGTAATAAGGAACTGTCGAGCGAATTATTAATGGTTATTTTCCGTGACCCAACATAATTTCAGGCCTAGTTTAGCAGTATTTATTTATGCTTTGAGGCATTATGCCTTTGAGGATTTGTACCTATATGTACTAGCTTATGCCCACGGCTTCGCCCGCTTAGTACCCGGATAAAAGTAGCATATGTGTTGTTCTGATGTATAAGCTATATTACTGTAAAGTTTCATCAAAATACGTTCAGTAGTTGTTGCGTGAAGGATAACAAACATCCATCCTTACAAACTTTCGCATTTGTAATATTAGTAGGATGTAGGTACCTATACATAAGAAATGGTTATGTACATGAATATGCTTATAATATATATTGTAGGTAGTACCTACCTACTTGACACCCTACAACATCTTATTTACTGGTCACTGATCTAAATCAGGGTGACATATGCCTGTCTGCAATTAGCTTGACATACCTACCTATCTAAGTTTCAGATTTCTGTGAAGAAAACACGCACCCCTAAGAGCTATTCCCAAAAAATCCGGGTTCTAAACCGCTTCATATTTTTTTGGCTGAACAAAGGCTAAAATCACGTTTGTAATAAAACGAATCCTGTAATATTACATAATCACTTTGAGAACTGACCTTTCAAAAGCACATGGGCACTGAGCAGCTCGCTATACAATGTTTACACTCGGTTCCGGGATTATTTTGGGCTGAACTAGTACTGTACAGTAAGTACCTAACTCCCTTTGAGCAGCGTTCGAATGGTTTGCATTTTATACGATCGGTAGATCATCAACATCTATCTTCAGTCGTTACTTCATGTATCATCGACTCTGCTTTGTGTCGATAATAAAAGTTAACTAATCAGTTTGATAAATCTTGAAAATCGAATAAACAAGACCTCAAGAAGATATTCGAAATAGTAAACTTGGTAAATTTTTTTACCGCGCTTATTTTATTATCAATATAAATGGTCTAATGTGCTCTTACTCATCATATCTATCAAACCTAAAGGTGACAAAATAGAATTGATTTGACAGATTCAGGCTTAAGAGAATTAGTGACATGAAAGAAAAAAAATACCCGAGTTAGTATAGGTAGTTCGTTTTTACCTACCTATTTGTTTTGTAGGACTCCTTTTCAAATGCACTCAATGCTCGGGTACAGACAGTCTTATGCTCTATTAGTCAAATAGATTTTAGTTTTCCAAGTTTCTAGCACTAACTAAAAATGCATGGATTTCTAAACTGTGGCTCTAGCCAAGAATCGGATTTCAGGCTTCAAGCGCTCAAGCATTTACTTAACATAAGCCTAATCATTTTTTCATTCTATTATAGAACTGAATTTTACTATAATACTAGTTAAAAAAACAATCTTACTTAGTGATTGTGTGGCAAAATTACCATTATTTTATTTAATTGCCTTTGTAAGTAGTTGGCTATTATTGTTATTGAAATGCTGCTTTAAGGAAGGAAATGTGTGCAAAATCTATAAATGGATACGAAGGGACTAAAGGAAGAACAATTACATGTTTTAAAGTAGAATGAAGTTATTTTTAAGTAATTTTTCATTCATTTTCCTTTCCTACTAGCAAACAGTACGAAGGTCGCGCTAGAAGTCTTCATCTAATTATGGGATTATATTTAATACCGGGTTTAAACATGCGTGTTCGCATTCGATCTCAAATTCGTGAGCAAGTGTCGACGCGAACTACTATTCACACGATCGCGGAGTCTTCAGTCGGTCTCGTGAGTCGTGAGGCGAATGATGAGGCGAGCGACGAACGTGCCGTTCACAAATGGAATACGTCTTTCGTCTCTGGTGTCGCATGTGTAAACGCGGTATAACGCGCTAGTGGGTAAACTATCTGCGTCATTGCGTCGCGTGACCATCGACCGACCACCACCGGTACCGCACCGTCTCGCAATGTTATGATAAGGCTTTTGTAGGTTTTCAGCACTATACAAGTATACAGCCAACTTATTTGTAATTCAGGCTGCAGAAAACTAACATAAAAATAGCAACGAATTTATAAAGTAAATTAATCTACGCCGAAATAACATTTAACCGCTTACAGCAATTCGAATTGTCTCCAAAAACTAAATAAATATAATAATAATAAAAAAATAAATGTTATTTTTTCTCGAAATATTTTCCGTTAGCGTTAATACAATTTTTCAAAGAAATGAACCAATTTTGATAACATTTGATATGCCACTCTTCCATGGTGAACTCGGAAACATGTTTTTCAGTCTCTTCTGGTGATGAAAATCGTTGAACACGTATTCGGTTCTTGATTTTAGGAAACAGATAGAAGTCACGAGGTGCCAGGATGGGACTGTATGCAGGATGGCTCATAAGTTCTACGTTTTTCACCTTCAAAAATTAGTTTTTCTGTCTGGCCGTGTGAGAGCTGGCATTGTCATGGGCAAAATGATACGGCGCTTACGGTTATTTTTACGGAGTTCGTCAATAACTTCCGGCAAACAAATGGTCTTGTATCAATCATTATTCACTGTACGACGATTCTCCAAAGCAAGAGTAGCCACGTGCCCAGTTTTATTTAAAAAGAAGCAATTATCCGCTTAGCGGCACTTTTCACGCGCGTCACTTTGGTTGGTTTCGGCTCATCTTGAAAGACCCAAACGGTCAATTGCTGCTTTGTTTTGGGGTCGTAGCTATAAATCCAAGTTGTATCACCTGATATAGTAACAATGCATAACAATAGTTACAATGAATGACATAGGTCTCACACCAAATTTGTTGCCCCTTCGTTGAATCGGTAAGCATAGCATTGCACTAAGTGACGCGGTCCGTTTTTTGAACCCCAGTCAAATTGTGAGCTGTGCGATGGGCATAGCTTTTTCACACCCAAATGTTTGTGGATTGACTGTATCTGACCCATGTCTACGCCTAAGGAAGTATGCCTGAATTTCGTGGTAGGATCTCATGTCTGTCTGTTTCGATCATACGGCGCACAGCATCGACGTTTTTGTTGCTCCGCAGTGAACAACAAAAACGTCGATGGTCGTGGACGGGTGACCATCACGAAAGGTAGACACGACCGCGCTATACACATATTGCGCCATATGTATATTATTTAACATTGTTTTTAATGGATAATATCTACCTACTTAGATTGCTTGCCATAATAATGATGAACAAGTGATATTTCTAATGTGAGTTGATGTCCTTGGCAAAGTCCGAAGCTAAGTACTTATTTAATGGCTTGGCGATCAAGTATTTGTAATTGGTAGCATTTACCTGCAGTTTGTTTATTAAAAATAATGACAATGATAGTTTGGAATTTCATATTTAGGATATAATAGGGAAAACCCATCTATGCGCCCAACAATCAAAAGAGAAACAGTAAGACATAAACAAACATTTATTTAGTTTTTAAATAAGGTGTATCATCATTCATAGCTCGACTACGTCCACTTGGAATATCCCTTCTGATTAAAGGCACAGAAATGAATCTTTACGTCTAGCGCTAACGTATAGTAAAGTAGGTACTTTGTAAACCAATCATCTATCTTAAGGTCTCTTTGATTGCAAGCAAGGCCCTGCCTGGACCGATCCCTTGCTGCATCGATTAATCTCATTTTAATGAGATTCATGAGTGGCCACGTTAGCGATTGTTGGTAGGTATGGTATCTTAAATCTTTATTCATCATCAATCTGTCCATTATAGATTTCTATGGCGCTACGCGAACGGCATGGTCAGGTCGAAGCGATGGGGACGGCAGAACGCAACTGTTGCTTCGCTGTTCACCCAACGAGCTCTGAAGAACCCGGACGCACCATGCTTTATTGCCGTTGGAGATCGTACTTGGACATTTGGCCAGGCAAGTACTTCTCTGAACTTTGATAACTGAATTGTTATTGAAAGATCTTCAGTAGGTCCCTACTTCCTAAACATTGTCAGGGTAGTTTTATCAGACAACTGTAGTAACCTCTTTATTTAACAAGTTACTGAAAGAACAGCAGTGGAATCGGAAAAAAAGTCAATCGATTAAACACGCACGAACAATAATAATATTTCTTGAGCGCTCAGTTTGGATTGAGTTTTTTTTTCGAAATAAGGCCATAACTTCAACACAACGGAAAAACTATGCAGCGCTTGATTTCTGATAGGTAGTTGGCAATGGCATGCACCGAGCTCATTTAAAACTTAGAATTGTGTGTTATTGCATGTCAGCGTTTCCGCGTACAATCCATAGGTACATCCTACACTACATCCAAAGGCTCCTAACGGGTCAATAAGTGATCATTTTTGTATGTCTGACAAAGGTAAATATAGATAAGCCAGGTAGATCCGATTGAAATAAAGAAAGAGAAGGCTGATAAGAGCGACATAAATAAAACCTATACCTAGCCGTGCGTGATTCGGTGTCGAGATGATGACAATAATCTCTCATATGTTTGTCGTTTTTCTGTTCATTCATTCATATTCAGTGCACCTTAAACCGTCGGGTTGCTTGTTGCTCCACTATAATATACTGTATATATTATAGCTGCGCATGTCCATCTATGAAGATTAAACACCCTCCGCTTTAATCATCCTCTTCTGTCCTGCAACTTTGTCAGTTCTGTTGACCCAGTTACAACACCTTTTTCAACAGATGGCCACAAAATCAAACCAAGTCGCCCGCACGATGCAAGAACACCTCGGCCTGAAGCGCGGAGACGTGGTTTGCGTGTTTATGCCCAACTGCGCTGAGTTCGTGTGGAGCTGGCTCGGCGTGTCGAAGTTGGGAGGAGTGTCCGCGCTCATCAACAGCAACCTGCGGCACAAGCCGCTGCTGCACTGCATCCAGGTGGCCAAGGCTAAGGCGATCCTGTACTCGGAGCATCTTGCCAGTTGTAAGTGATCAATGATCATACACTACTGACAATAAAGTAGGGGCAACACAAGGGCTACGCTACAGCAGAACGTATGCTGTTCTTCACTTTATCATCAAAGTGAAGTTTATAAGTAGTTCTTCAAGCTGTGGTGCAACTAAAGATCACGTGTTCCACACTCTACAAAATAATCGGTGTTTTAGAAACACATGTTACCCTCGACTGTAATATCCATGATGGACATATTCAGATCCATACTCATTTTCAGATACCTAAATATATCCGCGAAGATCCTGGTAGGAGGTGGTCAGAGGTATATCCAAACTTATGTTTAGCCACGTTTTGGCAGTCAGTTCCTTTACGTTGTTTTCCATCACCGTTTTGAGCACATGTTAATACACACCTATATAGGTGCCAAAATAAAAATAAAATACAACAACGATCATCGTTGTAACTTATATGTGAACGAAACCATACGTAGGCACCTAATCGATTAGGTAATGTTAGAATTTAATTGTCATTGCAGGTTTTTCAGCGTCAAGCTTCTACAAAAATCGATAACGACTATGTTATTACGTTAACCTTCGTAGATAGCGGTTCAGGTCGTGGTGTAGAAAATAATCACTGGCTTAATAAGGCTTGACAATGAGCCATTAAACCAAAGTTTAAGCATGTTTGTACCTAGCTAAGTTTTATGGTCTCAAGAAAGAAAAACTGCATACGTTTACATAATCGATTAACATGCTTACATACAATTTTAGACAGTTGTTTAGCTTAAAAGTATTTTGTTATCTTCTGTTGAGTTTTAAATAACACAAATCAGATAGAGACAAAGCAGAGTTTTGGTAGTGAACAGTTTAAATAAAGTTCTTACTCCGTTTTCATTTTAGTCTATGAATAAAATATTTTCCCTCAACATGAAAGTATCTTTCAACTTAGCTAGGTACCTAAGTACCTTTTCAGTTCAGTCTGAACCACCTACGCAATATACATATATAATTTAGTAGGTTTTAATTTTATAGCATTATTGATTGACTTATTCGAATACCCATCCTTTCAAGGTAGATGAGTAAAACTGAATAGGCTCACGACGTGAAAAATATTTCCAATATCCAGTAATGACTGCTTGTTAAGGTAGTTTAGATAAAACAACATAAGAATGAGTTATCTGATCTAGGTCAGTGAATTATTGATGCTTTGTCTGTTATTCAGTCATGTAGAACGGAACCACAGATACTACGGAACTTAACGCTGCACCTGCACGGTTAATTAAATATTTGTCTCTGGTCTTGCTATTTTGTATGTATAATATGTATGTATTTACAAAAAAAATATAGGTACCTACCTAAGTAGTCATGTAGTTCCCATAATATAAGCTCTGCTTTGTTTGGGGCTAGATGATGCTGTGTGAAAATGTCAAAATGTTTATTTACTTATTATTATTTATTATGTTATATTCGAATGTTAGGTACTTCCTAGTTTTATTTAGTAGAATAGGAAGGTAGATGGCCACCTATGTACCAATATTTTTTAAAACTTACGCGAGCGTATTCGTAGTTCTTACCTTGTCTAACATGATTGTAATTACTTATCTACCTACCTGAAGGTAGGTAAGGTTATAACTCAATAAGGTAGGAGGAAAGTTTAAAAATATTCTTTCCTAAGGTAATTTACCATTAATTTTAGAATTTATAATGTAATTTACCTTATTCCTATCCCTATTAGAACACCCTGAAAATTCCAGTTCTAATTTCCCGCTTTTTACCTGCGATACATAAGGAACCTGTATATATTTGGTTTATGAGGTTGTTTGTTTGTCTGCTAACATTTTATCGGCTAACCGACGAATCAGCATTAAAATCCATTTGAAATTGCTTTATGACTTCAAGGATGGTTGTTAGATTCGTTTTATCAGCTTTGAAATCGATTTGAAATTGCTTTATGACTTCAAGGATGGTTGTTAGATTAGTTATATCGCCACAAGTCACAAGACACGTACGATGAAGCTTTTAAAATTTTGCAAAAAAATAACTTGTAATAACTTGTTACGTAGGTACCGTTACAATCTGTCACGTGGAATGATATTTATGTACAATTGCATCAATTATCCCTAATAATATATAGTTTGCCTCTGACTACCGCTAATTTAATATATTATCACAGAGGGGGAGGGGTAACTACTAGATATTATTCTTAATTTAAGGTAATTTTAGATCAGCTGCGTACCTACTGGAGTATAAATCTGACGATTTTCATTGTCCGCCATGATGATTAAAGGCACCGGCAGAAATGCCGTTTTAACCCGGTTCGGTCCGGGAACAGATAAGAAAAAGGCACACCTTGAAAGACTGCCGTTTGTTTTTATTCAAACTGCCCACTCAACGAGGTTACAAAAGATGCCATAAATTTGGTCAAGAAAATCTAAACGGTGCAAACCATGGACACGAAAAAGGACCGGAACGGGAGTGTGTGTCGCGATCTGACGTTTGCATTGAGTTCTGACCTTCCGTTTCCAATCTGTTCCTACCGGAACGGGTTAAAAAAAACGGTCTGTCTGTCTGCGCAATGAAGGTGTGAGCCAGTTGTTCTTTGCCTAGCACTGGAGGAGATCCGCGACCAGCTGCCTCCCGAACTGAAGCTGTTCCAGCTGTACGGCCAGCCGGCCCCTGGCGTGCTGGACCTGGGGCAGGAGATGGACAAGCACCCGCCCGACTACCCTGTGGTGACGGACCCGCCTCAGTACAAGGACACCCTTCTTTATATCTACACCTCGGGGACTACGGGCATGCCTAAGGCGGCCGTACTGCCCAACTCTAAGTAAGTCGTCATCATCAGTCACTAGCATTAGTTATGAGTTTTCCACAAATTATGTCACAACGAATGGTTTTATGGTCGAGTCGGTGACGCGGTGGGCGAGTAGGAGGCTAAAACGCAAGCGGTTCGATTCCCGCTGTGGTAAAAATGTTTGCATGTTCTGCAGATATATGATCTGGTTCTGATTGGTGTTGTAGGACCATGTTATTCATAGTTTCTGATACCCACGACACAGGGAATCCTAGTGTAGAGTCAGGTCTATATATCAGCAAGCTTTAATCAATTGCAATCTTTTATTCCACAATTCTTCGCGTTGGGTGGTGGGCCATCCAATACAGTCTTCCGATTCGGTTATTCTAAGTACCTACTTACTCACCTACGGCTGTAGGCTGATATGGTCTGAAAAGCCTACGCCTGAAATTGAAATAGCCTATGTGTCACGATGCGGTCTCTCCTATGGCACCAAGCCAATATCATGCTAGTGTCGAGCCGAAACTACAGCCTTCGCTTCTGAAGCATGTCCGAATAGAAGAAAGCACATAAATAGTCGATGTGCAGTCTACTTTAAAACGCAGAACGACATTATCACAGAACTGGCAAGCTGCCACCAGAAATTGGTGAAGAACCAAATCCTTTTCACCAAGTATCCGTAATGTCTACGGTTACTAGGTTAAGAAGTTTTTTTGGATCCAAGGCCCCAAGTCTATGTGCGAATTCATTTATGCTCTCCGACTTTACATATTTTAAAATCATTTGGATATTTTTCACTCAGCATCATCTAGCCCCAAAGTCAGCAGAGCTTGTGTTATTGGAACTACTTACATGGCTGATATGCTACTCATATATTTTTTGTAAATATGTACATATTATAAAAAAACACCCAGACCCGAGACGAATATTTGCAAATATTTGTCATGCGGTGGGAATCTAACCCCCAAACCTTTTGCGTCTCAGGCGGGCCTTCGCTCACTGCGCCACAGAGGTCGTCATTTTAGTTATCAATAATGTAAGTATTTTATCATCGCTAACCGGCCGCATGACTCCGCGTGTCACATTAAACTTAATATTTCTAGGGCATACCGAATTTCCTCCGGAAGTTTTCATTTAGCGCCGCGCAGTGACGGCCACAAAACGGCTTTTAATTTATTTATGGCTATTCAATACACTCTCTTTGTTTAAGGCAAAAGTTACAACAAAAGTTTGAATCCTTGCCATTATCATGAGCACAGATTGAGTTTCTTTTGCGTAATTCGATTCGGCTGCAAATTGGCATATAATATGTATAAAAAAATCCTCGGAAGAGCGTATAATTTTTGTGTTTATAGGTAGTAGGTTTTAATAGTAAATATACTTATTATTAATTACCTACTTTAATAACAAAAAATCTTATAAAAATCACAAAATTGGCAGTTAGTCACGTGACTTTTCCACAACTTGTGGTAGTAGTTGTAGTGGTGAAAGTGGTATTTGTCCCCCTGGGTGTCAAAGTCACGTGACTGCTGCCAAGTTTTACCTTGTCAAATTTGCGTTAGCGTGAAAGGAAAACTAAGCGTGAGGTATTTGTCTAGACTCTCTGGTTGTCTAGACTCTCTGGTTGTCTAGACTCTCTGGTTGTCTAGACCCTCTGGGTGTCTAGACAAATACCACTTTCTTTAAGCGTTAACGTCTGTGGAAAGATTTACTTAATTGTATGGAAATGACATTAGCTGTGGAAATGTCACGTGACAGCTGCCAAGTTTTACCTTGACAAATTCGCGTTAGCGTGAAAGGAAAAGTAAGCGTGAGGTATTTGTCTAGCCCCCTGGTCAGTTTCATTAGTCAGTTTCGAACACAATAGAGGTTGCAAACAGCTGCAACCTGTTGATATTTGAACATTCTTAAGAATAAACGCCGACGATAATTCAAGGGCTTAGCGTCTTTGAAATCTTGTTGTTGTCTTTTGATAATTTCATCCTTCACACTCCATTTAAATATACTTATGTTTATTAAATTTAATGTAAGTTTCATTATTTTGGTGAAACTGCTTGACTAATATTACGGTTACCAGTTAGGGCCCGCGTCAATATGACGCAGTGACAGTGGCGATCAATACATACATGCGAACTTTGACAACCATTTCCCTTTGATTGACCAAGAAATCCTTTGAGCGTGGAACGAGCCAGTTTCTTGTCACCATCGCGTCGCCCAAAAGGGTTGTTAAGTTTATTAACAAATTTACTTGATTCCTATGGTCCATGGGCATTTTTCCATGCATTGGCATGGTCCGTTTATTGTCTTTCTTTGACCGCTACAGCTTGATTTCCTCTCCCAGGTACCTCCTCGTGGTGGTAGCGACGGTGCACATGCTAGGTCTGAAGTCCTCCGACCGCATGTACAACTCTCTACCGCTGTACCACACTGCGGGCGGCGTGGTAGGGACTGGCGCGGCTCTGGTGGATGGCATCCCTTCAGTGCTGAGAGCCAAGTTCTCTGCATCCAACTTCTGGGCTGACTGCATCAAGTATGATTGCACGGTAAGATGTTGATAAATTTTCAAAACGACTTTCCCCTTTTTTAATGAAATATTTTTATTTGCGAATATGGGTGCAATGTAAGATGCACCCATATTCATAAGATGTATAACATCTTATGAATATGGGCATCTTGTTTTCCGTTATCTTGTGTTGATTGTGGTCACAAGGTGTCTTCGAGTTTATGTTCGATAGATAGATGAGCAAATTTGTCATATGCGTCCTGAAGCCATAAACTTTGTGAAAACGGAACCTTGTCGCCAATGCACATGAGGCATGCAACTGCGTATATTTACCTTCATGTATTATTGTCCAGGTGGCCCAATACATCGGCGAGATGTGCCGCTACCTGCTGGCGCAGCCTGCCCGCCCCACCGACTCCCAGCACAAAGTGCGCATCATGGTCGGCAACGGCATGCGACCTGCTATCTGGCAGCAGATTGTAGACAGGTAACTCCTCATACATCACAATAACAAAATTAGTAGGCCAATCTTTGCTCAAAAACCGTAATAGACACTTCTAAAACATTTCGTGTTAACAATGCTACGCATTCTTCGCCTCGGTTGCAGACTTGCTAAATGTCTAGAGGTCGTAAAACTTCAGTATGCAGAATGTCCATTCGCAGAATATCCTGTTCGCCTCATGTCCAACTTTGCAATGCGTCGAGGACTTAACACCTTTTTTGTTAGTCTGCGCCTAACTAAAGTCAAAACTGACAGGAGATTTAAATTGTCAAATTGACAGGAGTCCAATTTCCCATTATTTGAATATATTGTTCTTGTTCACAAACATAATTATAAACTTTTCGTACCAACCTATGGCTGACATTTAACATTTGCTATCGTATCGCTAACGTTTAATTAACGTGAACAATTGAATCTCTGTCCTGTATATGTCTACGTTACTTCTGCCCTAGTTTCATAAATTCAGGTGTTTTTTATGTAGGCAGGTACAACGAGTACCTGCCTACATAAAAAACACCTACTTTTACTCCTGACTTCTAAGAGTCAGTAGGTCATTTGCATACCTACACACTAATGTGATAGCATTCACTCTGTTCCTTGCTGACTATTGTATTGTTATTGCAGGTTCAAAGTGCCTCAGATAAACGAAATATATGGAGCGACCGAGGGCAACGCTAACATCAGTAAGTAGTACATCAGTACAGTCAACAAAAAAAGTGGATTAACTTTTAAGTTTAAAATATTGGGCTACATGAATATGAAATTATCGTGGTTTGGTATCATTTTAGAATATGATTACGACTATACCACGTAATTTACTATTCTCCCGCTGACGTTTCGTTGACCGTTTAGATGTGTTTCCTTATGAGCACCGTCCGCGACCACGCTCGACAGACATGAGACGGGAACTGAAGAATAGTAAGTTGGCAGGAGAATAGTAAAGTACGTGGTATAGTCGTAATATTATGCTAAAATATTGGGCTATGTAGATTGAAAACACGCCTTGTTTGACTACATAGTTGCAATATTAGACTAGGATCAAGTCATCTAAATTAAATTATTATTAATATTCAGTAACTATTTCTTTAACACGTAAAGTAAAATAAATAAAATTGTTAATTATTTAAAACCCCAAATTGTTAATCTACTTTTGTCGCTGAATGTTCATCAAAACGTATTGTTCATAAACAATGACTTTATTATGATGATTCGGTACCTAAGTAGGTTCAACTTGTTTATGTAAATATCTGATGACAGATATACGAGTAATACTATAGTTGTATTCTGGTCGATAATACTTTTATTGATATCAGACTCAGACGATGCAATGAACTTGAGGTTCCTCTTAAATTCTGCTCATAATACCTAAGTAGGTAGGTGGTACCTTATTAATTATTATACTTATTTATAAGCAATGTATAATGGAATGTGAAGCGCTCGTTGCGTAGTTGCCTAGCCGTTCCAGATCAGCTAGGTTAAGCCGTTTTCCGCCAGGACACGGATGGGTGACCATTAGTGGCATTCAGAACATAGAGCTTTCGAAATTACATTATTTTGAAACATACATGTATTATTACCAACAATGCAAAGAGCCTGTATATGCATTTAGGGTTAAGAGTTGTTTATTTTTTATGTGTTTTTGTTTGTCTTCGAAACGACGTACCTACCGAATTGGAATTCGGTTTCTTTGCAATCGATTTGTACGACTTCAACGATCGTTCTTAGGTTTTATCGTCACAATTCACTTAGGTACACTGCAAATATTGCAATAGACTATGGAAAACACGCAGAGATATTCAAACATTTATTAATTTATTTAGGATACCCTACAGAGAAATTACATTACATTGTATTATGTAAAATATAGTGGTGCTAAATATATGTGTTAAATTATAGGACATTAACTTGTTTCAGTAAACGTGGACAACCAAGTAGGTGCAGTTGGCTTTCTACCGAAGTTGGTGCCGACTTGCCTGCATCCCATCGCACTGGTGCGGGCGGACGAGCATGGCGCGCTCATTCGAGGCCCGGACGGACTCTGCATCAGATGTCTCCCGAGTGAGTTTATACATTTTACGAATGGGAACGACGACCAGCAGGGCTTTTTTAACCCTTTACACTCTATTCCAATCGCAATCGTGTATTAGGATCGAACTCGTGCGATTTGGTGCTTTAAAACGTGAAGTTGACATTCGCGATTGGAGTAGAGTTTGCGATTGAAATGTCACAGGTAAGAAAATTAAAAAAGAAGAACGTAACTGAATTGTATTAGAATTTTATTGAGATTGTATCAAGTGACAAGGGTAGCCCTACAGGGACCCCTGTGTCCCATCCGTGGATCAGCCCTTGCCTCCACCCGAAGGACCGATGACATCTTAAGAAGCCTGCGTTGGATGAATTGCCCATGCAAACGTAATACCATAGTCATTTGTAATTAGAGCTTATTTCCACCATAGTATGTTATTATTTGCATTCGAATAGTATTCATCTACCTTGCTATATATTTTTTCAAAATACTTACCTAAAATGAAATGTAAACGAATCGCATTTTGGATATTTTTACGTCATACATGACATGTTTTCTTATTATTTGTAAAAACAACAATACCTTACGTATCGTTTGGTTAGGTACATAGATTATATTGTCTAGTTACAGAATAACAACACAATGTGAAAAATACAACATGTTTTCATTCATCTTTTTTGGTATTATGGAACACCACCAAATTTATAACAAATTCTGAACGGCTATTATTGCTATCGCGCAAGCACGGGCGGGCCTGCATCAGTTAAAAAGAGATAGCTATATTTTTGGACGCGCGTCGATTTTAAGTTATGAGCGCTGTACGCCGGATCCTTAAAGGTTGTGAGAAGTCGGTTGCGAGGGCTGGCCCAGGATCGGTATTTAATAAAGATCAACAAGTTAAAACACGTAGAAGACAAGCAGTAGAGCTCCTTGTGAAGAGCTCGTCCGGGGAAGTACTACCACATATATATTTCAGCCGCCAAGCAGTAATCAGTAGCATTGCTGTATTCCGGTTTGTAGGGTACGGGTGTCGGTGAAATTATAGGAACAAGAGACTTTTCAGCCGTTATGTCTCAGACACGGCAACGCACGAGTAATATTTCCGCCACAGGAAAGTGGTTAGTCCATCACTTTTCGAAACGACTATTTATATAATATACCCATATTTTGGTGTTTATTATGTCTTGCCTGAGTTGGTATTTTTAGATACAACACAATTTGGAAATTCCCATTTTATTATAAGGTTCAATTATTTTTCATGGGTGTATATAAAATATAGATTTTCCTTCTAAAGTGTTTATTTTGCTTCAGATGAGCCTGGAATGTTTATCGGACTGATAGCGCAGGGCAACGCGTCACGGGAATACCATGGATATGTAGACAAGGTAAACTTCACACTTCTCCCTAAACATTTCTTTTTTTTTTATATATTTTAATCAATATATTTGAATGAGTCGAAACTTAGTCGGTGCCTTCACCGATAGTGCAGTACGTGAAAATTCCCGTTTTTACAATATGAATAGTCAAGTTCACGATAGTTTTTGGAATAAAACTTCTTTAATGTACAAAAAACGTACAAAAATAAGAATACAGGTTTCAAATCAGAGGAAAATGGGCGCCCATATCGCTAAAAACTATCTCTTCCATGATCAATGTGAACAAATGAGGAAAAATTAACATATACTAATTCTTCATAGAATTAAAATTATCGTGGTTTGGTATCATTTTAGAATATTATTACGACTATACCACGTACTTTACTATTCCCGTCTCATGACCGTCGAGCGTGGTCGCGGGCGGTGCTCATGAGGAAGGACCTCTAAACGGTCAACGAAACGTCAGCAGGAGAATAGTAAAGTACATGGTATAATAGTCGTAATAATATTCTAAAATATAGTTCTTCGTCAGTTTTTATCGCTACAAGTCAGTTTTAGGGGGCGTTGCAAATAGACGTTCGATGGTTGTATGGATACACGTCGAAGGCTTTAAAATTAACTTGTCTCTCTTTCTTATTATAGAAAGACAGCAGCACGAAGCTGGAGCGCGACATATTCAGATACACGTCGAATGCTTTAAAATTAACTTGTCTCTCTTTCTTATTATAGAAAGACAGCAGCACGAAGCTGGAGCGCGACATATTCAGATACACGTCGAATGCTTTAAAATTAACTTGTCTCTCTTTCTTATTATAGAAAGACAGCAGCACGAAGCTGGAGCGCGACATATTCAGCAAGGGCGACGCCGCCTTCGTGAGCGGAGACATCCTGGTGGCGGACGAGCTCGGCTACCTGTACTTCCGCGACCGAACCGGGGACACGTACAAGTGGAAGGGGGAGAACGTCGCCACGGCAGAGGTCGAGAACGCTATGGGACCCACGCTGGACCAGCGGGGCTGCGTCGTCTATGGCGTCTCCGTAAGTATACACAGCAGAGGTCGAGAACGCCATGGGACCTACACTCGCCCAGTGGGGCTGCATCGTCTATGGCGTCTCTGTAAATATACACGGCAGAGGTCGAGAACGCTATGGGACCCACGCTGGACCAGCGGGGCTGCGTCGTCTATGGCGTCTCCGTAAGTATACACAGCAGAGGTCGAGAACGCCATGGGACCTACACTCGCCCAGTGGGGCTGCGTCGTCTATGGCGTCTCCGTAAGTATACACAGCAGAGGTCGAGAACGCCATGGGACCTACACTCGCCCAGTGGGGCTGCGTCGTCTATGGCGTCTCCGTAAGTATACACAGCAGAGGTCGAGAACGCCATGGGACCTACACTCGCCCAGTGGGGCTGCATCGTCTATGGCGTCTCTGTAAATATACACGGCAGAGGTCGAGAACGCTATGGGGCCTACGCTCAACTAGCGGGGCTGTCTCGTCTATGGCGTCTCTGTAAATATACACGGCAGAGGTCGAGAACGCTATGGGGCCCACGCTCGACTAGCGGGGCTGTCTCATCTATGGCGTCTCTGTAAATATACACGGCAGAGGTCGAGAACGCCATGGGGCCCACGCTCGACCAGCGGGGCTGCGTCGTTTATGGCGTCTCTGTAAGTACCATACACGGCAGAGGTTGAGAACGCTATTGAGCCTAAAGCACAACCACATTAACAGCCAGCTCCTTCCATCGCGGGTAAAAAAAACACATTTCTAATGAGGGGTTTGCTCACTCACACATACCTAGGCAGTTATATGAATTTTAACGCTTGCTTTGCTCACCATAAACCTTTCTGCATGCTTGGTGGTTAGCGTGTCAACGGCCTTTTATTTTTGAGTAGGTATTTATCTTGGAGTATCTACCCAGATCCGAAGCGTACATACATCATCATCAACAGTCTGT
The DNA here is from genome assembly GCA_958496245.1 of Perizoma flavofasciatum. Taxonomy (NCBI): domain Eukaryota; kingdom Metazoa; phylum Arthropoda; class Insecta; order Lepidoptera; family Geometridae; genus Perizoma; species Perizoma flavofasciatum. The sequence continues at coordinate 5,676,144 of OY292421.1, forward strand.
AGAAGTCCACTGTTGGACGTAGGCATTAATTCCCCATTATGTGACGAGCCATTTCCATCTACAGATTTCTAAAGAAAATCTGTGACAAGAGTGTTACTCCTGTCTGTATAATATAAACAGAATGATTGATAGCCATCAAAGCAGGTCTACACCGTAAATATTGAAATTCAGAGTATAGGTTCCTTTTGGTAAGGGGGTGGCCCTTTCCCTAGAGGGGGAAAGATAGCGGAAAGATAATAAATAATGCTGGACATTTTCACACAGCATCATCCAGTCCCAAAGTAAGCAGAGCTTGTGTTAGTGGAATTACATGACTGATAAGTATATAATTATATATATGAGTAGTAGTTATATAAGTAGTAACTTATATACATATTTTTTTTGGTAAATCCTACTACATAAATGCAAAAGTTTGTGGGGATGGATGTTTGTAACTCCTTCACGCAATAACTACTGAACGGATTTTGATGAAACTTTACAGTAATATAGCTTTTAGATCAGAATAACACATAGGCTACTTTTTAACCGGGTACCACGCGGGCGAAGCCGTGGGCAGAGGCTAGTACCACATAGATGAACTTTGTATGGAAAAAGCTCAACACAACCGCGTATTGTATAAATACAATTACGTTGAAATTGTTTCCAGATCCCTCAAACGGAAGGGCGAGCGGGCATGGCTGCGATCGCCGATCCCACCAACACCATAGACCTGTCGAAGCTGGCGCGGGACCTCGACAACTCTCTGCCGTCCTACGCCAGGCCGCTGTTCCTGCGCATCATGGACAAGGACCTAGAGATCACCGGTGAGTGGTTTCCGATGACAATCAAACTTTGAACCGCTAACTGTGCATACACCATTATTTACGATAATATATATCACATAAACCACTGTTTCTCAAAGTGGGCGATAACGCCCCCTTGGGCCGCGATAGAAGGCTCTAGAAGATATTGGGGGCGCTAAGGCGGTCTAGAGGGGAAAACATAGGTTGTTATGTTTAAAAACTTTGGGGGGCGCTAGTATTTCTTTTTATTCTCAAAGTGCGCGGCGGCAAAATAAGTTAGAGAACCTGTGACATAAGCCATAACTTAACTCAAAAGTGGTCGAAAGACCGGTGTCACGTTGGACTTTAAAACCGTTCAACTTCTAATATAGTCACAAGAGTTCTAACTTCTAACTAACTTCTCTATGCCATTTTTCATTTAAGTTAGTGACCAGTCATTAACTTAACACCTGAGATAAGAATAGTTGGCTCAGAAAATGGCCTCTTAGATTCGTTTTCTAAGCTTTCTAACAGTTGTATCTGTGCATTCCAGGCACCTTCAAGCTAAAGAAACTGCAATACCAAAAAGAAGGCTTCGACCCGGACGTAATCAAAGAACCGCTGTACTTCCGGTCGGGCGCAGAGTTCGTGCCGATAACGTCACAACTCTTCAGCGACATCTGTCATGGGAAGGTTAAGCTGTGAGCGGTTATGGGGTAGTCCAAATTTATCGTGGGATTCTCGAAGTTGCGCGTTACTGTAGCAGAGGGTAAAGCCGGGGATGCATTGTGTACATTTAATTCTATTCTGGACGCAGAATAGGAAGAAATTTGGTCGTTGACTCGCATTAATCGGCGGCGGTTAACAACCCAAGCAATTATTTTTTGTGCACGAGCGACAGCGATAAACATTGCGTGTCAATGGCTTTTTCTTCCTACATGGTGTCAGAACGTTAAAATCTGAAGTAAGGCTTTGTAACGTGTAAATTTAAACTTTTCTGTTGAGGGGTGTTGATTGATAATGCTGGTGGTTCACGCCTATCAGAGTCATTGTATTAATCTAACAATGGCTCGACAAGACGGGGCTCAATATTACTCATTATTTTTTTTACAATAATTTTCAGTATTTTAATTGTAGTGTTAAAATGAATGGTTATATATATCGTGAATCATAAATACCTCCTAAGTATTGATTGGTAGGTAGATATGTATGCAAGTCTCCGGTTTAAATGTTTTCATGGTCGCAAATGTGTTTGACAATATGAAATTATATAAAGTCTAGTTCAGGTTTTGATTGGTGGCTGTGGATGGTGTGATTCTAATGTTTAAAATTTAAGACTCTGCTTTAGTAACGCGCAACAAGTTAGGTTTTATTGAAAAGTTATTTTACAGTCACGTTTTGAAGTAAAATTAGGTATCATTTTATTACAAAACACTAAGGATTTTTCCAAGTTGTCAAGTTTGGGACATTTTGTGCTCAATAACCGCTAAAAGTTGCTGAAAGGATTTCGCTCACAATAGCGTTATTTAGGAATCTAACCTGGCCAGTGTTGTCTCGATTCTTCAATTCGATATTTATTAGATTAGGACAACCTGTTTTGTTATGGTGCCATGATGATCATAATCTTAAGAAACGGTTTTTATGAGCGAAATAAAGCGGAAAAAATAACTCTTTTACTTAAAACCACACAATGTAAAGTATCTATGATAATTTAGTAGCACCTACCTGATTATTTACGGGACTGTATTGTACGGTTTGGATAATGGAATTATCTAGCTCAAGTCAACGATAATTCTTTGACCCTATGTGATCAAAAAGCTACAACACCAAAGTGTTATAAGAAAAAAGAGAAAATTATGCCAACGATAGTTTAGCTTTTAAAATAACATTTCATTCGACTGCGCCTTTCGATTCTAAATACAGGTTTATTAGTAACAATGTTTTAGTTTTACTTATTTACTTTGAGTAGGTGTAAAATTATACTTTAACGAAGTCGAGATTTTGTATCTTAGCTTATTTAGACGCAATCAATAGAAAAGCATAAAAACACATTTTAGCTAAAATTTACACTGACAGAAATTAAATTTGGTGTATATTTCGTTTTTGTAGGAACAATATGAGGTCGCGCGTCAATAGCTAAGTGAATGTGAGAATCGTGGGTGTGGATTGTTTTGTATGTGTTCGTTACCTTAATAATGAGCTGGCTCTCACGATACTACTAGGCTATCAAATATACAACACAAAACCTCAATACATTCCAATTTAATGTATGGGAGTACTCAAATCTTATCAACCTTGCCCAAGCCTATTAGAATCGTGAAACCAAGCTTTACTAAGTTACCTAGTTTTCTTAGTAAAATGTTGTTCCCATAAAATTCTAATAAACCTTTGATAGCTACAATATATCCATTCTTGATAATCTGTAGTGTTATAGGACATTCCACCACTAGTCATTAAGTTAATTTTTTCCAACTCTCTTTTTAGAGCTTATTTTTATGTGGACACAGGTCTTAGCAAAATCATTGTCATCTTTGCACATCTCTTTATCTAGTATTAGAGGTGTCATTGAATCTAGTAAATCGATAAAGCAACAGGTATAATAATTTATGCTCGTAAATTAATACCTAACGAATGTCACCTGCGTCTTATTCTTTTTCTAATTTCGTTCTCGGCCGGTTATACATACATAGTACCTAAACCAGGTATACGGCAAAAATAGATTTGTGCCTTGTTCAAGCCGCTGCACTATCAATAGAAATAGGAAGCTTTCGAATCGCTCCCAATCGAAATTGTATCGTGTATTGTAAATAAATTCAATTATTAAAGTATTCAGTGTTTCTGTTTATCCTAAATAATTACACTCAGGCTGGTCACCTGGTGTGGTAGGCAGGCACAGCAATTTTCAGTTGCACCGATCCTCTCACATTTCTTGCGGCTAACATCCGGATTGCCGCAGATTGCGAATCTTACTAAGATTAAAAACGTCAAAGTTTGGATGTCTAACTGAAAGAAAATGACAAATGGACGGGAAAATCAAGTGACAGAGACTGTCAAATTGATGGAAAATGTTGGTAGTATACCTAGATAAAATATTGGTTACTTGCCTCTACCCACGACTTCACCCTCAAGATACCAGGATCCGAATATTTATCCTGATAACTCGAGGGCTCGCATAGACGTTACTCTAGGTCTTTTCAAGAAATCGTTATGATAATTAGCAATAAACATTTTAATATATTAGTAGGATTGCAACAGGAAACAAATAAATGCGGATTTATTAAATTCGATCTTATTTGTTGCGCCACCAAGCTAACTCTCTTATGGCACACTGAGGAATCGGAGAATTAACATACCGTTTGCTGCGTGTTAGGCGATTCGATTCTTGTTGTAAGATCCGGCTTTGCAGTCGGCCTCAAGAACCACAAAAGAGACGAAGTTCAACTTCCCTAGAATTATTTTCGCATCAAAGACTGAAAGATTACACGATGTAATTTGAATAGTAACGCAGCTAATAAGTCAACAAATAACAAATGGCAATGTAATAAAACCAGTTATATTTAACGTTATTCCATATATTCTGAAAATAGTAACGCAATAAATAAAATGATTTATAACATTATAAGTACAACATAATCATAGTGAACAAGTTGCATTTAATTTAAAAATAAACTTGCTACATTGCTTTCTGAAAAATCAAAGTGAAGCAGCTATAGATTATTTGGTAAACATTGCCACTTTAATAGTAATTTTCGTCTGCACTAAGCCTAAGTCTTAGATATATCTTATTAGCAGATTTCTATGAAAATATGTGAAAATATGACACGCTAATGACATTAAATAAGGTTAGTGCAGGTGGTTAAAGCTGTTTAAGTTTTCAATATTGTTTGTGCCACCTCATAACTTCAATTGAATAACTATATCGACCAGTCGACTGGTCTCTAAACATTCATCACAATAAGCGTCACAATTTTACACCTAAAATGCACAAAATTATCAAAATGGCAGTGTTCCGTAATTCGACAGACATACCTATCTATGATAATGTACTTACATTTAATTATTCTCATATTTTCACATATTGTATTTGTAACATTTAATTAACATATCTAAGTAGGTATCGAAAGTGTGGAAATCTTATAAAATGGATATCTAGGAATCAATAGTTTTAACTGAGTTTGACCGGTTCAACTTCCGGTTAGCATGTCACTTGTCAACTTTGACAAGTGACATTCTATGAAGTAAAGTCCTAGTTGCCAGTATTGGGCATGATTTAGTTCGAGCTACATAATCCTCACATGAATCAGCAATCATAAAAAAATGTTACGTTGTTTTACACATTTTGTCCCCGAAGATCTAAGATGGACCAGTGGATGAATGGTAAAAAATCTGTTTTTGTTGGGTTATTCCACAAAGCCCCCTTAGGGGGGAAACTGGAATATAAAAAATAGTCTAGAATCCTCCCGTGAAAATACCCCATAGGGGGGAAAAGTGGTATTGAAAGAAATCGTGTCTAGAAATCCCCCATGTTTATTTATTAGACATGTAAATGAAACTGCCCCACTCTGTGATCTTGCACTGACATTGCTCGCTTAAAGGCGGACCGCACACCTAATTTAATTAGCTATGTTCTATTAACTAGTCAACTACCAAAATTTAATGGCCATTTTGAAACCACTTTTTTAAAAGGAACAGTGGTGATCTCTTTACTTTAGTCGCTCAAACGATTCCCAACGAATTACATCAATATATATTTAATTAAATTTAATTCACACGCCTTGGGGCCAACTAGCAGTTCACACAATAGCAAATAGTAGGTATCAATTATTTTTAAATGAATAGCAACTATTAAGGCAGTTTCTAATATAAGGTAAGCGTCCATATGTCCGCATCAAATAGATTTTAGAATTCTTACTCAAATAGATTTTAGAATTTGCACAGGATGGACCGGGCCAATCCATTAGCATTTTTACAATTAGGTAAAAATTTATTGAAAGCTACGGTCGCGTAGGCGTATAAAATGGACGCACTACGCCTAATTCATCCATTTAGTGAAATTTGTATGATGCGGACGCTCACCTTTATCAAGATAATTATACAAAATTATGTTGTTCTAATAGTTATCTACAACATCATCGCCATTATAATAAGTATAATTTTATTTGTTATTGATTTTTTACAAAAAAATCAATAGACTTGTTAAATACATTAGTCAATTTCAAAGTGAATTCGAGACTCTGCCGTCGAAAATTGAGAAAAAATATAGGTAAGTATATAAATAATTTATGATAGCTAAATATCTTATTGACCTTATCAAACTCTGTGTACTTTTTAACTAAGACGTAAGACATCACGAGCTAAAATAAAAAATACGAGCACGGATATCAAATTTAAATCATAAAAAACTAACTAATATACAAAAATAATACTTTAACATCTTTATAATATAAGCTTACATATAATGGAATGATATAGCTAAGGTGATTGGATAAAGTTTGATCCTCAAAAAAGTATAAAAACGCATGCTGAAAAGTCTATACGAAGTGAGCTGCCTAAAAGCTGATTGAAATCTATCTTGCCAACATAGCTTTTACCATTGCGTAGGTTCTTTTAATAAATTTCTAGCACCCCCGATATGGGTTGAAAGTGGTAGCCTTCTGATCTGATAAAGACAAAACAAACTTTTCGTTGTAAGTTTTCATTAAAGAAAATAGTTGAAAATGTTTTTTTTTTAAAGTGGACTATGTAATTTTAGTATTTAGCAACAGGCGTTGATTTATAATTTCGCGAAAGTTGCGCCACAGATAATACTATACATGGCGCAATAGTGATTGTCAAAAAGCCACTTTCCTATCACGGATCCCAGACAATCGTTACTACCGTCTGGCGGGCAACGAATGAACTAAATTATTACTATATTTATTGCGATAAGTCGCAACTTGCAACAACACATGCGGGCGACAGGCTTTGCTATTGCTATCGTTCTGCAAAATCGACGTGTAAAGCTTGGTTCATTCAAACGAACTCTACATTAAGGGCGCTTACTTTACTAAATGCATTCAGAAACGAGATCTAGCATGATAACATCTTTAATGACGGCCCATCAACAATATTTCATTTTTATGATAGTATTTTAGTGTAAACTATAAGCTTACTATTTTTCTGAAATAAAGAATTATGGCGGTGTACGAGGGAGACATTCATTGGTCCTGGCTTTAGTCAGTTGGAGTGTGCTTCCGCTCATAACCTACCGGTTTAACGAGCAGCCACTTTAAAACAAAACTAAGCTGTAAGAGAGAGAGAGAGAGAGATTTGGGCTTTCTCCAAACTGCACCTACATAGTTTAAAATCTCGACTCAGGTATTGGTAAGCGAAGGGAACCACGCGGAGATGCCGGTGCGCGGCGGCAGCGCAGCGCGGAGTAACGCCTCTTCGTGCGCAGACAACCTCAGTAGAACCGATAGGGCGCGCGTCAGCTGCCGCGCTTCCAACTCACGGGCCGTCAAGAATTTTAGCACCACGTGCTTTAGATATCTGGAAAATTATGTTTGATATGTAGGTGGAGCTGCGGATCAAGCCGAAACGCCGCACATTAGAAACGTGCTTTAGATATCTGGATAATTATGTTTGATATGTGTAGGTGAAGCTGCGGATCAAGCTGAAACGCCGCATGTTATAAAAGTGCTTTAAATATCTGGAAAATTATGTTTGATATGTAGGTGGAGCTTCGATCAAGTCGAAACGCCGCACGTTAGAAAAATGCTTTAAATATCTGGAAAATTAGGTTTGATATGTAGGTGGAGTTGCGGATCAATCCGAAACGCCGCAAGATCCCGAGAGTTAATAATGCGACCTCGGTTGGCTAACGGCACAGCAGCCGGTAGCCAACTGAGGTGCAAGGAGATGCGGGACAAACGGATATTTGTTCCAGGCCTGGGCGTTGCTGATACTTACGACACAGGGAATCCTATTATGGAGATCAGGACTATGTGTGTGATTGTTGGGTGTTTATTATTTTTATTATTTATTTCAACCGGACTCAGTGGCTAAGTGGTTATAGCACCCTCGTATCAAGAGGGAGATCGCGGATTCTATCCCCGCCTTAATATTTTAAAAATATACAAAAAAATGCTAAACTATTTTAACATGATTTTCACTCCATCTAGTCGGCTATCAGTATCTAAAAGTTGTGTCGAAGAGATCGCTCCTCAGCGATAAGACTGCCACTTTTACTTCACAAAATTTAAATTAGGCTTACCTTCTACTAATGTCTTGTTCCTCGGCTGTTGAGAGATCTGATTTACTGCTTTGGAGTTCCCGTTGTAGCGTTTTCTTCATATCCGATATCCGATTGTCTAATGTTTTTATTTTCTGGAAAGAAAATTTTGTTTTAATTAGAAGTAAGAATCCAATTGACGACCTCTGTGGCGCAGTGGGTGAAGGCCCGCCCGATATGCAGAAGGTTGCGGGTTTGATTCTCGTCGCGGGACAAATGTTTGTGTGATCTGCAAATATTTGTCTCGAGTCTGGGTGTTTTCGATGTATAATATGTTTGTATTTACAATATATATATAAGTAGTATATCAGTCATGTAGTTCATCAACTTATAAAATATTAAAAGTAAAGAATTTACCTTATTTTTATCACAGATTTCAGTTTCTAAGTCTTGTAAATTCTTCTTGAGGTTGTTTTCGCTTACTGCGAATTGCTCGATCTTCCCTCTTAGTTCTAATATTTCAGCCTTTCTCGTATCTTCGGTTTCTTTTATTAACATACAAGCTGCTTGGTTCTGTAAAAAAACAGACAAAGATCAAAGCACAGTTATTTAATTTGGCATGATACATATGTGCTGGGAGAATTAAGAAAAATGTATAGCCAACACATTATCAGAAAATGCAAATCGCAACTGAAGGACCTGTAAAATTCTAACTAGTCTACGCATGACAGAATATAAGTAAAACTTAACCAATAACTTTCAAACTTAAACTTTTCAAGTATCATGCACGATAAGGAAAAAAATACCCTTATCGCGAACATTACCCTGGCTAATCTCTGCTTTAAAATGTGACACATAATTCAACAAACCTAGGCTAAGCGGGTACGTTAATAACAACCCTATGACTAAACGGAATACCAATAAGTTCAATATAGCTTGGTGTAACCAAGAGTGGCCTTTCACATCTAGAGTGGTCTTCTTAATTTCATATAACCAAAAAAAAAATGCTGCAGGAGCATTTCTTACTAAATGACATTCTTGTGAATTCAAAATGAGCATTTGGTGTTACAGAGGTTGTCTAGTTTCTATTCTTTTTTTAGTTGATGTTGCTCCGACTCGATGGAATATATAGCTATTGTTTTGTAAAAGGATTATTAAAAACAATAACCAGCCTTATTACTTGCCTTTCTTTCCTGGCTTTATCGCGGAGGAACAGGGAGAAGGCACAGTTGACGTTTCAAAGTGATCCTTGTGATTTTAATTAATAAATTAATTTTGACTAGTTACCTCTTGATGCTGCGCAATGAGGTTCTGTAGCTCGGCTACCTTCGCTCGGAGTTCTCCGATTTCAGTTTCCTGGTACCGCACATCGCATTGTGACATCTCTATCGTTTGCGACATGTGCGCGTTCCGCAGTAAAGCTTCATCCTTTTCTCTTTTTTCTCTGGAAATAACGAGGAATATTCATTGCTAGCTTCTGCCTCCGGCTTCGCTAGCATGGCAGTAAGTAAAAGTATCTAGATAAAAAGTATCGTAGGTCAAGAAATGTTTTATTTCAAATGTCACCTGAAATAAAACATTTATTGACCTACAATCGGTTTAGGCGTTACGAAGTAAAATGTTGGTTACTTAAAGGACACAAAGGACTCACACGGACAGGCAGTCCATATGCGTGCTATGCATGCATCATGTTTGTTTAAGCCGTTTTCGAGCGGTTCTGTATTGACACTGGAAACTAGAACCAACGTTACTAATTTAAGTATGTACTTACTTTTCAATCTTCCTCTCCATATCAACATAATCATGGTGCATCTCATTAACGACCGAGTTCAGATGGTTCACCTCTTCCTTCTGTTCATCGTATAATCGGTTCGACTTCTCTATCTTCTCTCGTAGTATCTTTACGAGCGTTCGTTCGTTTTCCAACGCCTCTGCTAGTTGTATGTTTTCTTCGGTAAGCTCTTCTATGCGTTTCTCGAGGTCCATTGTCTTGTCCTGAAAGGGCATTAACGCTTGAAATAAGTCAAAGATAACAGTTTTTATATGGTTCATATTCATTTATGATGTATAAGATATGAACCCTCATAGTTTTTGCCTTATGGAAGATTACCCGATCGATAAGATACCCAAAGCGTGAACAGCAATAAGCATACTGATGCGCAAAATAAAATCGATTGTTAATCCTCAAGAGACATGTTTAAACTATTTTATAAATCGATTGTTAATTCTCAAGGGACATGTTTAAAGTATTTTGTCTTATCCATTGCTTAAGGAACAGATACAGAAATAAGTAAAACATCAACTATTTTTTTTATGGACAATAAGAAAGCAGATTTAAGAGATAGATAATAAGATACCCACTCCAGAAGGAACAGTAAATTCCATTCACCGTGCTCAGACACATGCACTTTTACTTTCAAACTTATGCACCTTTCGAAAATCTCTTTTCACCATCACTTTATCACAATGTAATACTTTTAAAACGTAGCAGAATAGCATTATAACTTTGTGAATAAAAACAAGTTATTTAGGATATAATATTATGCGTGAACATTGTTGAATTAAGTCTGCTATTGGCGAGTGGTCCAATTTATCAGTTGCGCAAACGCAGCTTGCTTTCACGCTATGTTACTACGCAATGCTGTTCTCGACAAACTGACGGTGAAAACACCTTTTACCGCTTGGCTACCGCGTCTCACGTCAATTTATCAAGATCAGATAAAACATCTTAAATACTGACACAGGTAATCCATTTTTGTTTCATTAATTTTTGATCTTTAATTAGAATATAACTATCGATATATGTTCTGCAGATATTTGTTTCGGCTCTGGATGTTGTGGTATCATAGTCATCATCGTTCCTAATACCCACGATACTGGGAATCCTCGTACTTTATCAGGACAATGTATTGTTGGTTGTTTATATTTATTGTACCTATTATTATATATTTTTATATTTCCATCTACAAAACTGTTTAGGTACTTGATCTTAATCTCCGAACTACCTATATTAGTTAATTGTTGCATACATCATTTTAGAAGTTATGAAAACAATGAGCAATATAACTATAACAAGCCAACTTATTATTGTCTGATGATTGATCAACGAAATATTCTAAAAATCATGCAAGTTCACACGTACCTTTAGCGAAGCAGTTCACGAACATGCAAGGTATGGTAAGGAACTTATAAGGCACAAAAACAAAAATAAATAAGCTCTTGATAATTTTATTTTCGGTATAATTAAAAAAAAACGTGCGCATTAACAAAATAAATCCTATATTAAATATAAATCTCATAAATTTATGTAGGTATCACAATATTGACATGGTATAAAAATAAAATGTTTGCTTTACAGCACTTTTTTGTACCTTAAAATGTACATCTTAGTTTACTATTGCACGTTTTAACCCTTAAATTTTGTAGACTTAACTATAAACGAACTTACTTGGAATGTTAAATTTCTAAGTAACAATCACACGATATTTTATCACGGTTTCTTCAGCGGTATGTCACACCTGTATCAATAGAATGACGAACTATCTTTGTGAGGCAACAAAAGATCACGTGCTGTGTCACAGACTCGTTTATAGTTCTACTGGTACAATCTATGTATCTACGATATAAATAAAACACATGATAAGCCAAATTAAACTTTGTGGAATCAATGGACCAATAAAAATTGATTGCATTTTTTTGTACTATGTGCACAATGTTAATGTGAATCTGTATTTTCATTTGTCATCCATTTTGTACACTATTTTTTTATACCACCAACGTGGCAGACGAACATACGGGCTTTGGTAAGCAGTTACAGTTGTTTTTAGTTAGAATCTTGCAACATCAGAGACATCACAAGCGCACTGACGACTTTAAAAAAAACTCCCTTTCTTAATTAATAAATGAGAAATGGAAATAAAAAGCACTTACTAATCACCCGATCTTCTGCTTTAAGCTTAGTGCACACACACGAACACGTGAAATTACAGACCGCAACTAATTTACTTATAAGATACCTAACATTATAGATCATTAACAATATTCAAACTAGATTGACTATTAGAGGAACGTAATATGAATTTTAAAATTTCACAGTCAACTCGTGATTTTAGTCATCAATTAAAAAAACTGGCAGCACAAGTTTTAAATTGCATCAGGATCCGTGTTTTGCCATTTTATTTAAAATAAATTAAAATTCAACAAAGTGTAAAAAATATATTTGAATAATGATAAAAATGACTTTAAATAATGCTGCTTATAAGCTGCTTTATACCTGTGCTGATTTCAACGTGCTTTAAAATGAAAAGCTTATCTAAATACAAACAGAATTCTGCAACAACATTTTGAAATTGCGTGCATTGTGTATGGCAAACTTTAAAACTATGACTAAAATCAAGTCTAATTTATAATACGAAACAAATTAAGTACTTACAACAAGAAACACATTAAGAAGGTACTTAGGGATCATATAAGAACCTCCTTTTGTAAATTCGGTTAAAAGTAAGACAGCAAATTAATAATGATTAGAAATGCTTAAATAGTGATAAAAAAATGTAAACAGAACCAAATAATGTCATGACGCAATTCTATTTTTACTTAAGTCATTAAATTAGCATACGGCAGATAAGCAGCCTTACTTTTAAAAGCTTTTTAAATTGATTATAACTTTACAAAACTTTTCAATTGATTATAACTGAGTTTTATAGCGATTTTAAGAACATTAAAGTGAGTACACAAAACATTTCCATCTATTCATATAATCTATCTATAATATTGCGTCAAGACAAAGTGGACGGTACCAATAAGTCGGTTCAAATGGATATTGTTTGCTATAAAGTAATATGAGTATGTATAGACCACCGCTTACTAATGTTTGTTTGAAATCAATTTACAATTTTGGTTCTCCTCAATTTTTTTTTCACACAGCATCATCTTGCCTCAAACTAAGCAGGGCTTGTATTATGGAAACAACATGACTGATATACTATTTATATATTATTCTGTAAATACATACTTATTAATCAATGTTATGTAGGTTGTTTACTTTTGTTTAATACAGATTTGCTTCTGCCACTATCAATACATCATAAAGACCTGCTGAAATGGTATTCACTAGAGTTATGGAATTAAAATTATCGTGGTTTGGTTATTCGTGGTTATTTTAGAATATTATTACGACTATACCACGTACTTTACTATTCTCCTGCTTACGTTTCGTTGGCCGTTTAGAGGTCCTTCCTCATGAATGGCTATACAACCGCGCTCAAAAACTGAGGTTCTCAATTCGTCTATATTTTTGTGTGTGTAGATTAAACGATTTCTTCGCCAATTGTGAAATGATATTACTGATTATTTTTTTGATTGGTAAAAAAAAAGATAATTTACTTCAAGGGTCGAGGGTGTATCGATGCTAAATGCTGTGGAGGCTGTGACTCACAAGTCACATATAAATTTTATGAAAAAAATCCACCCCTAAGGGTGATAAAATAAGGAATGAAATTTTATATTGGACTTAACTACGCATTATTTTTGGTCAATTAACCATATAATTTTATCATTTTTTTCTTTTTAAAATATCCATTGAAACTAACTTTTGGAAACTACATCTAGGATGTAAGGCATTGTGTATCGATGCTAAATGCTGTAGAGGCTGGGACTCACGCCGGCATTGTTGGCGGTGCTCCTCAGCGCTTTCACCTCCATCGCCAGCGAATGCACTTCCGAGTTGAGACGCACCACCTACACACATCAGACAAACAAATGGGCTGGTCAACAGACTTTGCTTTAAAATGGCTGGGTAAGTACGCAAGAATTTAATTTTTAGTATGCAAGAAACAAGAGCGCCGATTAAATTGTGTTTTAAACTGAGGGCTGGCAACACAGAATAGAAAAAGCTCGGTTATGTAATATGTCACTGGGCCTTTCTCAGTCTATAGTTGCGTTTGGTCACTTCGCATTTAGTCCAAATCAATCATTTATGTAGTATTTTGTAGGAACATGCTGTACCTAGCACTAGGACCTCCTAGTGCTAGGTACAGTGGCTCAGTCACCAACGCCCACCTGGGCGTTGGTGACTGCGCCACAGTTTTTATAACTATTTGCAGTTATAGTTTTCTTTGTTTTGTGTACCTACTTTTATTATTTTACATTTGATTTTGTTTTGTTTTTTTTGGTCTAGTTTAACAAGTGACAGTTAAATTTTACAGAAAATGTATGCCACTATTGACATTACCAGTCACGTTAGAAATTTCCTATCACTTATGACATATTTACCTGAAACCCTTTATATTTAATGTCCCTTTTAAATGTTCTGTCATTTTCTGTCGCGAGCAGTCGCAAATCGATCATAGTTTTAGCCACGTACAATTTTTCGTAGTTTTGAACCAAACTCAACCAACGAAAGGATAAGAGGTAATGAAAGTATTTACGGAGCCCATTTATTGCCTTTGAAGGCACCTTACAGATTTATATAGTAATAGTCTATTTGATGAAATTATAAGAAAACGAATCAACAACAGTATACTACAAATTACTAATGCTTTACATTAGTACACCCCCAGCCATTATTACAATCTCATTAAGTCCTCTCCATCCAAAGGTTGTCTGGAAGAGATCGCTTCTAAGCGATAAGACCGCCCAATGTACTTTAAGTTTCGTTTTTTAATAGTTTTGTAATTTGTATTTTCTTATGGTGTACAATAAAGTGTTTTTCATTAATTCATTCATTCAAGGTTTAGTAATCTGATAGAACTTACTGAAATCATACAATTTATTTAAACAGCATGCAAGGTTAGTCAGAACAGAAAAAAATTGAAAAGAGCTTACTTTTGCAATCACATTGTGTTCACTAAACTGCAAATGCTGATCAATTCACAACACTGTACTACGAGTTAATTTTGTGACCATTTAAGATAACATAAAAGCTAAGGACAAATTGGCGCGACAAAACGGAGCGAAAACGATATATATATATTTATATATATCGTTTTGTTAACGGATATATATATATTTATGTATTTGTATATATATTTATACTATGTATCTATTTATGTATTATATTATAAAATGTGTGCTATTATTGTATATTTTTTTCCTGTTTGTGTACACGTACCCACCGCTATTTATCAGCTGTCCCTATCCTCAAAGGTTTGCTGGAAGAAAACTCTTGTTAGGGTTAAGCTCGCCTTTGTACATGTCCTATATGTAAGTCTTTTGTCTGTATTATCTGTGTGTACAATAAAGAATAAGAATAAGAATAAGAAACGATCGCGACAGCTGCCATACCCTTCGTTCGTGTCTGTGGCGCGTAGCTTTGTACCAGTATCATTTAGAAATCGGACAGTGCGCGTATCGGCTTTAGCATCGCAGTCGATCGATACTGTCGCGCCGATATGGCCATAGCTTTATCGTAGGGGTGTATAATAATGAATAGCGAAAAGACCCCTTTACCACTTTTGATATAAACATATTAATAATATCAAAAATACTTCATGAAAATAACCATGTAAATATAAAACAACACGGGCAAAACAAATCTAGAAGATAATATATAAGAAACAAGCTTTTCTTTCAAGTCTTTGTTAAACCTAAGAACTAGCCTTGCGGTCATGCAAATCTATTGCAAAATGTTCAATGCTCATCATAATAAAAGTTTATCAGACCGATGAAAACAGACAAACACACTAACCTCTTACCCTGAATACATACACCAGCTCTTTGCATTGCGGTTAAAAACGATGTTCAATGCGTACCTTAGCTTCGCAATTAATCAAGTTCTGTTTAGATTTCTCGAGTTCAGCCGCCATGTTGACTAGTTTATCTTCCGTCTCTCTCTTCTCGTTCTCGACTCTTCTCCGCTCCGAGCCCTCTTCGCCGGCCTGTCGCGATAGTCGCGCCACCTATGCAGAACATAATTTAAAATAAAAAACATCAAACACAGCTCAAATTAAAAAGCGATGTTTGAGTCCAGTTTCAAAGAAATATTGTAAAAGTATTTAAAACGTCGTTTTTGCAGTCGCTAATATATCTTAAATATTAATAATATATTAATCGATACTATATAGTATACTAGCTTCTACCCACGGCTCCGCCCGCGTAATACCCGGATAAAAAGTAGCCTATGTGTCACCTTTATAATATAGTAGGATTTACTATTTTTCAAAATGATATCACACTATTAAAAGTCCTAAAGATGTACACAGCGAAAACTCTAAGTCCTCGTGAATTCTGAATCCAAATCTGTTGTAAAAACTGGATGAAAATGGTCGCCATTTTGAGCTTTCAAAATCGATATCAGAGAGCCCGCGTAGAAAATGAATCTGAAGCTATTGTCAAAATTTGGACGCCATTTTTTTACAAAAAAAAAATACATTTTTTTACAATTTTGATACTAGAATCAGATTCATGGTCTACGCAATTTGAAATTATATATTATATGCATAATAGGTACCTTTCCTTCTCCGAACTTTCATGTTGCCATACCTGTGTTTCTAACGAAGCGATCTGCCCGCTCCACGACGTTTTAACGTCGGCGAGCGCCATTTTAGCTTCTTGTAGTTGCCTCGTAAGCACCGTCCGTTCGCGACATACCCGGTCGTAATCCTCACACCCCGTCGGAGTTAGCTGCCGTTTATCTAAACAAACAATTCCGGTCTCAGCACAAGCCTCATCCTAGGGCCAATTCAAACTGACGCGGTGGCGGTGGCGAACAACGGGGAAATGTTTGTCAAGTGGTGGTCAAAGTTCGCGTGAATGTATTCATCGCCACGGCGCCGTTTTGACCGGTCCCTTTCACGCCATTTTTTCCGGTTCTGCACCAATCGAGTAAACCATAATATACTTTTTGTCATTCAAATTGAAGTGTGGTACCATCATAATCATAAGACTATTGTCTTCCTTGAAAGTGGTCCCAATACTGATTGGAAACCAAAGACCTGGATCCGTTATTGGGCGGATCCGGGTTTTTATTGGTCCAGCTCCAGTCCTTGATCCAGCTAAGGAAGGCTTTATCAAGGTAAACACTAAAACAGTTTTTGTTCGGGTCTTGAGCCCCTTAGCCCTTCGGTTTAATTTACCGAACTTTCGGTTTAGTTTTTATGTTTTGATAGTAATTTAAATTTATTTAAGTAACCGAGGTCCGTGCTGAGAATCAGTGCTGCTACCTACTGCGGCATTATGCTGAGCACGAACTATTTTTGACAACACAGCACACATAATCGATGCCAACCTAACATATCTGTTATACCTACTCTGTATTCATAAATTGTATCTCAAATGTTTTACAAATTGCATTTACCTAGGTACATAGATGTGTGTGGTTTGATAAAAATAAACTGTTACATTACGCTAGCAGTACCACTTACCGTCATCTAGCATGTGATGGTGGTCGTTCTCAGGTGGTAAAGATGCCTTCACGAGTGCCAGCTGGTCCGCGAGGTCCCTAGCCCGCGCGCCCGCCTCGCCGAGCGCGGCCGTCAGTTCCGACCGCGACCGCGCCCACTCTCGACTCGACTGCTCTAATTCCTCCTGCAACATAGCAATGGTTATGACGATGAAGTGAGCAGACGACGATGAAGCACCACCCAGCAATCACTACAACGCGGGGCACAACGAGCGACAGCGCGCAGAATACGACGCGACGCGGAGGGAGAGCGTCGCGATCACTCACCCTGATTAAGACTCTCGGATTGAGTTGAAACTTCGTCGTATGCGTGTACACACATGCACTCTACAGAGTGCTGCAATGTAGCTACTGACTACCACATATTATCCACAGATGGCGCTATATCGCATAGCACAGCGAAATTTGTCTGAGGTCTAGATCGCGCTATCACTTAATCTCGCATCCAGAACATATTATCCACCAGAAAACAACGGTCGGTCCTAGGACCCCGGCCAAGTGGATCAGATGGATCAGTCCAGTGGACGATCTTCCCCTTTCTGAACGGAAGAGGGAACACTTCAAAACATGTTCTCATTTGTTCTCGTCGTACAGGCTATTTTAGACCTAGAGAACAGATCTCACCTATAGTACAATTTTCCAAATATTATGTGTAAAAACTAATTATATGCATGAATACTTACAGTAAGCGTATCGAGTCTGTCCTGAGCTCGCTCGGCGGCTGCTAATCGTGTTTTCAATTCATTCAGTTGTTTATCCGCTGCATCTCGTTCAGTTATAGCTTTGGCTGCTTCAGCCTGCGCCGCTCTAGCCACGGATTGAGCGGCTGCTGCTTCTTCGCCTGTGTATGAAACAGAAGTTTTATAGGCGAATAAAGAGGAACTTTTAGGCTGAAACAAAAAAAAAATATTTTACAAATAGTTTTTTAGCAAAATTAGTTTAGTTTATGGCAGTGGGATAAATATACGTCATTTTTACCAAGAATCTGGTTGCTGCTTAAACAACGCTTTACATAATATTTGCAAAATTTGCGATTAATAACCAACAGATAGTAATCAAATTTAAAAGACTAGAAATAATTTAGTTGTTTGAAATTTAAAAAACTTGTATGATTGTCAAAATGAAAAGAGCTACTATTCCCACTAACCCCCCTTTTAGCTACACTGAAACATTTCATTTCATTTCCTTGATGGGGACTGCAATTTGAAAGTTGTCAAGGAAACCTCAAGAGTGATTTTTGAAAACCTGTTGAACAACAGAATGAGGATGTCCATTTTTGAGATAATAGGATCTCCATCTAAAAATTAATGATAAGTCTGGTTAAAATACTTGGCATGTTTCGGCTCAAACTTAACCTTGTCCCAACAAACCTTGCACAGACGCGAGCGAAAGCTTAACCTCCTGGATTTTTTGCTCCCAAAACGCGTCTCGCTCTCGCAACTTGGCCTCGAGCTGTGTAGAGTACTGCTCTTGCAATGCGGGCTGGTCTATCTGGCCTCCGGTGCGGTCTGTCAGGTAAGCCTCCAGTTGTGGAGATATTGACTGGAATTATAAAAATAATAATTTTGCTTATATTATAAGTATCAATGTTTAGATGGTTGGTTGCTAATAATCTCCATAATAGATAAGACTGATTTTAATAAAATCAAGAACAAGTATAGTTTGTGAAGTAGAATAATACATGGGATTCTTTTTAACAAGAAAACCACATTGGCAAATGAATAAAACACCAATAAAAACAGTAATAAATAAAACACCAATAAAACAGTCACAAACATATTCCTAACCAACACAAGGATTCCTGTATTGTTGGTATCAGGAAATATGGTACCACAACAATCCAACCTTGAACAAATATACATAACATCTCTCCCCACTTCTTACATCTCAGCCGGCTACTCGTCCACTAAGTCTGGGTTATAGAAAATAAGTAGCCAACATTGTTTGGATGGTTTAGTTTAGGCCAACCCTGAAGTTCCATATATTAGTCTTAAGCTGTGTCTTGAGCAGACAAATAACATCTTGTTGTTCAGAAAAACGAAACGCTATTTGCCTATGACTGTAATCGGAACCCAGGGTAAGAGCAGGATCATTATGTATGGCACAAACTATTATACAATAGTCTATCTATACCTAACCATAGATGAAATGAAGGAAGGCAGATATTATGGTTATAGAAGTTATTACCTATATACTTATAAAGAAAATGGTTCACTTATAATGAGCTTAAGAACTAACAAATAACTAATGAATTTCTAGTTATTCAAGTATTAGTATTACGAGATCTGGCAGTTACTTAAAAAATATTATCATAGTTTTTTTCAGATAATAAAGAAGTGAAGTAAATTTGTTGTTGTTGCACATCCTTGGTAAGGTCAGTAAATCATTAATCAATTTCCTAACACTTGAATATGTCTCATTTACACAAGTCTGTATACTAAAGTTCTATTAGATGCTAACATGGTGTTCTAGGTCACTGATTTGCAAGCAATTGCGAAGATGTTGAGAGTAAAAGCTGACCAAAATAGAAGTTTTTGAGAAGATGCATGGAATTTTTTCATCACATTGTTAGAGCAGTTTTTTTCAACTGCTGGACTTGTTTTACACTCATCTTTATGACATCCAAGCACCCAAAGGATTCTTTTTAACACACATAAATTAACTCCACTTGTAGCTAACTAACTAACTTAATAAAAACCAAACAATGTACCTATTCAAGTCAATTTTAACCTACTTCTAATTGTTGGATCAACTTTGTATGTATGTAGTTCAAATAAACTGATAAACTGTTTCTTTAGTGCATCTGTAGCTTAAAAAAACTAAAAACACTTTTTCTAAACTACACATTTTATTAATTGATTATTTGCATATTTACTTGTTTCAAAAATTGTGGGATACTTACATCAGATGTGTCACCGGGTCCACCAGAGCTGGAAGGACTTGCTGTGGACTGGAAAAGTTATAGGAAATAATAATAGGTAGGTTGCCCAATAGTATTTATTTTAATAATCCAGAGAAAGTAAGATAGTATGCTTGGAATTGACATTTTAATAGGAAGGTATCTAGTTTTTAATGTTACTGTTGAAAAGCCATTAGAAACTGATAAGTAGTGTATTAAATAATCTAACTATTATCTACATACCGAGTCATCCCTGAGCGAAATTCTGCCTAAAAAGGCTCCACTTCGCCAACTACTGGTTATTTTACTGATATCGCTTCCGGTTTCTTCCTTGATTTTACTTTTGAGACTAGCGAACATAGTTTATATTGTTAGCGTTACTAGAGTTATAAAACACAGGTAAACAGGGATTAAAAGCTGTTATATGCAAATGACTTCGATAACATTCGCTAAACTGTACCTGTGGACTATGGGTTAGAAAATAATGTCTACACCACTTTGTAAATAAAAACTAAAATAAACACGTCAAACATAATTAATTAAATTTTCGCACGATGAAAACAATTTTTTCACGTTATACTGACGAAAAAATTTTTTTTATTTGATTTTCTCGATTTCCTTCCTTCGTGTGTTGTCTTGTCGTCAGTATTTCCAACAAAAAAACATCGAAATTGAAGTTCGGTTAAGTGGGTAGGGTACAAAATTACGTCAATAATACGAAATAATTTATTTTGCTGTAATTTTTAGAACAACTTAAGTTTTAAATCATACAGCCCACCTGTAAGTGGTTACCGTAACCTATGGACACTTGCAACACCAGAAGAGGTATCATTCGTGCGTTGCCGACCTCGAGAGAACTGGTGAAAAGTCTCATGTGCCTGTAATTTCATAGTCACCCTTCAAACCAAAGCACAGCAATGTAAGCATTAATTCTTGGTGGCAGAAATAGGTATGGTGATAGTACTTTCCTAGACCAGCTCTTTACAAGGAGCTTTACAGTTCACTACAGTACTTTACTACTTTATACGTTTAACCTGTTTTTGAATTCAGAAACAAATTGCATATTTTTTAACACCATAAAAAAAATATCTGAACAAATTCTTTAGTGACCCTGATGATGAAAAGCATAAGATTATCAAGATTTAAAGTGCAACGAGTGCTAGTGTTTGCGAGCTGTCATCCGACTGAAGTTTATACCTATTGCAGGGTCTGATAATAATAGATAGAACTTGAAGCAGGTGATAGTTTAGCGGAAGTACCTCAAAAGGCAGATCATTTCACAGTTTACATCTACGGGGAAGAAAGGATCTCATAGGTACAGCGTATGGTAGTTGGTACAAGTGAGCAAACTCACCTTAGGTAAGCTATTTTTTTTTTAGAGGTGACTTTTAAGTTGGAAAACGAATAAGAAAATATTCTTATGGAGTGCAAAATCAGAGTGAACTATTAATAACTGCAAATAAGACTCACTCAAATATTTTCATAACACTAATTAATGAGCCTGATATACTAAATTGAAACTAAAGTAGCTAGATATCCTAGCGACTCAAACGTCCAAGCGTTCGCGAACATGTTCCCGCGTCAGTCCAAGGTCGCGAGCCATGTTATCGTAGAAAATTACGGACGGCCCGCGATTAAAGAATCGCTTATATCTCGATATCTATTGTAGCTAAGTCAAAACTAATTTTATGAACGTAAAGCTAATTTATTAAGGAATTTTATTATATAATTTTATTATATAACAGTAAATCACAATATACGATATTTTTTTGTATTTTGGGTTATTGTGAATTAATTCCATTAAAATTCTGATTTTACCCATAAATTTAGTAATTTGTTTTATTTATGAGGAAACATATATATTTTGTTGATATTTTCAATCAATCCTAAAGCCTGTATTTTTACGATTATTTTGGTACATAATATTAAATAAAATATATACTTTTACCAATTTAATCCTAACTTCCATAAAAGCTCACTCATAAAAAACTCATAAAAAAAATTAAAAATAATTGCGCGCGACCGCAGACTGAACTTCAATTGCATTTTTTCCTAAGACATTGTTCATTGAGGCCAGGTTTTGTTCTATTACTGGCATAGAGAATTTCAACACGAAAATAGTCTATGAACACTCAAAGATACGAGAATGCATACAATATGCCCTACAGACGTAAAACGTGGCAGGCAACGCGCCAATTTCGCGCTATTTTTTACTGGTAGCTGTACTTACCACGGACTGTCAAGCGTATCCGAGTACTGGCAAGTACAGCTACCATGGCCTGTTGAGCGGCTAGTTAAGAATTTAAAATACAGCGAATGAGTTACGGAACGTCAGCAGAATTGAGTAAAACCAGTTTTAATTAGTCGTATTAATAACTTTTAACCCTAAAATGCAGTCGTTTTCTATGCTGTCTGGTGATCAGATGTCGAAAATATAATAATAACTAATAGACCATTTATTGTTATTACGTTACGTCAATTAATTACGTTTCCTAGCAATTTCACAAGTGTAACAGATCTTTCTGCTTTTTTTTGGAGAACTGATAGTATATTTAGAGATATATATTTTGTTTTCTATTTGTGTTACCATATCCATCTCCGCAACGGCTGTCCGATTCAAATGCGGTTTTCGTTATTGATTTGGATGATTTTATAAATTGTTTAGAAAATTTTATTGCCACCAGTCACCAGGGGGCGATGCAATAGACGATGGAAAAAATGTCAGGAGTTTTAAAATTCTCCAAAATTTAACGTATAGTATATGAAACATAAGTCATTATTTTTCTTAATTTGGTATAACTTATTGTGTAAATATCTGGAACAGCCGTATAAAAAGTTATTTCTCCATTTCCGCTTTAAAATCTGTTAGATCTGATGAAAAATCAGTAAAGTTGGCAGCACCGCTCATTGTTGTCGGTCTTGCGCACAGATAAAAAAGTCCTTCCAGCATACCATAGAGCTATTTATTATACATACTAAGTTCCTTAACCCAAAACGGTTTTTTAGAAACATGTACTAATAGTCTATTCCAGAATGAATCTGTCAATTTTATTAATCTTAAAGACGACCTGTAAGAACAAAAAAAAAAAAAATTGTGCTGACAACTTATCACATAGATAGTCCCACCATCTGTTCAGCTGACAGCGTCGCTAGTGGAGATTTTGGTATTGCCACCTAAGAATTTCACCAAGAAAAAAGGGAATCAAAACATAGGGCAGTCTTTCAGGCCACTCTTTAATCTGCACTTAGCATAAGATTCAATACTATGAAACTAAAAATAAATAACAGAAAATTGCGGAATAATACGGTTTTATTTATATTCTATAAAAAAAAAATTGTGGTCGAGGTCTCTTAGTTCAAGCAGACGCATTCCAAGAATTGGCACGGCGGACAAGCAGCCAGCTGCGATGCAAGAGGTACGGGTTCGATAATCGAAGGCAGCGGTAATCGAACTTCGATTACCTTTTAAAAAAAATAGTTTTTTAAAAAAGTTTACGTTGCTACACTTACTATGTAATTAATAATATTTGTGTGTTCTTATTGTTGATGTAGATGAGACACCATGTTACCATGAGGTTACCATGTTCTTGCAATATCATTAAAGTAACAGGATACCAAATTTCGAATCGATCAGACTTGTGGAAGTTGGTCGTATTAACTAGAAAAGAGCTGAACAGATTTTCTTCACACTAAGTCACCTTCACACTAAAAAAAACTAAATTAAAATCGGTTGATCCGTTTGGGAGCTACGATACTATAGACAGACACACATACACACCTTAAACTTATAACACCCCTCATTTTGCGTCGGAGGTTAACAAAATAGTTATAACTGGCCCGCTGTTAGCTACTGAGGATGGATGAAACATTTATAGGCTTTATAAGTTCTTGTCCCTTGTTCTAGAACTTTTTGTCCCCCGTAAGGGACAGAGCAGGGTGCCCCATTTGGAAATAATTCGTCTGAGGGTGTATCGGCGTAATGCAAAGCTAAGTAAGGCACCTCCTAGTTGGCTATGATGTAATGCAATTGTTAAGTTCATACTTAACATTCTTGTTCGTTCATTATAAGTCATTTGACGAATGGATGCTGCGGCGGACGAGTAGCCTGCTTCAATGCAAGAGGTGCGGGTTCGATTCCCGCTACGAGACAAATGTTTGCATGTTGGACGTTTATATATTTTACTACCTACATCCAGATAGGCAATTTACTTGGTACGTAAAATGCTCAAACCTTTGGATGGGTGATAGGTATCTATCTAGGTAACTGAACGCTTCCGTGCTGAGGACACTCAGAGGACATTCAGAACAATCTTGTGTCGGAACAAAGTTGTTTCTAACGGAACTATTATTTGGGAGGGCACAACTAGTTGTGCATACTGATTGGTCCGTGAGGAACACTTGCCGGGGAGGTGCTGATGATTCTTGTCTCCTCCGGTAAAGGTAGATCTTTTAACAATGTGTCTATGAGTTAGCAAAGGTTTATTACTTTTATAGGCTCATTCGTAAACGCTCTTTAGCGCCATAATTCTCGTTAGCTGTTTAATTACCCTCCTGCCTAGTACCTAGATCTGGTTTCTTCAAGAGAATATAGGAACATAGTAATTATTACAAAAAAACGGGATATTTACCATGTTTTGTGAGTTTGAATGTTTCCCGATATTTCGGCACAGTTGCATGTACCAACATGGTAAATATCCCGTTTTTTTGTAATAATTATGTTCAAAACTATGATAGTTTCAAAAGTTATATAGGAGCATAGTGTCCTTTCATTACAAGCGCTGTACATTTCTGACATGATGTACAATCAAGATCAAGTTTTAACTAGCTAAATTTTCCTAGTTAAGTCTGTCTAACTATTCCTTTGAGGAGAGTATGGGTTAGGTAAGTAAATGAAAGATTCAAATCACATATTCAGTTGTTTATTATCTATACTGTACTCAAAATTGATCCGAAGATCACATCACATAGTAATTTCATAAATAATATTACAATGTCATGTACTTTTCTGTGATTGCTCGTGAATAAAAAAAAATGTTCACAATATTATCAATAATTTGTTCACTGGACCGGTTTACCTTTATTAAGTAGACTGTAGGTACTTGTACATACAACATTAAGATACCATAACTTTAGGTATTCAAACAACTTACAGTGTATTTCATGAAGAGATATTACAATAATAATAATTAATCAATTATTGTGTTGCAGTTCAATTTTTTTTTGTCAATATATTTACAGTTTTACATTTTTTTTCGTGATTTACAAATAAATTCTTGATTATTAATTAGGTCATTATTATTCCATTTGGATTTATAATAACAGTACTTTATAGTTAAAAATATCACAAAAATGAAATATATTATGTGTAAGACACACGCAACATTAAAAATACAACAAAAAAAAAATATAAAAATCCACTAGAAACCTTGGGCCAGAAGAGTCCCTTCTAACAGGAAGGATACTTTCGATGTTCATCTTTCATAACGGCAATTTGATACCATCATTATTATTATCACACTAATTACACAATTATAAAAGTAATCGATTGTCTTACAATAAATGCGTCAGATCATAAAATTTTGATTATAAAAATTATAGGCAACAAATAATCATGAAACGATAAATTTTAACAAAAAATAAAATGACAACTTATACATTTAGGAGTAATAGTGCCGTATTGATAAAAGTGAAGTGCTCACCTCAGCACTTGCCAACCGGCGTCGGCCGACCTCATGACTGTACCTACCTTCCACTCCTCCTACGCTACCGCTCACGCTCAACAACAACCAACCAACCAACCAACCAACCAACATAAATACAAACGCATAGCAACGCAATCAGATCCTAACGAGTTTGACTCCGCTCCGATATTCACCTTTTATCGATATGGCATTCCACTTACGTTACGACAATAAATATAACACGCTTACACATTAATCACTTCATTAATTCCGACGCTAGGAATTATTTTATAATATATACCTAAAAATATAATCACGGCACAAGTATCCCTCCGACTAAATTACTAACTTAGTGTCACTTTATCAGGATTTAGAATCAAATATGTATTATGTATCTTAAATATTTCATTATTAATATATCATTATCAAAATATCCACTAAATGGGAGGAATAAATCAAATTATTAATATTTAATCTAACATTAATCGCATGACTGATTCAACAAAAAGGATATGGACTAGGAATAATATTAGGCATTAGGCTTACATGCCCTCGGGAGATATGGGCGGGGGCTCTGTTACTGACGAGTTGCCGGCATGCGAGGCGCCTTCCGGCAGAGCTGCGCTCGAACAGGTGCGCCCGCGCATCTCCCGCCTCTCTCTAACCGCATATCACCTCTACATACATACGACGAGATTAATTTTATCAAAACTTTAATACTGTTTGGGTCGAAAACAATACAAGTAGCTATTTTATAATGCTGCACTCACCGAGAGGTAATCGGACATCTACGGTAACGTTTTGTGCATCGATAGACGGGGATCGAACGGTAAAAGCAACGGTAGGTATTCTAGCAAAATCTATCCGGGATCAAAGCTGATGTTCTATCCTACAATTTAGATAAATAGCTTGGAAGTATGCCTTCTTCGTTTCAATATTGTCCGATAACGTTCATTGTATTTGGAATCTCTGTCTTCTATCACTCTACGAGTGGCGACCTATGCTAATGTGTGAGAGGGCTGTGCGGCGCCCGCGCATGTAGGCTTGTAGGCCGAGTGCGGACACCGCACCGAGTGATTGTGCTCCGGCCTCAAAAGTTTCAGTGCCGAAGGAGAGAAGCGGCTACTCTATTGGTGTCTCATATTACTGATTCACTTAACTCTAACCTAATGTAAAACTTCTCATCTAGAAAATCATAACTTTAT
This sequence comes from Perizoma flavofasciatum, assembly GCA_958496245.1. Taxonomy (NCBI): domain Eukaryota; kingdom Metazoa; phylum Arthropoda; class Insecta; order Lepidoptera; family Geometridae; genus Perizoma; species Perizoma flavofasciatum. The sequence continues at coordinate 5,703,303 of OY292421.1, forward strand.
ATCGTACGTAAAAAAGTAACATAATTCTCACAAAATGCTCACAATAGGAGTGGGGTGATGCCACTGTGACGCCGGTCGAGAGCCGACCGGCGAGGGCGAGTCGCTCGCACCACCCCTTCAATACATCACTTATATACAACAAAGTTACCGTGCGGCGCCGTGGCGGCCGCGCCGATCTTTACAGGAACTCATATCGTATCTTAAAAAAAATATACAATAGAATAAAACATTTGAAACCTCACTAACTACTATTCGACGATCTCGATAAATTTACTCGAACGGCGTCTCGAAATCTATTCATATCACAATCGCATGACCGTGCCTGAGAATCATATCCCGCTATGTACACACTCTTTTTCGAAACAGCGGCGCGCTCTGGCAGCAGGGACGGCCGTCGGCGGCGGCGCGCGACCCGCTGCCGGCTGCCGGCGACCGGCCCCGCCGCGCTACACTAACCGACATTCGCTAGGTATCGCAGCTCCGCTGGGGAGCTGGCAGTGCGATCCGACCGAGACCGCCTTTCCAGAGTGTGAGTAAACGCGGGGCGCGGGCTATGAGGACTAGATTGGGAGATGGGAAATGAGTGGGGGATGGTGAGGGAGGGTGGGTGCGGGTGGGTGCGGGTGTTAGGGAGGGCGGATGGCCGGCGGCAGTTGAACGGGGATGTGGTAGTAGCGGCAGGCGGCGCGGCGACACGCGCCGGCGGCGGCGTCGCGGCACACAACCACGCGACACCCCACAACCTGCAGCCCGCACCCTGGAAACACCATCAGAACACATTATTACTACACATTCGTACCGTTATCTCATACAATACAGCACCAGTAGCATTGGTGAGCTCCCAAGACAACGGTTTTGACTTCGTAAGAGAAGTTTGACGGAAAGGAGAAACAAAAGCATTTTTTTCTTCTCTTCCGTAGACAAAGGTGCTCAGGCTAAGCCTGCGGATTAAAAAGATCCTGGAGCCATTCTCAAATGTATTTCGATATTGACTATATAAAAAAGAATTGATGCCCAGTCTATCAACAATCTAATTGATATACGAAAACCCTTTAAATGCAAGGAACGGCGCTAACCACGACGGCTTACGTCATCTCCATACATATGCTTAACTTTTTCATGTAATTCTTAGATTGCAGCTTGTATAAAAGCTGTTCAAAGACGATGAAAACAAGGTGGTAGTTAGGTTGAAAATGAGTATGAGAGATTATACAAGAACAAAAACTACATGATTACAGTAAATAGACAAGAATACTAAAATGAACTCTAGGTTCTCTATTTATGAAAATTATAACCAAAACTACAAAATAGACAACTGTTACTATAAAGAAATAAAATAAATGTGTGAAAAACTACGATATAATCAGACTCTCTAAACAGGTAACAAGTCTAATGTTCTAAGAGTGTTCATGCAAATATGTAAGGAAACGGGATTGTTCTGGGGAAAAATCATACTATTATGTTCTTTGAACTGTATAATTGAATCAAACAATTCTTCAGAAATCATGGGGCCAATATAGATGAATAATGCTCGATTTCACTATAACATTCTTAGCATGGATTTAAATATACGCATATATTTATAATGATATAATAAAATTATATCCATGTTTCGACAGCTTATCATAAAAAAATAATGATTGTAAATTCCCCTTGGATAAATATCTGGCTGATGCAAATGAAGCTACTTTAAATTACTCTCAATCCTGTTGCCAAGTTTATGACCATGAGAGATTTTAGCACTGGTTTTGTTCTATAATATATAAATATATATTACCTTCACGAATATGAACGAATCTGCAGGTAGGTCTTGTACATCCTTGGCGATTAAAATCTTGGCACACCGGGAGGGTGTCCAGTAACTGAAATCACAACAAAAGAATAATAAATACAAAGTTCCAACTTTATCACACTTCATTATGCAAACGAGTTAATCCACAAGACATTTGGCAATTTTGTTCAAAGTTCAAAAATAAGATTTTCATCGTCTCACATTTATCACGTTATACGGCTGCAGAACGCGTCATTATGACATAAAAATGAGTAGTTTTATTTGCTGAATTAGCAACTTTAAAACTCATATAGATCAATTACACATTTCATCTGATTGTAAAGGTTCTGAACAACACAGTACAGCCAAAATAAATCGACGCTCAAAGTTCTAGTACACAAAATCTGATTAGTTTACATTTCAAATGGTGGAATACGCGTTTGCACACTTATAAAAGAAAATGCTACTTTCATAAACAGTCGATGACAATCACTCATGAACAATCTAAGATTGAATTCTGCATTTTTGTGAAATGTTGAATAGTTTACAGTGCACGACGGTTTATGAACTTGATTAAGTTAATTTGTGTTATACTAGTCTATCTCATCACTTTATGGACATTCATACATCTGACACAAAACAATATCCTCATTGCACAGCCTGTCTGAAAAATAACGCTAACATAGTTTTTGTAATATTAAAGAGCAAGAGTGAAAATATGGTGAGATCGACCTAACCGGAAAAGAGTACTGAACGCCCACTGAGCTTTGAGACAAGGTACCGGCATAGACATAGGTATTTATATAATGCGTGTGTAGTTTCTCTGTTACAAATCAGCACATAGCGGGACACACGGAAGGCATATATGGCTTGAAATAAAATCTTGTTGCTGCTTCAATATTACAAGAACTTTACAAGATTCGTTGCACAATATGATTGGACCTTCCAAGCATTCTTTCATTGAAGTGCGCGCTGGTGTGTCACCTTTATATTGCAATGTTGTTATTGGGACAAATAGTAAAAAGTACACAAAAATTAATCAATCAAAAGTTGAATGCTAGTTATTCTCGTGATCGAGCTTCCATAACCGTCAGAGAGTTGTGTTAAGTACGCCGCACTATGCACAAAGTAGGAATGAATATATAATAATCTAAATGGCATGCAGAACGCTTGAAGTAATCATTATTGCGCAGCCAATCTTATTTAAGCGTGACTATATTGTACAAAAAAGCTTAAGCATGATGCTAGACAACTTTTACCAGGGCGAGGGCGTTCTATAGGTAGGTCTGAGCGTCCAAAGTGTACCCATAATACCAACTCTTGCTATAAGCAGCTTAAAGAGGCTGTGTAGGGAAGTTACGTCATGTGTCTGCGCCGGCTGTGATGGCTTAGGTCTCCGATGTTCTCAGCAGAGGAACAGAGGACGGTCATGCTTGTCGGCAGGTGGCCATGGTTAGGTACGATGTAAAATAGACAAATTAAATTTATACCTTTAGCTTACATGACAGTTCTGGACGTGACATGTTAGTGGTAGTACAAACTGCAACATAATGACCATTAGAGAAGTGCGGTTACTGTACGACAAACAAAAGAAAACCAAGTAATTATATTACGTCTACGTGAACATTTTGAATAAGCATCAGAGAGGCCTCAACAAGTCTTAAGCGAGGAATTGAAGCCGCAATGGCGAAGCATTTTAAGCATTATTGTAGAAAATTCGAAGTGAACATTTTGTATACTGTTAAATTTTTTACATGATTAATCATTAATTTTATGCATGTATTTATAGCATCTGATTTAATTTCCTATGAAATCATAAACTTAACACTTCGATCTTTCCGCGTCCACCGTCGTCATCTCAACTACCAACTACTTATGCATAGAAAAAATAATTTAATACAAAAAGCGTAAAAATGAGTGAAACTAAGACCCCCATAGCAGTTGATAGTTGACATAGGCTAAGGTGAAATTACAATGCTAAAAAGTTGACCCAACCAATTTTCCATTATGGCTAGGAGCTATTGAAATCTCTTTTAATATTTTAAGCATCACAAAACGAAATTAAAACGGTCAACTTCTCAGCGGTTCAAAAAATGGCTTCGTTAAGATTCAATTAATAAAAGTAACCTTTACTGAAACAGCCGTGAGTTTGGTCTTAGTAGTGAAAGCGATAGAGACAAGTGTTTTAACGACAAGTTGACTTTGCGAATTCAAGCGCAGTGCTAATAATAGACGTGTTTCAGTATAGGCTTCAAACAGGAAATCACTTATACTGAGGATATTATATTAAGCTGATTGTTCTTACCGGGTGTAAGCAAGGCAATACTGTAGAGTGACTTCTTCCACATTTGAAAGCGAGTATGTATCACTATACAAAACTAAAATCATCAACAAGTTGTAGCATTAACTGTTCAGTACAATAATTCAATACAAGTACAGCACAATGACTAAAATGATGTGATTAATGACATTATTACATATGAGTACCCGAGCATGACCTCAGACGTAGGACCGTCGGTCGGTCCGATTCAGACACATCCTGACAATGTCATGGCTGTAGTGGTTATAATATTGTATAGCGTAACGTTAGAAGGTACAGGCACCTGGGTTTAGCAGTAAAGGAAGGTTCGGTTCTATGGTTTTTATCAGTACTTCTCGTTTCCTAAACGTCTTCCTTCGATGCGTGCTTTCAGGTCGTTAAAAAGCTCTTTCACCAAGCGAACGTTGGACCCGCGTTTGTGTATAGCCGGCTAGAGTGGTGGATGTCTGCTCATAGCTCCTCAACAACAAGCAGTCTACTAAGCCCGCTCGAAGCATGACAAACTAAACCAAACTAAAGATCGACTCTACGAAGCGGGATGAAGAAGCAAGCTCGAATTTTACTATTACTGCTTTCAATTCTGTGAGAGCGTTACTTATTACGTAATTCTAGCTCTGCAGATTGAATAACAAACTATCTTCTAACATACGTTCTCAACATCCAAACTCGTCTTTCATTATTACCAATTATTGAGACGCCATAATGGTGTAGTTATTCGAGCTGATCAACAAAAAGATAAGTAAGCGGCAGCGTCGCATGTAGAGGTGATTGCGTTGATGTAGCGTACGGTTAGAGCGAGGTGGGGCACTCGTAAGTCTGAGGGTCGGGGATCGGAAGACTACGTCGGAAGAAAACCATTTATGTGACACTGATAGGAGATACTGGGACTTCTCTAGCGTTAATAAGCCTCAAGCGAATCGCTTATAGTGATTAGAAGTGTAAGCGTGTTTGTCGCAGAAGTTAGCGCAGTGCGCGAAAGATTGGGAAGAGCGCGTGAGACGCGGGTGTCGGAGACGCTAGGCGGGTGGTGCGAGTGAGGAGGCGAGGTTGGGGGCATCACGCGGGCACACGTTACCTGTCCGCGTTCGTCCGTGTACACCACATAGGGCGCGTTGGGAGGCGCACAGCCTGTCCGCCCGATACAAAAAGCGACAAAATATTTGCAATGCGGACGACAGCCGAAGCGGTCATTCGGAAGGCATGTAACAGAAAGCGAGTCAAATAAATAGAAAGAAGTGCGTCTGAAAGAAAAAGACGAGGACGACGCTCGTCGCCCTCGTTACTCTACCGATGAACACGCCGGCACACAGAGCACACACGGGGAGCACTAGAAAAATGAGAATAATACCTGATGAGCCAAACATAGGGGTGGTGGATTATAGTCCATGCGAAAATTAGAAGGCGGCTGTGTTAGGTGCGGGCCAGCTTCTGCAAGCTGGTACGGCAACCACTAGGTACGGGATCGAGACATCGGCCAAAGCGCACCCGTGCGGACGTGCGAGCTCTCGCGGGAGCAAGCGTGTACGTAGCGGGATCGACGGACCAAGCGCTCAACTCTCAGAACGACGGCGACGGTACAACTAACTCACGATAAACGACGAATCGACAGAGGTAATAAAAAACGTACAGTCATGCATCTCAAGCGTTATTATTACCGGGATCGTAGATAAGAGAAATATACACGCATAGGAATATTACGACGAGTAAAATACACAATAGTATAGATAATAGCGTAAAACTACCGGACATCGGCGAGGGCGAGTCCGCTCGCTTCGTCCTTACAATACAAATGTGACACTAGCGCTAACCACCCCGACAGGCCGGGGCGCACACACGATCGCACACATACGAGTCTCTACGCGGAGACCCCGCGCCCCGCGCCCCGCCGACCGCGCCCGCACTTGCGCCCTGCGCGTCTATGTCGTCTTCATCTTTTTGTAAGGGTTGTGGGCTGCGGCCGCCGCAGCCACCGCGGCGGCGCTCGGCTGCGTCGGCGGCGGCATCGCGTACATGTACGGCTGCTGGTAGTAGGGGTGCATCGGCATCTGCGGCATCTGCGGCGGCCAGCTGGGCCGCATCATGTACTGATGATGCGGTGCACGCATCAGCCCCGCGGCGCCGGCCGCCGCGCGCGCCTTCAGCGCTTGCTGCGTGTACGCGTGAGCCATAGCCGATTGCTGCGCCGCGAACGCGAGCGCCGCCACGTAGTTTTTCTGCGCCACTTCTTTGGCGACCTGCGCGGGGTCGGGCGCCGCCTCGAGCGGTGGCGGTGGCGGCAGTCCGGGCGATGGCGGCGACGCCGGCTGCGGCGGTTGCGGCGGCGGCTGCGCGGCGGGCAGCGGCGCGGGCGAGCGCGCGGGGGCGCTCGGCGGGGCGGACGAGGGGGGAGCGGGGTACTCACATGACACGGGCACGAACGGCTGCTGGAGCTGCATCAGCTGCTGGTAGGTGGTCGCGGGTTGGTACACCGGCACTCCGGCTTTATCGGCGGCGGGTCGTTTGTACGGCACCACGCCGGGGAAGGCCTGCGGATACGATAGATACTAGTGAGTGATAAGACAGATTGAACGGTGTCCCTAAACGTTGAGTTTCGTGAGCATACTTGGTCGGTATACTTACGAAGTTATCGTAATAGAAGGATCCGACGCTCTTCATGTCCATCTGAAACGAGAAAGAGTCGTGTGAACGGAGGTTTCTGGACGAGTCGGGCGTTCAGCGGCGCGGCTCGCGGGGCGGGGCGGGGCGGGGGGACCCGGCCCTGCCGCGCTGCCGCGCCGCGCGGGCTGGATGTGAGGGCGGAAGACAGGGGGGAGGAGGGGGACGTGCGGACGGGACAGGAGTGAACAGGACGGGAGCAGAGAGAAGCGTGCAAAGCTGGCGTCTGTACCGGTGGCGGCTCGAGCTCGGCGGGCGCCGACCGTTTCTTGCCCTGCTCCGAAGTCGCTGCCGGCTGCTGGGCTGCGACGGCCGTCTACGTGAAGCCAAGCGTCGCAGGACGGGACGGAAACAATAACGATGTAGTAGATGCACAGAATACACCTAAAGCTCGGCGCAAGGTGATATTATATGCGAAGAATAAAAATAAAATAAAAAGTTAAGCGTGAGTGCGACGGAAGCGTGGCGAACGAGCCTGCGCGAACTGAACAGAACGAAGCCTGCGAACGAAAGCGGCGTCACGGCGAGCGAGACCAAGCGGAAGAACGGAAGCGCGAACGAGCGAGCGAGGCGAGAGCGTGCAGCCTGGTGGCGTACCGCGCCGCGCGCCTGCGCCTTAAGGTGCGCCTGCAGGTGCAGGGGAGGGTGGAAATAGCGGCAGGGGTCGCGGACGCAGCGCCCCTTGATGGCGTCCATGCACACCGTGACACAGCCATCGTCGTGCGCGCTCACCGGCGGCGGCGGGTGCGCGAACCGACACTCCGTCTCGGCGCGCTTGCATGCGCCGCGCTCGAACTCCCGGCACACCTGCACCACCACACACCAGCCATGTCCGCTGCTCGCGCCCGGGCCCACTGCCCTCGCTCTCTTTCTCTCTCTCTCTCTCTCTCCATACACACTACCCCAGTATCCGCCCTACTCTAATTTACACCAAGCGACTCTACCGAGCAAAAAGACTCTACGATACTCTGCCCAACAGCTAATTACAAGGCCGGTGCCTTCAGTAAGTAGGTGTCGTTCCAAGTTTATACGCGTTCAACGATTTTAAATACATGTGAATTTAAAATATATTCCATGAACATTTGTGTACAATTGAATCACTAAAATCTACGGTTAGGCTTAATTTTATTTTTAAATGTACCTCAACCGGACGCCGCTTCACAATGTTTCATTGGAAACAATACAAGATAGGAGCAGAGTTCTCACGCTTTGTTCGTATCAACAATGATTTTACGCATCCGTCGCATCAATAAGAATTTAGATTAACATCCTAACATTATTGTTATTTCAGGAACTTTCCACCCGTGACTTCGAAGACTGGGGCTTGACCTTAAGCGTCAGGTACTTACACTGTAGGCGCAGCTCTGCAACTGATGGACCTTTCGATGAAGTTAAGAATGAAAGCGTTGCAGAGGAAAAACTAGCTGCTGCGCCGACAGTGCAAGCCATTTACCAGAGGGAGTAAGCGAGTGCTGCTCGCAAAGCGCACACGCGGACGCGGGACGGGCATGGCGCTAATCGGCCTGATTTGCATCGGGGACCGACATTGAACTGATACTGATGCGACGTTTAAGAAATAATAAGAGAAAAAGAGTCGGTCCCCGGCGTAAGTGGCAACATCGGGAAGCACTACTCGGGTATAAATGGAGGAGAATCGTGAATCGAGATTAGTATGGAAGCGCTCTCACCTCGAGTCTGTCAGTGCGCGGCATTTTCTGTTGCAGCACGGGTTGTTGCATGACGCCAAGCGGCGAGGCGGCGGCGGCGGATGGGTCGTGGCCCAGCACCGCCGGCACTAGCTGCGGCGCATAGTACTGCGCGTACGTCGACCCTACGCCCGGCACGCCGGACAAGTACGGCGACGTCGCCTACACACACACAACTCACATGATCAACAATATTCACAAGAAAATTATGCACCATGTCGAAATTATCTAATTCTGAAAGCTAGCAACAATCACATTATGATCTTATATTACACGACATTTACGTTACGTTATGAAGACTGTATCACAAGCTAGACAAGCATCCACATGCATTTATAAAAACAATCTATATACGGTATTAAGATAAGCATACGATTTCTCCAATCAAGCTTTCCACCGGCCACCAGTAAGTGCATTAGGAAAACTAGGAAGTTAATAAAAGGTAAACGATGCGTGGTTAGTGTAGTGCGGGAGTGTAGGGATGATTTAGGAGTCGAGGGCCGGTGGTGGCGACGTTTCACGGAGGCAGCGGTTACCTGCGGGGCGAGCAGGGCGAGAGTGATCGGGTCCATTGCGGTGAGATGACCAGCGGCTGCGCCCGCGCCGCTCATGCCGCCCACCTCGACACAAAACCACACAAACACTACTCAAAGTGCGAGGGGCGGCTTGCAGCCCCGGCCGACCACCTGGACGCCGCTTCGCACACCACCACACCTCACCATAACCACAATCTACTAGCTAGGACGCGAAGCATTCTAGGTTAGTTACGCCTCAACTACTGGAACCAAACCGCCTAGGGCTGTGCGAAGAGACGTCGAGGAGAGCCGAGACGCACTGTTAGCAAAAGAGTGGACAGTTGGGAGGGCGAATTGTAGGTGCGTATTTGTGCAATCCCACATAAATCACATGTGAGTACTTTGAGAGAAAAGTAAGTTTTCATGCTATTCAATTCCAATTGTACAAACATGCTCAAGCAGAGAGGAGCGATCGGTCAATAGGAAGTTTAAGTTGTGCCTGAGAATTCCCTTATTTCAATTCTTCTAATGAATCACGGAGTAAAAAAAAACATCTCTTCAGAAGATTCACGCACGCGAAGCGAAAACTTTAAATAAAAACCAGAAACTTGACGCAAGTCTTCTAGAAAATAGATTACTACTACAATACAGTAGTGCACGGCGCGACGCGGAAGGAGAAAGTCGCAACCACTCACCCTGATGAAGACTCTCGGAATGAGTCGAAACTTAGTTGCTGCCTTCACCGATAGTGCAGTACGTGAAAATTCCCGTTTTTACAATATGAATAGATTACTACTAACTTTCGTAGTGCACATGATTACGTTTCTGAGAGAACTTTACGGGGATATGAGTTAATTTTCTTGGGCTTCATGAACAACAAACATTTTACTGCTAAGTATTACCTACTTTCTAAGCTAAACTTGTTTTGAATGCGGACTACTTATGCGAGGCACAACTTGAACTGGACGGTTTAAGTCTACGTGTTGAGATAAGAACGCTTCTATAAAAGTATAATACAGAATTAGCTAGTACGTACACCGAAAGCTGCGTGTTTGCGTGCAAAGTTTGGTGTATGTTGGGGACCGATCGCTCAAAGCATTATGAAAGGATGTTTTTGAACAGAGTGGAAGTAACGAGGACTTACCACAGCGGGGACCTGGCCAGGCAGCACCTGGCCCGGAGTCAGGCCCATTTGCTGCATTAGTGCGTTCTTCAGTGCTAGGTGATTCCGCCCGTTGATCAGCAGCTGATCCTTCAGATGCTGAGGTGGGTGGAAGTACTTGCACGGAGGCTTTTCACGGTTACACCGACCCTGAAATATCGGAGAAATCTTGATAAGCCTAAAATTAAATTACATTTGCCACACAAAGCTACGGCAAAATTACTTCTGATGTATAAATTTTAGGTCGCATGTGGATAATGAAATAGATAAGAGCCGGGCGGCCGCACCCCAGGTAAACGACACTTTTTGGGCATTAAGAATAGATGAAAATGGCGGACCTCATTCGATATAATTCCGATAAGCAATATGTGTAAAGGAGTGGTTGTCGGCCGCGGTTTCGCTTCAATATCGGGCGAATGTGCGGAAACCCTCCATGCATCACAATAGCCGTGAGCCGGGCACGTAGTCACCAGAAATTCTCCACTCAGGTTTTCCTTATACCGCGGCTTAAGACGGTGTCAAATATTTCTGGGGCGTATCGGGGGACTACACGGTTCTTTGCTTGTGCTCATTTTTAACGTCAATGAGGCGTGAGATAATTGTCTTTCGGAATCGAACTTCCGCATGCCCGTCTATGATGATTTATTTACATCCGCGTAATTAACTGTCTCAATACGTGACGGGAAGGGCTTCGCGGACTTTTTATCGTCGCACGTCGAGCCTACCGCGCTATATTTTATTCAATGAAAAAACGGAAAAGCGCTTATCGCATTTCCAAAGAAAATACGTATACAAACAAACGCAATCTGAATATTCAGCGCTCGACAAGGGGACTCGTTTTCTGATAATGTCGACGGAATAAGCTTTGGCGTGATTTATACAGTAACTTTTCTAAGGCACGTCCGATGGTATCTGATAGTTCGTGTCTGCGCTCTATAGTAGTCGAATCTAGCACAAAGTGGCTTGGAATTATAGAGGCAAACATGGTAAAGTGTGAATCTTGAACTGAAAGCCGAATCAGATGCAGACATGCTCCGAATTTTCCGTTAGTAAACTTCGCCGGTGCGTGGTGCAACTAGCCAACGCCGGCAGTCAGTTGCATTTAGATTAACTTGTTACTGGTAAGCATAATGTTAGTTGGACGGTCCTTTACAGTTTAAACTGGGGATAAAGTTATTATTTCCTGTTACTCTGCGCTGTCTACTTTAGCCGAGTTTCGATCCGAACCAACCCGTTTCTGAAACTCGAATGGGTGATCACGTTTCGTCATAATTTACTATGATAACTCCGCCGGGAGTATTAAACTTGTATTTACTGAGATAGGCTACAGAACAAGCGTTGAAGATCGAAGTCTATGACAAACTAGTTTTAAATCGTGAGTTATCGTAAGTTAGATTTGACCCTATAACTAAGCGCATTTTTGTTCTCTATTTAATCTTATTTTGCCATGGGATATCGCGATAAAGGCTAGACATAGTGCGTAGCTCATTGTAAAAATTGTAGTTTTTGAAATATAGTATTTGTATGTGTAAAGTACTTCTAAGAATACGATACGCCAGCCATCCGCATCTGTCTTATAACAGGGTTTTTCCTTTCACCATAATACGTGTTACGTGTAACAAATTATAGTGTTCATGTAATTAACTATGGCCTCCATCATCACAAATGTGGTGGTATATGGAAGCATTCGTGTCGAGGCCGACTTGCATTTGCCCGTTTTATCATTGGGCATAGTTCAAGCTCGGTGCGAGGGTAGGGATAGGCTGCTCAGTGCAGGTGCATGGAAGGGGGGCGATTAGCAGTGAGTGATGCCTGCGCGCCCAAACAAATGGTCCCGTCGGAAGAGACGGATGGCTCATGTCGTCCTACGTCGCCAGGAACATTACGACGCATTAATTGCACTTCGAACATCCCCGCAGGGGGCTAATCAACCAATTTTGTAAACAGGAATATGTAAAAGCACTCTAATTACATAAAGGTCTTTTTCACGACTGCCGCAGCTGTAGTATATGTTTTGCGCGTATTTATGTATGTATAATATGTCTGTGTGAGTGATTAATATTGTTTATTACTTCGTAACACCCACACGATTTGATGGGTTATAAAAAAATGAATGAGGTATTGTTACACTGGTCATGATCCTGAGAGTGACATAAGGTAGGTACATGAAGTGTCAAAAACTAATACGGCTATCAGCCAAATAACCGCACTGGTATGGACATAATAAAAAGTCGGGAGTATTACCGTATTGTTCAATAAAATTGCAGTTGAGATTTTCTCGACTATTTTTAACGAATTTAATCTAGTTCAAGAATTAAACAAAACCTTCCAATATGTCTTATTTGTTCGGGATAGGTATTGGGAGGGGCCGCAGGGTGCAGGGTAGGCAATAACCGCCCAAAACTAATAACATTTTTGTGTGATAGTGGAGGAGGAAACCGAGCGCGCTACCCTCACCGTGCCCACACCGTGTTTATAACACAACAATGCGCTCTTGCAATACAATAAGGGGTTAGCCGAGACTCAGTTTCATCACTGTTTTCCTTCCTCGAAGATAAGGTTCGGAATAATATCATCATATCAGTGACATAGAGGGGAACGTAATGCGACTTCTAGAGTGCCGTTTGAATTTCGAGGTTTCGACTTGGCACTGGTGGCCGATTAAAGCAAAAACGACATCAATGAACAGAGGCGCCTTGTGTCTCGTTAGGAGGAGAGCGGCGCGGGCGAGTGCACTCTGAAACTATGACGTGTTTAACGAACAGCCCTTGAGTGCAGTGCCTTCAGAAGGCGGCGGGAGGCACGCGCCGACACCCTCGTTACATCGCCTACAACTTACTGCCAGAGTTCACAAACACAATGAATGATGAACTAAATTTACGGCATCCGAAAGAACCAGAGTAATGAAAGGATTCAGTGCAACTCGTAGAGGCTCTTTTCAGATGTCCTCAAATTATTGGTTCTTTATAGAGCATGCCGGTTTCTTCATAGATAGATAGATACATAGAAAATTCTTTATTGCACAACTAAACAGTACTGTACCTAGGCGAACTTAATGCTAGATAGCATTCTCTTCCAGCTAATCTTTGTGTTATATGGAAAAGAGTCTTGATTAGTGCATGAATAATAAAAGTTATAAATTATGTTCATGTTGTTCTTCTTCACCTTCACATAACCAGCATTGCGCTCATCAATTATTAGCGTTGAAAAATTTTATAGGTATTTAGTCACTGCATCATTAGTGCTGTCAATATTTAAAAAGAAATGAATACGTAATGAATAACTCAATAAGACGAAAGGAATAACTTCCACGGACATTAAAAAAAGTATTCAATAAGTAGTAAAAAATACCATACATAATGCAAGTTCATATTTCAGTACTTTGATTGGCATCTAATACCCCATTCTCATTATTAAACAGGAATTTATCGGTACAAAGTGATGAGTCAAATACGATGTCAAGAATGCGATGTCAGTCGGGGCGCGTGATCGCTAATCGATTAGAACGTTCGATCACGACTGATTGATGGCGACACGTCGGCCGTGTCGGCGGTGCGCGACCGAACGTACGCACATGCCGATCTACAATCGGACATTTTACTATTGGCTAGCCGACACGCGACTCGACAAATCGACACACGAGGAAAACAATGGGCTAATGAGCAGATGAATGACACACTCCCACCGGTATTCACGTTCGGTGGCCTGAAGTCCACTTGTACGCATGAAAGTGGGCGCCAAAAATATTTGGGGACAGACGGAAATAGACGAGAACGGTGATACGTGCCAACTCCAGCATCGAATAGGGAGCGAGCGGCACAGTGGCACGTGGATACACATGCTCAGCTGGAGGTTTGTACCGCTAACGATATTGTGCACCGGCTATTTACATTCTGGACAACGCTTTGATTCCAGTTTTAGAGCAGGAACCGAATGTTAGATGAATTTCACGAAACCGCCCACAGGTAAAGCTCGGAATGTGGTGCAATATCTTTGTTAGATTTTAACAATAATATTTAGTAAACTTTGAATCGAGACCGTCCTCGAAAATTTTTTATAAGGTCTCTCTGCATTCAACGGTATTTCTTTAGATGTAAATCAGAGGAACTCCAGCGAGTCAAATCATGATCAAGTAACACGATCACCGACCAAGATCCGGATACGGCTAATAATTTTTTCGACAAGCGCGAGGAAAGGTAAAATCTAATTTGCAAAATTTTGTGGCCGGGAAGGGAATTAGGCAAGCAAAGTCAATTCTTAAAGTAAGTAGAATTTGAATTTAAAATGATTTATAGAGGGAGGGAGTGGCTAATGAGGCGTCATGCGAGAGGGGCGCGTGTTTACGCCTAGCGGCCGCCGCGGTATTTTTTCAACATCGGCTTCTGGGCGGTGCCGCTTGCTACACAACACTGCGTACAGCAGATTTTTATTTAAACACGCCTACCACACATATAATTAATACCTAATTGATTACATAGCCAAAAGTCCATCATCAATAGATCAACAGTCATAATGCGTAAATACAATTTCCTAGTTAGTTTTGGAACAAAGAAGACCCTGGCATTACTGGACCCAGTGTTATGTGGCAATAACAGTATTGCCACATCAACACTTCCCTCATGATTTCCATTTCACCCAATAGTAACCTTTTTACGATTTTCACCAAAAACTTCTTATTCTCTCCATCAAAAACGTGTGAGATGTAAAAAGATTGAAAGTGATGGAAAAGTTGGTGAAAATAATCATCACCCCGGGTCAAACAAACAACTCAAGCTCACAGAAAATAAGTTTTCAGATGCCTTAAAATGTTCACTCTCGGAAAGTTTGCATCACTGCTTAGCGTTAAAGTATGCATTTTGAGAGAGTTATCTCGGCCACTTTTGCTGTCCACGTACGCCCAGCGTCCGGTGGATGTTTACCGGGTTTAATATTACTTACTAAAAATGCCCAAAGATATTCGCTAATATTTGAGAAAAGGATACTCTTCGTTCCCCCTCCTTATTAAAAATAATATGGGGTGAGTTTAAAATTGTGAGTGTGGACAAAACTTGGGAAGAATAGGTGGTAATATACGTATTGTCGGCGGTGGAGTGGAGTGGAGTGGCGGAATGGGCTTCGTCCGCGGGACCGCGGGTGCGAGATTAATGCAACGGAAGCGGGCACGACCTCTCCAGGTGTTTCATTAAATTGCGCGCGGCGCCTCGGCCGGCTCGTTGGCTCGTACGGCCATTATGAACGCTGCAAGCTCGAGGGCCATTCGCTTTAAGAACGCCCGCGCCACTTTGTAACAGCCTTAATGAATCTTGTTACTTATAGGCTCGCGTAAATTGCCTGTTTTACTAACTTAGCGTGGGGAGGAAAAAGGAAAGCATAAGGTCAGTGAACGCTTTCATAACGAATGCCGTTTGTGTGAATTGTGGAGTGGTTTGTTTGTAGACACGTAACTTATTAGGAAACGATTTCGTAAATGTAGGCAAGGTATATCGTGCAAATACTATTTTAGCACTATACAGTTCCCCAGAATATTTATACCCGAAAAGGGATTATTGGACACATAATAGAGAACACTTTTGTTCTACTGACTTTTTAACCAATTAACAGTGTTTAGATATGGAAAGATATTCGTAAATCCAAGCCGAGACGTACTTTGGGAATGTCTCGATTTCATTGATAATTTTGGTAAAGTACATGTAAACTCTCTAAAATTAATACAGGAAAATTGTGCTTACTTGTTCCATAAACTCACTGTGCACATGTTTCAAGTGCAATCTAGTGAAATATGCGAGAGGCGCGATTGTAACGTGAAACGATATGGAGCGACATCAGACGCCGACTAACCAGTTTAGTCCTGATGCAGTAATTAGTCTAAGCAGCTAGACGGGAGCGCCGGGATCTCATTCACCGTGCGCTACGAAATTCTTGCTTACTTTGGGGCGGCTTTAACGGAAACATGCTAAGCTTCGACCTGATTAGAATAAAACCGGATTGATCTGCAACTTACTCGTAATCTTTAACTCATGAGTGAGGCACGAGTACATACCCAGACTCACCTTACTGTGGATTAGACAAGGTAAGCATTATTTTTGTTCTATAAAATAGTACTGAACTTGTTTAGATTGTAAGTTGTTTGGAATGGACGCGGAATCACAAGGAGAGACGATAGAGTTCCCAATGTATCCGTCTTCTCCATTATTGCTCACCACAAATACGAGAACGTTGTTTTAAGAAACATTTTGGACTTTCTCCTTATCTGCTACAGATACAGTGTTGAAGAATACAATAGTTGTATCACAAAGGTTTCTGGGACGTTTCCGTAACGGTGTTTTCTCTGCCTTTGTGCTGAAGTTAATAGAAAACCGTTGAGCGATATCGGCTTCTTTCACGGAGTAAGTCGCAAGTGGCGTAGTTAGCGTCTATCTCCTGGAAAGAACTGTAGTTTTATTACTCCAGCGGCAGTTTATTTCACCAGAGCGAAGTTAGACATTCAATTACAATTTTTGTTTCAGTGTTTTGGCGAACAATGTCGAGGAGATAAGAGGCGATAAGCGAGTAGCGAGCTAACTACGAAATAAAGAGCCTTCAGTAGGTACGATAAGGGAAGTTTAAGAGGAGTTTACGGGCGCGTCGGGTCGCTCCGATAAATTGGGCGGCACTTAATTATGATCTGGGGCGGCATCTTGCACGCGGCTAATGTCCCGGACTCGTTTAATGCGCGAACTTGTAGCCCCGGCTGGGCTCCGGCGGGCGTGATAAATCTCCATCTACGCTACGGCTGATCATGCCAGCATTGTCTTGACATGAGCCCCTTTGCGCATACAAGCTGAGTTACAAGGTAGATACTACTCATTATCATCATCGACATGTAATGTTCCAACAGCTGAGAGTCCGACTTATTATGGAATAGCGGCAGTGTGTGGTCCTATGTGGTGCGGCTTGTTGGTAGATATTGTAATGTTTGTTATCACGGGGTATTGCCACTACAAAGCAAGAGGCCGATATTAAATGTGGATTAAACATTCGTAAACAACAACCATACATCTAAATATAGGGTTGGCCATTTACTACTGGATGGATTATTAATTTGAAAGGTACCAAAACAAATTGGTGCTTCAGTAATAAAATTCAAATGACAATTTATTTCATTTAGAGACAAAACCAATGGCCTATTTAATGTACCCGTTACTCATTTGTCTCAGGTATTCGATTGAACCGTATCCATGATTATCGGCTACCTGTTCCAATGACTGATGGCATTGTGTATTTACCATTAATTTAGTCTCAAATCAGCCCTGACCCGAATGACTGTCACGCTACAAAATATATGTAATGTAAGCAATGTGGTGTGGGCATGTGAATTTCTTATTTCGCTTATTAAACCCAAGAAGCTAGTGAAAACGTCGTCGTAAATCTATTTTCTAAATAAACCCACCCGCAGTTATTTATCGCAATGATTTATGAGGAAAAAAGAAAGATTGTTTTGTAAATAAATGCACATTACTTTCATGAGCCTAAATAATTATTGTAGTAGGTGGGCTGGCACATTAAGGCAATGATATTGCATCGAGTTGCGTTAATGTCACAGCCGAGGTGGGATAGGGCGCAGACTGAACATTATCTAGGTATAATTAAAGCGGCCAAGACGTCGGCGAGACGTTACGCCCGTCCTAACGACTTTTATGGCGTATGTTACATTGCCGGCACATAAAATAAATGTGCCGCCCCCAGCAAGCACCCCGATATAGCACAGTATTCCCAGATTAATCGCCAAAATGTTTGCTCTCACGCTATACGACTGCCGTTACACAGTCCATAACACACTACCTACATAATCAATTAAATACTGGCGCCAGTTTCTTTTTATAAAGAAAAATGGCATCTCCGTAAACATCAAATTAAACCAAAATGTTATTTTAAATTGTTTGACTTTGTTCTACGGTCGATGGCATACGAACGTTGAAATGGAGTTGCGAATTTTTGAGGTCTATTTTAATTGTCACATCCATGATAGTACTCGTTGACATTGCGATCGTAACACATCTCATAACCGGGGCGGCATAGCGACTGAATTAACAGAACAAAGTGCTTCATTGTGAACGCACAGATCGCTCGTACACGAGAGCGATAAGCGAGAGACGTGTGAAGTGTCTAGCCACGGTCGCACTACGCGCTGAAAGGGTTGATCGCAATCAACAACAGTCACAGTGTTGCTTTATGACTCATATTCGGGGTGATACCATCCCTGTATCACTCTAACCAAATCCGCTCTCAATGTACAATGAGCTTCATCGTTGCCACTTTCTTTTCGACTCTTTTATGAAGGATTTCAAAACGGTTTGAAGTTTATTTTAAGTAGCGTCGTGAACGACCGTGAGACTCTCAAACTTTTCTGAAACAATATTTAGCAACCTCTACTTATGTCAACTAATTTAAATCTTCCCAATCGCTGGTAGGCTTCTATACCGGAAGCGTGCCACTGAGATACACCGCTTCGTATTGTGTTGTGAAACTTTTGTACATAGTAGTATTATTTCTTCTGTGGTGATACGGGCCGGCAGGCGGCCACCAGACTGACGTTCCGGCCACGTCCCGACCCGTCATTTAAATCTTTATATGTACACATTAGCTTTATAGGCGACTGGGAGCTTTCCTCCGCGCTAGAGGCGCCTGAGTGCACTTTTATTGAGGATGAAATACCGTAATTGCCACTCGGCGCCAGCCCGTGACGGACGAGTTCTGTACGTGCTAATTGTTCCGACTCAACTTGATACACTGCAGCTTTGCTTTACAGTTCAAAAGTTGTTATTTTCCCTTTTTAAACCATCGTAACTTAGACAGTTCTTAATAAAGACTTTTTATTGTTGCGTAGGTATATTTTTGTAAGAACTATTGATTTGAATTTGCGATATTCAACCCCGGTTTATTACACTTATTCATCAAAAGTCTTGGCCTGAATATAGAAGCACGCATAAAAAGGAAAATATTCAAAACAATAACCGCTTTTCATATCTCAAATCCCCAAACAGCTATAATCTTGACAAATGACGGTCTTTGGAATGTTGGCTGTGGTAGGTACGGGCGCATTGACAAAACCCCAAATAAACTGATGCGGACACATAAATAAGCATATTCGATGTTTTATTGAGTATAGGAAATACGAAGGAAATAGTTTCCTGGGTCATTACGCGGGACATCAATCAAAGGACGATGGTGGTGCGGATTTGGTGGAGTGGATCGATTTATGTGTAGATGTTGATTTCCGCTCTCATTGTATGGTAGTATGCTGCAGAGTAGAGAATTGTAGCAACTAGCTACGGCGTAGCAAAGAACGCTTACCGTAGAAGGCACGGAATAGAAAACTAAGTGGATGTGGCTCTAGCCAGAACTTTGATTTTAAAGAGCTACGTAATAACTGAGTTTACGTTATCAATAATTCTTACACTCTAGTTAAAACGAACAATTATAGCAAATTATTTATAAAATGGAGAAAATAAATGCTTGGTATGCTTTAAGCACAGATCTGGTCTACACAACAGATATTTAAAATATAAATCTATTATGTCTGGAATCCCAGCAGTCCTGAGGTTAAGCATAGGCTTGAGCATCAAGAACATTTCGGCGATTATATTACAAGTGTTAGTCAAGGAGTCTACTTGTTATCTAGGTGTAGTAAGGTTCTAAGGCTCATGGAACGGAGTCGACTGCACGATATCTGCATTGTAGGCGGCGTCTAGGCGCCGGCGGGTCTGGTCGCGGTGGCGGCGCATACATCAGGCACGCGACCACCGCAGCCCTCCCAACCACCCAACCAATTATCAAAGCTTCATTTTTGATCGCAATAATGCTTCTGATTATACTGCAGTCGACATACCACGTAGCAAAATAAATGGACGAATTAACTTTATTAGTTTGAACATGAAGCAAAAGAAATTTATAAACTCAACAAAGAAAGGTAAATGGTATACTTTCGGATTTTTATAATATAACTGAGAGAGATAAATCTATGATCTCGCTTTTACACGACTTAAGTACAGACGTAACAAGATTAGGATCATACATCACAAAACACAAAGGTCGCCTAATTGTTTCTGATTCAGTTATAACTTAGAAGGAAATAATACCCCAAAAATTGTGACATTTCAGCAAAAACTCTCTGAGTTTTACCAAACAGGCTTGCTTGTTCCAAAGATATGGTTCACGTTGAAGTCTAGATTTTCTTTGCACTTTAATTTTGCTGTTTTAATGCTCGAGGGCACTGGCTTTCACTTTAATTCTGTTTTATTTTGAATCGTTGGGCTGTTTTAAAATAGCCTCTGAATTATTATAATTTCTCCAGCACTTCACACTTCTGTAACTACCAAGACAAAGATAGGAAAACTTACGCGGATGGACGCGAACAATGAGCCACCACTCTACCAAGTCAGTCAACACGAGATAACTCCTCTCGTCTACGCCAATAAAGTTTAAACGGCTATGATATAATTACGACCAGTTCAGTTTACGAGTAAACAACAGATCTACAGTTTGCATTCATGATTCACGGATATTTTGGGACATTGTGCTGTGTATACGGTTGTTTTGGTAGCTTAGCAAACTCGAGCGAGTCGAGTACTTAGATCAAACTAAGATACTACAACTGTATTTGATATTTGTAACGAACATTTTAGTCGAAATAATATTGCATCTGAAGTTCATTTTGAAACGTTGTTTTCATTCAAATCCGACATTTGAATTTATCGATAAAACAAATAGAAGTTTATAAATAACCTTTAAAAAGATTTTTGTTTAGCATTAGTTGAAAAGTTCGTATCCAATCGTCGAGTCTTAACTTCTACCAAATAATTTTATTAAAATTATCAACACGACTTAACTAACCAGCTGCTCATTACCGATATACATTGCAAAATAAGCTTATAACTTGTTCACGGAATCACACAAATCGACAAAGCTATTAAGACGTATGAACCTTGAAGTAGAATTACGTTTTCTTGTTCATTAGTTTTACCCGAATAATAATTGGTTTAGTACATTTATTGTATTGGTAAACCATTAAAGTTATCAAATTAAAAATAAAATAAATAATGCTGGACATTTTCACTCAGCATCATCTAGCCCCAAAGTAGAGCTTGTGTTATAGGAACTACATGACTGGTATACTACTTATGGTTTTTTTTGTAAATACATACATATTATACATAGAAAATACCCAGATCCTGAGATATTTGCAGATGCAAACATTTGTCCCGCGGCGGGAATCGAACCCGCAACATTTTGCGTGTCAGGCGGGCCTTCGCGCACACGCCACAGAGGTCGAAAAAAATTGAATTGAAAACCGATCTTGAATATTTTTGTCTCATAAAAAAAAGGTAGAAAGGCTACAAAATATAACAAAGAGCATGTTAAGCTCGTTTCGCAAAATTCAAGCCGGTAAAGTACTCCATGTGGTTGCGGGAGTTTTTTAGCCGAGCTTCTTTTCTTTTTTCGGTAATTCAGATTTGATAGCTCATGTATGATTTGTCATTCTAGGCAGGGGCTCAAGCAACCAGCGTAGTATGAGCTTCGTGACTCGTTACGTATGCGAGTCAGACGGTACCGCGGCACAGGTAGAGTGCAAGAGGCGACCGCGTCCACGTTACCCGCTGCACTGGGGCGCGCGTTCCCATTATCCTATGCAAATCCGGATTTCCCAAATATCGTGCATCGCCGCGGGCCACGTCGCTATCGCGGCTATTAATAACCCGCCGTGTTACAAACACGAGCCTCCGAGCTGAGCCGTTTAGTCCGCCGACGAAATATACTAGGCGTATGTTGCTTTATGCTCTCGTGCCTCCATGGTTTGCTGGCAATATTAAATACACTCTGTGTGGGCTGCATAATATTTTGCAATTTATTAAACCTTTCGAGATGGGGCAGATTTTACTGATAACCTATTTATCTCATTACATTTTAGTTTCGTTAAACACACGTAGAAGGAATGTTTATAGAGGAAATATTTCCTAATAAAGTCCCTGTATTTGCTTACGTTAGAGCTAGATCAACAAAAATACGAGCAGCGTTCTCACTCCACAGTTATTTACTTATTCGTAGAGCATGTAGTACTTTACTTACGAGTTAATTTCGGAACGGAGAAGCTGTCTTGCAGTTGCTAAGAGTACGTGTTCTTGCTCTGTTATGCCTCTTACTTCGTAATGAGCAGGCTAGAACTTCCAGTATTATACAATAATTGCGTAAAATAACTAAGTATACTTCAGGGGAGGTTTGTTTAATATTCGAGAAGGTAAAGTGTTTATCGCGTTTAAGTCGTAAAACAGGTTAGTTGGATGAAGGGTGGCGGCAGATGATCGCGCCGAGGTCAGACAGGCAGGGGTCAGGTCGGCGCGGGTCCCACACTGGAAATAATTCCCATGCCGGTCCGGGCTAAGCATTCTCACTATTTAATATATGGAGTCATTTGCAACAATTCAATTAAGAGAATCGATTATCTCAAAGGTGAAGTGGAAATGGGTTTAGAAGCAAAACTTTTTACTTACATGGAAATGCTCCATGTAAGTAAAAAGTGTTCAGCATACGCGTATATAGTTTATAACAGTACAATAATCTTAAAAGTAATTTAAAACAACAAACACAATTTAAATTAAGCTTTACAACATGTAATTTTATAGAATAGAACGCCATTATTCAGAGGGAGTTCCGAGAATTAAAAGAGAAAGAATGGAGCAAACAGCTTGCACTCGCTGTCCGCAAGTTTTTTGAAGAGCGCAGGATAATTAGATTAGAAGCCGTTGTAGACGGACCGACTTTTTTTCTTGCAAATGTACTTACCATGTCGAAGTTGAACTTTATAATGAGTTCTACATTTGAAGGATTTAGAAAAGACGACTGGATAGTATTAATCTCACTCTTAAGTATAACCACGACAAAAAAAAAAACAATAAACGGTCTGTTATGATAACTGCATGTGATGCGATTGGCATTTGGATATTTGATTTACGATAATTGAACTGACACGTCCATAAATTAATGAATAGAGTTCTCACCTCTTGCAGCAATTAATCCAATGGTATAATTAGCGGATACACAATGCGTCTGCACAAGGAGACGCTAGCCCGTAGAATGGCCTACGGCGGCAACCACCGGTACAATTTAATTAAATATGGCTTCAGATTAACTAGGTAAGGCTTCGCAGAAACTATTCTGTTTCATATTTCCACCCCCAATAATCGTCAAGTAGCGCACAATACAAATCAATCCATACCTTACATACCGGGAATAAAGTTTACATTTCCCTGTCGAAACTGTCAGTGAAATTACCTGAAACAAAAGATTAGACAATTAGTTGATTCTCTCGATTTGTTTACGCCAAAGTCTATTAGGATAAACAATGTCGCTAATAATAACAATAGCAGCAGGAGTGACAAACCAAAGTTACTCTAGTGTAAGTCTTGACTTTGATAATAATGGGTTTCATTGGAGCGTGGCGGGCTGGTAAGGGTGCGGGGCGAGGAGTGCGGGGTGTGGTGGGGGTGTGATTGTATCCGATGATAAACATCGGCCGCCCGCCGCGCCATCCAAGAGTCGGCGCTAATTAAACAACAACGGAGAAAATTAATTTGATTGTTTCAGAACTGCGCCTTTTTGTTTCGGCCTACAAACCAGTTACCTCGAAAAAAATGGACAGGCGAAGCTTTTCACAGTATCACGATTTATTATAAGAGTTTTTTTAGATATAAGAGAGTACGGCACGCCTCGATGGCAGCCGCGATAGACTGAAGTAACGCTTGACACCAGACAGGAAAGCCTGCAAGTGCAGTGGATCGATGCTTGGGCAAACAGATGAGTTTACTGACTGTCTAGTATACTTGTTATTTATACCTTACTATACATAGCATAGATCTAAGCATAGATTATACCGCCTAATTAACTAATTCCTGATTTGAACGAGTGTATTTTCGATCAATTTGGAAATTAACTTTGAAGGTAATTTATACACCGAGCTCAAATTGTCGAAATTGGGTAATTGAAACCGCATGAATGATAAGGGTCAGGAGATTTTGGGCATTTTAGTTTACAGTGTAAATATTTATTTGCTCTAGAATAGATAGAGTCATCTTTGTGAGCGATGATGTGGTAGAGCCTATGACAAATAATGGACGCATGACTGTGTATCATGGTCGCACGCGGCGGCTCGGATCAGATTTCGCGGTGTCGCTTTACGCTACACACAACACCACTCCGCTTGCTCTGTTCCCTTGTCATTATTAGCGACATACCGTAATTAATTAAATCTACGTGTTCTGATATTCTACTCAGTAACACATGTTAACAAGATCTGATACCTCCGTCGATGCCGGGCGTTATGAGACCATAATATTAAACCGAGACGCGATACGAGTCTCAACTCGTGTCTACTGTTTACATTAGTCAGGATGAATAATTTATAACGGCGCAAGTAAACTTTCGAGGTTCGGGTGTCAATTAAGCCAAGTATTTACGAAACGCACCCCTCAATAAATAAGTTGCGAGACAGAATTCGGAAAATTAACCGTGAATGGGCACCGGGGTCGAGCAAAAACTTAAATGCGTATAGGGAAATCTTTCGGTGCGAAAATGTGGAATTACTAGAGGTATCCGAGGCGGCAACTTGATCCTGAGTGTGAATTATTTACGCGCATGCCGAATGCGGGTGAGCGGGCGGCTACTCCCGCCACCTTCCTCATACATTCGAGCGACTAACTTTTTGTTTACAGACAAATAACTTGATTCGATTCTGTTTGACCGAAGGGTCAGGTTTTCTATTTTATTAATTTGTAAAGAGCACAGTATGCAAGTTGAAAATTAAATGTAAATGAGCATTACTTTTACATGACATATCGACGCGTTCGGAGAAGAAATGACTTAAGAGATTTTATGTATTAAGAAAGACGCTTCCCTAATCCAGTGTGCGCAAGCCAGAAACAACAGCATCCTGCAAATGGTGTTCTCCCGAATGGACTTGTCCAGAAAATTTGTGTTTTTAAAATGTTATAGGTGCAAATATGGATTAAGATCTGAAATAAATGAATTAATAATCATAAATAATGATTTATGATTATTAGCTGCTCGGCTTCGCGGTACAAACGTGACAAATCAGCTTTTAAATGCGGAAAATTCAAGAGTCCATGAAACGTAGGTGTCCGCAGGGATGTTGGGAAGTGTCTCATTAAAGGATGCGTGGTTCTTCTCATTCGGGACAGAACAAAAACAGGCCCCTGCTCGTTACGGTGTGGCTCGCAATTAAACACGGGGAACGAAAGACCGATCATTGGAAAAGCGCCGAACAAGTGAACAATAGAAAAGCTATCTAATTACTTTGTGCCCCTACGCCGCCAGTTGTCCCTACAATGTAACGTCACTGTGTAAAGTTGTTTTGTGGCTTTTGCCTAAAGGACTCGCACTACATGAACTTTGTCGATTCGAATGTTTTACGACCGAATGGACATTAATTGAGTAAACTCACTAGTAAAATGTTTGCACACATTATAAGTTATAGATTTAACAAAACAATAACACTATGAAATGATAAAACAACGTGCAATTTAAGAGGAAATTATTGTAGTAGGTGCCATTTCGGGGACTATTAATTGGAGACGGAGTGGGGTTTAATACAATTGAAATCGAATTAAGTACATTCAGTTGCGGCGTGGGCGGATCGGATTGAGTAGATTCAGCGCGATCTGGCAACTAACCACTAGAGTCAGTCGAATACGAACAATCAATTTTATATCCTCACCGAAATCCGTATATAAATCGACGTGAGTTGCGTCGACGCTATTATCCGGCTCAATGAATCCCATAGTAAAGATTAATACGACAAAGTACCAGATAAACAACTCGTTAATATGTAAAACAAAACTTTAAACTAACGAGCTGAAAGCTAAAATATTACCAAAACTGAAGCTCTCGTAAAAAGCTCAGAAATAGTTGAGTGTATCGTAATGATAGAAATCAAAGGGCTTAGTAAAGGTATGAACCAAACAGTTTGTTTCGGCTGAACTGAAGGAGAATGTAATGATTATACTTCTAATAACATACATAATATCTGGATTACTGCTTGCAAATTTGAATAAAAAGGCATATTTATTAACACAAAGCATTGAAGCAAGTAGGTTCTACGATGATGTCAGTTTAGGCGTCGCCGTCCTTGCGGGGTTATGAGCTAAGCGGCGCGTAGTTCACTGGAATGGATGGTCGAATTAATTGAAATATAGCGTCGCGCCGGAGTGCGGTCGTGCGGTGGCGGATTGGGGGATTAAAGTTGCAGCAGTTGAGCGCGAGAGCAGGTGCGGCCAGGGGGCAGAGACTGCAGTGCGCTGTCTATGCGGCAGGGTTAACAAAAAGTATATTTTTTTGGGAAAATTATATTAGTACTATTTGTAAAACTTTGTGTACTGAAAAAAAACTGACAAGAATTTGAGCATTTGAGATCGAGGATTTTAAGTGTTTTGCCTAAAAAAAAAAAGGTTTGTACGTAAACAAATTTGTTAGAGGTTTGTACGTTATATCTTGGTTTAACCACTTTCATAACTATTTTGTAACTCCAGATGTTTTTTAAAAGATTCTATCCCTACCTTTTGATATGAGTAAATTTATACTGAGCTAAAATTAGGTTTAGTTAAGTTGAATTGATCAGATAGAAGAAAAGATAAGGAGTAAAATGCCCATTGATTTGCGCATTAAAGAAGCGCCTGTTTCTTGCTTGTGATAACAGAATTGGCATCAACCCTGCAGTGCGATGTGATCGGCTTGCGGAACACGGAGCCGAAGCGTTGAAAAATTGCGCTGAACGTCTTGGAGCCGCCCCTCGCGTTGCCGCGGACCCGAGCCACATACTAATGCGCTGATGTTCGGAGCGCTGACGTCGCGACTGCCACAGCATTCCAACGAATTGCATGGTTACCAGATGTAGTTAAGGTTCCTTGGGGTGGAAACTATCTGTTAGTAACGTAGAAACTGTAAATCAATTGATTTCAATAGCGCGTCAATATTTTTATCACGTACTCTACCTACGTGTAATTCTGCATTTCTTCTCATAGTCCCTAGTAGGTATCTTGTAAGATAACATTTTTACGTACCGCTACACTACTTTATTGAAAACTGGAAGCTGTAATTATCAAAATTGCGTTTCTCAGCTTTATGGGTACAAGTTTGAAATAATTCTTTATTCAGTCGTGACTTTGTTATTTAGCTTAGTTATTCACAGAGAAGGATAATTGACATGGTTAGCAATATGATACCAAAAACCCCTTGACCGACATGAGAAACGAGTACAAGTTCGACTACAGAAACCTGTGTCGGTTATAGGATGGAAAATAAAATTATTCGAAATATCAAATACTGGAATTTGCAGACTACAGAAAGGTTATAGCGGAAAATATTGCTTCAGAGCCAAGCGCAACTTTCGCAATGACTCTGCGATTTCACGACGCGACGTCGCAAGCCATCGGTTGTATCTCCTCGAAACATTAAAATAAGATTATTTTGTTTTGTGTCTGCTCTTATCTATCTCGCACAGAAAAGAACCGTTTATCAGAAATTATTGGTGTTACTAAGTTTCTTACTATAATTGAATTGTTTTGTATATCAAATCAAATTGAATCAATGTTATTTTATTTGAAAGCACCTACGTCAATAATAGCCGCAGTCCGCAACTAAGCCCTTGAGAGTATCAAAAAGCTAAACTTTATAAGGCCCGGATACGTCAACGGCTGGATTGGGGTGAACCTTCATAAAACGAAAGTTTATGACAAACAATAATATTTATAACATAGTTCTGTATTAATGCACACTACATTTACAGCTGAACAGGCGCCGACGGCCACCTTGCATCGTCGCTGAAACCGCAACGTTCTGCAGTTATTACAATACAGCTGCGTCTTTTGTACTGTCTAGATTTATAGAAAGAATAGAAAATGCTTTATTGCCCAAGATTAAGTACATAGGCGGACCTAATGCTAATTAGCATTTCCTTCCAGCTAACTTTTGTGTCATGAAGAGTGAGGCGGTAGTGCATTTGTATAAGATTACAAAATAAGACAAAAAAAAAATATGTTAAAATAACTGCATACATATCAGTTACATACATTGTAGAAGTTAACCTCATGCGCGACATACTGTATGAAAGAATAAGCGAAACAAGATAAAAACAAAACGTCCGAAGCTTAGGACCGGACAGTTACGCACGTCTGGGACGGATCCTTGTTCTAAACCGAAATAAATTTTTATGTGGACATTATACGTGACAAACGACGAAAACGACACGAATATACTCTTTGCATTTATTCTTTTGGTAGAGTTTTATTTGGAAGGGAAATGTTTATGGAACGGATAGGCAATATAGACGTAATTAGGTGAATACAAAAGGAGAAGCTCCGTTTTGCAATGAGCAGCGATAAATGTCAAAAACTTTTAGTTCATTAATATTAACAGGTTTAGTTTTAGTTATAGGGTCAG
Organism: Perizoma flavofasciatum; assembly: GCA_958496245.1. NCBI lineage: Eukaryota > Metazoa > Arthropoda > Insecta > Lepidoptera > Geometridae > Perizoma > Perizoma flavofasciatum. The sequence continues at coordinate 5,731,918 of OY292421.1, forward strand.
CGTCGAATTCAGGCTGGAAAACGCTGATAGTGTACGAAGAAAAATACTATCAAAAACGACCTATTTACGTGTTTTAAAATAGTAAGCAAACTGAGCCGATAAAAGATAAATGTATCACTGGCGTAGTGGTAGTTACGGCACTAAGACAGTTGAGTTGTAGACGAATTACTTCAACAATCTACAGCCTAAAATTATGGAAGTAAAGACTTTTTAATTTATTCACCTTAGGTTAATTGAAAACATCTTACGGCATGATATAAACTCCTACATATTGCCTGTAGGTATGTTGTGGTTGGTAAGGGTGATCGCACTCGGGGGTACACTCACCCCCCCTTCCACACCCCCTACCAATTTTAACGTTCGCTACTCCGGTTACCTTGTTAAATCGCGACCTTTAAGTTCCTCTACGGACGCTGCAAGCTATTCAGACCAGAGTGTGCTAAAGTTGCAGCATACATTAAACACGATGCGCTGCTACGATGCGAACTTAATTTTATTTTTATGCTCTTAAGTTTATTTGATGTTATAATGGAGAATAGTTGGCTGGGAATCATAAACTTAAAAATATATAATTTTATGGCCGTTTCACTCAAAACAAAAATAGCAACCTGTGGCCAAGTTGACTTTCTTTCCGAAATATGATTGACGTCAAACGATCAATTTTATTGAAATCCCATATTTTTTCGTCTTTTCTTCTAGCGATATAATTCATTGACGATTGCCACTTTGGCTAACCCCCTGGTCGTCAAGTTATGGTATAAACCTAACATCAGGCTTGTACGATGTTAGGTCAATGCCATAATATAGCCAATTATGTAATTGACGTATTGGCGTATCTACATCAACGAGCGGCTGATGCGTACTATTCTGCTAGAGAGGAAGATGCTCCTAAAATACCGGAACTACGAGAACAACTTTCGTTTGAGGCAAGTGAATCATACAATCGTCATCCAAATGTAATGTGTGCGCGTAATCTTGGTACGGCGTTCGATGCTCATTTGCGTATCTAAGTGGCCCGCGGGGCCATTAACCGACGATCGAAGGCGTCATTATTCGCGTAGTGGCGCGCGATAAGGACCAGACCGACACTACAACCCTTAATGACATCGCTAGCGGTGCAAGTGGACAGCTACGTGCCTTCCTCCTAAAAGATTGCCATTTGCAAAAAACGTATTTTACGAATTGGGTCAACAATTGGCATTTAGTGGAGCGGAGGAAACAAAAAAATTGAGGTGGTGCTGGAAGAGAAATGAGCCGGTTCGAAAACGAACGATCCTTATTTTTTTTTTTAATGCATAAAAGTAAGCGACTGAAATGTTGTTAGTTACAAGACTTGTTTTACGGTGCTAGCGTGGACAACTGCTGTGCCTTACTTTAATTATATGCTATTGCAGAAATACATTGAAAGCAAAATAAAAATATTAAAATAAAGATTGAAGATCTGTTTATTCGTCGACGCATTGTGAATACACAAATTACCTAGGGTAGGTATTTGTATACTCACTGTAAATTTAGGTGACACGGAATGTAACAAAACAAAACAAAAAAAAAAGAATCGACTGTATTTCCTATGATGGACAATATGGACGTCCATACTTAGTACAAAGATCCATGTGGATACGAAATAGGCAAGTCAGAGGCAAGTCAAATAAAAAATATTATTTGGCTCACGCTCATGTTTTGCCGGCTTCTCGTAATGGGCAACAAGATAATTACAATGCCCACGTTTTGCTTAACTTTTAAGAACTGTAAGTATCCCACGTGACATCTTGCAAGCCTATCGCCGATAACTGGAACTTGGGAACACAAACCGATAGCACATGCAGTCGAATTTTTAGTTCTAGGACATACTGATTTTCTGACGATGTTTTTCTCCACCGTTTTGAGCACGTGTTAAAGGCGCATATATTTTTTCGAATGGAAAGTCATTGATACACGGCCGGGCTCGAAACCACGACCTTGCCGGTCAGGAATCGGCGTACAGCCTACTAGGTTAACACGACAGTTGTTTTAAAATTTTCAAAAAACCAAACATGTAGATTTATATTTAGCAAGCTGAAAAACTATATTGCCTAACATGAATCGGAAGTCCTCTTAAACTAGACCCTTAAGTTATACAAGATCATAGAGCTGCGACGCGAGTGTCAACAACTACTAATGGCATATCAGTCTTAGCATGTGATTGCATAAATGGTCGTCGGACGGCCTTTGCGGAGTTTCGTCGTAGATTTTAACGAGATTGCTCGCCGCCGCTGGTTGCCGCATCGAACTCGCGGCGAATACGCTTCAACACAAGTTTACAACTTATTAAAAGATCCCGCCAATTTAATATTAAAACCAGGGAAAATACTTCCCTTTTCCAACTTAAACGAATCTTTGGTTGAAACTTTTCCTCAACTTTAATTTTGATATAGAGCCTGCGTCTGCTTCTCGTCGTTGTTTTCGATTAAGTACGGTTACTTTCTAACAAACCTTAAGTATTTATTAGAGCTGGCTTTCAGAATGTAACTGCTTCAAATATATCATAATCTGAACATCGTATGGCTATTTGTTGCAAAGAAGATTAATCAAACCTACTAAAGTTACAATCTTATTCCTTACATTGAATTAATGAACCTTCCAAAGTTCTAACAAGGAAACTCGACTACTAACCGCTTTGAAGAAACAGATAATACAAATCCACCCCTTTCTATAAATGTCCTAGAACTAAGCAAGTCACGTTTTTTGGGGACAAGTCGTCTTTCATAATCAATGTCAAATGTATTATCGAGAGATTGGGTAGAAAAATTGTATAATATCTTTCAAAGATATCGGGATATAAAAAGCCGTCTTATGAAGTATTCATGATAGGCTCATCTCTGACTTACCTAAATAAAATACCAGGCTGAGTAGTACCGTCCGTAATATAGACCGATTTAGGTAGAGGTTTCAGGCACGTATGAAATAAACTTTGACTGCTCATTGTTGATTCCAAATGAATAGTTTCCATAGAAAAACTATCACCAAGACATGTCTCAGGGTCTTAGAAGATTTTTGAACAGTTGATTAACAATACACGGGCTTTGTCTCTTTCTGTGTGTCACAATGTGTCATTTCAAATCAACAGTAGGAAGCAAAACACTGCTAAACAAAAGTTTTAAATTCTTTATCAGAAAAGTCCTTAGTTTACTCAAGATTTTTTAATTTATATTGTTGTGATGTCACGTTACTCTTAGTTCCTGATACCCACGAATCTTAGTGTGGGGTCGGAAATACATTTGTCTGTTAAATGTATAGTGCAGACGGGCATCAGAGTTACAGGTGGCTGGACATTTTCTTTGAATACATTATTTGTGGTTTGGTTGGGATATGTAAAAAATAGGTTTCATAATATCTGAAGACTTTGAATAATAAGAATTTGCAAATATTTCAGAATTTTAGAGAAAAAAGTATACTAGTTTCAGAACTCGTTCTATCTACTCGCAAGATAATTTGTGATTTCTGAATACATCAAATTCAATATTACAAGTCATCTACCATGGAGCCGGTTCCAACTGCCTCAGGATATGCCGATACAATGTATTATTCAGCCGAAGAGATCCGGGCCGCTCATTACAATACTAGTGATACCGTCCGTCAGGCGCCGGCCAGGCGGCCAACTTCAGCGATGGCAGACAACGCGACCGATTAAAATTTCATCTCTCTTTGTTCGGGAACAGAGAAAGCGGATCGATGTGCTCCGCTAATGCCCAGCACGATGCCACCGATATAAATTGAATTCATCGATTCAACGCCGTCTTTAAAGTGAAATAAAAGAACAAGGAAATTATGTGCTACATTTCGTTATTACTTGCGTAAATCTTTATCATTATGAACGGTTGAACTCGTCTAATATAAAATGTTTTAATCATATTTTAAAAGTTATGGTACTAAAAAGCTAAAATTTTCAAACAAGACCCGCGCGTGTTTGAACGTCGAGCTGAACAAAGTTGTTCAGCTCGACGTTCATCTACCAGCTTTTAGACGTTCAATAAAGCCATCAAAAAAGAACTCGGTCCAGTTTCAATAGTATTTGTAGAGAAAAGAGATTTTTTAGAGTGGCGGCTCAGTTTAATACTAGCAGCTGCCGGTTTCATTGCAGCTTGTTTCGTTTACGGTGAGCTCGAATCCACTAATTATTCCAACAGGCAACGGCTATTGGAAGCGATTCGCCACCGTTCGATCTCTAGACAATAAAAAAATGATCGCAAAAAGTTTTGCTGAGCTCCTCGCCCTCCACCCTCGAGAATGTCTGCGGAGCTTTTAGTCACTGCTGCTCGTAAATAAGGTCACAGTGGACAGGGTCTTTCCTGAACAATCTTGAACCATCTGAATAATGCACGTAGCGAAGCTTCTTTGTAACATAACTCACGTATCAGAAGTAAAAAGGCGACAAAAGATGCAATTTGTTTAGGTATTACGCTATCGGGTTGCAAGCATTGTGGATACAAAGATACTATATATATATATATATTTATATAACCGAATATATATATATTAATATATATATATTAACCGAATATGAATATAATGCTTTTCAGAAACTGGTATCGTTTAGTCTCGTGTCTGTTTAATTTGTTAATTTCACACTTACATTTTTTTAAAAAAGAAACGCATTTTTTTACATTTTTGCCCTTGCCGTAATGCTCTTTTAATTAGTATTAAAAGAGTATTCTTGCGAATTTGCTTCGACTCTCAACGCATGGCTTTTGGTCATGGTCAATCGTGAAAAATATCGCCTGTGCCAGTCTTCAGTCGTGTTATTTGTACGATGACGTTTCACGAGAATGACGATGGCCAAATCAGCTTTTTTTTCAATTAGCAAGCTATCTGTGGATATCTTCACTAATCCCCGCACATGCCTTAGAATTTTTGGTTATTGGGGATGCCAGTTTCCTCACGAGATAACACCTTAATGAGATTTAGAGCGCTTATATAATGTTATTTATGCGTGGAATGTGGCAACTGTGTGCAATGATGTTTATGCTCTGCAATACTAATTTAACTTTCTTTATGCTCGCTCCGTATAATGTTTGTTGGAATATATATGTAAGTACCCTTTTCCCACATAAAAGTCAAAACTAAAGCGTAACAAAGGTGAATGATTTTTACGCAACGATAACTAACTTTGGTGGGTCGAATGGGCATCCTGTCTGCTAATGCTGCCTACATTCGCGGTCATCCATCAATGTATTTTTAGCCCTTTTCATGATGCGTGTAAGCAACAAACCACATATGATAACGATAAGCAGGTTATTGTATTAAAGTAATCTGTGGATGACGTTGTGGGTCATACATTTACCTAACATTGTTCACTTTAGTTTGTAACTTATAATTGAATGTATGACTGTTTGTCGTTCCTAAAACAATAAAATAAAAATAAAATAAAAATATGTAGCTTTGTCGACAGATAATTCACACGACCTAGAACTGAAAGAATATACACGGTTGCATAACAGATGGTCTGCATACAGTCTATGGAGCTATGATAATTAATATAGTAAGATAAATATAACTCGATTATTCTTTCCACATTGATGTCGTTGAACTTGCATGCGCCATCGGGATATTACCTGTTTTGATTGAGAGTGGAAGATAAGAAAGAAAAACACGGGAATGTTTACCCAATGAAAGCATTATACGACCTTGGGTGGGTCTCACGCGCTAAACAAATAAAAATGGTACGGCGTAAATAGTGGAGAAATAACTCGCACCATAAGTCTAGTATTTGTTAGCTCAGTCAATATAAATGTGATGTTATATCGTATAGCTAAAACTATCACTGACACGCACGACTCGTTTGGCCTCGGCCTTTTCATATATTATTATTATTTTTATTCGAGAAGGTGAATGAATGATGGATGCGAGTGGAGGGATCGCGGAAACGGATTTCGTTGTTTGGGGTTATATAAATCACACAATTCGTATGTGTTCACAAGTCGAGTGGTCGAAGTGCTTGTATTTATAGAAATACCGTTAACAATTTTTTTTGATAGCACCATAATCCCTAAAATCCTTAAATATAATTGCTCGCTCAAAAACATTGACTCCCATCTTGTTTTGTTGTTCAATAACGTTTGTAATCAAAACGGACACGTATACCGCAAGTTTACACTACATTAACTCTGAATATTACCTGAAAAAGTGCCGACAATTCAAAATAGTGGAATCGCGATGGTAGGTTTCATAATAATAATCATTACGTACGAAATGAACTACAATTTATTCCTTGACCATTTAAGGAATAGAAATTTCGTGGCAGTTTTACCTTTTTATTTGAAAATCGGAAGCCAAATCGGAATGTATTGTAGACGCCGTATGACGCCGCCGTGCTGACTCAGCGTATTTATGCGAGCCTACACCGCCGCTGATACAAGAATGTATTAAATAGATGGGTTGCGATTCTATACAGTTACAGTGTTGTATTTTAAAGCAGTATTGGGTGATATATAATCAGTTGAGCATAAGGTTAGATGACAGTGGCGGCAGGGTGACGCGACGGTCAATGCGGCGGGCGCGGTAATGCGATATCGCAAACAAACGCTCGGACACCGCGCCTCGCGATGTCAATTAAGCTAATTAAACACACAGCGGGGGAGAGTGACCGCCGCCGTACCCATGCACGACGGTGCCCGCCCACAACCTCCCTTAACTGACGGATCATTTTAACAAAAGCTATTCCTTACATTTGCGGAAAACAATGCTCTTATGTGGCGCAAAGCGAGTCGCTGCACAATATGGTCATTTCGCTACATCCAACGAGTACGAATGCGATCACGGCAATAGCAGTGTTAACCAAACTCTAATTAAGAGGCGATGAAATCAGCGAATCGTGTTCAAAATCCGAATTTAAGTTTATTTAGAGCAACTTACAATTCAAACGACGCCAAAATATGCAAACACGATGAGAAACATTGCTCCGCTTTAGTGGTTAGTAATTACTCGCCGATGAAATTATGGAAATGAGCGGTGAAAAGACAAATAATAGAATGAGTGCTAACAAGAGATAAGACACGGCTTAATTAATAAAGTTGGCGCTTGTCTTGGGGAAGCGCGGTCGTCTCCGCGATTCTGGATTCGATTCGGATAATCGCATTCGGCTAATTGAGCGTTAGATTGACGCTATCGAGCCGGAGAGCGAGTAGAAACAGGGAGCCGCACTCTGCCACCCGGCTCGGATGGCTCATCCACCCGCTAATGCGACCAAATCACTTGATCAACCTACAAAAGGATTCGCTCGAGGGATATAAAAACCCTGCGACACAAAAAAAGTGAAATGGGATCAATTCAAAGACAGCGGGCAACCGAGTAATGGATGTCGTAGGACAAAGGGTTACAGGCGTGTGTTATATTTCGGAAACTTTTAACGAGAGGGGTAACCGTCGCCAAAGGGGACATGCCATGTGAGCTTTCATCAATGTGCTGTCAACTGTCACTCCTCATGGTTGAATCGTTTGTATGGCAACCAATACTGAGAAAATAGACGCATAAAAATGATAAATTTTCATTTTGACGATACAGTTAGTTTTCCATATTGTAAGAACCCACGACAAAAATATATTTTAACAATGCACGACACCAACATACACACTGTGCATATATTATTGAATGGTTCCAGTCAAGGCCGGTTTTTATTGCTTATACAGGTGTTCAACTTTAAAATATTGTACAAACTGTTCACGTCCAGACGAAGAGCAAACATGAACACTGATAGTTCTTATTACGTGCCTTTTGTTCGCCACACAACCTTGCTGACACAATAACGAAAAATGCAATATAAGCACACACAACCATGCATGCACACGTGAATATTTTTAAACATGTTGAAACGGATATACGAAAATTATAAAATAGAAAAGTATAGCAATAGGTGAAACTTTATGGCAATAGATTAAGAATCAATTTAAAAGTAATGCATTATTTTGACTCATAACGAATTGAAGTGACTGTGAATAACATTTTAAATTGCTTAAAACAGGGATTTCATTTATAATTTTGTTGGAGCTGAAAATGCCATTATGAAAATAACTTCCATGAGGGCGTCGCGTAGTGACAAAGTACATTATAAAAAGTGTATTTACACTCGACCTCACGCGGCGGACGAAGAAACTTTCGTTTCAGGCGCTTTATGGGCGGAAAAATTGAGGAAAGTTGGAGCGTAACGGCCGGTGGCGACGAGGATTTGGGACTCCGGCGACGGAGGCGAGTTTAATATAATATGTAAATCGAACGGCAACACCGAGACCTTACGGTCTGGAGCACAGGATGGATACACCGAACTCATATCGGCCAGCTGGACGTATTACATGGAGTCGTAAATTATCGAGCAAAAGGCGAGGCAGCAAGTTTTACGCAGCAGAGGACAAGGCTGCATAAGCGAAGGAAGACCGAGCAAGGGTTACGAGCCTATGAATGCAAATGAGCATAGCCGCGCGGGTAGAGGTCGGTTTATCGGCGGGCATTTACATAAAACCGTAGAGCCGACTGGCGGCGCACTTACCCGCCTATTGCCATCATCATATGTTCATATTAAGTACCTGAAATAAAGTGAAACGTAAACTTAAGCGTTATATATTTACAAGGATAATATCGCCGCGCCGATAGTCGATCTCACGGTAAATTGCGAGAAAATTCAATTAGAGCAGTCGATAATACAATGCAGCGCTCGATGTTGATTTAGTTGGATAGAATGATGAAACTCGATTTGGATTGGGGTTAATTTAGCGGAGAAGAACCGGGGACGAGAATAATGTCGGGGCATCTGGTTTTTACTTGCGGTGGTAGATGAACTTCCGAATTGCATGACGTCACTATACAGTACATTTTTAGATTTTTTTACCCGCGACGCTAGAAGCCTGTATATGTTTCGGGTAAGAGGTTGTTTTTAGTACGCAACAGGCAATGTTACAATTTATCTCAGAAATTACAAAACGGATTTTAATGTAATCCACTGCAGACGACTTGTATAACTTCATAAATGTGGGTATATTATATTGTAGTGTAATAATAAGTACTTACTAAGTAAGTTGCTAGTTCAATGGGCATATCTGGTAGTCTAAGTGGTATCCTGGCAGGATCACCATGTATAGTGTGAGATGGAATAGTAAAAGCTGACATTTCGATAGCTTTTGTCGTTACCTACACATCTTGTCATAGTCGCAAAATGTTAATTTGTCTAACCTCTCTGGAAACTAAATTTTGAATCGTTCGCAGTTTCCTAAAGTTAGGTCATAAATCAAGCATTCGACATGTCTTATTTCCATTGCGTTGATAGTTACGTTTCGGTATGGATTTCCATCCATTCAAGAATGGTTAAACGCTACTTGTGTACTTATGTAGGTATTTGTAATGATTACGTTGTGTTACAAACGTGATTCTGGCACGCTCGTTAAACGTAAGACGTACACACGCACGTGCTCTTTTCCATTCGCATAATATTATGTCTCCAAAGTCCGTTTCGAATAAGTTTTTAATATGTATTTAAAGATATAAGAATACAAATCCATGCTCCTTTGAATAGTAGCTCGGATAACAATAAAACGGTGGGGTAGTATAGCGGAACGTCAGAGTTTGAACACAGATGACTTTACGCGCTGTTTATTCCCTATCGGGCGGCGGTATCTGCGCAGAGATCAGCCCATAAAATGCCGGACTCAAGGCATTGTTTTACTATTGAACCCCACTCGCGTTGCCCTGAACAATGATACAGACTACAATATGTCGCTATTCATTAACATCTGAAGGTTAGTAACGTTCGACATTTTATGACTCTGAACATGAATAAGAGCGGTAGGATAACCCTTTATTAAACGAATGTCAACTCTCATCGGCAGAGAATCTGCAAATTTCGGATTTATGACCCAAAACTTTTCAGTTGCGATGTTTACAGGGCTTCTAACTGGACAAAAACAACGATACATCATAACTGAGTTACAAGTTAACAGGCGCTATCCTCCGACTCCCAGCAAAATTTCGATTTAAGTCGACACGGGTAGAGACGGCCCGATCTCGAGCTCTCATTGTTGACTTTATTGTGATACTTGCCCACGGAATAAAGTGGCCTCCTTAGATCAAGGTTAGTGAGTAGGTTCTTTTATAAATAATTACTGACTCACGGCGCGGTGACTGATAACAAAAAGTTTTTTGGTCTTTAGAAATGAGCAGCGAATCACACGAGTCGTAATTCATGGGCATTCATTGTGGCCGTTCAACAAGTAGGGACGTGAAAGAAGCGCTGGGAGGAGCGACACAAGAGGACATACGAAGGGTGGAGCTTCCTGAAAAGCCAGTAGCGTGTCCTCAACACATAAGAGACTAGACGTAACGGTCCTACTCTTGTTGCTAGGAGATCGCGAACAGATGTTTGTTCGTTACATCGCATATGAAACCGTCGGTCTATGCTTTCGTGTTTACGTTTATTACGTGCAAACTTCAAAGCGCAAGCAAGCAAGTTTACACGTTGCTATTTGTTGGGGAAGTAGATGTTTAAATTTTACGCAGAAAGAAGAAGCCCGCGAAGACAATAAAGAACGTAAAGTGTACAGTTTAAAACTTCTCGCGAAGCGAAACATTTCCGTTGCGACGCTTGAAAAGTTGCAAGACTCAGCCGGCGGCGGCAGCGGCGGAGGCGCGGGCTCACCACCGCGCAATCCCGCTGTCAAACTAAGAAATATTGCTATTTTGTAAGATGCGCGCAGAGTTTTGTCCACTCAACTTGAGGAAACCATTTAAACTCTACCACTTCGATCATGTCTGTCTTAAGATTTATCTACAGGAAATATAAGTTATTTTAAGTCCATACTTACCACTTGGAGACGACTAGATAACGTCAGGTAGGTAAAGTTTCACAGATCATCGTGTGAGGTTTACCTTGGTATAAGGTTTGACTCCAGATTAGCGATATGTTTACTCGTGCTAGTTACCATTTGCTATGAGGTAATTTAAAGGGCAAAGCAGCGGTGGCGGCGGCTCGGCAGCGGTGTATATGTTCCAGCACAGCATTGCAATCCCATGATACGATCACACACCCGCCGCGCCCCGCACCCTTCGCCCGCTAATCCTATTTCCTCGACAAATTAATATGCTCATCGGTAGCCACGTCACAGATTACAGCGCGTTCATAGCGCGATTGTATTTTAAGTGTATTATCCAATTTGGCGGTTATTGTGCGTGCGATAATCCGCGGTCGTCGTGCACATCCCAATATTTAGTCGCGAGCCGCGGATAAGCGCTACATTGCTTGCATTATCGCACGCTATGATGGAGCAAGCTGGCGGACTTAATAGATTTTGTTGGTACTGCCTGCAGTATCGGACGCGATCGCTCTATAGCGAACTAACGGGATTACCGCTCGAATTTAAATTTAGTATGATAACCAGAATGAGCACAACCATCTGCGAATGATTCGGCTCGCGCACACACGCACGATCCGCGCGGCAATGCCGAATCTTTTGAACTTTTTCGCGTCCTCGTTAGAGATTGTCCAAGACGACATCCTTTCTCATTGAAGAGTTCTTATGAGAAGATACTGTAGTCTAAGTATCATCTCATTATCTTGCTTTGGTTTTGTAGACATTGCGAAGAGTTACTATTTTCAAACCAAACATAATAGAAACTCACTTTATGCGGAGCAGAACTCAAATTGTTAAAATTTAAATAGGTAGGAGGTACGAGAGTAGTACGAAATAATTGGTACAGACTTGTTAGCGGAAATCTAGAAACGAAGTCACGCAAAAACAGCGAAAATAATTAAAATTGACGCAAACCATTAAAAGCGCAGTTTATAATAGGAGAGTGCATCGTCGAGTGTCCTTCATGTAGGCAGTTAAAGAGTTGAAGAAGGGCACTTGAGCACGAGTACGTACTGTAGCGACGCCACCTCGCGCCGACTAACGAACCTACCGACAAAAACTCAACTGAGCTCTAGCCTGATCTACTGAGCTCTACGCGCCTCTGTATTAATGCTCTTTCATGCTTTATTTCAGCTGTGAATGTCGGTAATTGTAGTCATCAAATATATTCAGGCAATCATCAGCGCCAACATAAAAAAAACTACAAGAATATTGAAAATGAATACGAATTTGAGAGCCGATAACTTTATCAAGATTTTATTTGTCAAGGGACGAGAGTTATAAAATTGATGTTTCCCCGATAAAATTCGGTTTTATTATTGATAGTTACTGCATACTTAGCAAGTTAATGACATTCAACGAAACTACAACACAGAAATAGGGAGTAAACGATCGGAAGAGCTATTAATTTTACGTTGTTCTACAAGAACCGTAAAAGACAAATGATCAATAGCACGCGACCCGGCCGGTTTCAGATTTTAATATTAAGATTGCGGAACGACCGCGTTGTCATTAAACAGGCTCCAACCAAGGAATGAGCTTAAAAGCCAGGTTAATTGCTTTTAAGCTTATTCAATATTATTTAGAGATTAGTATCTTATTTTCGAGAAGGTGAAGTAAACAATAGCAAGAGTTTTCTTGCTATTATTTACCCATTTTCTATTATTAGAAAATAAATCGATTCAAAGTCAGGAAGTAAACCAAACTGAAATAAGATCCACAGACATTATAATTCCATTGAAATGTGAAAGATCCACGAACCAGTATGACTTGGCAATACGGTAATTGCTTTGAATAATTAAGTGATTATTGTGATCTGCTGAGAGAAACCCGTTCAGGTTATTGGTAAGTAATTAAGTCATGTGTTTGCTGTTTACTGAACAGCTCGCGATGTAATCTCTAGATGCCACTAAATAATGAATAGTCGAGAGTTGCCGTATAAGCAGGCCCGTACAGAGCATCCAGTGGCTGTCACTTGCCACTCATCTTCACGCCTCGCTCTAATTGAGTGAGGCACATAGCGCCCCCGCGCCGCCAGCAAGCGACAACAACACAAAGACGAGGAAATGTAAACAAGCTCGTAAAAACGAATGTTCGAATAATTTTCTTTAACAGCAGAGATGAAAATAGTTCCGAGTGATGCAGTTTAACCGGCGCTTCGTAAACATGCTAAAATTGAGTTGGTAATAGAAATTTATGAAAGCGATAAAAATACAACATTAAATAATGTGGCTTTCATTGTGTAAATCAGTCACAACAATGAAAGTTAGTCATTCTGTCGAATATATCTGTCGATATTAAGCCCCATCCCTGTTCCCTAGAGCGATACATAAGCGCTTGACATTTATTATGGATAATGTACGTGCACAGTGGCGTGGATAGTTTGTAGGAAGGTTTAATCGGCCCTTATATCTATATATCAATAAAATTTCATACTCACAATACAATTTTTCATCCAATCAGGGGTGAATCTGATCAGCCCCAAATGTATGAGAGTAGGCTGATCCACGGGCATTGTTGCTCTTGATTTATAATAAATCTGATCAACTGTGTAGGGGTAATATAGTTGCTTGCGATTTTGGTATGTTATCGTGTCTGAAATTAGCACGTATGTAGAGTTGCACAATTTTCCACTCGATAAATCGAGACTGCAGGTTGTGAGAGAAATTGTGCCGTAACTGGGCGCTGTCACGGTGGCACGCTTAAGAGATGTATGACTGCTGTCGTCGATTGGGCATCGGTCTCTCGTTGAGATCAATGTGAACACAACACATTATGCATCTAACTTCCGAGGCTATAGCCGAGCTTTTTGCACTGAACTAATGACAACATTTAGCGCAAAATACGCCACTTAGTAAGGAATATGTAGCATGGCAATGCGTAGCATGGTGCTGCTTTTCTAATGTACAAATAAAATTGCAAAATATGCTCAGTTACGGCAGTGTTAAAAAAAATCGGTCCTTAAACAGGCCGATGTAATGTTAAATCGTATATTTTTTCAAGTGGTTGGAGTCAGTGCGGTCCAATATCTTATTTTATTTATCCTTTACATTTGAAAATTGCAAGCAATAACAAAGTTATCTAGTCTCTGACCTAAACAATAAATGTAGGTGCCTAATCCAAATACGTTTAGCAATCAAATCTGCGCTTTAATATATTAAATATACAAGAAAAATGTGGTTGCGTAAAAGGCTGAGTCTGGCTTTCGAGTCGGCAAAGTACCCGATGCGAAACCAAACCGGTTGGGAGTTGTTTATTTTTCACGCATTCCTGTAGGTCGGACGGGAGCGAGCGAGAGGCATTCCTGGACGGATCAGGACGCGATTTCTTCACGGTTTCGCCACAACTACTGGCCTTGAACAACACGAGCACGTATTGCTCGAAAATACTTTTAAATTGTAACGTTTATGTGCCAAGAAAACATGGTTAACTAGCATTTGATTTTGCGACATTCGTGTTTTATTCAAGAGTAGGTAACATAATTTAAAAGTCATAAAAACAACTTTTGCGAATATATCGCATAAATTACACGCAAAAAAAACATAAGTTTGTTGTCCCAAGTACACGGATACTATCCTGTAAGTACTCCTATCCTATCCTAACGTACTTACGTTATTTTGCTCATTCGGCATGTCACTTTCGAATAAAAAACAAAGCAAAATCACCCACAAAAAATCTTTCGGCTAGTCGTGATTCCATAAGATGATGATGTTTTTTTAAGTTTTACGGGAAAAATAGCAATTATTCAGCAGGATTTTTTTATGGAACTACCTCGGGATTATTCTCTATACAACAACAGAAGAATCATCAAAATCCGTTAACAATTGGCGAATATATCAAGTAAGAAACAAACACGTACGATAAAAAAAAGGCGAATTGAGAACCTTCCTTTTGTGAAGTTGGTTCAAAATAGGTATTATTTTGAAAGCAGTTTTGGGAGAAACTATATGGTTGTAATGGCATACTCACCGAACTACTTTTGACTTGGAGCTTTTATTGCACTTTTGTACCTTATGTTTGTTGCATGTTTTCTGTGTAATGCAGTCAAGAAAATTGTAACAGACTCAATAAACGAAGAAACGAAAAAACTACCTCTTAGAAACACATACTTGTTTCCCGGCTCCTTGTATCGTGGGTAAAAAAACAAATTATCTTTAAAAGATGGCAGACTTTGTTTTTCTTTTCTGTCAGTAAACACATAACTCGAATCTGCGTAACTACGACTCTACAGCAAGCAATCCAGCCGACTACGAAGTGGGTCCAAAGAGGCCGAGCTTGTATTATACTTGTTGTTTGAGTGACACACTAATATATCATTAGGGGCTGCTTGTTTGCTCACAAATAATACAGGGGAGTCCCAGAGCAATCTCTTACGAATCCATATAGGTTTCATGTCACGTTCGCGATGAGAATTCACTTTAATTGGCAAATAATACGTAGGCCAATTAAGGATGCTAAGTCGGGAGGAGACGCGCGTGACGCGACTAGTGAGCGTATTCAATTATGCAAACGTAGTCGCGAAAGAAAATCCGAATAGTACTCCTTGGCTCTGTTAGTGACCGTTCCAATATGCATTCGCTTTCAATTTTGTAACGATAAATATTTGACTATTAAGTTTTGAAATTACGCGAGCATGACTTTCATACCTTTCACTCGCCTTGACGCAATTATAATACCCATACATATTACCTACTTTCACTGCAACTAATGAAAATAAGTATCACTCAATAGTGGGATCTCGTTGGAAGTTTGATGTCAGCGAAATTTCAATAAAACATGGTAAAGAGATTTGGAGATGACTACGCCCCCAGAAGCTGCTGAGAGACGGCGACGAGGGCCCGCCCCGGGGACATCGCAATTGTCATGTAAAGCGTCGCTGGGACTGCAGCAGAGCCTCGTCGATTCGGAGATTTGCCTCCGGCTGAAAATGCACTTTACGAAGTGATTGCCTGTCGAACCGAGTTATCCAGCGGAGCGGCCTAAGTGTGGATAAAGATCTACTTGGGAAACGGTGCGAGGACAGCCGCCGATACGATCGTGGTAAAAGTGAGAGCCGAGGAAAGTGCCGCTTCACACTACACATTGTTCCCTTCACCGTGTGTCAGTATCTGTCTGTATCTGGTATGCATAACATTCGTGAATCATCGCTCTACTCGCCGGCCCGCGAGCGTAGGTACACTTATATGGTTCATTTTAGAACGGATAGAGGAATATTCAATTGAATTGCCGGTTCTTTGCATTGATGATTTATTCCTCAAGCGTCTGGCTAAAGAAGTGAATGATTTACTTTTGAATGTAATATGTATTACTAGCTTTTGCCGTAGCTTCACCCGTAGTATCTTTTATCTAGATAAAAGGTTGTCGTCTACGAGTTATTTTAGGTTACCTATACCGGTCTTTTCTAAATGTTGTCCAAATCAATTCAGCCAATATGAAATTTACTGGCAATAAAACATATAACACTTTTGCATAAAAATAGTTATGATGGATGATTATCAAAATAAAGTTATGCTCTACAATAGCACTAAAAGATATTGCGTTTTGTTTATATTAAAAAAAGCTTTTGCTAATTATGCATTGGTAATGCACTATGATGATAATAATAATATTGATTTACTTTCGTTAACAGCCATTAAAATGGAAAGACGTGAGTAGAATTAGACGGAAAAACTAATGACGTCACATCTTTAAACTATTATATCAGGAGTCTGAACTCATGAACGTAACCTTCCTGATATTTAGGATTTGGGAAACAGTATAAAAATAAATATAATTATTATGAGCAAGGAGAACTAGTTTCGTCGGATTACTACTTTGAGTGAAAGACTAAGCTGAGATTGGGCGTGATTCGGCATGATGTGTCAGTGCAAGCGAAGTGCCAAGGTCGGAGCGTTCCGCATGCAAATGAGAGCAGATAAGTCGCGCTCATTACACTCCTACATCCGAACCGAAGCACCCTGAAGCGTCCCCCACTGGCGACATTACAAGCCCTGTCAGGGCTCAGGGCTGCCTTCATTTTATTACGCGGATGTGTCGAGAAAGGAGGTTAATGTCGTCGAATTACACGCATTGTTTCACCTGGCCATTGCCATGGGAACGACTTTGCGAAGCTATTTCTTTTAGGAAGGAAAAAATATCAACCGTATTTGCCTTTAAATTAAGGTTTGTGTCTCAAGTCAGACTTCGACACGACAGTTTGCTGTCAGAGAGCTGTACCAGAATGATGATGATGCAAAGTATTCAAGTATGAATGTGAAGAAATCTGACTATTCTGATACAACCAAAGTGATTAATTATTGTAAAACGAGAGAGGCGAACGCGGAAGCGAAGTTACTTATCAATGGAGAGAACCATAGCGTTCAGAGTAACTTTAGAGCTATCTGACTATTCTGATACAACCAAAGTCAATAATTATTGTGAAACGAGAGAGGCGGAAGCGAAGTTACTTATCAATGGAGAGAACCATAGCGCTCAGAGTAACTTTAGAGCTATTTACGTGATTTTCCACGTTGGTGGCGGAGACGTGTCTCTTGGGCCTCACCGTTTAATTAAAGGGCGGCGGGGTGAAGTCCACGGGGGCGGGGGTTGAGGAGCAGGGCATAATGGCGGCGCAATATCGGATGGAAATGCGCGGCATGTAGGAATGCGCCGCGCCGCCCCTCCTTATTCGCAAACGATTCGTGGTATTTTTTATCGACGACTCCAGAAATGCTAGTGGAAATAGTATTTTCATTATAACAAATTAATCTCCCAGTAATGAACACTGCCGCCGGCACCGCCGCTCATCTTTGGTCGCAAAATAAGTCAGACGATACGGAGCCGGCTGAAAAGTTTATGGAGTGGAGAGTAATTTAGGCATAGAATTGTCTAAAAATACATTTTACCTAATGGACATGACACGACAGTATTGTTCACCCGCACTCAGCACTCGGCGTTGGTGGATTATATTAGGAACTAACGGTTTTGACAGCACGAATTTCAGCAAACATCCAAAAATTTTTAAAGTTTCATACATTTTCAGTCAAACGGCATTTCATTGTTTTTTTACAAGTGATTGAAAATCTACTACTAGCTTGATTTTTTTTCATGTAGAATTTTAAAATTGTTGAGCTAGTGCATACAGTGCGCACGAACGCTAGCCGGAGTGCAATTGGAACGGAGAGTGGCGAAATCCGAGAGCGAACGGAACGTGACACCCCACTTATCACGCAACGAGAAAGTTGGACATCTTATTAAATTCTGTTATTTATAACTGCTTAAAGATTCCCAGTTCAGAGCTTATAAGTATCGCGAGGGTGTATTGCAAACTTAATTTACAATCTGAAATTAGTTATTCGGAGAATTTATGTTTAGTTAAGATTCGCATCGAACGATTTTAATCGTTTGTGATCAAAATAATAAGCGTGAGTTAAAATTCCGCGACTACCGTAAAGAGCAATCAAATAGACGTGGCACAATTAAAATGAAAACCGAAAATGTATACAGCAATTACTTGCAACAGGCTGCCGTTCGATCCAGGTCAGATTAAGTGATTTCAAAACTAATGCAAACGAGTGCACCAACGTAAGCTGCAGCTGAAAGTTAATGAATGCTCGAAAGCAAACACCCGTCTCCCGATTTTGTACACGGTCGATTGAAAATAAGAAAGGCGGTTATTATGGAAATAAAAAACACCTCTGAAAATAAGCACCATATAATTATATGCAGTTTAGTTCTACAGTTACAGCTCGATTGTACTTACTATACTCAGATATGTGAAGATGTATTTACTATTATGTTTTCTGGTACTGAGACTTAAAACCCAAAAAGTAAAGCTACATTAACTTCATAGTAAACAGAACCAATTGGTGCTCGAGTACATTTAGATCTAATTTGTGCGGGTCAAATTGTATAGATGTGCAAACACCTAAGTTAATTTCACGCGGTTCTAGCTCAAATACTACGCGCTGGCTCAAATAGAATGGATAATCCTACTAATACTATAAACGCGAAAGTTTGTGAGGATGGATGTTTGTTACTCTTTCATGCAAAACTACAGAACAGATTTTGATGAAACTTTCCTGTAATATAGCTTATACATCAGAATAACACATAGGCTACTTTTTATCCGAGTACTACGCGGGCGAAGCCGTGGGCAGAGGCTAGTAATGTATAAAGATAGCATAGCGGTATTTTAAAACAGAGAAGTCACGGCTCTGCTGTCTCGGTCCCGTCTACGTTATACGTACTGCCGGGAGGTAAGGATATCGTATTCGAGATGGTTGACCTTGTTAGTAGTCAGCATCAGTTTGAAAAGTATTTTAGCCTTTCAAAAACATAATTTAAAATTTAAAATAAACAAGCACCTAAATACTGCTTTATTTTGAAAACCTATGAAGAGAAGTATGAGTAGCTTTGAATCAAATTTGAACGGTGCAGCGTCTCTCATTTACGTTTGGAGTTCGGTTGACCAAAGTTAGTCAAAGCCATTTTCCCTGGTTTCAAGGGTTACACAAAGCGGGGTTTCCTTGTTGTAGGATCCATTTCAGACTGAGGTTTAAAAGTCTGTTGGAGTTAGATTAAATCATAATCGAAATGGGTCAACAGGAAAGTTTTACGGTACTGTATACCTTTGCCAAAGTCCTGATTGCTGGAAGTGATTTATTCTTTCCATGAACTCGTGGCGCCGTGCCACTTTGCTAATTTCGGATTCTGTCTCTGGGTGAACTCAGCAAACATTTTTGTCAGATGAATAATTAACTACCAAATAACAAAATAGGTTAGGTAGGTAGTAGGTACCGAGTGATTATGCGAAATTGGGAAAGGCTATGAGCATTATGGCAAAAACGAGAGCTGCTTCTAAATCCTTCTAGAATGCCAGTTTTCAATGTCAACCATGTTGTACAGTTTAAGTAATGGACTGAGTCAGATTTTGCACAAGATTATACCCGTAATACTTGGTATTTGGCATCGTAGCTATGTTCTTTACAATTTCCATAAAGTATTTTTGTGTAAAGGCGTGGGCGGACCTGTTATCAATCTATCATTGCTCTTTGACGTTGTTGGCGCCCAGGCACAGATTACTTTATAGGAACCGAGATGCTGTGAATCCACTGCCCACGTTGCAATCTCGGGAACGAGTTTGCACCCACACACACTTTCACTGCAAGCCCTTTTGTTTATTTATAACTTTAAAAGTTTTGTGCAATATTAATTGGCAGTAAGTCATAAAAAAGCGAAGATCAGAACCGGCGATGTGCGAACCAATAATATGGATTATGAGGTGGATAATGATTGTGTAATAAAATTGATGTAGGTCATACAAGCTTATGTAATATATAAGCTTGTTTCGGTATATTTATACAATATACCGAAACACGAGTGTACCTTTACAATACATGTGTTACCAACACATGTATTGTAAAGGTACACTCGTGTTTGTTATGTTTCAGCTATTAAATTGAAATAAAGTCTAATCCGATGTGAACACACGCGAACTTTTCATCACGCAACAATTACGACAACCTTATTACTCGCAACGTTTAGAACAAATCGATAGCTCAAAGTAACAAAAACATTCCAAAATGAAGTCACTGTCTGGTTGATTTCACAAGCGGTTGAGTCAAGACCGTATCCAACGGATGACATAATCGAGGCAGAACTCTACAACTATCAAGTCGATGCAACTATTTACCTTGCAGGTAACAGCGATAAAGTGCCCATTTATGATATTTAAGTGTTGGCGTTTTAAGTTTCCGAGTAATCCGCGCGGTTAGTGTTTCAAGGCTAATGTAATGTCAGAAATTATAGTGTAGATGACGAAATTTTATAGAAATCCGGTTTCGTAGAAGAGTCTCATCGTTTGCAGGTAGATATCGCGCGTGGGAGAGGTAAATTAATAAGGCAATAAGCTCAGTTTAATCAACACAACACATAGCCTAATCAAATATGACCCCCTCGTCATATCGCGTAATTGAAGGCTTAATCACGGGAGACATTACGCGAACTGGAGTGCGAGGCTGAAACGCGTCGCGAGCTTGTTTGATCAGTCCTCGATTACGTTTGCCGGCGAAGCGGTGACAACTTTCGCGGAGATTACTACCTACCTAACTACACCTAACTAAGTCAGTCGAAAGAATATTATGTCGACTTCCTTGAAAGTTTTACTTAATCCTGATAAAATTTATACTAGTATAACCATATTAACACAATTCTATTATTTTCTATGGAAGCTAAGGATCACAGTTTTGATTACTTTCGCCCATATTCAATTGTATTTACAATGTGTATTGGAGAGAGCACAATAAACGATTCAAGATCCAATAGTGAAAGAACGAAGTTTTTCGCTTTACCCGATTAGGCGGGCGGGCGGGCGGCGCGCGTCTGCCGGGCGGATCGAGCGCAGTCCCTCAAAGAGAGTACAAGTGCGTCCCCACAAAGACCTTGTTTACTTTTTCGTCCTCTCAGTTAAATATCTAGATGCTCCATCGCCGGTCAACAGTATAAGCGGCGTCCTCCACCGAGAGATGGTTTTTATCGTGCAGATTAGCTCCGGAGCGACCGACGTGCGCTGCACTGCATACTCGAGGGGATTATTTAAAGTTTCAATTGCACTCAAGTGTGGTTTTAATGGCGTATGTAGAAGTAAAAGAGAAAATAGCGAACAGTGCAATTTGTTTCGTGTGTGGTGCTAATGCATTAGCGCTGTCTATGTAATTTGCAGACGTTAGTGTTCGATTGGGTTATTGGTGTTTTAGAAAAGATGTCAACAATGTGTAGTTTAGAGCAAAAGCAGCACGCAGACAGCGCTGCAGTACCGGCATTGTGAGATACAAAACGTGCAGGCGCGATGGTGCGATACTCTGATGAACAAAGCCCACACAATGTACGCCCGCCCATTGTTTAGCGTCTCGGGCAAACATGATGCCTGGCTTTAACCAAATTACCGCACCGATCTTAATACTGAGGCAGCATCGTCAAACGATTTACACCACCAAATGAAATCTAATTGAGTGGTATGAGAAACATGTTATGAAATATCTTACGAAATATTGAGTGGTCATGGAATATTGCCAGATCCGAGAAAAACTATAGTAGTGATTTAATGCCGCAAAACTGTGGGAGGATGTAAAAATATATAACGTGTTTCAAAATCACTAGTCAAAACCGGCGGGAGAGGCGTGTAAGTCGCCGCCTACAGAGTATGTAGAAGCTGCGATGTCGCCAGAGGTAAAGTTACAAACACGGACTGAGGCATATTGAATAGAGAACGACGAAGGCAGACGCAAAACTCTTAGTCGAGAAAGCGCCGCGCCGCCGCCGCCCGATCCCAGTGCGTTTTATCTCTTGATCGCGTTATTCAACCGAGCATCAAAGGAAAATACGAAGGGAAATATTATGAAATGAAAAGTGCCTTTCATTTATCGCAATTTCTTTGTTCAGGAAACGATTGTTGTATTAAAGACTACTTCACGGAATTTCAGTTTAAGGCGTAGGATGTATTTATACTTAAATACACTTTCCACTTCATTTTTTTTAGCCTGTATAGTATTTAACAGCACGACGATTGTCTTTACATTTATTTTTTACGCGGCAGTTAGGTATGCATTTGCAAATGTACAGAGAAACATAATCGCGATAAGCCTCTTCGCCGGCGGCGAGCGTTGCAACGGGTGGCGTAGGTGTGTTTACATTTCGGTTTTAATTTTTATCGTCATTTGCTCGAAATACCTATGCTTTATCACAACTCCACTCCAAGCTGATAACGACGTATAACGTAATAAGCGAGCAAACTTGCCGATAAACCGCTTTAATTTTGCACAATTCTTGTGATTCATACAGCCCGCAGAAATGAAAAAATGCAAAAGATGGATCAGCAAGAGGAAATCCGTGGTATCTGCCTACCTCTTCGGGAATCAGGCGTAAATATAATTATGTATGTATGAATGCGTATTTTTACCTGTGGTGCAAGGAGCTGGCATGTGTATTTGGGGTAAGAGGTTGTTCGTTTCGAAACGACTTAACTGATTGTAAAGCGGTGTTTTTCAATAATTTTGTAAGACTAGAAAAGGTTCATAGATAGGTTTTATCGCCATATGTAGTAACATATCTCTCTAGTAGTAACTAGAGAGTGCTGCAAATAGATCAAGGAAGGGTTTTTAAAATTTGTCAAAATTAACTTATGAACCACGTTTTTAGGCGGAAGTCGAGGTTTCTGGTCACAACACGTGCTCTCGGTTTTAAAATGTAATATCTATAATGAATTTGGACCACTGGCAGATCTACCTTGCAGAAATTTGTTTTATTGCGTAGTTCTAAGCTGAGCCATCGAGTCATCGTCCTGCTGATTGTTATAGCGCGATGCCAATTCCCATACAATAGTAGACAAACGACGGCGGTGGCGGCGATGATGACGTCACTGCAAGCTAGCCTTGGGATCGAGGTCGGCGAGCGGAATGGCGGCGGCGAAATGTCGCCTTGAGGGGTTGTTCTTTTGCTCAACTGGAAATTAGCAGCCGCATACGTTTTAACGTCTTAAATATTACCGATTTTACTATAATATAACGAAATATGTTAGAAATAATCAGTTTCCACTATCACTTACCTTAATACTGTCGTAGCAAGCGGTAACTCGTCCATTCTGCACCTCGACAGTTGCCGGGGGATGAGCGAACTTGCATTCGGTGTCCGGTCGCGAGCACTTATTCCGTTGGAACTCCCTGCATACTTCGAGTTGCAGCCAGCGAGAGTCTTTTCCGTTCAGGAGGCTATTCATGTTCACCATGGTGGCCATTGTTGGCTTAAAAGTCAATGGAGGGAAGACTTGCGCGCAGTTACGCGGTGTTCCGGCGCATAGGCCGGCGGGAGCGAGCGCGCCCGCGCCCGAGCATGCACTGCAGCAGGCGGCTAGAGGAGCTGCTGCGTCACGCACTTCGCCACGTACCCTCGATGCACTACCACACACTACCTAGCGCGCACCTGTTCCACGGATACGTGACTCCGCGACTCTTCACGCGCTCACTACTTACAAATCGATTAATCTTACAATTACGTTAGAATTAAAGACACCGACGTTGCAAGCTTATTTAGGCGATTATTAAATTATTATTATCACACGCGTTTTTATCGATGTCAACGGATCGGTTTAGTAGAGGGCGAGCGGTGTTTGGTGCGCGAGCATGGCGGCAGCCTGTGCGGATCTGGGCAGGCGACGGTGGGGCGCGAAAAAAGCTAGATTAGCGGCTCGGCGGTCAGCGAGCAAGCCGGTGCGGTGCGGGGCTCAACTCTGCGAACAACAAAACACACTGGTTACTCTCCGGGCATCACGCCCCGGAGCCAAGCTCAAGCGGCTACCGGGTTAGCAAGCGAGGCGGCGCGGTGGCCACTTTCTGGCCCGCGCTATGTGGACTTCACTCCCCCGCTTCGCTGAGGCAGCAGGTTTAAGGCAATGTTCAGGTCTCCTTCTGTACTGTTTATGTGTTATTATTAGCCAGCAACGGTATGCATTGTTAACTAAGAGAGGTGCGAAGAGGAATTAACTATTATCGAGATTTTTACTGGATGCTGGCCAGTTTCTAAAGTACCTTTCTACTGGCGAACGTCGCCTCGAACCTGCAGCCCCGACTTCTTAATTAGAGGAGGATCCAATGTATGTTTATGACAGAGAAAGTCACAGACAGTAAGATAAGTACAATCTCCAGTAAAAACAGATATTTTACTCTGTAAATGTATTTGTTTTCAGCAGTAGCATTACACAAACCAATAAGACAAAGTTAGCTAAGTGAAAAAGGTGACACAATGACATTAACAACATTACAATTATTACAGATAACTTACTTATATGATAAGTGATAACAAAAATGTGCTAATTATAGTTCACGATCAGTAACAGGAACAGATACCTCAGAAGATAGCCTATTTTAGAAAATAGGCTATCTACTTTTGGTTACGAGCAATGAACAGGTGCGAACGAATGTATTGAACAAATTACGATAGTTTCGTACATTTTAACACTTTCCTTTTCAATAGCATTAAAAACTAGCACGCTGTTCAATAACAATAACAGCTCTTCTCAATATGAGTACAAAACTACTAGGATAACCTCATCAAAAATAAGGAGTACTCCTGATCTCAAAATCACTTTGGGAGAAAGGGTTCAACCTTTCCACAAAGATAACGCCAATAAGTGTCAGGAGAATCATCATACGCAAAAATTCTTTGTGTGGGCGCCGCCAGTGGAAACGTAACGACCTGAGGCCGGGAACAGGGAAAAACTCGTGAAACTAAATCCTATCGTAATGCGCTATTTAAAGCATAACCCGGTTGAAAATAGCCCGATGTGCGGCAACGCAGCGTCGCGCTCAACTCAATGCATAAATATTTCCAAACTTTATTTCCAACATAGATGCAACCGAGTTTTTATTGAAGACTGCAGAACGTTAGGCCGTTCAAAATGTTGGCATTGGAGCCAGAAAAAAATAATTATGGTGTATAGGCTAAATTGTGCCAAGAAATGTTATTATTTTGCGGTTTTAATACTAACCATCTTCTTCCTCATATTTAACAAACTTCGATTCATCATTGGTCGGTTTTGCGATTTGGTTTAATTTCATACCAAAAGAAACCACCAAAATGATGGAAGTTTATTAAAATGAGACATGGGCAAAGAGAAAATGGGTAGTGATT
This sequence comes from Perizoma flavofasciatum, assembly GCA_958496245.1. Taxonomy (NCBI): domain Eukaryota; kingdom Metazoa; phylum Arthropoda; class Insecta; order Lepidoptera; family Geometridae; genus Perizoma; species Perizoma flavofasciatum. The sequence continues at coordinate 5,757,450 of OY292421.1, forward strand.
TTTACAAAACGTCTTTTCCTCTAATTATTAGTATTAGTTGGACCCCGAAAATATTGAAAACTGCAAAAAAAAATCCATATTCTGGCACTACTTGGGCTATTTACCTAGTACTAGTTTTTTGAACTTTTCGACAAAAAAAAACATCTTTTAAAAACAACCTTGCACAACTACTGAAAGCATATTATTTAAATGGAAGTTAATCCAGTTCTTTGCAATAAAACAAAGAAACGATGCACTAAGGTTTTCATTTAGTAAGATAATTATTTTGAAAGGACACCAGAGTCAGAGTCCATTCACGGCTATAGCTTCGAGTTTCTTCAATGCTCGACACGCACTGGGAAGACATTCAATAACCCAGTGAAAAGATTACCAAGAGCAATCAGACGGAAGCGAATCTAAATAAGAATCTCGTGAGGGCGGTCTGGGAAGAGGTTGGGGGACAAGGGAGGGAGAAAAAACAGTCGAGCGCGCTCCTTTGTGAGATCGCCGATTCGATCAAGTTACCATTAAAGTATTTATCATTTTCAATTTGGCAGATTCACTAAAAGTGCGGTTAAAAATTGTATAGATCTTAGAAGATGTCCAAACCGCTTGTCGGCATCCTCGGTCTTGACCGGGATTCGAACCAGGGTCTCCCACGGGGCGAGGGCGCTCTTGCCACTGAGCTATCAAGACAAATTTGAATGCGACAAGCTCGTCTGAATACCAAAGAAAAGCAATTTAAAAGTTTGACATTTCTTTACTACAGTATTTTTTACTGATGATCCTGACGAGAATATTATCTTAGGTAACTCTTTATACATGTTGCAGCATTATAACGATTCATTATGCTGAAACATGAAAGTGAACGTACTCATTTTAGTATTTATTCGAAGGTTTTGCGATCAATTTCATTTCGACAGAAATCGGGGTAAGGCCATGCTATAGTGGTCGCCTCGACATTATTGTATAGACTTTTAATTTGTTACCTTCACTTGTAAATTATATCTGTCACTTTTTTAATGGTTTTCGCTATTTTATATACTGATTAAATGGCAAACCTCTAATTAACATGTCTTATTGCTGAGAAATGCTTGGCTCCTCCAAGCATTTCTCAGCAATAAGTATATACTGTTTTTATAACTCAACCGTGCCAAATTTTTGGTCTGCTGTGATTAATTCAACTTTTGTTATCGTTAGCGGACTTGTCTTTGCCGGACGTGACGGCAATCTGCTGAATAGAACGTCAAGTAGAGCATTGGACGATAAAACTGTCCAGTCCAGGCGTCAAGGTCGCTGTGCAATTAGTAAGACAGCCGGAAAGCGAGCATGATCGCGAGGTGACCTTGCTTAGGTAAGTCGCGGTCTACCGCAGACATAGCCAAAAAACTGCCTATTAGTTCCCAAGTCTTTCTTTACACTTCACTGAACCTAATAAGGCAGAAAACACGACAAGCTAACAGTATTATTCTGTTTATTGCATGATTTTACCTTTACTTATTTTCGCATCTAAATTGTATTAGTTCTTACTAATGTGTTCAAAATACAGCGCACTTGCAACGCGCTAGATTACCAAAGGCTTTCAATAATCAAGAGTATAAGAAACCAAAACTCAACATCATGGCATGGTAGATTAGGTCCCCATCATTATCAATAGCCTGTATAAGGCTACTTGTGGGCATAGGTCTCCCCTAAAGAGTGACATGACGAACGATCTTGAGCCATCTCCTTCCACCGACTTCCCGAAACCTTTGAGATGTTATCGATCCATCGGGTGAAGGATCTTCTGACACTGCAGGTGGAGGTAGGTACAGGCGTGAAATTAATAATATCACGCGCGTTTCTTTTCACCGGAAGACGCAATGAAGGAATGCTTCCATCTGATGGACAAAATGACACTGGTTGCGGGAAAGGAAGTCGGTGGATGGAGGTGGCTCAGGTATGGCACACATTAGAAGATGCCTATGTCCCCAGCATTGGTCTTCTACAGGCTGATGATAATGATGCTTTAAAAAAAATAACATTTGTATCTATGCAACGCATGCTTCTTATGCCGATCGAGTTATTGATGTTCAAGGACACAGTTGAAATGTATTCTCTTATTATGAATTTTATAGGTGTAAGTTTGTAGAATTTCAATGTGCCTTGCCTTGTGTCACACGTGAGTTTGGTTCAGTATTAGCAGTGGAGGTGCATTGACGTCACCAATTGTTTATCTTCGCTGGCCTCTTTGTATATTGTTGCTCATTGTGCGCTGGCTTGATTCACTTCATTGGGGAAAAAAGTAAATTAAACTCGTATCATAATCCAATAATAACTAGCTGAAATTACCACGTGATCAGGAGCATCTGTAATATTTAGACGACTACAGTACAACACTGAACAAATGGTTACACGGAAACCATAGCAGTCAAAACAAAGGCTATTGTTTTAATACGAGCTGCGGAGCAAAGCCGATCGTTCGGAACCTAGATCTGCTTTCGTATTCGGGACATGTACGCTGCACATTTAGCAGACTCAGGGGGCGACGTTGTCGGACTGGTAATTAGCGGGAAAGGCGAAAAAATTCCGACGGCTTAAATTTACGAGGCGCAAATTACACGATTCCGACGCTATCGCTGCAACGCGCCCGTTAATGTGCACGCCTTATCGAACGTACCGAGTGCTCGAGGCCCGACGCGACGCCCGCAGCGGAAAACCGACATTAAACTGATCTCATCGTCGAAAAATAAAACACCACCAAATACCAACAGTAACGAATGTGAGCAAACATTGCACTTTTTATTATTATTATGAGCTCTTTGGTTTTTGTTCTGCGCCGGTTCTTTTGTGCATATTTATTTACGCTGGCAGTCTGGAATTTACTTAGGTTAGACAGCGAGTTCACGAGACTATCCGAGACAAAGAGTTTGTTGAGTTTAGATTTTGTTTCATCTCATCCTTATTTTTTGTAAAATAAATGGATTAAATTTTGTGTTCTTATATTCGTCTTTTGAAACAGAAACTTTTGGTAGAGTGCATCCTGATAATATAACACTTTTAACACTAAGACTAATGTGGTCTCTTAATCGTCGCTTTAGCTGTGTCAGATTACCTTGTTGAATTTCTATGAGGTTATTTTAGATAAGATAACGATACTAAGAAGCTTATCTAAAATGGATAAAAGTGGTCTTGTTTATTTTTTTCATCGTTACAGTTTACTGTTATATTTCCAGCAAAGACGAGTACACTACGGGAACTTGTTTTACTGCAAAGATTTGGTGATAAAATTATTTTATTTATTATTGACGGAGTTTGCAAAATAGTAAAATCTGACAAATAATAATAATAGCGTGAAGCGGATACTCTATTGACACGATTTTATTATTGCAGCAGGTAGAGCCAGAGTTTACCCTTCCTTCGTTGAAATGTGATGCAAATAGGCTAGGGGCATCCCAGTGAATATTATGCTGTTACGAAATTATCACTTTATTTCTACATTACTAATGTATCTATTTCATTCAAACGAATTTTGGTTATTTAACGATTAAAATGTCTTTCACATAAATTTTAACAACGCGATTAATATCAGGGTTAACGCATTATAAAAAAACATCATTGCACTGAATTTGTAGTTAAATGAGATCACATGTCACTAGTTTTTGTTTTTGTTAAAAACAAGCTCTACAATTTGCAATTCAGGCTGGTATATAAGTTTTGTCAGTATACATTAGTATAAGAGTATGTTATAATAAACGGGTTATAGGTTACTATAAAGTCTGGACCATCACATTCCAAATAAATACCTATTGTGTCTTGATTTAATTTTACGGTTATGTATCTATACTATCATAGGCCATGCTACCTACCACCGTTAGGTAATCCGTAGGTGATGCATAAGTTAAAAAAAAATTATAGATAAGGTAGATATTTTTTTTATTTTGAAACTGTTTAATTTAATAAAAATAATTTAAGCTCAGAAATTTTTACATATTAATTAAGCCAGCTTCTCTCACAATAAAAAATATGTATGAATTAATGAGAAAATAGTTAACAAAGACTGAGAAGAGCATCTCAAATTATAAATATTAGAAAGTACGTTTAATGTATTAAAATATCACAAAAAAAAGGAAAGAACAGTGTACAAGATTCAGTAGTAATCCGAAAAATTATATAGGTAAGTTGGCATAAAATTTTACAGTGAAAACGAAGATTTGTTGGTTAACATTTCGCAATTATAAATTTAAGCATTTTTTTTGTTCACGTTTAGAATTCGAAACAAAACATAAAAAGAAAATAACAATATTCAGGAAACAAGAACTTCTGCTAATACAATATTGGCGGATTCGTAGGTAAGTAATGAGAAAGAAAGTTTGCCGAAGGATTAGAGATGTTTCTATTTGACGTAACTTGTACATTATTGGCGATATAGATGAAAGCTTTAACTTTAGGCTTTGTGGTAACTCGGCCCTTTCTGCAAAAGCTCCCATGCGGCATAGCATATCGGAGCGAGCGGGATGAATCAGAAATGACAACATACCACTCGCTCCAATTTTTGAAAACTTTCCCGTCGAATTTCGGAAATAGCCTGTTAAACTCCGTACACAGAAAATGAGCACTAAAAACTAATTGATGACGCACGACGCCAAATGCACTGGATTTATTTCACAAACTTCCGTGAGGTATCACTTCAACGCGAGTTCCGAATTTCGACGAGACCATGCCGTATTTTAATAGAATGAGCGAAACTTACATGATGAGGGATAAACAAGCCGGGTAAGGGAGTTGTGAATGTCCAAAAGTTAAAACATAGCAAGTTGCACGTAAGTTAGGAAAACGATTCGCCGGTAGCGTAGAAGTCGCGTTCGCGGCCACAGCGGGGCGGCACGCGTCGTGTTCGGATCACGAGTGCGGTGCACGGAGCGGCGCGAGTCACACAAGCACAAGCAGAGTCGGCGGGCGACTGACGGGAGGCGAACGGCGCGGTGCGGGGGCTGTTAGCGGTGCGCGCGCACCCCTCGCGCCGCCGCTGCGCCCCTCACCCCCCGCAACGTTACCTCGCCCCGCGACTGACGCCAGCCGGCCGCCGCCAGCCGCCTGCCTTATCACACCGTGAGACGCGCCACCGCTTCCTTTCTCCTCGTGCAATTGCAAGCTTTTCGCCACTACCACACTTCCGCGCCCGCCCGAATGAGAATGTGGACACTTTTAGCCGGTGATACTATTGTTTGCACAATTTTATTAACATGTCTTAGGTTATTGACTCCTAGATGTTAAGTTTCGAAGTCGTATTTTCAAGATTCATGAAATTTATATATGATGAACTTAAACCCAGAGGTTAGTTACAAATCAATGCATGAATTTCAAGGTAGACAATACACCACGTGCAAAAATCTAAAAAGAGACAAACGATGCAGACTGCAAAGTACCTATTTACGCAAAATTTTAACAGACTCGTCGATGGAAGGGTTATAAAATTATATATGTATATTATGGAATGGATATTGATGGAAGGGTTTCGCTTTGTGCAAGCGATTGGCCGCTACAAACTTGGGCGCAGGCGGAGTGCGGCGAAAGTGAGCCGCGAAACGGGTTTGCGTTCAGTTCAGCGCGTGACCCACCCGAGGACACGATTACTGGCCCACATCACAAAGTAATATGCACTCTAATTTAATGCTCTCAATGATATTATTTCAAACGAGCTCTATTATACTTTCGATAAAATCTGAGACAAAGCATTTTATTTTAATAACCACCTTTTAGGTTGTACAAGGAACCTTGTGGACGATCGTGACAGCTATCCATTTGAGCCATCCATAGCGAGTCCGTCTGAGACAATGCACAAAAAGTAAAGCATGTATTCTCCTTGGTTAAAGATATCAAACAACTGAGGGTTGCGTCTAAAAAAGAAGAAACTTCAATAACTAAATACCAAAATATAAGTAGAGTTGGTACAACTTTTCGATGTTGATCAAAAAGGTGTAACAAGCGCATAAATAATGAAATAAGTAGTGCATTAGCAACGGCTATGTCTGAATCGTGAATAATGCGACTGGGCTGGTGCGCCTTGGACTGAGCATGCAGCGGCAGCCGGCCGAAGGAGTCACGAATACGACGTGTGCTACTTTTTACTGCCATCGCCGTCGAGCGTGACGTCTAAAAACTCGTTTAACGCTTTTTATAGCCATTTTGGAATAAGTATTTAGTTTTTTTCGTTTATCATCTAAATAATGCTTCGCTGCAAAGTAATCTGTTGTAATCGTGGGCAATGGCCGAGACAAGGCCAATCTATTGTTGCCTGAATTCTGCTCTATTTTTCGAATCTTGGATTTGAACAAGACAGGACGAACTGCTTTGCTTTTTTATAGGAGATAATTAAATATTTCCCTTTAAATTAAGCGTCTTATAAGGGACGCTATGAAAATTATGTGTCGTTATAAAACGACACATTATTTTCAGTGACAAATCATAAAGCTTTCTGATCCTAAACTAACAAGCCAGTAACAGTAACATAATTAATGCTATCTAGCCCACATTATATTGCCTTTGTATTGCTTTAAAAGAATACCGTTCTGAATTTATATTACACATTATCTTGGTAGACGGGCCAGTTCTTCATACTAAATGTCAGTTAATGTGCCTTGTAGAATCGCGTACCAAGCGTTTAAAGCTCTTGACGGATAAAAGACGAGGAATAGGCACGAAAGTAGTTTTAATTAGTTTATTCCTGAATGTTTATCAGTGTCTAACGAATGTACTACATACAAAAGTAATCAACAGCTGGCCGAGCCGATGGCTGCTCACAATGCGTACCGGCGCGGCGCACCGTCGAAATGTCCAATATCAGCACGCGAGCAAGTATTGCCGGTTTATTGACACTAACTTTTATGCTTAGTTTTGTTCATTTCTTTTTTACATATTTTTTTATTTGTGCAAAGAATTACACATGTTAAGAAATTGTAGTCGGATAAAAATGCACTTACACATAACAACTGGAAGATGCGCTCCGTTGGCGAAATTCGGTGCCGAGACAAGCGATGGAGTTCAACGACCTGCCGTTCATCTCATGCCCGCAAAAAATGCACTGCCCCGTCCCACGTGGAACGTAATTCTCACACACATGTATGTATATACGACACACAAGGCACCCGTAAGTACCAAGAGTTACCAATCACCACGTGTAAACTTAGACTTACATCGTTGTGGTACTTCTCCCTGTTCGGGACTGGAGAACAATCCGAGAATGATGTTTATTGCTCGTATAATCTTAGCACTACTCTGGCGAGACTTATGGCTTTGTATTGCTATTAATTTTGTCTTCTAGTTGAAGTACGCTGGGGATTAACTCGGCTCTATAATTTAGTCACATCATCATAAAATAGTATATGACACGAAATGAAGAAAAATAACATAATTATGTACAGAATACAGATGGTCATAAGGCGAATGCCATCATTTGTGCGAACATAGGGGAAAATGAAGGCATTAATGCGTATTTTATCCTCTTTCGTCCATGTCAGTGACCAAGTTATAGGTGCCGTTCGCAATCTTGCCTTACTGGATTCAATTGGTCGGGAAATAAGCCAGCGGGGGTGCGCCCACGCTGCTCATCTCCACATCAGTTTACTGCGCACGCGCCAAGTTTCCTGTACCATTCACATCATCACCATTTGAGCACCCACAAACACTTTGTCCTTTCCTTTTGTGTATACATTATTTATCATAATCAAAGACGCAACTGACATCATCTTTTGAACGGTCAATTAGGTCATAGTAACACCATATTGGTAAATATTGTTAAGGTTCATCCATGAGCTTTTAATAAAGTTGATTTATTCATTCTCGAATGTTTATCGTTGTATGTGATGTTAATCGTTTACTCATTGGTTTCAAATACCCTCACTTTGCAGGTAAGTTGAAACGGATGAACTTTGGTTTAAAATTTGAATATCCGCATTGCACAAGTCGAATTTTACCAAGTTACACCAATTCCGCAGTATTCAGCAATGTCAACTGAGAAGAGCAGTGCTAAATTTCTAAGTAAGCATTGAAAATAAGTATTTCTTAGTTTATTCGCGAGGGTACCGTTTTAGCCAGATTTCGCCAACAAAGGTGTTCCGATTCTCGGTCGGCTGCCTGCCGCGGCGTATCCACATACCAATTAAGTTAAATATACGAAGAATTTAGAAACTGGTTAGCTTCCTTGAAGCGCATCGCGGTAATTGGCTAACCCCGCTAGGAGTACGGACGCATCATTTCTGATTTATTATTTGCTTTTTCTCATATTGTAGGGGTCTGACAGTTGTACTCCTATATTTATTATATTTGCGTGCGTCTGCTCCAGGTACATTCTCCCTTATTATATTATGTCCAACATTTTTATTTTATACTCGATTAATAAAAGTGTTTCATTTTCAATTATATTATCGATCAGATATTATTAGGTATTTAATTATTTCTTAAAGATATTTATAAAAACCATATATAAAAGATAAATTAAGATAGGTAAAGATAAAAGCTACAGCATAAAGGGGTGAAGGGGAGGAAGGTCTTGCCCTACAATGGGACAAATATGGCTGAATAATATTAAAAGGCTGCTGGAAGAAGGTTCAGATTAAGAAGGCGGTGCTCCTGAACTTGGAGCGCATCCTCAGGTTGCTCTCTCTGCAGCTATAGCCACCGATCGATAGTGCTCTGCCCCGCGGTCCCCGTTCTCCGTTTTAGTAGTTTTTACTACAACGTTTTGATACTAATGATATTGACTTTGTAGTAAGAAATTATTTAGTAAATTCAAAATAGTGTCATAATAATAATGCTATGAATAACGTTCGAAAACTACAATATTCAGACACAACCCTAAAATACTGACACAGTGTAGCTAATGACTCGTAACGAGAATCCTCAACCAAGGGCGGGTTCAATGGAGAACTTTAACGACGCAACCAGTCTGTACCAAGCCTGTTTCATATAAATTAAAAACCCTAACAGAGGCGGAAAACTGAAAAACAAAGTTCTTGACGGCGAACGGTATAGCTGGAATTATATGCCCCATTTATACATTTGAAAACTCGAGTTTCTCGTAATATTTGCAAAGAGCTTTCATTAAAGATTTATCCTTAAAGTTATTCGAACTGTCTTTTATAGAAAGTAGACACATGGCATAGTATCCGGTTCAGTCAGGCCAGTATACATACATAAGATTATGATTTATTGTCTTTGTAGCACTAAGGTTGTAATTGTTTGTCTGCGTACTACTAAGATGATAAAAATAAAATACTAGCGGAACACCCAAAATTATTCGTGTGGAAGGTTTTCCATACAATGTTAAAGAACCCGCTGCACACGTCAGGGGTAAAACAGACCTAGAAAACTTACAAAAACGGTTCAAATGAGCCCAAATATGACTGTGTCCGTTTTATTAGTGAAGAAATTTACATTGTTTTCTTCAATTCTGTAAATCTTATGAAATGCTAAAAAAATATCTTAGTTTAGTTCGTTTTTGGAAACTACTTACAAAATGTTCAAGTGTCTAGTGTAGATTCGGAAATACGGAAACTTTGACTCCTCATTAAGGGTGTTAATTTTCAAAATTCCTTTGTTTGTACACCTCTTTGTACCTACTAAAAGAAATAAACTGCAAAATTCAAGTTTTTAGGACCGGCGCTTTAAGCTCTGCTTTACAAATTTCATCCAAATCGATCCAGCAGTAACAGATATTATAAACAACAAACATACAAACTTTGATATTAAAATTAGGTACTATAGATTTTTTAATAAACCCCTAACAGTGTTTTACATATTTCTGACTGCATACTAAGATTCCCTGTATCGTGGTTGTCAAGAACTTCAAGTACCTTGGTACCACAACACCCAGACTCGGAACATATATCTCCAGAACATACAAACATTTGTCCCGCAGCAGGAATCGAATCTACACCTCTTGTGTCTCAGCCGGTTACTAGAGAGCTTCGCTACCTAGGTTGTAAAAAAATATTTTGTAAGGTCGAGAAAAAAAACTATACATGACAGTACAATATGGTTAGGTAGGTACATACTATAGCTTAGAACATTCATAACTTATGCTAGCTAACTCTGATTACACTGCCGCCAGTCCGAACATGCCCAATACACATCTTACGTTCTATGTACGTTTTTTGCAACAACTTCGTGTATATAAATAATAAACGCTCAAATTGGCGTAATGTATTTCATCCTTGATAAACAAGACTGAGGAAAGTAGTTTCTATAAACGTAGGTGTCCCATAAAATGGTATTGAAGAGGGTGTTGTTACATATTGTATAACTAAAATAGAAAGCGGATAATGCTCCTGGCAACATGTCTTCGATTTCCGATTTTCGTATTTTCGTTTCGTACTTTTTCGGGTGATCCACGTGCCGGAATGGGTTCCGTATCCGTGACATAGGCGCGGAAATGAAAAACTTCTACTGGCGTCTGTGAAGCCTGCTACAGTATCGAAAAGTGCCTTAGGTATTTTCTGTTTTAATAAAAAACAGAGTAAGTGTGTATGTATATAAAAAGATGCAGCTCAGTTGCATTTTGTTCACAGTTATTGCTGATTAACCCGCGTGGAACCCAGATAAAATCATATGTGTTACGAACCTATTCAAAATTTCATCCGAACCGGTTTTTATCCGAGTCGATTATTAGCTACAATGTTTGTAACTAATAATCGACTGACAAGATATCAAAACAAGCATGCTTTCGCATTTAGAGGTATAATATTAGTAAAACTAATAAGAATTATAGTATTTTTTAATTTAACCAATCAAACGTGGTTAAACAATACCACTTGTATCTAAGGCACAGATGTCTGTATCCTACTAATCCTATTTATTATATTATAAAAGAACATGTCCTGGCTGTTATTGATTGACTGAGGTAACAACGCAGAGCCTAAATAATGATCATAAAAACATTAAATTTGTAGGATATTCCTCGTGTAACGTAGTAGAGGTGTTGGGATTCACTCAAAACCTGGGCAAAATCCTTGGGTGCCTGAAGACGTCGTGGTCGGCCGCGAAAGTGTTGGTGTGACGATCTCGATGCGTTCGAGATGAAATGATGGGAGACCGCCAAGGATAAATGCAGATGGAAGGAATTGGGGGAGACATTTGCCCAGCAGTAGGACAAAATAGGTTAAGGGGGAAAAACTATTTATCAGGTATTTTTCCAAATCTACCACAAGATAATTTTTACGACAATTTTCATACGACTGACTCATGTTATCCATCGTCAATTGTAGCGCCCCATAGTGACTTGTGACAATAAACCTATCTAAGAATTATCTTTGAAATCATACTAAATAAATAAATAATTAATGCAGGACTTTTTCACACAGCATCATCTAGCCCCAAACTAAGCAGAGCTTGTATTATGGGAACTACATGAAAAAAAATATATAAGTAGTATATCTTATATATTTTTTAAATACATACATATTATACATAGAAAAAACCCAGACCCGAGACAAATATTTGCAGATACAAACATTTGTCCCGCGGCGGGAATCGAACCCGCAACCTTCTGCATCTCAGGCGAGCCTTCGCCCACTGCGCCACAGAGGTCCTTAAACTTCATACTTGATGTTAACATTTTTTCGTAATAAGTATAAAACTTGTCAAAAATCTCTTCAAAATAAATTATAGAGACACATGTTTTAGAATTTAAAAAAAACTACCCTTGATAATTAATGTTAAGAACACCATACCCACGCAATCGAAGTTGTGGGTCAGCTAGGTATTACCAAAATTGTTCACTAAGTAATATTTTATGAAGCGCAGTACGTTCGAGATCGTTCTGCTAAGTGACTCTAAGGTCGCTTACCTCATCCTCACTTCTCCATTAAGACTAGACTGTTCATGCACGAGCCTGAATCAACAAATTTGATTAAAAATGTGTGGCATCGACCAAGTTTGAACATAACATTTTTTGTTTAATTTGATTCTAAGTGTGTTTGAAAGAAAAAAAAGTCAATTTTGCCAAAAAAATACTCAAATAACTATATTTCAAACGATGAAGTTGTTTCTGATAAAAATGGTAGCTAAAAAATACTCTAACAAAGTACCTCTTACCTCAAAAATGCACTTGTAAAACACACACAAAATGTATTAATTTGATGCATATGACTTTGGTTGGTTCGATTGATCATTATAATATTGTGTTGGTACTCGTCGTACACTATGTATTTAAATATTTTGCATTAGTCTCATTATTGAAATAACAATCAACACATGAAATAGTGCGAATAAACTCAAATAAAAATTAGCAGTACCAAATTTGAACGGTTCATTGGAACAACAGCGTATGATCTAAAATAATGGCTTATTCTTAGCAAACTGAGAAAGCCAACAAATAAGTAATGAGCGGTTCGTTCATTTCGTTCGCTACCAGCTCATACGAATGAACGAACGAATTGGGTGTTATCTAGAATGACATCCAATATAGATGCGATTAAAAAGTCGTGACTCACCGTAATCATAACCGTTATGGTGTTAAAAATGTTTATTGCATTACTAACTCGTACAATGGCAACCGTTGCGGTTCTAAGGTCTCTTTTTTGCAGATGAAAGTAGAGTGATCGCTGATTACCGGCTATAATCGTGAGGAAACCGGCATGCCCTAGAACCAAAAATTTTAAGGCATGTGCCATCAGTTAAGTTACAATAAGCGGCGATGGGCTTGCAAACTGCCACGTGGTTTGCAAAACGCGGGTGCCAAATATTATGTTTGGACGTTCCTCTAACTATCCTTTAAGATCCACTCACTGAGTATGGGGGTATTCTTAAAACAAACACGCGCTGTATAGTCGTGTTTGTTATTTTATTAAAGAAGTGGTTATCAGGCGATAGGTCAGTTAGGCGGTTAATACGTTCTTTAATAGAGCCAACGAATTTATTCATAAAAAAATGCCATTTGAATTATTAATTCCATCAATAAATGAATAAATTTAGCTTGTTTGGTTGGACTTAGTATAAAACTCAAGGTTTTCGGCATTTAAAAAATCCAAAAATGCTGTAGCGTGAATTTATTTCGCATTTGATTGCGTCATCCAACTTGGATTATGTTTGGACTGTGACCATTTAAATTCGTTTGTTCAACTCAACTTACTGTACATCAATAAAGAAGTTTTTTTTTAAATTGAAGCCGCAGGCACACAGACGAGACGACAATAGACGAGTCACTAATGATGTTGAACAGTCGTGTCAAAAACACAGTTGACCGTACAAGGAACTCAAGTCATGAAAAAATCAAGTCCATTACGTTTGCGTCTTAAATGTTGTGAATTATGCTAATTGCATGTCGTCCAAATACGGTTAACAATAAGCAATTGTCGAGATTAGTAAGAGTTAATATAACCTACATACGAATATCAGCTCTAGCTTAGCTAATTAGGTACGTATGAATTTGGGGGATTCCGTACCGTTGATACGTTGTTTTTGCTAGGATTCCGTACCTGAGAGCGTAGTACGATGTGGTTCCGTTGCCGCAAATCGTAAATAAAGGCGTCTCATTGTGGGCCATTATTAATGAATCTGCCACCCTCGCCCCCCAACCCCGCCCCAGCACCGCACCCACTCGTAAGCCAAATAACAGGTGCGTCTAACCCCGTTCGCACAATCTATTTTCGATGTCTTATAGCCGTGCAGAGAAACGCTCGATGCGTTCTCCTGCTCTAAATATTCATGCCATATGCCAGATATTGAGATTTGTTTGGGCGGCATCTGCTCGACATCGCCGCTGCCTCTAAATAAGCTGCGTCTTATGTTGGATTCGCAAAGTTTCATTAGCCGTCTGAAAACACTTACTTGGGATATCATATTGCTTGAAGACGGTTGTGTTTCACCCTGAGGCTGATTGAAATGATCAAGATTTATTTCAATCAGCAATATAATTATAAATCTTATGCGTCATTTTAGGTGCACGAAAGATATAGTTAAACTAAAAAACTTTAACCAAACACTTTTACGAAGATAAGTGTGTCATGAATGTCCTCAGCATCATAAATAGCTGAATTTTACTTTTTATTGTGACGCAAAAACTACATCGACGACATGTTTACAGCGTCACAAATCTGCCTAATTCATTTAGTATTTCGAAAGATTAAACTTCGTGTTATTTCTCCACTAGACTTTCTGTACCGAAATCCGTGATACTTGCATCTGCACAAGAGTTTCAAGCAGCTGTTCTATTATTTACTCCATAGAAAACTGCTTTTCATATCAGTAACAGAGGCCCGTGCTCGTACAAAGATGGCGCTCCTCCCGCTCCCTATATAGATGCACTTTATGAATGACGTAATCGTAATATTGTTCCAAGCTCGGATTTGTCTCATGTTTCTCCACAATCGGCTTTGTGTTGCGATTGCATTTAATATTTATGGTGCCATTTAATATTAGTGTGTGATAATGACACTTCAAATGCTATATAGCTACTAATAGTGTTAATGAAAGCAGTCTGTAAATGAATTAATGAATGAAAATACTTTATTGTACACCATAAGAAAACTCTTAACAAAAACTAAAAAACTTAAAGTGCAATGGGAGGTCTAATTGCTCAGAAGCGATCTCTTCGAGACGACCTTCGGACGTATAGGATTCTATAAGATTACAATCTTAGTAAGAATGGCCAGGTGTAATGATAATTCATAAATTTATAAAGTGTGCAAGTAGTTAAATAAGACCACATTTCATATATATTACCTAGCAGTATATAATTTACTATGGACTGTAAATAAAATACTTATAGTCATATAAAAATAATACATCATAACATAACATATATACATACATAAGATAGTATTAATTTTAAGTACTCATTTTATTTATTTTATAAATGCCATTTACATTTCAAATGACTATTTATCTGACATTATTTTAGATCAATTTATGAAGGTACATTATTTCCTTTTTATTATGTATTATTTGACATTCATGATTACGATTTTGATACTAGTATTATTTCATTTTAAATAAATATTGGCTTAAACTTGCAGCGCCCTTACAGGCTACATGGACTTTCCTACAGCTACTATGATGTAAGCTGAATGTACATTGGAGCATGAATAAATGAATATGAATATGAATAATTATATAAGTACATTTATCAAAACATTTCAAATTGAACAGACACTAATATTTAGTTTGATAAGTACGATATCGAAATATAATACTTATAGGTAGATATCTGTCTGTCTGTCGTATTTGTATTAATAGTAGGTAGAATTTGGCCGCATAAGCATGTTTATATAAAGTAAATTCAATATGTATATATCTCACGAGGACACGAGACTTTGTGATGATAACTGATTCTTTTACACAGACAAGGACGTACGGCAACGAGGCCGTATCAAAAACAGCGTCTAATCTCATGGAGAGCAAATTGTGTGAGTCACTGGAGTGACGTAATAAAGGAAGTTACCACTTCTGGAGTCGGCCTACGCACCTCCCGTCGGCGGCAGATCGACCGCAACATTGTAAAACTGTAAAAATATGACCTTAAAGCGGCACAAGTATTACCTTTTCCCGCAATGGAGATTGAAGATTAACTTAATAATTCCGGTCAGTAAATTTTCATAACAATCTCTAAAGTCATAAAGAAAACCAAAATCTTTTTGCAAAACATAATTTCGAGAGCGAAATAAATTCGGTTAAGTGAAACAAGAATCACAAATGTTATTAAGTTCAATGAATTTGTGGAGATTTGAAAGGAATTGTAAATGCTGTTTTCGATCATAGCAATACCCCGGGACTCGTGTCCTCCTAAAATGCTGCAAGATTTGATGATGATGAATGAATATTAATGAAGTAGCTAGTATATCAATAACGTCACTGGAATATCAGTAACACCATCGATCTACGCATAGATCAGGTGTCCGCATTAATTAGCATAACGGTGTCGTAGTTATGACGTCACACAATTTGATTACTACGGGACAAGGCTACAGTAGTTAGCACCAAAAGCACTTACCTGTAATGCCGCAGCTAATATTGCCTTGTTAAGTTATGTCGGTATATTTTGGTATCGCAATATTCATGTAATGAGGTAAGAACCTGAGTACTTATTTTTCTTTAGTTCCTGATACCTAAGGGCCCATTAAAAGCAAAGCGCCCTGTTGTAACAATAACGACGGCAGTGTTAATTTTAATACCGATCACAAGTCGGACCTGAAATTCTAACAGAGTTACCGTCAATTCGATGAACATTAAGCTGTCAGTCGTGCCGTGAAATTGGAAGTCTTCAATATAACTTGAACGAAATTATTGATGAGTATTCAAATCTATTGGCCACGATACAAATTTCTGTAGAATTTATCCGTTCTACATTAACATTTTGCTTTTAGTGTTAAAAAAAGTGTTTTTATTACAAGAAGTTTCCAAATTTGCAAAATAAAAGATTGTAGTCCGAATTTTACAAAAAATATTCGGCGGTGCACGTACACATACATTTTCGTTAAAATTAATACCTAACACATAAAAATTCCGTTACAAATTCTCACATTTCCTCGTCTACTCAGTGCTCGTGGATGATTTGAATCATAAAGTGAGAAAGTGCATACAGTGCATAAGATACTCAAGCTATGTAAATGAAGCGTGTGTAAGCTGCAGCCTAAGTAAGGGTGAGTTTACACCTGCTCGTGTCGAGGTAGGCAGACAGAGTCTTATGACCGGCGCTTGAGGGGTGCACCTCGGTTCATAGATCAATCACAGGGGCATGTCTTTGACCTATTTAATGGTATTAAAACTTGTGTGAGAACATTCAATGAAAAAATGTATTAATATGAATGTTATGTGAGCCACAAATAGGAAATCTAACCTCAAAGTTAATATTAACTTTTAGCAGTTTCAAATCGAAGTCATAATTCAATGTAAAATAAATCCCGTAGATAGAGTCGAGTGTTTATAACACAGAGCGGATCTCAAGTTTGTTAGCTAAACAACAAGACAGATTCCAGTGGAGTCCTTCTCCAACTGATAGAGATTTGACTCTTCCAACGATCCTGTGACCGTTACTCAAAACTTTGGACCGGCTTTGTTCCCAAACACGAAACTAATTTATTCGTATCTCGGAGCGCTATTCCACCGTACTAAATAATCGAAGAGCAAATTATAAATGCGTATTAACGGTCAAGTCATAGTTCAAAGATTAGGGCAGGGAGTAACCCTTTAGGAGAAACACCGGCGGTGAAGAGTTTTCAAATTAAATCGGAGCACCCTGACCTGACCCGGTGCACGCTCGACTATTATTTGATTTGTCTTGAAAACCGTTGAACCCTTTGCGTTTTTCTGTTATAATGCCAATGTAAACAATACTAGTTTAAACTCGATACGATTATTTTATTAAAGAATATCTGTAATGTGTGCGTTATCGACTTTGCTATAAAATATTATCAACAATTGTATGATGATCATTATAATAAAGAAACATTATTTGATTGTGTTATAAGTTCCCTAGCTAAAGGTAATATACACTCGCCTTTCTTAATAGGTAATGATAAAATACTTCTGGTGTAACAAGTAAATATAGTTGCAAGTGTTTATTTTTGATAAAGAATAGCGTGTTCGTTCCACTTTCGTTAGGCCAAACCCTATGGTCAGCTGCGGAAGTGCAAACTCTTATCTAGATTGAGTGGAAGCTATCAGTAATCGGCGCACAAGGCTGGCGTCGTCGGCGTGGCGTCAGTGGATGGCGGGCGGCAGCGCGGTGGCGGTGTTCGTACGCCGACCGTCGCGTGCGGCGCCGTTAATGGATATTGATGGCGATGGCGCGACTAATTGGCTCCCTACCACCACCTTCTTCCAACCCTGGTTTAGCGCGTTTTTCCCCGGTGACGACGTCCGATACAACGCGGTTTGACGGCAGTCATCAATCTCATTTCGCAGCCGTATCTCGTCCGACCACTCGAAACGAATCGAGCAATCATGGTCTCGGGGTGACATCATCCTTGTGCGTATAGTGTAGATTAGATTCTGTCGTGCGAGAGTGACGTCGATGCGCGTTCAAACAATATCACAATCGAATTAGAAGCCGACTTGGTCTGGGCGGTATCAATCACTGTGGGCGGGCTGCGCGACATTGGACTTCAATTAGGCGGGCGGGCGCGTGTGATTGCTCTCACTCCTCGACAAGCCAAAGGGTTACTTGACCCACTTATTAGGCTCGACACATGCGTACTCACTGGCGACTCGGAAATGAAGATTTGATTACATATTTTTGTATAACTTGTTTGGGTTACTATATAACATTTTCCAATTAGATTTTACCTGGAATATCCTCCTTTAAAAAATATATCTTTAACGAATTCACAATTACATTGACTACGCGATTTGTTATTTTATGTGTTTGTATTACATTCTTAGTAAACGCCGAACCTTACGAATAAGAAAATTAATATTATCGTATAATATTCACTTGACGCTAACATTATGGAACTATGTACAAATTAACTAGCAACCATGACGGGAAAGGCGATTATAATAATGATCACTCATTAAAATTGTTAATTAAGTTGGACGACTCAGACGAAAGTGGTTTTGGGCTAAACTGTAAGCGTTGTGTGCAATATTGCCATTAAGTTTGCCTATTAAAGAATTGTCCATGCCTATCCGTGCCGTGTTCTAGCCGCGAACGAACTGGCCAGTGTGAAAGATGCTATACAAAATATTAAGATAAATAACAGGCAGGGGACGCAAAAAAAACAGTATTTGCTTTTTTTTGCTTCCCGGTCCGGCCACTGCCCTAACATGGTTCGGCTAGTGGACAGTCCTTTAACCAGTTTTGAAATTAATATGAATAAACACGAAATCGTGACACTGGAGAAGCGTTTGATTTGATTATGCCTATAGAACGATTGACCGCAAATAGGTCGTGGATTAAATAACACTGCACCAAGTGGTGCAAGTTTCTAAATACATACAAAGTACAAAGCGATATTATTGTGGCCGCAGCAGACATTTCGCAACAACAAGTTTCAACGTCGTGTAAATGAAAGCGAGACATGGAAGGTGCAACCAGCTCCAGTTTTGGAGTTGATTACGTACTGACATTATCACATTTATAATCTCGTGAGATAACCACAGTTATGCAACAGCAGGGAACCGCTGTTTTAAGTAATCGTTATTGCAAATTGCTTTAAACAATATCAACTAACTGTGAATTGCGATTTAAAAATAAAACGTTATTTTTAATAAAGATAAAGGTAAAGTAATTGCGCAACTGATTTAAAAGTGGCTGAAGAAGAACCGGCCAAGTAAGAGTCAGTCTCGCACACTAAGGACATAACCCTTAGTTCTTCGATACTTCAAATGATATTTCGTTTTTACCCGACTGCGAGCGGTATTATTTTCACGCTGTATGCATCTATGTACGACATTCTCATAGCTGAAATATTATTTGGTGTGCAATAAAGTATTTTCTATCTATATATCTTATTCTTTTTAAACCACGCAGTAGGGTTTATGATATTACATATTAATTCGTGTACAACGTGTTTGTCTGTTTTTTTTTATTATTAGATATAATACATTCGTACACGTATTCTGTGATTATTTCAACTGGCTATAATATTGTGGTTAAAATAGTCTTGTGACTTGCAGTTCTATAAGTACTAAGTTTATTGTAGTAGCTCGTATTCTGTATAATTACCTGGCTAAATGTTACGGTTGTGAAATACAGCCATGTGACTGACAGACAGACAAAGGCGTAGGCTCAGTAGTAGGGTCTCGTTGGGTACGGAACCCTAATACATCACACGGACAAAGTCACAGTCGTTTTATTAGTACAAGCCAAATTGCATAGTTAGCAATTTGGCATCAAAAGCATCTTAATAGAATTGAGTGAGACTAGCCAACCAGAGTAAGAGAAGCTTAAGAGACTAACAATCAGTATAACCTTTCCATCTAAACACAATCTATAAAGGTCAAGCAGAAGAACTTAAGCGCTTTTTGATTTTCTTAAGCTTCCATGTCCTGTGTTAATTTCAGACTCAAGTTTCTAATAAAAGTTTGTCAATAAAAGGTGTTGCTTTTGAATGTTTATCTAACGCAATTGTTCAATATGCTTTCAAAGTTACATGCAAACAAATATCAAAATAGCACACAGGCACGTCTGATTTATTGACATTTTGATAACAAGCTAAAGTCATTCACCATCCATCAATCAAGGTGTCGATGCCTATGTAAATGACGGGAGCAATATTACATGCAAGCGTGTGCATGATACGTTATGTGTGTTCTGTTTGTGTGTTTATACACACACACCCCCACTGTTTAGATCTGGGCTACTGAACTTCCGTACTGGGAGGGGTATCGAAATTAAACGAATGCACCCTTGAACTTAGTAGCTTTTTTTATTCAAAATAACGCAAGTAATATAGGCAAGACGGCAAAACACTTCGATAGCGCGTTCTACGATTTGGTCACTTTTACTAGCGCCATCTAGTTTTAATACACGTCATTAAAACCGTGCCTTCAACATTCCGCCCGCGAAGGACATTTAATGAAATGTCCTTAGTACTAAAATAAAACTTTCTTAAGATTGGACTTCAGCTAAAGTCCTAGGTGGGCAGAACTTAACATAACTTGAACTTATAATTATAGGTACATTAGAATTAAACTAAAGTTGAACTAAAACTGAACTATCTGTACTAAATTAAACCTTTGAACTGAACTTAAATCTAAATATGAACCTTCTGTGACAATAATATTTAAATATCTAATTTGATGCATCGACAGGCAAAACACATAGTTTAGACGTAGGTCTCTTAATTAAAGATTTACTGGTGCGCAATGTGACCACACGGGTGATGTTGTCGTTACCTGGATGCTTTTGAACTACGCGACCGAGCAACCAGCGACCTGGCGGCAGATCGTCCTCCTTTATAAGTACTACGTCACCTATACTTGGCTCCGGTACCCGTGACGTCCATTTGTAGCGATGCAAAAGATTAGTTAAGTAATCTTGAGACCAACGGCGCCAAAAACTCTGCAAAGTTCTCTGAATGTTTTGCCACCTCGATAATGAACTTATGTTCGAACCTTCAAAATTTTGATCTGATACAGCGATAAGAGGTTCACCTATCAAAAAGTGTCCTGGAGTCAATGGAAGTGGTTCTGTTGGATCAGTACTATCAATGACCGTAATGGGGCGAGAATTCAAACAAGCTTCAACTTGGCTGAGTAAAGTGCTCATTTCTTCGAATGTGAGAGTCGAATCGCCAATAACGCGCTTAAGGTGGAATTTTGTGGACTTCACACCAGCTTCCCATAAGCCTCCGAAATTTGGAGCGCGAGGGGGAATGAAATGCCACTGCGTTCCGTTAACCTCACAATATTCTGCAGCAGCCTTTTGAATCTCACTAAGTTCTTGAAGCTCCTTTGATGCTCCCACAAAGTTTGTACCGTTGTCGCTCCATAAATCTGAACAGTGACCACGTCTAGACACAAACCTTCGAAACGCAGCTATAAAAGCCTGTGTACTCATGTCACTTACTAATTCTAAATGTATGGCTCTAGTGGCCATACAAATAAATAAACAAATATAGCCTTTGTATGCTCGATTACCGCGTCCCTTGGTTGTTCTTATTTGTATTGGGCCAGCATAGTCTACCCCACTGTGCTTGAATGCTCTAGCTGGCGTGCATCGAACGGCAGGGAGTGATCCCATGAACTGAGTCTTGATTGCGGTGGATTGCCGTACACAGGTTACACACTTACGGATATGTTGTTTGACAAGACTTTTTACGCCAATTATCCAGTAGGCAGTTCTTAAATAGTTGATCATCAACTGAGCTCCACCGTGCAACGTGGTCTGGTGAGCATCATCCACAATGAGCTTTGTTAAATGGGAGGTATGTGGTATTATAACCGGATGTTTGGTCTGATCTGGCAAATTTGAATTATGTAGTCTTCCACCTGCTCTGATAATACCTTTATCGTCAATATATGGGCTCAGTGACTTTAACTGGCTGCTCTTGGATTGTAAACAACCCTTGGCCTTTAAGTCTTTCAGTTCTTCGGCAAATTCTTCCGCTTGCACTCTCTTGATACAGCATTCCCAAGCAACGTCCTTTTCTGCCTTCTGTATGCAACCTTTATTTTTATTCAAAAATCGCCTGCAGTATGAGATAACTCTTAACATCCTTGACAAAGAAGAAAATCTTTCAAAAATTGAACTGGTTGGAACTGCTACTACATGAGCTTTAATATTTTCTTCTAAATGTACATTCAAGTTGTCTGGTCTATTGTACTTAATCTCTTGATTCCGTAGAAACTGAGGCCCAGAAAACCATATTTCAGTTTCAGCTAATAAGGCAGGTGGTACACCTCTTGAAGCACAATCTGCTGGATTATGCTCCGATACAACGTGGCTCCACTGAGAAGCGTCCAACGTACTCAAAACCTCTGAGACCCGATTAGCAACGAAAGTCTTCCACCTGCTAGGGTGGCTGTTGAGCCATGCCAGCACTATGGTGGAATCTGTCCAAGCTCGTACTTTGTCCTTACTAACGTTCAGTACTCCGACCACTTCCTGCAATAGCTTGGCCAGCAGCAACGCTCCACACAACTCTAGCCTTGGTATACTCACCTGTTTAATGGGAGCTACTCGGGTCTTTGCTATCAATAACGAAGTGTGAATTGTTCCTGATGGTCTGAGCACCCGTACATAGATGACTGCTGCGTATGCCAACTTGGAGGCGTCACAAAATCCATGAAGCTCCACATCAGCGTCGCTAGATTGCATACCCAGCCATCGAGGGATCCGTACTGCCGTAAGTTGTGGTAGTTCCCTTCGGTAAGTATTCCATTCATTTAATAATTCCTGAGGTACTACTTCATCCCAGCCTATACCTGTAAGCCATAATTTTTGTATGATTATCTTAGCTATTATCACTGTTGGGGCTATCCATCCCAATGGATCAAACAACCTGGCTATATCTGATATAATCATCCTTTTGGTTACAGGTCTGGAGATTGTCGTCGGAAGCTGCACCGAATATCGGAAGTGATCTTCGCCGTGATTCCAGGTAAGTCCTAGTATTTTTATAGTTGTATCTAATTTGAACTCTACTTCTCTCTCATTATGTACTATCCTTTTCTCTTTATTCCTGTCCTTTTCTTTGTTCTCATATTTATTAATCTGTTCTAATAGTTCTTGATTATTACTGTTCCACTTTTGTAATTGAAATCCTCCCTTGACTAATAATTTTACCATCTGTTTGTACAGTTCTACGCCTTCCTCAACGGTGGAGCACCCGGACATCAAATCATCCATATAGAACCGATTGAGAACGTTATCTGCAGCCAGCGTGAACTCCTCTCCCTCATCTCTTGCCAATTGCTGCATAGCTCTTACCGCTAAGTATGGGGCAGGTGACGTTCCAAATGTTACCGTTTTTAATTCATAATCTTTTATTTCTGTTTCAGGACTATCGCGCCAGACGATTCTCTGGAAAACAGTGTCTTCGTCTGCTACTCTTACTTGACGGTACATTTTCACAATGTCCGCCACAATGGCTATGCTGTGAACCCTCCAGCGAAGAATGATATGACGAAGATCTGCTTGCAAGGTTGGTCCCACCATGAGTGTATCATTGAGAGAAATACCTTTCTCATTTGGACTAGAAGCATTGAAAACAACTCGCACCTTCGTGGTTGACTTATCATTCCTCACGACAGCGTGGTGCGGTAAGTAAACAGCTTCTTCTCTTTTTTCATCATTATCTTCTACTGGCTTCATATGATCTAAACGTAAGTACTCATGAATAACTTCCTTATACTGTTCTTTTAATGTATTGTCCTTTAATAATCTTTTTTCTAATGATTTAAATCTGTTCACAGCAATTTGCCTAGAGTTCCCATTTTTGCATAGTGGTTCTTCATCTCGAAACGGTAGCTTCACTATGTATCGTCCTTCTTCAGTTCTCTTCGTGGTCTGCGCGAAAAATGCTTCACACTTATGCTCTTCGTTAGTTAGCATAGATGTACCTGGAATCTGCTCTTCAATCTCCCAGAACTTTTTCAACAGTTCATTTTCGTTGCATTGAACATGTAACGAAAATGTTATATTATCTCTTGTACCTTTTTCAGATTGCGGTTGGACAACTCCTGACAAGATCCATCCTAAGGTGGTGCTCTGCGCTACCATGGTTCCAGCTGGACTTTTCTTTACTCCTTCGTTCAAAATACAGCTATAAACATCAGCACCCAGCAGCATATCTATCTTCTGAGGCGTGTTGTACTGAGGATCTGCCAAACTTAAGTTCTCTAGCTCTATCCAATTGAGTGTTTCCACTCTTCGCTCCGGAAGGTATGATGTGATATTCTTCAATACATATGCTCGGATCTTTATTTGAAATTGTGGATTGGTTCGTGAATGAATTGTCGTTTGCACTATGTGAGTTGCTTTTATGTTCTTTTTCTCGTTACCTAATCCTGATATTCTTCCATCCACAGGGATTCTCTTCAACCTCAAGAGCTGAGCTGCAGCTTCTGTGATAAAACACGCTTGGGATCCTTGATCTAATAACGCCCGTACCATCTGATAATCACCTGATCTGCCCTCAGCGTTTATTAATGCAGTAGCTAACAAAACCTGATTGTTTACGGCTACTTGACCTGTAGATAGGCACGATACTACTGGAGGCGTACTAGTTGATGCACTGGTTTCTTCAACAACAGGACTCGAAGAATCTATTTGCTTAGTATTTTGGTCATACGAGATATGCAACAGAGTATGGTGTCGTCTTTTGCAAATGCGACATGTAGTGGGCTTTCTGCATTGGTACACACTGTGATTTCCACCCAGACAATTGAAACACATCCGATTTTTTGCTACAAACTCTCTTCGTTCATTAGTGTCTTGATCTGTGAACTTTTTGCAGAAAGTGAGTTTGTGATTTTCTGCAGCACAGTATTCGCATGGCATCGGTGCACTAGCGGCGGACGTTGCGACTAAAGATCTTGGTGCTGACTGATAGTTTGAACCACTTCCACGCTGTACTGAACCCCTTTTGGGCGGTTCTACGAACTCTAACGCGCGGAACCTACTTTCCATAAAGGCTTGGAATTGAGCAAAGGTCGGCAGCTCATTCTGATCTTTGTCTGGACTTGACACCGTTAACTCCCATTGCTTACGCGTTTCCGGATCTAACTTTGAACTGACTATGTGAATTATAATAATGTCCCATGTGCTCACATCTATACCAAGACATCTTAAAGCGCTCAAACAATCGGTACTAGTGTCCAACAATTCCTTCAAAGCCGAAGCAGACTCAACATTGATAGCTCGTTGATTAAACAATTTGTTCAATATGGAATTTGACAGAAACTTTTTATTGTTGTAACGATTATCTAACAGTTCCCAACAACGATCGTAATTTGAGTCGGCGATCGGTGTATGCCGAATCAGCTGCTCAGCCTCACCAGCAAGATGCGCCTTTAAATAGTGTAGCTTTTGCACATTATCAAGCGAAGTATTTTTATCGACTAGGGAAACAAATAGATCACGAAAGGTGGGCCATTCTTCATACTTGCCCGTGAATACGGGAATTGATATTTTTGGCAATTTTGCTAGTGATGATGAGTTATTTGAACTAGTTTTAGAAGTACTAGTTTGACTTGTACTAGTCGGACTGACCTTCTTTAATATAGATTTCATGTGCGCCCTACCCATAGTATAATTCTCTTCTGTTAACTCATAAACCTCATCTTTTACATATATTGATTCATCCACGTCGTTTTGTTTGAAACTTGCATACAATTTTGAATTATTTTGTCTAAACAACAACCAATCTTTTTCCAATATCTCAAGCTTTGTTTCGATGTAATCAACGGTCAATCTATCCTTTGAACATTTTTTAAAGTTTATCAATGCTCTTTCTATCGATCTACTTAGATCTTTTTGGACATTAATTAAAGCATCCATTTTTTTACAATTATTACAAGGTTCTAAATATACTAGAGAAAACTGAATTGTAGCAAACGATTATACTCAAAAGTGTAGGTAGGTACCGAACAATAATACCTAAAAAATGTAGATACAATAAGTAAAAATGTATAAGTCCCAGACGAACAACTTAATTTTCTAAAGCAACACAAAACAAAGAAAATCACTTGAAATGAACTAAAAAATGTCTCTTCTTGACACAAAACAATAGCAAAAAGTACTCACAGTTTTACATAACACAATCACCTCTGAAGTTGTGGTTCACCCGGGATGTCATGCCGTCAGCACACCTTGAATGGCGAAGCTGGCTAGGGTCCACCCGTCAGCCAGCAATGTACTCGCGAGGAGAGAGGGGGCCGGGGCCTTCCCTCGACTGTATTGAACTCCTCGTCTGTTAGGCGCGGAGGAAGGGTAGTACTGTCCCAACCCGTAAGCGCTGATCTTCTGGTTTGTACTGCGGGGGCGGGGGGTAGTACTATCCACCCACCGGCGCTGAACTAAAGTCCTCTTCAGGGACGCGCGAGGCAACTTGCCGCCAGCGTGTCTGGTCTGGTTCACTTGAGCGGGAATTTGAATTTCCCGCCCACGATGCACTGTCACTCACTTTGTTCTAAGAGACACGGTGGTATGGTTTCACCAACCGCACTCCTCACCGTACTTTATCCGCTGCGATCCACAGCGAGTACAGTGGCACTCTTCACCAAAAATGCCTATCCGGCTCGAAGGACCAAATGTTTAGATCTGGGCTACTGAACTTCCGTACTGGGAGGGGTATCGAAATTAAACGAATGCACCCTTGAACTTAGTAGCTTTTTTTATTCAAAATAACGCAAGTAATATAGGCAAGACGGCAAAACACTTCGATAGCGCGTTCTACGATTTGGTCACTTTTACTAGCGCCATCTAGTTTTAATACACGTCATTAAAACCGTGCCTTCAACATTCACACACTTTTTGATTAAATATCCAATATTTATTGATTCCCATGTAAGAAAAGTGCAGGTGTGAATGCTAGGAATATTTGATATACCTTACTTTTCCTAAAACTGTAATTGAACTATCCCATTGTGAGGACAAATGCTACATTATTTGAAAAATAAAAAATCTACTGAGCTTTTTAAAAAAACTTTTCATGTATTATATATCAAAACTTGTATCATATATAAACTTGTATCATAAACTGCCAACACGGAATTCTTTGAAGGATATGCGTTTTAGTCTCCATTCATAAACTTGTGTTTATTGGAATCCATTTTTTTATGAATGTCGAACTCTAAGGTATTAGGAAGAAATAATTGTTTTTATAAATAAACATCCTACAGAAACATACGTAGTCCTGAACCCACACAACAAGCACATCCTGTATTGTGAGTATCAGGAAGTAAGAGTACCGAGGTACACAAAAAAATAACACAAATGTTTGCGGAACATGCAAACATTTGACTTGCAGTGGGAATTGAACCCACCCATACTTTTTGCGCCGCTGCTAGCATGCCTGTCACGCCACTGAAGACCTGACGGGTTTTCATCGTATATTGCAACGCTCCGTAGTGACTTGTAGCTATATAACCTATCTAAGAACCATCCTTGAAGTCATATAAATCGATTGCTAAAACCGATAAGCATTTAAATACGATAAGCCGTTTCGGAGATAAATAATGACAACAACACACAAAAAAACCTCATGGCAAACGCATATACGGGCTCATTACGCCGTGGGTAAAATAATAAAATTTTGCTAAAATATTGGGTAAGATTATTATAACACACTATTCATATTTATTTTAAATGTAATTGTTATTGAGATAAAAAATGCGTTTTTCTTACTATTTCATCATGCTGTTTAAAACTTTATTTCAGTAAAGTTGCGATCGAAATTGGTATTGGTACTTTTAATGTGGTTATTTGGGTCTAGACAACACCTAAATAAAGAACTTGTTTGAAGGCTATTGGGCATTATCGAACAGTTTAGTCAGATATTCACGACGCCGGCAGCCACCGCGCTACCAATGTACAGACATTTATTGACACTCACCTGAAAGCCGATGGAGTTTGTGTGTTAATCGATAGATTTGGACGAGACTATAAGATCTTAAATTATTGTGAAATCAAGGAGAAATTTATATTTCACAAGAATTGTTGTGGTGATAGTCAAACATGGCCGGGGAATCCACAATGGTTCACGTGAAAACTGTCTCTAAAGCACTTTAGGCTATAGATAAGCGGGCGCGGAGGTCGTTCGCGATAAACGAATTCGATTAACATTTGGCGTGCTCTAAGATTGTGCCGACTTTTTAATAAGTTTGAGAACATGACTTCATTTTTACGAGCTCTTGGTCTTAACCGTTCTTTTTTAATTGCCCCTCGACGAGCCAGTGTAATGCGCAATTTAATGATGCTTCAAAATGTAAAACGCATTACTGCACAATCTTTGTTTTAGTACTCGCTCAGATGAAATCGGACTTTTCATCTAAGCCTCTAGCGTTTGTGCATTGTTTAGTAATTATCCTATAAAACAAAATTACATATAAAGGCCTGGCCAAACTCACGCGATGGCGATCAAAGGGAAAAGGTTGTCCAGTAGTTGTCAAAGTTCGCGTCACTGTACTGAGGCCTAACCATGAAGTCTTACGGCAGTTCAGTTCAGGCAAACATGTCACTTTCCGCTTTGCGATTGAGAACGCTATGGCGTTGTCAAAGCTTTGTTAACGCAAAACGGGATTTGTCATCTTTACCTGAATTGAATCGCAATAGGGCTTTGTAACACCCCCATTAATATAACCTAACCTAACAAAATATAAACTATATAACTAACTAACTAATACAACTAAACCTTAACCTATCCTTGTCACGGCATACCCAATCGTAACAACCTACCTAACTACTCGAAATACGATGAAATAAAGATAAATAGTGGCCACGTGAATCGTCTAGTGATCTATGTAGGATCCTAACATTATGAGAACCGTATTAACTCTGGTACTTTTAAGGACTTAGAAGCGAACAATATCTACCTATTTCTACCTACTTAATAAGAGTCGTTACTACATAAACAAGCTCTGAATTAAGTCTACCTATCTTTAATGAAATAGAAGGTTAAATCTTACAAATATAGTAGCTATATTATATTTACTATAATAACCAAATTTCTATCGATTTGTCTTATATTCTGGAGTCTTTCATACTGAATCTAATTGCGGCTATGATTTAACGCCCCACCTCCGCGCTAAATAGTGGAATTCGACAACCTGACTGGTTTTCCCCCTCCGCATTCTAGTATAGTAGGCACTAAGTACCGTAACTATAATAGGGGACAATTAATGAATTTACTCAGTTATGATTCAGTCAGTCAATTCTGTCTTCAAGGGATTAGAGGACATAATCTTTTATCAAAAGCTGCTTGGCCATACTTCTCTTACATTCAAAGGAATTTACGTTTGTTATTTATAAGCAAAACAATCTCTTCCATACTCATCAATCTCATGTTACCTTCGTATGAGCAATTCCCTATAACTAGAGAAAAGCCCATCCTATTTGAATCTCTTCCTACCTAGCCTATATGTATCCTAGGTACGTTTGAATCAGCAATTTCCTTTAGTTAGAAAAGAGCCGACTCTAATTAATAAACTACTCAATTAGTACTATGACTTTACTCATTATTTTATACGCTAGGTAGATAATATTATCTACTACCTTGAAGTGTTGAATTACTAACTCATGAAGTAATAATAAACTCTGGTCTCAATAATGTAGTTAGTTAAGCAAATATAATGCTGAGATGTCTATCGGTCATCCCCAAGACTTTGAAGAATACAGAGTTTTCTGGTAAAGAAATACTCTAAGTAAGGAACTACAGTTCCAGTCAGATTCCTACTAGACAAATTAACCAACTTCCTCACCGAGTAGCAACTATTTATATTTTATACGCTAGGTAGATAATACCTACTACCTTAAAGTATTGAATTACTAACTCATGAAGTAATAATAAATTCTGGTCTCAATAATGTAGTTAGATAAGCAAGTACAATGCTGAGATGTCTATGGGCCACCCCCAAGACTTTGAAGAATATAGAGTTTTCTGGTCAAGAAATACTCGTAATAGGAAACTACCGTTCCAGTCTTGTTAGACAAATCATCACTATTATTCCTCACACTCGGAGGTAGAAGAAAACATGAATAAGACCATTATTCACCATTAAATCAATAATATGTAATCCAACGGGTTTTCCCTAGGACTTAGAAGATTAAAAGTTTTCTGGTCAAGAAATACTCTAGTAAAGAACTACTGTTCCACCCAGATTCCTATTAAACTCTCTCACGGAGTAGCAGAAGTGATCAGATATTGATAGATAGGTACCATTTTAGAGCTTTATTGAAGCTGTTCACTAACCTAACAAAATTGGAGTTTTATTTGTTTTATCCCTAAAATTCTCCGTAAGAATTAAACGTTTCCTACATCTTCACGTAAATAACTACCTCCCTACTGTTCCCCTAAGAATTAAACTTTTCCTACATCTTCACCTAAGTAACTACCTCCCTACTGTTTGTTTCTACGTCCTACCTATTTTGTGTACCTAAATACGTCCCTGAAAACTAGCTAGGTGTGTGTTTAAGGCAATACTGGGAGAACTTCTACATTTACATTTAAACATGATGTCACTTATCACGGTGCAATGATAAGTTACCTAGCTAAACTAGATTCAAGCATGTGAGTCGGCAACTCGGCTTTGTCCTATCCCTAAGCCACCCTAAGACGCCCTTCTCTACAGACCTAAGTCCAAGGATGAGAGAAGAGTGCCACCTGATATACATGAGGGAATAGATAAATATATAAAGATAGTCATGATCTGTTGAATTACAGTGCCGACAGAAGGTTGGTAACCACAACTCAACAAACCAAGGGAACAGTTATCTGACTCCAATGCAAGGATATAATCAGATCCCAGCTCGTTCCAAAAGCACCTGGGTCTACCTAGCAAGATGGAATATAGCTTTCGTAATAGCACGATATAGAAACCGTATCCAGACTATATACCAATAGAAGTATTGGATTTCTAAGCACGGGGATTTGAGCTAAACTTTAGAACAATATTTTTATACCCTGAAGTTATAGAATCTACTTTGAACTTTACTTTTCCCCGGACTAGTTACACTGATCAATGAATAGCTTCAAACACTTTCACTATATCTGCCAGATACGAAAAACACCTGAAGCCACACACAACCAGTTTCACTGTCATTCCCACATTATTAGAATTCTTTACTTTATTTCCGTAATCGGTACGATCAATAAACTCAAATAAACCAAGGATCACCCGGGATCCGCAAAGCAAAATTATATTCTAATCGGGCAGCGTGATGCCTTACCAAAATTCAAGAATAAAAGAGCCTCGATTGTTGAATGTCCGAGCTTTTATAATCAGCTGTCAACAACTTTTTATCACCGAGCAGCGCATGGAAAATACCCAGACCAAACTCGTAAACAAGTCGATTAGCGAAGATACGAATAACACCTGAAGCTAAATTTCAATTCTCGACTTTATTCTCACCATCCTGAGCTACATTATAGCATTTCCGATGCATTCACTCGAATCTATCTACCCACATTTTGTTAAGAATAAAACATACAGCAAACATTATTTTTTCTATCTACCCGCTCTGATTTGATCTGTTGCAATACAGGGTGGCAATCCATTCTGGGTGGCGTTTATTACATTTTTATACCAAATTATTTTAATAATGTAATGTCAAATATTTTAATTAGTCATATAAAGTAACGTAGCTATTCTGCACCGTTACAGCTTGATGGTTAGGCTCCTGATCCCTACCGCCACCGACCGACGCCATGTCCGCGCCAGTTTGTGCGGACCTTTAGTCGTTCATTAATTCGTCAAGGCACTGCCCTGAAAATTGTCTAGTTATCTATAGCAAAATAAGCAGTGTGGTGCAAAATATTATAAATGCTTTAGAATTTTGGTTCTAGAATATGTTGGTTACTTCACGATGTTTTTCATCACCGTCATGAGTATAACAGCAATGCGCATATGATTTTTATAGGGGAAAAATAATTTGTGCATGACGGGATTAGAGAACCCACGAACTTCGGATCGAAAGTCGGGGTCTACTCTATTAGGCTTAAGATTTTTTAAATCTTATTACATATGCTGTTGGGATATTTGCGGTTTAGTTGTAGATATATACCGCTTGCATAAAGGGTTGTTTGTCCGTGTTGAATCCTATAGATTGTCAGGCACGAGTCTACTGCATTACAAAATAATAATAAACTAGCTTCTGCCCACGGCTCCACCCACGTGGTACCCAGATGAAAAGTAACCTTTGTGTTATTCTGATGTATAAGCTATATTACTGTAAAGTTTCATCAAAATCCGTTCAAAAGTTTTTGCGTGAAAGAGTAACAACATTCTCACAAATTTTCACGTTTATAATAGTAGTAGGATGTTTATTCTGAGAAATACTTGTTTATGGTACGAACCTTGGAAGTATTTTTTAGAATAATCAAACATTACATTTTGGAAACGCAGCAGACAGACACGTTTCAAGTTTCAATTATGTAACCATTGGATTCAGCACAATACATTTAGTTCCGGTTCAGATTCGATGTGGCATTAAACAAATCAGACACGCGCATAGCTGATATTTATATAAAAACAATCTCGATCTACATTTTACAATCAAATTCTATTAATGGAAATCACTTTGATTCCAGACATTTAAAAGCCAAGAACATAGATTGAATGTAATCGCTTGAATGGTGAAACAAAGGACGCGATCCATTGCCCAGGCATCGCAACCCTGGCCCCCACATAATGACGTTAAATAAATCCCTCAGCCGCCGGAATAATGTTTCTTTCTTGTCGCCTACGCTACATCCGTCGGTTTCATTATGAAATATCATAATAATCCATGCGAAGAAAAACGTATTTTCAAATTACGCATGCACCCTCACGGTGGCTGTCGCTGGCACCTAATTAGAATACAAATATCTGGCGGTGTTTAACTGACCCTGCCTTTGTAATCTTAATAACTCGACTCTCCGCAATAAAAGGTAATGCGATGTGAATTCGCGAATACTTGTTTATGACGAAAACATCAGTGAAGTGAGGGGGCATTAATTGCAAGGTCTGGTATATCATTCAGTATAAATTCATTTATAAGGGTCGTCATACGAATTCAGTAAATTTTTTATTACTTCCTTTCTCTTAATCTCATCCATTCACCTTTCACATTTTGAATGGGCGAGGTAGCGGAAGTATCGTTTAAAGAGCATTTCCACATTTTATTTTATTCTTTATTGTACACAGATAATACAGACAAAAACTTACATATAGGACATGTATAAAGGCGAGCTTAACCCTAACAAGAGTTTTATTCCAGCAAACTTTTGAGGGACAGCACATAAACAGCGGTGGGTACGTGTACACAAACGGTAAAAAAACTAAAATAATTTTAAGTCAAGTAAGTAAGTTTCCTTCGTCCAATCGATAGTTATCGCGATGCTTTTTTAATTTCAAACCTCTACCGTTAAAAGTGAAGGTTATTTGGCTAGAATCAAGAAAATATCAAGAAACCGGTTGCATTCGATAGATAGATTGTTAGAGAGCGAGAGCGTTGCAGTCTTCGGCTACAGGTCGGGGCGCCGCGGCCATCATATGGGCACTTGCAACAATGGCCCACAACCGGTCGCGGGACCGTTACATATTAGCAGATGAGTCGCTGTGTCGGCCACGACCGACCCGTGAATATGCATGAGCCAAGACTTGACCTCGGGTTATTAGATCGCGTTCGCAGAGCGTGGGACCGCGCCAGGTACAACAATCGACGTTTCACATTTGTAAGCTCACTTCCCGAAGTTCTAGTTTATTTTAAAAAGGATTTATTGCAAGATCAAGATTATTGAAATAATGATTGTCACACTTACAAGTTCCATATTATACGTATGCTGGCTTTCGTAAAGCAAGATCCTCTCAGGTACTGTTTTAAATCTGGGTTACAGTTTCACTATCAGTAGTTAAATTATCTTCAAAATTTTCCGCACAAATGAGCTTCTTGTGGGAGCGGGTTGTGAGACATTGTGAGTGAAATAAAACGTAGACAGAGAAGTGCTGACATAAGAAGCCGAGTCAGAACGAGAGCGGGGCAGAGCCATCAAGCCATCAATCAACCGAGGCGGGTGCCACGGGTCAGGCTGCCTGCTCTCCTGGCTCCCGCGCCCCGACCACCTGTCGCGCCCGCCAGCTCGCAGCAATTGCTAATCAGTCACTAAGTTGCGCCAAATCTCGGCTTGACAAGAGGGGCACGCACTGTGCACGTAGGTAGGTAATGCTATTTTGACAACATGGGTATTAGTTACCGTGACAACCGTATTATCCGCAAACATGCCAATGTAAAACAGCTTTTCAGGTGATAAAAGGGATTTAGCACACAATTTGTTTTGATGTGAAAAGTGAAACAGATGCTTATGAACAAAAAACTAGAAAGAGACAAGATTCATAGTTTCGACTATGTTAAAAGTTTGTACTTCATTTACTTCATTTAGGTGACTCATCTACTTCATTTAGGTGACTTAATCCAATATTACAGGCTCAAAGACATAATAAATTTAATGTAATGAGTCTCATCACGTAATAAAAGTAATTCAAGGACCTTCTACCGGTTAAACAAAATAATTATAGCTCATCCACCGTGCATCCCGCACGGTGGATGAGCTATAATTATTTCTAGCGTAAAATAGCAGACATTTTTGTAATAGCAGTAACTTGTCATTTGAAGCGTCCGCGTCGGTATCGGAGTCCGGTGGGTGGCGCCGCGATCGCTGTAAATTTCATCGCAATAGTGATTGTAAACGCGAGACTAAAAATAAACATGGCGGCCACAACGGGCGTAGTCAGGCGATACTGAGATAACTGCTCCAGCGACAACATGTACGGACATGTGCGACAACCAACAGATCCGGCGCTACCGCGCCGCTGCCGCGACAACCGAATGCGCGTCGAGCGTACTGTATGTTTAAGGTGCATGCATGATAGGGCTGTTTGGTCAACTTTAGATAAGTTATTGTTGAAAAAGTATTACCAATCAACTGTTCATAGTTTTGATTAAATTACCTTGATTAAATCATTTTTGACAAAGGTAAGTAATATGCTTTTCTTACTTTTTATGAGCGCGGATGTCGTAAGCGCGTCAGTGTTACGCATGCTGTTATAAACTTAAATGCAATGAAGTTGGGATTGCAATTAGTGTTGCCTTTTTCTGATGTGCTAATCAAGCCCAGGGAATCACCTTAATTAGTCGGGTTAAAATTAGTCATCAATGCTCTTTTGGGCAGGTGGGGTATTTGTTTGATTTCGATGGGATGCTATTAGTTTTAGAGATGCATTCTATATAAATACTAGCTTCTGCCCACGGCTTTGCCCGCGTATGAAATTAACGTATGACCTTCTCCAGGCTACAAATTATGTCCATATTTCATCACAAACGGCTCAGCGGTTTAGCCGTGAAACATATACTCGTAGCTATAGATATTTCCGATATATTTTTACTGACTTAATTGAGACTTATATTTATGGCCAAATCACACAATATCATTATAAATTGTAGACTATGTGTTATTCTGATGTATAAGCTATATTACTGTAAAGTTTCATCAAAATCCGTTCAGTAGTTTTTTCGTGAAAGAGTAACAATCAAACATACATACATACATCCATACATCCATCCTCAAAAACATTCGCGTTTATTATAGTAAGTAGGCTACTTATGATTTCGTAATTGATCTTTTATACTGATCGCGAAAGTTTTGATCAAGCAGACAATAGGTAATACAACTCTGTCGTTTGCTTTAAGGTTTATTTTTATCATGTTGTGAGTGAATCGAACCAGGAAATAAAATTATCCATAAACTTTACCACCCTGTTTAACCCCACAATTTTTGAACATAAATTACATTCCAAATTTTATCAAAATCGGTTTAGTAGTTACGGAGATGCGTGGTAACAAACATTCAACACACAAACAACAACAATTTATATTATTAGTAGGAAGTTGGATAAATATACCTATATCTTTATCTTATGTAGGTATTTAGAATTTGACTAGAATTATTGAACGAAAAACAAAACGATTTATCTATAGGGCTGAATCATATATCAGCTTTAAAAGTTTTCAGGGTAATAATTTATAGAATTCGGGCTTGAAATCAGACACGTAGAAAAAACAAATCTAAGCCTTGGAAAACTTTTCAATCTCTTTCATAAAAGGGAAATGTGAGCTCACGGAGATCTTTAGGGTAAGTAGGGTCGTTTTGCCTCAAACTATTCTTTTGTAAATATGTATCTTTTTTGCAATGTTTATAATTTCGAACGTTTATGAAACAGTAAAATTCACACGAACATATTAAAACTACTTTAAAATCTATTTTCAAAATATTTGAGTCATATTAGACTGCAAGCCGTTTGTCATCTCTCGACGTTATATTGGAAGCGAAGTCTTATGGAACCATGAGATATGGCCGTGGAAGGAATGCTACAAAAATGTAATGCGCTTACGTCTAACACGTCACGAAAACAAATGGGCAGGGAAATTTGCTCAGAAGCGGAAAATATCTTCTGCATTAAGGCGAGAAAATCATTCTAGCTGTGATAATGCGCCAAGCAGCAAAAGTGTGACGAGCAGAAACAAACTCGATTGAAGAGAGGAACGGAGCAATAATGTCCATGGGCTTCATCTCGGCCAGATCACGTTCGTAGAACAAAAGAAGTGCGCGGCGAGCCGACTGAGGAAAAACGAGCTAAAAAAACTTACGTTCAAATGGAGCTTTTCATACCTAACAAACTCTGTGCGCTTATAGAGCGCCGGCAAACGATGTACGGTGCACGGTGTCACTTTTACAGCCAAACAATCACCAAGATGAACATCCTCAGATTTAACCTCAGTGTCTAGATACGTGAGGTTCCCGAATAGGGCATAGTCAGAGGCATGCCCAAGCTTTAATATGCCATCTTGTCTTTAATACATTATTATAGTAATGCATTGCACTTAGTAAAGTTTCAAACGATGAATTTTAAAAGGCGTCGAGAATGAGAACAATATAAAACGAAAAATTCAAAATGCCAGTTGCGAATGTGCTATGTGACAACTCCATACTGCATTAAGAAGACATTAGGGGTAGGGTTAGAGGAAAGCCAGAGGCCGCATTATTATTACATATTGTTTGATAATGAGTAAAAAATCATGGAAGTCAATTTTGTTCTTCAGCCGCCATGACTTGCTCGAAATCACCGCATGAACCTTTCATCGCGCGTCGCTACGAGCTTTCAAAAAGCTTTCAGTGGTCGATCGCGTTTGCTATGATTATGAGTGTTGCCGATACACGTTCTGCGATTGGAGTTATGAAGCAAATGTGAATAAATGTTTACCGTTGAATTAAGCTGTGATAGATAGTAGGAGTGCGCGTAAGCCTTGAATTCTATGGGTGATTGTGGTGCAACGCACACAAAGAGCGGTTGCCAAACGCCCGCAGCGGAAAATTTGGCGGAAACCGATCGACACCGCGGCCGAAAACTATGCATTTTAAGTGCAATCAATCGATATGCGGTTAGTCCGCACACGTGTGCTAGTTGTTTATGTGCCGCAAAAACCGCCGTTTTGCGTTACTGCCAAAAAGTGGAATTACATAAATGGCATGAAGTAGCTTTTAGGGCATCCCGCGAGAGGAGTTAACTTACGTTAGTAGACGAATGTGGCACGCTCACGGAGCGTCATTATCGTTACAGTTCAGTGGTCGGTCCAATTCGAGCGGGTGTGTAACGAGCACTGCGCCCGTCGCGCTCCCAGGACTACGTTAATTGACCTCTCCGCCACTCAATTTCTTTGTATCAAAACATAACCATTTCTATCGGGTATTTAGAGCGGTTCACTTAACAATCATTAGTAATCTCAAAATATTAGATAAGGTAACATTTTTAAGCAAACAATATGGATATTTTATACATAGTTATCCTATTTAATAGTAATCTGTGAAATAACATACTCTTTGAATGTATGTTATGTTTCCGAGAAATCCATACAAATAAAGATTGAAGACGTGCCTAAAACAATTAAATATTTTGTCCTTGTAAAGCCTCAGGGTTATTCTTCTGTGGACTGCACCACTAGTTGTGCAAGTACATTTAATATCGCAGCAGCTGATAGAGTTGACAAAGGTAGGCAGCTCGTGGCGGCGGGTACCGAGGTGTGCCTGCTCCCGTAACTATAAATATTTTACGGTGCATTCCTTTATGCTATTGTGATTAGATTGTCGGCACTGGAGCCACGCAAATCGAAGGTAAAACATCAAATTTTAAATAAGGTGAACGCATGTCTTCGAAGAATTTTGCGTACCCAAGAACGTAATATAAGCGGGTCACGAACAATTTAAACATGGAAATCAACAAAGAAGCTTCGTCAGTTTTCATAGCTTTTAAAAGTGTTACACTAGAAAATGTTTAAATCAAATGTGTATATACACATTTCAAAATTACACATATTGTGCATATTTTATTTAATAAAACTAACCACCAACTGTCATTATGAATACGTAAATTTTTACCAACATAATTTTTCTTCAGTTGTCTTTATGTTTGCATACGTAAACCGGTATACGCAGGGTTTTGCGAGAGATTCGATCTAGTCTAACCGTGTGGAGGCGAACATGACGTCTACACGATGTCGTAGAAGGGGAAGTGGTAAGGTCGCGTTACGCCGTTTGAAAGTGAGATGCGAGGCGCCAGGAGAGCAACAAATTAAGCCCCCGTGGGGAGTGCGGACGCCCGCCCACATCCTGCGTTGAGAGACCCACCCGCGATAACGTCTCGCCGAAGGGAAAACTTGAATATTTCCAAGGAATTATGTAACCAAATTCGCTGAATAAAAGTTCGCGTACGTGCCCTGACAACTGGCAAAGTATTACTGAAGTTCCCTTTATATTATAATTAGGAGTTTAGAAGCGTTTAATCGACATATATTTTGTCGCTTTCGAGAATTTAATCCACGTGCAAACTTTACATTCAATTCACATAATATTACGAGCATCCGAATTAAACAAACTTCTCGTTAGTTCATAATTTGTTCCGACAATGTAATTATTTGGTTTTGCCATCATTGACTATATTATTTATCATTGACTATATTTACATGATTATCTATTGAACTTACACTAAATAAAAGATAGAATTTCCATCCAATTCGCATTCAAATAAAACTCCCTTTTATTGGACAATATTTTCATATATTACTGTTATACAAAAAACAAGATAAAGTCGTTTCACGAGAAAAATAAAACTCTTACCGCAACATAAACTTTATCACGCAAAGTCATAAATATTTTGTTTCAATATCACTTCCCCTGCTAGAGGTGTGCCGTTTGCGTAGTGTGTATCTACAAGCAAACTTTAAACTTTATTGATATTGTTTGACATTATATATATTATTTTAAAAATGAATGGTTAGTATTAATTCAATTATTGGGAATGCGGCTATTGAGAATACTTCACAGAGGCAGTAGTTTTGTGTTGTCGATATTTTGCAATCCGACCCAATGAAAAACAAAATTATTTTGTAAATGCTATCCAAGTTCCAACGCCTGTGTTTGAAGCGATATTGCTTTAACGATCAGATTAAAAAGACGCAAAATAATAGACGCGCGATACAGTTAATGACGGACCTATAAAAGAAGGAAGAAATCTGCCAAAAGCAAAGCTTAAGCGAGGATATAAAATTAAATGGGTAGAAGGCGTTTTTACAAGTTTATCGAGCGTTCTACATCGGGCAGACGTCTAATGGGCTTGCAGGCGCCGCGCACGCTGCCCGTCTGTCTCGAACGGTTGTGACGCGCTCCGCCAGCGCTAGAAACCATGCCAACCAACGCTTAGGATCTACCAATCGATACATTCCTAAATGCTACACGGCGTTTCACACTTATAAATTGTTAAAGAATATAAAATAAGCCGGGCCAGAACAAAAAGTCCGCAATGGCGGCTACTTACAGAGAGCGCCGCGGTTGGCTGCTTCTTAGCTCCGCTTTTAATGCGGATTTATTGACTCAAATTAATCGTGTAAGTAGAGAGCTGGCCAAGGAAACTTGCGTGAAATGCGATAAAGTATTCTCATGCGATACTAAGTTGTATTTATCAACTCCCAGGCTGTCTATAGAGATTCGGCGAAATTAACTTTAGTTCATGCAGAATCCTGCAGCACTAGAGTACTGATTTCTGAAAGCTAGATTTTTTTAAAGTAACTAAAACATTTATTTTTAGTACACGCTACCCTAAAGTTATTATATTACAAACGGCTAGCTGTAGCTTCTATTTTTTAGTTTGTCCAATAAAAATAAGACCCAGGAATTCCAGTACAATTTCGCAAGTCAAAGACTGAGTCCCAATAAATAAGCATGTATGCTGTTGACTCGCAACATGTTCTGTGTTAGTGGTGTGCGGTTTCGGGTGTGATGTCGAATGCGATCGGGTCTCCGGAACGACACGACAGCCCACAATCTCATTTGTGCTTCCCACTACAGAGACACGTAGGAAATGAGATACGATTAGCTCACCCAGTTCGTTCATCGATTCCTGGGGTTCTATTTTGGACTTGTGCACGACTATCGATCATTATAATGCATGGTGTGTCTGAGATGTATATATTTATTTAGTTCTTATTCGTTATTCAGTTAATATGTGTAGACAAAATATAAAATAATAATAGAATGTTCGTCTTCCCCATTATTAAAATCATATCCTAATCAATTATCAGTATGAACTGTGACAGAATAGAGGTACATGAGATGAGGAATTTTATAAAACGTAATTGGAAACGAGATAAAAGACAGC
Source organism: Perizoma flavofasciatum (assembly GCA_958496245.1). NCBI lineage: Eukaryota > Metazoa > Arthropoda > Insecta > Lepidoptera > Geometridae > Perizoma > Perizoma flavofasciatum. The sequence goes on from OY292421.1 coordinate 5,798,253, forward strand.
CCGCGATGGCAGCAGTAGTAGGTCAACCGTGAAAGGCTTGATCTCTTCAAAAAATAAGTTTTCACGTGGATAATTAAAACATTTTAATTGAAACGGCTTAACAAAATACTAACTCTGGCAACCTACATTTTACGGACATAATTCAATTCCAACGGCCTTTTCATAACATATTCATTTGCAACAAAATTTTCATCAACTGAATTAGCAATTAAAACAAGCTTACCGTTACTCACAAGCGAATACGAAACGAATCGTAATAACAGCAGTACTTTATAATCATCGGATCCATCGCGCATAATTTTCGAGAAATATACCTCGCAAAATGGCTTCGCAAACTTTTGGAATAGAAAATCCTGGGGAAATAGCAGTGTGTTCTTCGACGGGAGTGATTCCGAGCCGCTTACACTGGCGCCCGCCCTGGAACTGCATAATACATTGCGGCGAATGCACCACAGTTTGATCCCTTTCTAGACAAGGTAAAGTACGTCTGTACTCCGAGTGGGAAGTTCTCTTGATGTTCCCTCTACTTTTCTTCGGAATAAGGACATGAACTAGTAAGGAGCTTTTACGGTTTCAAAGTAAATTGACAAAGTTTTCGAGTATGACAACTCTTTGTCTTCTTACAATGGAATATCGAGCGTGTTCAATTATTTATGACTAATTGTTCTTGCAGTTTGAACGGGAGTGCGAAGTTTGTGTGCTCGTGGGGTATTTCACGGTTGAGTTCATACTTTGTGTCGGAATTACGAGTTCAAGGTGTCTAATATTTAATGTTAAGAAAGTTACCCTTTCCTAATATTAGATAAATATGAGAGTAATCAATATTTAAATCGTAAAAGTTTTTTGTAGAAACTTTAAATACCTATTGCAAAAGAGCCAATACTAAAATGTGTTTTTCTATTAAATTATCGTTTCAACTTTTAATTATGAATGAATAATGTTTCATTAATTTTTACGTTAGAACAGCCATTATCCTATTCCTTCGATTACAACAAACATTCGCTTCATCGAAAAGGTATTTCCAATTGGTAGTAAAAATTACTTTCTAAGATTTTTCACGGCTTTATATTTTGTGACAAAACATTTAGGTATTTTCGTACAAGAGTCAGAAATTGACGGATCATCGAACCTAAATAAACAGCCTTATTTCAATATTTATGGCTAAGGATCAGTCGGGCAAAAATACGATCTCAATATTCTGTCAAACCGTGTCGTCGTTTCCCCCTAAAAGCTATGAATTTTACTTGCAGAATGTAATGATCACAGAATACACTTTATATAATTCTTAGCCAGCTCACGTTTTGTAGTTAATTTTCATCTTTCAGAAAAAACTTACTACCGACTTCTATACCGTATCTACAGGACGACTTCAGGCTTCAAAAACTTCGTCAGTTTATCACTTTTTATCGTAGAAAAAAAACTGCAAGTTTTACAGAATTTGTTTTAGCAAAAGGTAACTAACGTTAACAAATGGGTTCCGCAAGAGAGTTCCCCCGTATAAAATTACCCGTTAATTATGTTGAATACGTTGCTGGCCAGAGCAAACAGAAATGAAGTTTTTTTAAATAATTTTAGAAGAATAAACAGGTTTTGTGTCTCTGTCTATTGAAACACAATTAAATCGTAAGAATATTATTATGGTAAAGTTGTGTAAAAACTTTGAGACATTGGTCAATGTCTTATACTACAGTCACCTCAGGTTTCTGTAATCGTAACTTGGCATAAGGCAGGGTTAGCAAAGGACTTTATTTTATTTAACTGGACCCATAACAATTTTAACACTCATAACCTGAAAAATATTTAATTATAATCGATAAACGGGACATATACATGATAATTAAGGTATTTTCGACGCATATCTCATTCGGTACATAACATAAACTATTTATCTTTAAATGCAAAATGAGCAATTTTTTAAAAAGATCTAAAAGTAAGTACACACTAGAACGTTTCCTGTATGTAACATTCTTACGAATGGTATAATACAAGCAAAAGCTCAATTTAAAAAAGTATTTCTATGAAACATTCCCGCGAATGCTTGACGCTGTTTTCCACGTAATGCTCATAGCGAGTGAGCATTTACTTGTAACATTCCGTTCCGTTTTGCATTTACTTCGTTAAAAGGTCGAAACTGCAGGTCGCGTGTTAACACAGCTTGAATGAGTTTAATTAATAGAAAAATAAATAAAGATAAAAAAATATGTTGGCACATGACTTCAAAAGGCGCTCGTGTCTTTGCTCGATGAAGCCAGTTTTTAGTTTTTTACAATCAAATTTTAACCAAACGTCGAGAGTCGTGCTAAATTTTTAGTTCGTGACATTTTAATGAAAGAGTGACACATTAGAGCGTCTTAATGTTCTGTTACAAGTAAATGCGTTAGTGTGTACTCGCGGGTGAGTAGAAATTAGAGACCGCTATATTTTTGTATGCTTTTTGTAGTTTAATGTTCGTCCTGTGCAAGGCCGTTTTTAACTCTAGTTTCAACGTTGATTGGAAACATTGAAAACAATTTGCAAGCTTGCGTCGCACAAAATAACCAGGTGATGTTGGGAATTTCAAATTTCCGAAAAACCGAAAAGAATATGAAGAACACTTCAACAATTTAGCTGCGCAAAACTTACGGAAGATAAGCGAGATCTTGGTATTTTGCCAGGAGAGTAATCATGAAAAATATGACACGGAGGCACAACAATATTAAAATACGAAATACATTTTCAGTTAGACAAAATATTACTGAGAATAAAACAGATTTCCATAGTTGTGCTATTGGTAATGTCATTGTAGATGTATTGATAATATTAGGTATAGGTAGGTGGTACTTACATTTTTAACAGAGCTCCAGCAATGATAAATGACTCCGGGACAAAATCTGCAACAATAAAGAACAATAAACGTGAATGATACGATCATAGTATTGCTTCTTTTCGTTATTATCATTATGGGACTAAGGGAGTCGATGTCAGATAATATATTGCGGAAGTTGAGGACCATTTGCTACAGTTGGCGATCAATTTCTAAAGTGATATCATTTAAGTTTACTCACACACATCGCTGCCTGAATATAAAACTAAACCAATTACAAGTTTTCCAATATGCCCGGCAAATTATATCAATGTTAAACTCGCAGTAGGCTCTCAACTCGACTTCTTGTGAAGTTCTACTTAAATTGCAGTTTCAAAAGCTTAATTCGACAACGCACTTTAACCGATTTACGATCGGATACGGTATGATTCATTGTTGTGGTCATGATCTCATGTAACTCTATTTTTATTTGTGCCTATTTCCAACAGTAAAGCTAAAATTAACTATTTCTATATGTTCAGTATCCATATTCGCTGCACACGCACGGACACGGGGAAGTGAAGGGGTGATATAATAAATCTACAGGCTTTAGTGTTTGCTGTGCAATCACAACGCAATTTTAGCCACATAATTCCCTTTTACAGCGGTGGAATGAAAAAGCTGCGCTTAAAAACTCCATTACAGACCGGCATTCGTTTTACCGTGATACAATACGCGTTAACCGACAAAATGAGAGCGTGTCGTAGTTAGTTATTATGAATCGCAGGACGATGCGGCCGCTGTCAGGTAAACACGATTATTTGCATTGCACTCCGGCCCTTGACTAAGATTTGCGACTACCAACGGTAAGCTCGCTTTTACTTTTTAAATGCGAGTGCTTCAAAGTATTATTTGATGATTTTAAAGGCGCTTCGCAGTGAAAGAAAGAATGGAAATAGTTTTATTTGACATACAGTTACAAAGAAAATATTACTTGGACACTGGATAGGTATGTCTCGAATCAATATTTTGGAATTATACAGTGCAGTACAGCGGAAGCGGACAAAACCGCGGTGCCAGTTGTCAAAGGATCTGACACGCGACAAAGTGCGTGATGCAAGTTTCAAATCGCAAGGGTGTAGCTAACTGTAACGGATACCAAACGTTACGATGTGAAATTAAAATAATTAGTTAAGTACTGATTAATGACACTGCATATTTTCTGTTGTAACAGATAATTTCGGGTCGGTTTACGAGGTTTTATGTAACTGATGTCATATTATTGCGGATATAATAAATAAATAATGATCGGAAATATCGATTGGCAAGTTTAATGTTAATAATGACTTAAATACCTTTACTAATTAAGTAATATTGTATGTACCATTTATTCTGGTAAACCCAGTGGATATTCCGTTTTTAATGGAACACCTGTTACACATGTTTCACAATAAACTAAATTTGAATCAATAAACCATTATGGTTGTCGACTAAAAATACTAGGTAAAACTTTATTATACAGCCAAAGATACATACACAATACACAAAGTGTACTGTGTAAAGTGTAAAGTGCACAAAGTGTAAAGTGTATTGTGTATGTATCTTTGGCAAGTTCTAAAATCATCATCAACATCATCATCAGCCTATATTAGTCCACTGCTGGACATAGGCCTCCCCTAATGAGCGCCATAGCGCTCTGTCTTCAGCTTGCCGCATCCTTCAGAGAGACTCCGAGCATAGCTCTTTCCATAGCTCGCTGAGCGACTTTGAACTGGTGGACCAGCCCTATCGTGAGTGTCCACGTCTCAGCTCCGTAGGACGCACTGATTGAAAACTTTCGTTTTCAAGCATTGTCATATGGATGACGAGAAGACTCCACGTAGTTTCCAAACGCTGCCCAGCCTAGCTGGATCCTTCTCTTGGCCTCCTTCTAAAAAAAATCTAGAAAATCCTTAAAAGATCTAGAAGGAAGATCTAGAAGATCTTGGTAGCCATTTTAGATTCTAGATCTAAAATGGCTACCAAGAATCTAACCGGGCTTAATGATTTTGACGACCTCTGTGGTGCAGTGGGCGGAGGCCCGCCTGAGATGCAGAAGGTTCGGGTTCGATTCCCGCTGCGGGACAAATGTTTGTATGATTTGCAAATATTTGTCTCGGGTCTGGGTGTTTCCTATGTATAATATGTACATATTTACAAAAAAAATATATTAATAATAAATGTATAGTATATCAGTCATTTAGTTCCCATAACACAAGCTCGGCTTACTTTGGGGCTAGATGACGCTGTGTGAAAATGTCCAGCATTATTATTATTATTCTTAACGAAAAAAAGCAAGTGGTGAGTAGCATTCTACGTGTCAGGTTGCCGCTGGTTGGAACACTAACTGATGGCACATGCCTTCAAATATTTAGTTCTAAGGCGGCATGCCTTACTCACGATATTTTCCTTCACCGTTTCGAGCATGTGTTAATGCGTACATAAGTAAAATTTATAAACGGAAATGGAAAATCTATTGCTGCCTGACCGGTTTCGAACCTACAACTTCCGGATCGGAAGTCGGGGTATCGCACACTAGGCCAACACGGCTCTGATTCTAATGATTCTTCACAGAATAGAAAAACATAAAATCACCACAAGTGTAAAAATCCAAACCACTCATTCTATTTGCAAATCCCGTAGTTGTTTAAAGTCTTTCATAAAAAGTCTACTGAAAGTGAAAAGAAAACTCAATTGGCAGAAAACGCTCATGTGTCGGCCTTTGTCTCTCGGCTGTCGCGGAACTAGCTCAAGCCTTTGAATTCCGTCACCGCTCTCCATTTTAGGCTTCTAAAAAGACACGTGAATCTTGTACACTTGAAGTTACTTAGGGAGCAACTTTAGGAGCTATTTTCTTAATTCAGTGGTACATATTTAGTATGGATATTATGACGTGTACCTAAATGGATTTTGCCTTGTATAATCTTCGTAGCATGTTGCGTTTTGCTAAGTTGGCATAAGCGTATAAACTGTACGCTTTAGTTTATGTTAATACATCAATACATTCATGTATGTTCTGTAAGAAATGATTTTTTTGTTGATAAAAACGTAACCCTGTCGCCCATTCTATGGTGGGTTATTGTAACGTCAATAACATTGAAGTTAAAGGGACTCTTAACGACATCTAAGAATTTGCATTGAATTGAATAAGAAACCCAAGTGGACGCTTGCATTGCATTATGAATGTTAATAAAAATCAAGGTTAGTTCATACCATCCGTCAGCATGAATTAATTCAGCATAATATTGTGGAATTCTTTGTAGTTTTAGATGCCAAGAAGAATACAATTACCTATTGCAGAAAACTTCTACACTTATTAAGGTTCCACATGTGTGAATTTTTTTTTTGCAGAGATGCGTTTCATGCACATTTTTACACTCTTAAAAATGGTATTCATGCGGTTTGATCATTTCCTTTCAGAAAACTATCAAAAGATACTTGTGTACATACAATACAAGGATATCATCGTCTCGTCTTCTGGAGAAATCACAGTAAACTTCGCGATTCCAGACAACAATAGACTAAACTTTTCATTGAAAGCGAAGAATCTGCCCTATCTTTACAAGTTTCAGGACATACGAGAAAGATATGGTGAGGTTTAAACTTCTTATCTTAGGACCTCTACTTGCATTTGAGCTTTTGTATAATCATAAGATGCACGCAAAGTCCTTAATAGATCTATGACAGAATCAAAAATATGTTTGTTTGCAACTTTAGTTGTTTGTTTTGTTTTTAAATAAATAAGTGTTTAAGTGATATGGAAAATATTCGTATGAGTGAGATTTGATGAATTAAAGTGTTAACCCAGTAACTATGATTCTGGAAGAAAATTGAGTGAACTTGAATAAATTGCTCTATTTATTCAACCGTTTAGATGTATTAACTTTGATTTATTTCAATAAAAAAGTTCATTTTTCGTTCAAAAATCAATCGACTTCATGTTTTTTGAATGTGCTAATAGCAAGTGTGTATTACAATAGCAGTCAATTTCAGCATTAGAAGGGGAATATAGACTAGACTCCTAAAAACATATTGGACTTAATTTAAGATTGTTTTGTACCTATTAACATACGGTTATTAAATGTTTATTAAATGTTGCATCGAGTTTGTTTCATCGTTTTCATAACTTAGTTGGTAAATAAGCACCTGTAATAGTATTTTAAATCAAATAAACAGATTTTATTATTATTATTGCAAAAGGGGAGTAAAAACGTATTTGACTGAACATTTGTGAAATGCGGAAGTCGCCGTAATAGGATAGATGGCTCGACAAAACTTCTTCAGAAAAAGAACTTTAAACCAGAATTTTATTAGTAAAGTTATAAAAGTATTTTTTAAACTCAATCGAAATGCACGGCACGTCGTCGTACGTAAAAGTCGTCGAAAAGTATGACTATGACAAAAGCACGTGCCCGCCTGAACCTTCCAACTTCCCGTAGGACACTGTGATGTTATTTAGGGGTGTTTCTAAAAGGTAAGGTGTGTCGTCTCATGCCCAGGGGAATTCACTACGCTTTAAAGCTGGTAATTTGATGTGAGTCTTTCGAGATTTTTCCATCTTCCTGTATCGTTCGAGGAGCGGGCGGATTAGGCTACGCACGGGCACGGCGAGGGCGGCGACGCGACAGATTAATGTCGCGAGCTTTGCGCCAAATTTAAAATGTCACGTTCCATTTTTCCAGCCAACATGGCCCGTCACCGACTCCGAGCATTAAATACCGACGATTGTGAGCATTTCCAACTCCAGGAAGGATGACGACTATAGTGAATGTTTTGTGGGTTTTTTGAAATGGGCCACAAATTTTCTTTTAAGCTTAGTACGAAGATAAATAATAGATATGCCGCAGTTTATATGTAGACAATTTATAAACACAGCACAAGCAAGTAATAAAGTTAAAATAATGTGATGACGTGACTGGAACATAAATGAAAATCTTAACTTAGAATTCGATATCGGCCAAATTGAGATGAGACAGAATATATATAAGAGGTCAATGCTTCGATTGTGTCTACAGCTACAGAGCAAACATGAGCACATATAATTCAACATGAGAACAGGGCGTAGGAAAAAAGGCAAAGTCGTAAAACTGGCGCCCACCAATTGCCAAATAAGGCCGGCGTGGTACCGGGCGGGCCGCTCGAGTCGTCCTTGACTCCCGGCCAAATGACATAAGTTGGCCCATGGGCGCGGATTCTTGACTAATCGATAAACAAGACAGAATGGATGAAGACTCGGCATCACTGAATCGCCGCACCCACGCGAACCTATTACTTTGTCAGCTAGTTTGGACTTGATTCCATAAAAATGAAAAAAATGGGCATAACATCTAACAACAAGGTCTTCAAGAAAACGTAATATTTGTCCCAATTCTAAAGAATTGGTATGTCTGCGGAAGCTAGTTCAAAACTTGTCATCATTATTCAAAGCTAACATCAGGTTTTTTTTTACTAAATGGTTAGCTTGTAAATTAAATGCCAACATACGATTATTTAAAGTGGACAACATTATAGATCTACAATCTAAATCGCATATTTAATTGACAAGTAGGTACTTCGCATCAGACACGAGAAACTCTCATAACGTCTACCTTAATACCCGGCAGGCAGTACATAAGTCTTAAACTTTTCCAATTTTAATATTTCCCCAGAAGTCAACATTTATAAAGAGCCCTAATTTTAATAATTTTAGGTATGGTGGAGTGCGTGTCTATAACAACCATAAAATGTGCGTGCGGATGGAAATTGATGCGTTGGGATATAGTGTAAATTTTCGACTTATTATTGTTGCCTTGAATTTTGATAGCCGTAAATGGGCTTAACTTGACACATATTTCACACGGCTAAAGTTGGTAAAGTATTTACATTGCGGCGAAATGAGATAATATTTGTTTACTTTTTCCAAGAGTACACAAACACCAAATTAGGCATAATCCGTGTCCTCACTCATAACCTCTGTCGTGTGCGGATTATGCGTTGATACGTTAATTTGTCCCCAAAGACGTATCTCTCTTGCGCCTCATTTCTACAAATGGCTGAGTTTGACGATGTTCGTATGACTATATTGTTTGTGAGCCACGTGGTAGGTTCATTCATTCATTCTTCGAGTCAATTTCAGGTTCTTTCTTGGTCATTCTGTGTTAGTTCAGTGAAAGTTCACCTGAACTACTGTACTGTACACATAAATGAATCGAATGGAAAAATCCATTGCTACACGACGGTATTTAAACCCAGGAACCCTTCGGATCGAAAGTCGGGGTTGCTAGCCACTATACCACCAGCGCACTATATCCCACTAGTGCTCGCGGTACCTAACAGCCTCGTGAAAACTAGTCTCGTTTGAAAGGATTAGCATGCGTGGTGTTTGCCTCTGGTGTCAAGTTCATTGGCAAAAGCCCACGCTCGCCTTCATGGCAGCAACAAGGTGACTGACACCGCCATAATACGGCTTTGAGACGACCTGTATGGCTGTGAGTAATTAGATATCAATGTAATTAGTTCGCCGTAGACCGTTGACATTTGTGATCAAGTTCAATCAGACTTCACAATCTAATTAATTGTAATAAACAAAATAATTGTAAATTAAACTAGACTGTAATGGGGATTGATTACTTTTGATCACAGATTCAATCGATAGCAGTAATGTTTATTTCTTAAAACAGTTAAAAATTTAGTCACATTTTGTCTATTAAATGTTTTTTTTCGTAAATTTCGCTGTAGACTTTCGCTTGCTGAAAACCTTGTGATACTGGGCAGAGTTAAGGTAACACGAGCGCGGGCCAGATCGCCCATGAGAAGGGCTAACCAAGTTAAGACGGCACTGGAGGGTCCACTAGATGAATTTACTAGGAGGGCTGTTGTGCGTGACGAATGGCGAAGATTACCTATTGTTAAGCGAACCACAGTCTCTAAAAGGACGACTGCGTCCACTGTGTCAAGAGTATAACGAAGAAGTATCATCGAGTATGTTAGAAGTATTAATGAATATTTATCAGATATATTTGTGATTTAGAAACTGCTGTGGCATAGTATTTAATTTATTTGGACTGTTTTTTGTAATATTTCAATTACCCTTACCCACTAATGATTGTTGTCAATAATTGACTTTCTAAAACTTGACATTATTAATGAATGGATGTATTGTAACTTTTTGCTTAACTATCTAACTTGTGCATGATATACAGATGACTATGGCTGTGTTCTGTTATTTATGTCATCATTACCCATGTTTTGCAGAAAAAAATATTATGTATGTTATTTTATCTGTGAATGCTTGTTAAATAAAATAAATAAATTAGGTTACTATAGATGCAATAATGCAATGTATGCAACCTCTGTGGCGCAGTGGGCAAAGGTCCGCCTGAGACGCAGAAGGTGGCGGGTTCGATTCCCGCTGCGGGACAAATAAAATAAATAAATAAATAAATAAATAATGCTGGACAATCCACACAGCATCATCTAGCCCCAAGCTAAGCAGAGCTTGTGTTATGGGTACTAGATGACTGATATACTTAATACAATACATTACATAGATAGATATTTTTTTATTATACATAGAAAATACCCAGAACACCCGGAACAAATATTTGCAGATCGTACAAATATTTGTCCCAGGGCGGGAATCGAACCCGCAACCTCCTGTGGCGCAGGCGGACCATCGCCCACCGCGCCACATCGGTCGTCAATGTTTGTATGATCTGCATTCATTTGTCTCGGGTCTGGGTGTTTTCTATGTATAATATGTATGTATTTACAAAAAAATAATTATATAAGTAGTCTATCAGTCATGTTGTAGTTCTATAACACAAGCTCTGCTTACTTTGGGGCTAGATGATACTGTGTGAAAAAATGTCCAGCATTATTTATATTTATTTATTTAAAGAGATCAAGATTGAAGTTAATAGAAATAAAAAACGATATGAGAAGGTTCTTATTATAGCAATCGATAACACCAGTGCGTCGAACTTTAATAACCGTGTGGGTAGGCCAGGCAGTTAGGCTACGCGTCATAGCGACAGAATCAATGATTCATCGATAGATCGGATCGATCGGACAAAGCGCATTAGCGAGGCGTTCACTAAATGTTCGGTCCACTTCGATACGTAAACGAAGGCGTAATCCATAGGGCAGCACTTAGCGAGGACCACAACCTCTGCTCTCTAATTGCACGTCAGCTAATCTGTTTGCGTTCCAAACGCAACGCTTTACGCCTGCTCATCATGACGCTCTTTTTATACAGACTTAGTACTACAAATCTAAACGCGAGTTCTGATCATAGCTGGAATAAAAGTGAATCTAAAAGAAGTTGCGCTCACAAATCATAAATATAGGGGAAATTGATCTATTAAGCTTCGCTGTAGACATACAACGGCATCATTCTTACAATCCTAGTTATTTTTAGAGTTCCGAAGTCAAACGTAGAACACGGAACCTTTATAGTTTCGTCATGTCTATTGATCTCTTGATCAGTTTAAAGCATTTCGAGATAAAATTTGCTATGCAGACTTGAAATATAGCGTGTCTGGACACGTCATGAGCACTCAATTTTTGTGTGATTGTCTATACTAATATTATAAAGAGGAAATATTTTTTGTTTGTACCGAATAGGCTCCGAAACTACTGGACCGATTTTAATATTTTTTTTTCACAAGTAGAAAGCTAAATTATCAGGAAGTAACAAGGTCTTTAATTTATTTTCTAAAAAAATACAGATCCTTAAGAAAATTGCAATAATGTAACCCAAAGTTGCAAAATTATGCCTATAAAATTCATTGTTTGGTGTGCGCTGAGAAAATTATTGATGATACATAAAAATTATGTACTACATGATTAAAGTACTTATTATACACCTACAAAAAAGTCCTCGAGGGAATATATCTAACTATCATAGTTAAGTCATAATAGCAGCTTTTGTGTTCTAAAATTTAATTAGATCGCCGGTAGGAACAAAAGTTGGTTACATTCTTATCTTAGTATTAATTTTTATTCAAATAAATAATTTTATCATCAAGGGTATACTGCTATATGTAAGTATTTTACATGTAGCAGTAAAATACTTATTGATTCATTCGAATCGGACATTTAATTTCGAAATTATTACAAGTATAAAACCGAAACTTACGCGGGTGAAACCGTAGGGCGCAGCTAGTAAATAAAATAATATTTTTAAAAGATGAAATCAATACTCACTTTGCTAGACTTGAAATACGTTTATATAAAAAAATACTTCATGATGTGACACCTTAATACTTACCCCGACATACAACTTGACTGATCGGCCGGCCAATGAAATGACACAGTTTGACCATAAAGTATTAAATTAGCTAGTTCGTGTTCTTTGAAGTCAGTAAAGTAGCTTTCTTCTTGGTAGAGTTGACAGCCAGACTCAGTGAGAGCGAAAGGAGCATTATAAGGCTTGAATAAAGGGTTAATCACCATATAAGATTATAAACAGAACAGAAGACAACATAGTGTTTCAATTCATCACTAGAAGCTTTAAATGTCCAGAATAAAACATACATTTCAAACGCGTTTGCGTCCGCGCCACAACAAAACGGAAAACTCTGGTGGCCATTGCACTCCTGACATCATCTCATTAAAATAATAAAGTCACTCATTTGTGACTAATTTACAGAATTACTTTAAAGAAGAACAGCCAATCTTGCTGGTATGGTTTTACGATGAACTTAATTCATTCAAGTAATGATAATAAAACAAAAATAATATGTCGATTAATATAACGAAACCAATCATGAGACAGTAAATGGAAGAAGCACCGAAAAGTTTAAAAATTACCATCCTTGTGCACAATTTCTCCTTCACTCAAAAGAGTAAGTAAGGTGCACTTAACAAAATACAATGGGACTTCAGATTCTACGAGTATATGAACAATTCGTTTTCGAAGGATTGCGGCTAAAATAGCATCTTTCCATGCGGAAAGTAAGAAATATAGATTTAAATGCTAAAATATATCGGCTTGCCTCTGTCCACAGCCCACGTGGCGAATGAATAAAATGTAGCATGTCTCCTCAACGGCAAATCGGTTCTGCCGTTGAGGAGATCCTTGGCAACAAAAATCTAAACTTTTATTCAAATATCCAAACTTTCGCATTCATAATATTAATAATATGATTAGTTTTCAGTATAAACCATTATTACCATGAAGTACTTAGCTGATAATTAATAAATTTGCGCTTTCATTCGAGGCGGTTGGGGATCGTAGTTCTAAAGACGGTAAATGTGATTGACGGATGAAAAGAAAAGCGTAACTGTAAAGATCAGACAAGACAACCTTTTAAGACTGATAAAAGTGAATAGACAGCACGATCAGTAATATCATAGACATAGACAGAAAAACGTTAGGTATATATTTAAGTTTTGTGGCGCGAAACTCAAATATAGTTATAATGTTTTTCCAATTACTATTTGAAGAGATTTTGAGATATTTTACTTCGGCAAATAACACCGCGCGTCTAGACACGCCTTGGTCATTTTGAATAATATATTTTGCGATCCACCAGTAATATAATTAGGAGAAAAGAAATTTCGCGGGACTGAATCTATGACTTCTAGATTTACATTTTTGGTTCACCAAAAGCACGCCTCAACTTGGCCTATTTAAAAAACAATAGAACGAGACTGACTCAAGAGCTCCTCTTGCACCATTAATATGTAGCGAACAAAAGCGAGCGGTAGTAAGAGTTCGTTAATACAATGTAAATATTGGCATGCTGTGTTTAATTTGTGTATTAAAATTTTGCTGTTTACTAAACCAACAAACAAGAACTTTCCTTATATTACAATAAGATATGATTCCGCGTATTTATTTACGCGATTCCAATGTTGCATGTTAAAAATGATATATGAAAGTCTTCTTTCGTTCTTTCGTAACGCAAAATATAATTAGGTATCTTTTAATATCCTCAGTATATGCGTTTTATTTGGCTCTAGGAAAAAAAACAGATACATGTACGTACATGAGTCATTTCATTACTACATCGCAGTTGGAGCCAGTCAACCCATTTAGTTATTGTATTGTTTCGATATGGCTTCTTCAAAGTAATTTGTATATTAAAATTGCGGATGTAATAAGTGCGTATACAAATTTGACGATGGGCATTCAATTGTGTTTCTTGAGCGTAATATTTTACCATCGACATTGTGTGCAGCTGTGCATATCGCCTGAAGCGTAAATATTTATTGATAGATTTATTCGTTAAGTCGCTTAGTCTCTGGGTAGGCAGCGACAAAATTACACGCTGAGTAATCGGGTGAGTCTACTATTTGCTTCGCTTGATGATTTCGTTTTATGGGCGTTATTTTTTGTCCATACTCAAGTGACTGATTCTATTAAAGATATTCTGTAATTCATTTTATCCCCGCATCAGACGTTTATGCACTACCAGCCGAGCTTAAATAATCATATTGGTCTAATGAGTCAAAGTGATTGCAGTGGAAACTGTTAGCTTGGACCAATATTGCATTAGCATCGGCCCTCGCTTGGCCTTCAGTTCTTTTATGACCGAAAGTATGCGTCAACAAGGTTGCCACAATGCTGTTGAATGTAACACAGCAAACAGTAAGTAGTTTTTTTTTTAGAAATGAACGTGTCTTAAAACATAATAAACTAACTACTAAGCTGTTTTTGTTAGGTTTGCCAATATTTTAGCATAAACATTGATAATATTAAAACTAACTCCAGGGTGGAATCCAATGCGCTAGTTTGTTGCTCAATCATGTATACATTTATCAATCTGATAAATATCAGATGTATATATTTTATCCTGGATCAAATATATTTTTATCTAGGTACTAAGCGACCGAATACGCGGATTGATACTCGTACAAGTCAACAATAAAAACAAAAACAGACCTCAAAAAGACGAGAATGGCCCCGGAATGACTTTTACATTAGATAAATTATAGTCAGCTAACAATGGCGCTCACTAACTAGAAAGTGAATCGAACCGGTGGAGCTGAGAATGGTCTTTCAGATCGTATCGATCTCTGGTTCGTTACCCCCTTCATTATTCTCCCAATCACAATGAGGTTATTTTACTGCATTAACGCACGCCTTTTGCAGTAAATCTTAAAGCCAATCAACGAGATCATCTCTTGGCACACAGAAAGGTCTTTCACAGTGAAGGTTATTCAAATAAAGTTGATCTTTTCCTTTTTCGATTCGGGATGGAAAGAGGTCAACGCTCACGTTCCGGACACTGTCTTTAATTCGGCGACTTTTATGGCTTCTGCCGCAACTTGCGATAAATTAGCCCTTTATGGAAAAATGGACATCTGCTCCTCTGGAGAAAAAAATCCCTACTTGGAAGTAAAAGGATAGAATTTACGATCAGTATAGCCGTGGGTAGGAGGTCGCCCACGAGTCGCATGCAAATTGCTCCATTGGCGTGCTGGTAGGCAGCAGGCGGGATTAAAATCGAACTACCTCGCGATACCTGGCCGGCCGGTTATACCCCGTGATACCAAACTGACGCCCGCGCTACGCTTTGAAGCCGGGTTTGTCACACTCGTTCTACTTTTCCCGGTTGCCGTAAGAGGTGTATGTTATTCACCATTTTTGTTTTTTTCATCAAAAATACCATTTACACAAAATACTATTTTAATACAAACACGCAATGCACGTGTAGGGTAGTTATTTATTACCCCGTAGCACCCAAACGGAAGGTATAGGTATCGTCAGACGCATCATGATCCTGAGAGTAATAATATCATACAGAATATGAACAAAGACAAATACCTACTTAAAAGTCTCACATGTAAGTTTTTCTTTAAATTGTGGGTATCAAAAGAAAGATGTAAAACGATTTCAAAAAGACATAAATGGTGCCTCTTCACGATCGGCGATCGCGTTGCCCCAGCTTCAAGAGGCCGTATTCGTCTATGATGGGCAATGATCGTGCATGATTGTAAGTAATCGCCTTGTTGTCGGGTTTTCGCGCAAACATCAAAGGAGTTCATACATAGTTGCATCGAGGTGCACACGTTGGCCGATAATTCAGTCGATCGTCGGCCGCAGAGCAAAGAGGACGCGATATTGGCCGCTATTATTGTTATCATTAGTTATTCTACACTTAATAGGGAAAAAGTAAAACTTTTTCCCAGGAAAAAAGGAGCTGTCTTAGGTCAATGACCTATACCTATGTAAAGTTCTTATAATAAAACTTTGAGTAGGTAGGTATTAAGTCTAAGATACAGCTGTCTCAAGCGCTTTGTAAAATGTTAATTTTTATTTTGTTACAAATTTTAAGCCGGACTACACGTCCATCTCGTATGGCTGACGCGCGGGATATGGCGACTGTGTGGGCACTCGCACAGTAATCTTGGCAATCATAGGCGAATATGATTGTTTGTTGCGATCAATTATTGCCGTCAAGAGAGGACATTATCGTTAAATGTAGAAATAATACGATGAAACTGAAGTCTGTGTTCAGTTTTCTTTGTAAACAACAATTACTATTGTTGTTCTATAAAAGTAAACATCAAGAAAAATCGTAAGCGTTACATTTTTATACACGACTTGAAATCACATACAAAACATTATATAGATTTCGTTCTGATTCAACGCAACGAACTCGGTTCAAATATAGAATTATTCAGTGCACCCCACATTAACGTCTGCTAGTTGGATAAGTTGGTTATATAGAAGCTATTATTAGGTTTGCTATTTGGAACGTATAATCCTGTATTCAAAGAGGTTTCTTCAGAAACCTCTTTGAATACAGCTGCATGTGCTTTGAAATGCTATTGTAATACCATAGTTTATATATCATTTCAATAATTAAGCCCAAGGCATATTTTTTTAAACAGTTACATCCAAGAATATTTGTATTTCTCATGATCGATATCCTGTGACCAGTACACAGGTCCGTGAGGCTATCGAATAGGTAGTCAGAGGGACGTCTAAATATTATATTACAAGCCAAATGCCGCTTATTGAAACACTAACAACTTTTAAGTTTAAAAAAACGGTTTTTACACGATTTTTACCTTAAATTGTGAGTTTAGTTAACCTTACATAATGATGAATATGAAAAATTAGGGAACAAATAATTTGTAATATGTACTTTCTCTGAAATAATCGGGTTGCTTTTCATTTTAGTCTACATGCCCGGAGTAATTTTATCGCAGTTTGTTGTAGAAAATGCCACTTAAAACTGACACGTAATTTATCGTCCAAATAGCTAACATTTAAGTTTGTACTTGCCTCATAAGAAGGTGCTTGTAAAGTTGAAATGTTTCGCAACCATTTAATATGCTTATTGCAATAGATCAAGCAAGTAATGTCACACTCTTATGTGAGAATGCATTGTTGTTCACACCAAGTTATCGGATATTATAGGGTTACGCCACCGAAACTGTCAAGTGTCAACTGCGCAGAATTGTTTTATGTCAATACATTTATTTCATTCCATCTTTTCTCTTACATCAGATGATTTCGCAACTTCTCACACATCTAAACATCACTATGAAATGAAATTGTAGCGAACAGCAAGCGGGTGCCTATGTAAAACGTGGTAAATAGGAATCCAGGGGTAAATACAGACAAAACAGAAAGTTAAATTCCTCCAATAACTATATCTAAAAAAACAACAAATAACTATATTTTATTAATACTAGTACATAATAATGTGTATTGTTAAAGGTGGTTACGGCGTTACGGTGTAACGGGAGTTATTTACCTAGGACACAAAATAAAGCTAGGTATCGAAAGCCAATCATCTGAACTGAAGTGGAACACCGAATATCCCAAGCCTGGGTAGCTTTTGGAGCAAATAATATGATACTCTAAAGTTCTACAGCTCAAGGCAAAGGTTTTCGAGCAATGTATTAAAGCCAGTAATCACGTACGGAACAGAGACCATGTCGCATAACGAACAGTCCGCTGAGAGATTCAGGGTAGTGCAAAGAGTAATAGAGAAAGCCATGTTCGGAATTACCTTGCGGGAACACAAACACAATGAATAAATCCGGCGGACAACGAAACTGAGACACGTGATCACTGTGATTTCTGAACGGAAGTTGAGTTGGGCTGGTCATATGTTATTGCTAGGCTAAAGAGAAGCCGCTGGATGAGATGAGTCCTCGAATGGAGACCATAGGTGAACAGCAGACCCAGAGATCGTCTATTGAAATAATGGTTGGTCAACAGCCACCAATAGTGGACAACATAAGAGCATACATAGGCTACCAGAGAGGCCTACGTTCTAAAATGGACTTCAAATGGCTGAAAACGATGATAAAGGGGATTTAATTAAAGGAATTTTGTTTGGTGTTGTTTCTATTCACCCCACTTTAACCGACAAATCATTTTGTAAAATCAATGATCGAAACAACTGAACTACGTATTATGAATAGTTATTCGGGATGCTATACATGGAATCCACAGGAATTTATGGCTTAACATAAAGGAATTGCATGGAAGCAATAAAACCAGCAAATTCAGTTGTCGTCTCGCCTACGCGGCAGACTACAGGCGCCGCACGCATATAGCTTTTGTATTTATGTCTAGGTTCAGTAGGTTCTGAATAGCTTATAGGGATGTGCTTAAATAGAACAAGTACAACATAAGGTGAGACGTTCGAGAGCAGAACGCTGTTGGTACAACGTTAGGTTTTATGATACTCATATTATTGAAAAGTATGAAAAAGTACGAATTATGGAAGTTTGGATTGATGTTTAAATATACATAGGTTGAATAGGTGAATCTTATAATAGGTACAGTTTGCGAACATACAATTTTTTAGTGAAAAAATTGCGAAGCGCGAAAAAGTTTGATGAATCTTCACCACCGTGCTCTAACTCCATACAGCATTCACTTCACACTTGTTTCTGAGGCGCCCCGTGAGCATTTCTGGCACCCATCTTGCACTGACTCTGGAAAGGTTCAGAAGATTATTTAGAATAGTATGTTTGGTACTAACGTCATCTCTGAACTCAGTCATTTCTGCTAACATTTAAATCTTTATATGGGCATCTTCCAGAACAAGATTTATTATTTTCACGTTTTCTTCCGTAGAGGCAGGAACCGGTCCGCCCGAGCGACGGTTGGTTGGTTCTCTCTGCTCCTTTTGAATTCACTTGACCACTTTTGAACCGTAGATAACGAAGATGCATCTTCGTAAACACCAAATATCTCGTCGTGTTTTTTTTTACTTTCCCTTGTTTTGTGAGGAATTTCATCATATCATCAGTGCGGTGCTCGATTTTCTTCAACATTATCGCGTCAGACATTCCGATCGTCGTTGAGTAATGAAAACTAGCGAATAATTGTGTAAAATTTTATTCATTTATAATTTTGTACTTTTTCTTATGAAGTTATTTTAAAATTTAATCAAATTACGTTTTTAATAAATAACCTCCATACCGAGAATACATTGAACGCCCCTCGTAATTGTAAGAGCTATATTGGTGACTTTAGTTCTTCCACTGATTGGTGAAGCACTTGAACCTATTAGTAATTGTAAATAATATTCGTAATGTTTATGTGCATAGAAAATTATGCTCCATCGTAAAATGCAATACATAACACAACTTATAGACCATATCCAAGGAATTTAGCTTCACCTTGTAACAAGACACCTCTGCTTGGACTTATCGAATTACCTAACGTGAGTGAGAAACGACAATCAAAACAAATATAAATAGAGCTCATTCAATACATTCCTTTCGAAGAACTAATCGAAAGGAAAATATGAAAATAATATTATTTGCGTGTAGGTTATATGGACTACCAGTAGAGGAACGAAAACTCGTTAAGTCGTAAACGAAAAATGTTAGGAACGATATAAATAACGTAAAGCGTACAAAAATTAGAAACGAAAGAGAGGATCAGGTACCTAAAATATTCAATAATATTTAAAAATACATAGGTATCATAATATAATATGTAATTATTATGTTTTTCATATATAAAATATGTACTGTAAAATGCTGTTATGCACAATAAAGAGTTTATCTATCTAAATATATCAATGAACCCGAATGGTTCATTATAACTCTCGATGATCGAGGGGTAGTTTATCCCATTACCTGCCCTCTATGACTCGATTAACGAATGACAACAACCCTTTAAAGTTAGTTTAGAAACATTTAGCTAGTTATTCAGTTTTGGATTCTATTAATATCAGTATTTGTATTGGGGTAGGCAGGGATCAAGGTATTCAATTAATAAAGAATACTCCTGGCTATTAAATTATAAAGATTCACATCAATATCCATACTATATATTTATAATTTTAGTAGAATACCCCGATGGGGCCGGAGATCGGGGGACAACGGGAATAACCCCGAAATTCATATACCTATTTAGAACTTGGACTAGGCAATTTCTAGACACAAGATAGACAATGCGAACAAGTTTTGTTTAGTGGAAAGGAGATCGCAGGTTGCACTTTCACCGGGAGCCTGCGTCTGCGCACCAACCCGTACTAATCTCATTGTATTCATAACTACAAGGCGCGACCATAGCACTCTTCATCCACTTAAAACAACGAATTCAAAATGTAAAATTGGGACAATGTTATATCAGAACTTGTTTTATATAATGTAACTGGGGCAGTCAAGGCGATAAACCGATTATTGAAACAAATGAATACTAATTATTGTTGGGTTTACGAGAAATCATTGTGCTTTGCAGGTAAAAGGGGGAGAGGCAACTAATTCTGACTAGTCTCACCATTAAATTAAAACAGTAAACTGATTAGAAAAACAGCAAGAGGTATTCATGGACTTTTAAAAGGAAAATGTATAATGCACATAAAAAAATGCATTCCTTACATAAAAACGTATGTCGATAATATATTGCAAATCTGATCAGTGACCACATTCGAGTTCAGGACGCGGGTCGCGGGGCGGCAACGTCGACGCGGTCTCACAAACCAGTTTGCGAAAGAGCCCTTCTGTCGAAGTTGGTCGCCAAGCCAGGCCCGGTTAACGTACAACGCACAGATATTTATACAGTAACGCATGTTTACAAACTTATTTCTCACTAGCTTCTGTACACGGCTTTACTCGCGTGGTACCCGAATAAAAAGTAGCATATGTGCCATTCAAGTCACGGAACGTTACCCCTTGCAAAATTCATCCCAATATATTCAGCCGTTACAAAGATTATTTAGCAACAAACATTCAAACATCCTAACTTTCGCACTTATCGCAAATAAGTAGGATAAGGCTTTCCAAGAAGTGAGTTCAGTTTGTTTTGCTAATGGTGCGTTATTTAAACAAATGCTGGGCAGTTTCGGGTAGTTGGCATTGGTTATTTTGGTAAATAGCTTTGGCACAAATTCAGTAGAAATAAATTGCCTTCAGGACGTAGGTCTACATATATTTCTTGATGTGGCTGTACAAATTATAAGATGAATCTATACCATAATAATATGAGTAGTGGTCATCTATGGTGAATTTGTTATTAACTACTAGTCATGTAGCAAAGTGTAAGTCTTTCAAGGAAACTCCAGTGTTGCGCTGCTTGGTTTCAGTTTACAACGAAGACAGGGCATCTCGGGCATTATTGCATTAAATTCACAGTGATGAAACGCCTTCAATATCTATAGCACCAATTGTTGATAGTATTGAGATATTCATAATATCTTCTTGGAGTAGGTAGCCTTCAATCTACCTTATAATTCTTATCCTATTCTAACCAGAATCTGACTCAACTATTTTTGCCCAACAAGAAATTGGTTGCCAAAACAATACTTTTGCACCAGCATTATTACAGCGAGGAACAGGTTCCTGCATAAGGATGTTATGCTGGTGGCTCTCAGCATAACATCCTTATTACCCTATTTGTTATGATGCCCGTGTTTTATGTTGCAGGAAATGATACTGTCTGTAAGACGCTTCCAGTTTAATATAAGATAGATATAAGAGTAGAAAAAATTAAAAGATTAGACCTATTTTTTCACATTGCACAAATTCTTCATGATTTGATGGTTATTTTTCCGCACCGTGAAATAGGTTTTTGGAGCGTCGATATTCAGCAGCTTTTATCTCGATATTCTTTAAAATGTTTTGTATCTTGAATGAATCAGAGGGTGCATATTGCACTTTTCGTAAATTATGCGATCTTCTACAGTTAATAAAAAT
Source organism: Perizoma flavofasciatum (assembly GCA_958496245.1). NCBI lineage: Eukaryota > Metazoa > Arthropoda > Insecta > Lepidoptera > Geometridae > Perizoma > Perizoma flavofasciatum. Next base: position 5,820,181 of record OY292421.1, read on the forward strand.
AATAATATATAAGCTCTTTATTTCAGATAAATTATATACTTAATACAATATTTAATATTTTAAATGACATCGGCATTATTAACTGTTTGCCCTTTTTTGGCAAAGGCCTCCTCCATAATACAGGTATTATAGAGTTTTCTCTTGAAGTACATATTCGTTTCTTTATTTTTCATTATCTCCCTAAAAGACCAGTATCGTTTCCACGCATTAGCTGTTCTTACTTCCAGTTCTTTTGACATTTAGTCAGTTGGTGATATTATTTGACCTAGATATGTGTACTCTTTTACGTATTCAATATTATTGTTGTTCATCTTCACTGGTTCCTTTGTGTAATTTGTCATCATTTTAGTTTTTACTGTGCTCATTGCGAGTCCTACTTTTCTGCTTTAATTATCCAACTGGCTATCTTCAACAGTTATTTTGACATAAAAATGCAGCACTTTTTTGAAGTCGTGTCATCACACAAGAAGATATTACGAGACCAAAAATAATGACTACATCTAACATTTTAAAAGTTATACCAAATACTTTTAATAACTTGACAGACGGCGTTCTCTTTTCTCTATATATAAATACCATGCATCTTAAACAATTAAAGTGGCATTGAATTTGGCTTGAATTGACAGAGTAATAAATGGAAAAGCTCCGAACTGCCTAGGCACTTTCGAATACGTCATTGGACACAGCACTGTTATAATATCACTGAATCACCTTGCGTGGGCCAAGGTACCAGCCAAGTGAATGTAGAATAGCGTTTGTTAACAAACATATTGAAATTAATTTAAATGCAGCAGATATTTTCAACCGACTAGAAAAAAAGAGGAGGTTATAAATTCGTATGTATGTTTTTTGTGTATATGTTACGCGATATATTCGCAAATTATGAACCGATTTAAATATTATTTTTAATAGGTGAGGTATAATTCAAGGGTAAAATAAAAATCTTACGAAAAAAACCCTTATTTTTTAAGGATGAAAAAATAAGGGGATGACTTATATTGGACTTATTATCAGCTTCCCGTTTTTTGAAGTCGGTTTTTTTAAATTTATTGTGTAACTATTAGAAGATCAATAATCAAATTGGGACAATGTTTTGCAGCAGTAAACTCGTCATAACGACTGTGATATGAAGATATGGAATATGTACCTTTGGAATATGTTTACAAACACAAGCACAATAAACAGTTTCATTCACTTTTTATGTGAATAAAAGTGCAACCACGCCAAACCCCAAAGATTTTTATCGATGCAAATTTCCATTGAAAGCAAAGTAGAGTCGAACGCTGCAGTACAAAATCTCATTACTTGTGTACATAGGTAGGGTACTTGACAATCTAGATAAGCCAAGCCACAGATTCAAGAGAGCAAACGTGTTCAATGCACGTTGCTTGCTCGTATAAAGACAGAGACACGCTATGAACTTATGCACAAAGCAACCAGCAATCGGATCCAGAGTCATCCTGATACACATGCAAACGAATGGGTAGATGGATGCTCATATAAAACCTTATTAAGCAAAAAATCATTAAGGAGCGAGGAAGATAATATATCTGGCGTGCATAATCATGTATTAACTTAAGTATGTACATCGAGAGATTGAAGTTTAATTGTATAAGTAAGTTACGCACATTATGGCATTCATTAAAAAAAACGAATAGGATAAAGCAAAAGCAAGCGAATGGTCTATCAAGGAGTCAGTAAAGCCAGCCCTTGTTATTCTTTTGCAAAGAAAATTATAAAGTGCTCAACCCCCGCAACGCAACCCTTTTCAAAGAAAGATAGGAAATTGACGATTTCGCTTTGCGATACTACGTTAAAATTAACCCTTTGACGGATATGACTCATTACGCGACTACCAGGAAATGTCATTAAATTTTCACGATGGGGCTTTACGTTACCCGCGCCGTTGGTCTCGACTTCATGCATATTTATCAAAATAACGTTGTCGATTGAAAAGCTGCATATAAACACGCACTGAATTGCAGAACGATACGGGAGTATCCACCGAATTGGAGTTTACAGTTGTGGTCGAGAGGGTTGTGTTTCGCGCGATGCAACTTGCAATTCGGAGGGCGGTCGTTGTCCGGCAGTCATTAGCGAAGCAACCCCTGCAGAGGGTTGAGCGGGTTCTGCGAAACTGACGTGACTCAGACCACTGCTGTGGCGACGGGAAAGCACCGATCGTTCACCCGATAACCACTTTCGATATGGTATGATTGCATTACTTGAACAGTATCGATCGACCTGGCCAGAGTACTTACAGTACCATTAAGTATCCACGGGTAAAATCTGTGGCCAATAAAGTTGTTGCGTGTTCGGAATAAAGCGAATTCGTTATGTGTACTCCATTTTTAATCAGTCTTGGCTACTTTTTTCTGAGCGTGTATCTTTTCTTCTGAGAGAAATGGCTTCAATTGCATTTTATGTTACGGTATTCTGAACATTATTTTCTAATTTAATATAAATAATAAAAGTCCAGCGAACCAATCCATAAAAAAATTATAAAAAAACATCGACGTTGTCACATTACAGGCACATGAAGAACTCAAACAACATGAAGGTCAATGCGAAAAAAAGACAAATTGACCCTCTTGAGAACACTTTGCGGGATAAACGCATTATGTTAGCCAGGCTGACGATTAAAGGCGGTACATGAAAATGCCATAGCAAAAGTGAAATTAGAACTTTCTCTAGGCCATGAAACAGGAACAAAGTGGCGGCTCGGCCCCAAGAGAGTACCTAGTGGGCAACGGCCACGCCAGGTGGTGCGCGAGTTGGCCGCGAATTTCCATAATTGGCAAAAAAAGTCAGCATACCATACAACATTTTTCGTCATTGTGTCAGAGCTCCCAGGGGTCTGAATAAAACAGAGGCTCGGTTCGAGGCGAGTTGGCGTTTATTTTTTCGACAGTGAATCAGCCACAATAATGACAAAGTTGCGAATTACCTTACAAAACTTCGTAAAAGGCCCGTGTGATTATTTTTCAGCTACTATTAGAGATATGATGGATTAAACCGAGTCAAGCGTTATTAAATGCCTGTCTATAGAGCACATGTACTAGGCACATGTCGGTTTCACGATGACTTTGAGACCATCGAAGCGATCCAAGAGCGTCATCATGTCCCAGACGATTCCAATCAACTGATTTACTGTAAATGTAAATGAGAAGTAATAAATTAAAAAAAATCTGCAGTTGCAAGTGATTGCGGGAGTTGAATGAGGCTATAATAAAAAATCAAACGTGAATACCAGACGAGTAAACCATTGTTTTGCAATCTGAGCATCAAGCTTGTTTGACTCGAATGAGAATCTGTCTATTCGGAATGTTTTTCCAGTCACCTGGCATCGGCTTTACGAATGATCAATTTGATGCTTGATTTGCTCCATTCTATCTCTGAAATACTGATGTTTTAAAAGCTTTGTTCAATTCTATGGATATTTTAGAAATATCAGGATTGAGAGCGCTATAATAAACTGGATAGATAGAACAACAATACTTGATTTAAGAACTTCGGTTGGTTGCGATACAAATAGGTGCTCAAGGAGCAAATAGCAAACTTTTCTCATCCAATTTGTCGCACCTCATACTTTTATTCTCTTGAAGCACCTTTCAGTCTTATTGCTCTGCAATATAAACCGAAAAGTAAGAAAATTGCTTGATCCGTAGCATTGTAAAAGTCGTCCCACTCTCGTAAAACTCCCACATATTTCACGATAAATAAACTTCTCATCCTATGAAATTTCTTGGGAAGCAGTTCACTGCAGGTAATATTTCAAAACATGTGTCATTCATAACTTTCGCCTTCGCAATGTCTGTCGATGGAGCTCGGGCGAAAAGGTCTCAATAATAAATTTTTCGTGAGCCCGCTCCGTTATCCCCGAGCGGAGCCCAGGTACGTTTTACGGCCGCACAAGAGAAAATAAACGAAAAATAAAATAAAAGTCAAAATGGTCGCCATAAAACTATTTGCCCAAATATACCTCTTTACAAAGTATAAAACGTAAAGAGAACAGATACATTGCTATAAGATGTTGTTATGATTTTTTCGAATGCGATTGATTTTAGCTTGTATGAAACATCCCATAATATTGTAAAAATCTTACTTTATCCTCAAATTTCCTGAAAGAGACTGCCTTTATCGATAAGAAACCAATTGTCCATATCGTTTTATTTTAAAGCTATGCAAAAGATTTTATAAATTTAGATAGAGTATGACTTACCAATAGGATGCAGTATTCAGGCTTATGTACCTAGAAGAAAACAAAATTGTTAATAATTAACCTAATTAAATGCTATTGACCATGGCGTAGAAAGTCCTACTGATCGACCAATGATGTCTCGAAGTGTGCGGGTCTCTTTCGGGAGGACTAGGCTTTTGACGAAGATGACTTAGACTTTGAGTACGATTGGGAAGTAGTATCCAATTCTGAATTTTATCCTGAGCTAACAAATAAAGTTGAAACGGGGTAAAGGTTTTTTCGGTGGTCATTCGAATTGATCTTTCTTCATACAAAGTTCTGTTAAGATTGACGAATGATGCTAAGAACTCCTGGAAAATAGGCTCAATCCATTGGTATTGTTATTAAGTTTGTGATTTGAAAGTTTGGATCAAAGTTACGCGTAATCACTCACACTAGGCCCTCCATAAACCTTCCGCTAAAATTACAAAAAGCCGAACCTATATTAAATCAGGATTTTAAGTCGTCGACTTTCTCCTATCGTCCCTACAAATATTTTAAAACAACCAACAGTTACTATACACAACCTATAGAAACAAATAAATTCACGGGTGTTGTGCAGTGTCGCGTGATGAAGCACATTATAGCCGCGGGCACGTCACGCGGTTCCGTCAATCCCGTTTCGCACGTGATAAACAGCCTGATACTGCCACCTCATTTTAGAGTCTAACCAAACAAACTAGAGCAAATTTTATCAATTCCATAATCAAATATGTCAAAATCCTCAAGACCGGCATTTAATTTTCAATAAGCAAGTGAGAAACAGATATTGGAGGATTCGGGGTAAGCCCGCACGCAAAAACAAAACGACAACAAACACGCACACGACTGTAAGCCCATGATGGGCATTCTCAGATCTATACTTAGTAGGTTCACCCGTGAGGTTACCAAGTAAGGTGTAGTCAGAAGAACGTCTACAAACAATATTTGGAAAATGCCCACGTTTTGCATAGGAGTTAGTATTAGAGCTTCTGTGATAGGGCTCGGCCGGAGAAGTGCTACTATCATACCTATTTCTGTCGCCAAGCAGTAATATTATCGTTGCTGTGTTCCGGTTTGAAGGGTATGGTTGCCGGTGGAATTACAGGAACATGAGATCTATCATTTTGATATCTCAGGGAGGCAACGCATGGGTGATACCTCTGGTATTGCAAGTGTCCATAGGCTACGGTAACCGCTTACCACCAGGTGGGCCGTATGGTTTGTTTGCCTCCTTAGCAGTAAAAAAAGTGTTTGCATTTTGCGTAACGGGTAAACCGATCGCCGCTTATCGCAACACTAACCATTCAAAGGATGTTTTTTCTACATTAGTGAGCACGTGTTAAAGTACATTAATGATTGGATTTACTGAGTTATATACTACGACCTTTTGGTTAGAATCCAGGGTAAACATACCGCAAACAACTACTAGGCCAACACTAGGAATGGCTCCACAATTCAACTTACTACGAACAATGTTGATTGATGATGGATGATAATGCAAGGTCTGAGACATTGTTACCACAGCCAACTAACATAATAATAGTATATTAATTAATAATCTTAATGGTAATGAAGTAAGTATGTAAGTATATTTTATAAGGGGAAGATACATGAGGCAAAGATTTTGAATAAGGTTGTTGTTTATTCTGACTTTAGGATAAGATTGCCGGGGTTGAATACGCGTTTAATGTTACAGAAAATTGTTGTCCTAAATCACCAGATTAGTTACCCAACAAAAACACCAACCAAACTAACCTGCTTAGATTTACTTAAACCCCACCGACCGACCTAAAATATGCACAAAAAACGTTCGAAACGGATCAAATCAAAGTTGTATCAGGGCTGACATTTTGTTGGTAACACTTTTGGTATTAATGTGTCAGCCCTCTGGATAATAAGCTAAGTATTGGGTCTCCGAGACCACTTTCTAGTTTAATGGAACAGCGGCTGGTCCTTCCGCGTTCACCGCAATCTCTAGAGAGAGAAATTGAACAAATTGAGTTCAGTTGCGAAAATTTTAATGGGATATTTCGCGTTATTATTCCTTCTAGTGTTGCTTCATTTGGGATAACTTGTGTTCTATCGCAAATACTTTGAAATTTAAGGTTGTAGAGACTAGTGAGACTCATGATCATTATGGAGCTGGTTGATAGTCTACCACGTAGTTTGGTTTGAAGAACATCTTTTTTTGGTAGGACGGATGTTGGCTTGAGGGCAGACCGTTTGAGACAAAGCGCTATAAATAAGTGTAAAGTATCTTAGTATAGGTAAAATTATTTTCCATTTTACGATAAGTAATAATGTCTAGGTAAGTAGATGTTTTATGAAAACGGTTTCATAAATCTAATGCCGCGCTGGCGTGGCTTTTTTACACTATTTATACAGACCACATAGATAAAAGTATTTTAGTATACAGGGTGAGTTTTCTCGACCGCCCTCTGAGGCGAAATTCTAAACGGCTCTAGTTATAGAAAATGTTGTTAGGAGTCACGGGCTCGATTTTGATAAAAATAAGAACTGCATTTAAAAAAATCCAAACAATCGTTAATTTTCCGAGAAAATTGATTTTTTGATATTGATTTTTTTTTGCATATTCTTATCCTCTACCTGATTATTACTTGAAAAGAACTATGGGTCCAATGTTGTTGGAATACTTAAAAATCCTTTTTTTAGTTTTCATACAAAATGTATACAAAGTGTACCTAACATCAGATATGGCAATCAAATGCAAACAAACTATTTTGTTCGATATTTGAACCATAAAGAGTATCCTCTTCCTGTTTGGACTTGGTTTTGGTTTGGAAAAAATATTAACATTTCAAAATTCTAATTATAAAAGATGTTATGTAGTAGCATTGTAAATTAATTGCGCGGCAAAAATAGTAAAAATGGATTTGCTTACAAACGAAGAGAAATTTGATGTACTTAAAGCTTATTTTAGAAATGATTGCAGCCCAGCTCGAACAGTGGAATGGTTGAGAAATACATACCCCACTCGACATGTCCTTTCAACAAAAACAGTGCGGTTAATGGTGAGGAACTTGTCCCAATACGGAAGCTATAAAAAAACGCGCGCTGCAGGCCGACCAGCTCCATCAGTAAACGAAGACATAGAAATGGATATTCGTGGATGGCCGTTTAGAATTTCGCCTCAGAGGGCGGTCGAGAAAACTCACCCTGTATATTTACATATATATTATATTAGCTTCTGGCCACGGCTTCACCCGCGTGGTACCCGGATAAAAAGTAGCCTACGTGTTATTCTGATGTATAAGTAAAGTTTTATTAAAATCCGTTCAGTAGTTTTGCGTGAAAGAGTAACAAACATCCATCCTCACAAACTTGCGCCTTTATAATATTAAAAGGATATAAATATATATACAAGAAAATATAAATAGAATAGAAGATAGGATATAAATATATGTGTGCGTTTAAAAAAAAGCCTCGCGGAACTTTTATCATGCATTAAATATTTGACCAATAAGCAAATGTGATTAAAATCAGGCAGGTGATTTCCTTGCATTGTAAGCCTATTATTTTGTGTACGTAGTATATTTCTGTAGGTTATTTAATTAGGGTCTGTATAATTTGATTCTGAATTGGTCGGTTAAGGTGGCTGTTGGTCCTATGTCGCAGTTTCACCTAATTATTACTGAAAACCCTGCTCCCTGAGGTGACACGGGACACCATCTCTCGTTTCTTAAGTACGGTTATATGACCGTAAAAATTGAATATAATTATTTGCAGTATTATTAGTTCTAACAGCTGAGATCGATGCATTGTGGGTTCAGTTCAGTTTGCTGTTGCTAACTTTTGTAATGTAGATCGATGTTTGCGCACCAACTTTGTCGTGCAGTTCTCAGAAGGGACAAATTTGCCACAGAAATCGCTGTGAGCTATCACACAACATTTCTGACATCCCTTTTGTACGCAAATATATTAAAGAACTGCTGCTTAGTCTCATATTCCAGATCTAAACTCAAACGAGATACAAGACTCAAACACTGATTTGTTTTGACAAAGTGAAAATCTGTAAGGTTCTTTTCTACTTGACTATCCAAAGTGGATCTACAGACGGTTAAAAAGGAACCTTACCTTAGTAAGGGAAATTAATCCTCACCGTCATTGGCTATCACGCACTAGTGTGACGTAGTTGTGTATAGAGTCGGAGGGCAGGTCGGAAGCACGGCTAGCGCTCTGAAAGCAGGCAGGCGTCAGCGCTGCGTGAGTGACACGTCCTTCCGCCGTTGAGCTTTCTATACCTAGCAAGCAAGCACTGTCCTGTTACGATGTTGCGCACTACTTGCGCAAAAAATAAACTAAGTCCATGATTCACGCTGCAATAAGTAGTATAGGTAACCACCGGTGACGATCATCATCGTTCTCATGAAACCATTAGGTAAATCCCTGCAAAAGAAACGCAAACTGCCTTAAATATTTCATAAACCCAATGTGTAATGTACTTATTAGTATAAAATGAAAGTCGTGTCACGAGTACTACGCTCTGATAAATATGGATCTCGAAGCGACCCTAATCGGAAGGCAAAACGGCAACAATGCAAACAGGCGCGGTATCAAATTGTGGAACAAGCAAACACATTAAAGGGCGACGAGTAAACGATGCCAAATGATTGTCCATACATAAGAGCACGGAAAAAGAGAAACGAGGTGAACGCAAATAAATGAAAATATTCCGGTGCTCTTTGTTTTAAGGGGGGTCGAGCGGCAGCTGGACGCCGGGAAATTTCGCTTATCTGACGCCGCACCTTTTGTCGGTAGGCGTTGACCCAATTCGAATGTCACTCGGCCGCGGCGGTGTCAACATCGTCTTCATTCAGATCATTTGGAATGTCAACGATCTCTTTCAGAACTCTTTTTTCTGGGCGTTGAAAACATAAGAGTGGACGGCTAGAACAAAGGACTATGGTGAAAACACTGTCCTTCTCACAAAGCTAGAGAAATCCCTAAACTAACTGTTTTTCTAGTTTCAAATTAAGCTTCCCTATTTAATTGCAGCGGAGGAACGTACAAACGCGGCGCTAATTTGCGGCGGAACACGAAAGGTTCGCTCTGTGCGCATTTGCAAATGGTGCGGCACATTCACGCGATTATAAGACTATCTACGCCAAACCGTACCGTTACCGGAACGGGGAGAAAACATATCTATCTACATATTGTATGATATCATTCTAACACACGGGGTGGCCAGGGGTGTGTCAAAGGGCTCATACACTAGTATTTTTTTCGACTCGTAGATTCCGTTGCAGCTTCCCCAGGTGGTGGTAAGACCTGTTTAAGAACCTTCCTTGAAATTAAACAAGCTTACAAATAAACCGCATTACAATCGATTAAAAAAGCCGATTCGCAGGAAGATGGTAATAGCTGAATAAGCCAAAACCAAACAAACAAACAAACGTCTATACCTCGGATACTCGCGTTGCGGATGAAAATTCTGGAATCTTTAATACGCACTGCCCGTCCACTCCACGGCATCGGTACGGATAGTTGAGGATAATCCTTGAAACGGCAAGTTTCTGTCGAGGCCGATCGCCGGAGCGATAGGTCGCGGGGTCAAAAATAGCGCGGCGGTACCTGGCGCCACCGCCTCCCCAGTCCAATGTCAACTTTCATCCACGGAGCGGGCGGAAGGAAGACACCGCTCGTGCGGCACTGCGGTACGCGGAGCCCTCTGCCACCACAATTATTGCTTTGCCCTTTTTTACGATGACGCGCCTCCCTTGTCTCTTCGCCCGTTTACATTCTGTCAAGTTAAGCCTCTTGGGCCCGAGTGCTTGACGGGAGCGGCTCTTTCTCTCAGCTTGACATTAATACACTAACGAAATGGAACTAAATTTAATCGTGGTCGATTCACGTTTCTATTTGATGTTGGTTAGTTATTTAAGTTTTAAGGTAGATATATACGAAATTTGTATTTGTTCTTGATAATATTATCGCAGTAGTTAAATGAAAACGATTAATAGTAACGTAAATTTTACACTATACGAATTGGCTCTAATTGAAATAAATCCTTCTGAGCAAAAATAAAACTTAGTTGCCACTTTACACAAAGTACACAAAGATTATCTGGAAGAGAATGCTTTTTAGCATTAAGTCCGCCTATAATAATAATATCCTGGACATTTTCACACATCATCATCCTCAAACTAAGCAGAGCTTGGTGTTATGGGAACTAGATGATACATATTATAGATGGAAAACACCCAGACCCGAGACAAATATTTTCAGATCATACAAACATTTGTCCTGCGACGGGAACCGAACCCGCAACCTTCTGCGGCTCAGGCGAGCCTTCGCCCACTGCACCACAGAGGTCGTAAATGTACTACTATTATGTGCAGTACATTTCTATATATCTAATTTTATTACTTTCGCTATAACGTTTTGTTGACCCCCTTCGTTTACCACCATCGATACCTCAACCCCACCGCCACACATTATCAACACCCGCCTTAGCGAACTAGCTGAGCAGTACCTACCTGAGAGCCAGCGTGGTTTTCGTCCGCGCAGAGGAACTATTGATGCTATAACTGTCGTATGGCAACTCCAAGAGAAAAGCTTCGAACATCAGCGGCCTCTCTACATGTGCTTTGTCGATTTGGAGAAGGCATTTGATAGGGTTTCACGCGAGGCCCTTTGGCTAGTTCTTCAAAAGTCAGGATATCCAAAGAAATTCGTCAACCTCATACGCCAGTTTCATGATAGCATGAAAGCGCAGGTTCAGCATGAAAACCAACTTTCTGAAGAGATCCAAATCACAAGTGGAGTAAAACAAGGTTGCGTTATGGCACCTACCCTCTTTGCCATATATTTCTCAATCGTCATAAGAGATGCACTGCAGTGTTGTAGTGACCAAATCCAGCTTAATGTTCGAACTGAGAAAGGCGTGTTTGACCTGCCGAGGTTCAGAGCAAAGTCTAAATTGAGAAAGGTCTCAATACTGGAGATACTTTATGCTGATGATGTCTGTCTCATGTCTGATAGCATGGTAGTTCTTCAAAGTTATGTTGACGCACTACATAGATCATGCCAGCGTTTCGGCTTGGTTATAAGTGCTTCCAAGACTCAAATTCTCAAGCAACCACCCCGAGGTTGCGAAGCTGATAAAGCAGCACTGAATCTAGATGGGAAACCACTTGAGGAAGTATCGCACTTTAAATATCTTGGAAGTAACATCCGGAATGATAACACCTTAGCTTCGGAAATAACATCGCGCATAGCTAACTCTGCTGCCAACTTTGGACGACTTACTGGCCGTGTCTGGAATTCACATGACCTCAAACTTGAGACGAAGGTTAGCGTCTACAAAGCGTTAATAATACCTGTCCTTTTATATGGCGCAGAGACATGGTGCCTCTACAAATCAGATATCAAGAAACTTGACACTTACCACCTTAGGTGTCTAAGGTCTATACTGAAAATCAAGTGGCAGGACCACGTGTCTAATACAGAGGTTTTGCGTCGCTCCGGAATGCATGGCATGGAAGCTCTCCTCATGCAGAGACAACTCAGGTGGTGTGGACACGTTTTTCGCATGGATGACCAACGTTTACCCAAAGCTGTTTTATACTCTGAGATGGCAGAGGGTAAGCGAAAGCATGGGGGTCAGCATCTTCGTTACAAAGATGTGTTCAAGAGACATCTAAACGCCTGCGCTATTGACCCCAACTGTTGGGAGGAGCTAGCTGCACAAAAGTCATCTTGGCGCTCAACCATCTTTAGTAAAATTAAAGCCTTCGAAGAAAACCGTCTTGAAGAACTTGACGCGAAACACCAAACACGTAAAGAAAGACCTAAGGTCTCCTACACTTACACCTTTAACTCTGTGGGCCAACTTTGTTGCGATACTTGTGATAGGGTATTCAAGACAAAGTTTTGTCTTGAATACCCTATCACAAGTATCGCAACAAAGTCAAGCCAAGCCATATTAGGCCTCACGCAAGAAAAAGGAAATCATAATTTTTTAGGGTCGCCGTCATCGAAACCGATGTGGAGGACTATATATTACCACCATAGTTCACAAACCGTACCAGCCACTCGTTTTTTTTTTTTAATATCCTATAATGAACCGAGTTTCGCTAATAAACATATATATCTATTTTAAGCGTAGAGTGTCATTAAATCAAGCCACTGTCAGATAATTAGGAAAATAATCGTAGTTCCTGATGCCTACCCACGATAGGTACAGGAAATTCTAGTGTGGGGGTCGGGACTATGTGTGACTGTTGGCTGGTTATATTTATATTCCAAATAATTTTATTTAAGTACTATCCCACCCAGTACCCATAGAGGGTTTTAAACAAAAAACTTTGAACGGTGCATCTACATATGTATATCAAAAACTTTCGTGTTTGGAATTTTTTAAACTAGTTGGAATTTAGCAATATATCTTCGTTTAAAGTCATAGTGTGATCGAGATTGCAACATTTTCTTTTCAAAACTTTTTATTATTGTTTCCAGTCGGTATATAATCTCATCATTTTGATATCGACTCTACTTATTTCTTACAATCTTATAACGCAAACAAGGTTTATCTAATAAACCATCTAGCTGCTATTGTAATCTTAAAAGCAATCGTAGATCAGGCTAGGATAAGACCATTCAGTAGTGTATTCAGAGTGCCCGTATTTGTGCGACCCAAAATCTGAAGAGAGCTTTCACCTTTGAACATCTCCATCAATATGTCAATTAGGGTTCACAATGAGCGGGCCTTCAGCCGTCCGTCGCCTTTAGCGTCACAGGTGTCTCGTGCCCAGGCCGTTTGCCAGCCCATTAACCAAATAACGAGTCCAAAGGATAAACTTGCAGGCTGTAAAGTTTATTAATGGCTCGATTACCAGCTCGACCCGAGGTGGAAAGAAGTGCTATCAATCAGTCAGGTGCGCGACGGTAGAGGCACCTACCCCCTCAGTAACGCTAATAACAAAATTCCGACGCCCCCTGTTTGTTTCTCCAGAAAGGGGTGAAGATGAATATCCTAGTGCGTCGGCATCAGTTATTCGGTTTCATCTTACATTCAGATTTATTTTTTTAGAAAGAATTCACTAATGAAATGGTGGTTTTGTTCGTCCGTCAAACGAGAATAGCAACCGTGGGAGAGCGGATAATGGGAAAATCTGCGCAACAGATAGTCTTATTTGTTTTTAATGGCAGATATATCGGAAAAGTTTTGTAAGTTCCAAAACACAGAGCAGTGAAGCGCGGCTCGCCGCTATCCAAATGGCTCAATTACAGTTAATTCGCAGCACACACATTCTGAGCGAGGCTAGCGAGGTGCATGCATGTGCAGAGTCCGCATTAATGTATGTAAATGCATGCGACCGGCCGCGGCGCGACGTCCGACGCTCGCAATATTGCGCGACATTAAACGGAATATGGCCGACGAGACGGACATTTTCGACAAAAGTCGACATTTGCAAATGTATACTCTTGTGCATTTTAAAGCGATTTCGGTTAGCCATTAGCTTCCTCTATTGAGCAGTCGGAGAAAATATCACATTATCAACGGTCTATTAAAAAAAGAAAAAGGCTCTACATACTATGTCATCATAAAATACCAAATTATTTATAACTTTTCACACCAAATGTTAGACCAGCCCGAAAGAGACATACAAAGAAAATTTATGTGACGTCAAGTGCAACATAACGAAAGTTAGCATAGGCAGATACAAAAACTTTTTAACCTCTTTAATTGTATTTTTGCTAGTAATCGGTAAACACTTGTCATATTCGACACTCGAATGAGTTGGAGCCAATCTTTTACAACTGATTAGGATAAGGTTTACTCGTAGGCAATTAATTAAGATGCAGAATCTACCAATAGGGCAATGGCCGCGAATGATATTATATCGATTGAATGCAAATCCCAGACATGCATATGTAAATTGAACACAATAATTTCGCCATTACTTACGACTGGTCATTTAAAACGGTTACCTTATTGGTAGAGTTTCAGCAGGACGTATTCTAATGGACTGTGCGATTTCGATAAAATTTTAATTCACAGAGTTCGTTTACTAGCGAAAACAGAAATTTCACGTGAAAAAGAGGGATAGTGGAAGGGACGTTTGTCGAGCGCTTCTTGGCGTCTTTATCCTTACCCTATCAGGTTATTAACTTCAGTACCGCGATAACATCGTTACGGGAAGGTTACGGGAAGTCAGTAGATAGAGAAGGCTGGGCTGTTCGCTTTGGGGAAGGGCTGTGTCCAGCAGTGAACTTTTTCAGGATGATGACAAATCTTTAAGGGAGACCTTTGTTAAGCAGACCTATATTCATAATGATGATGCAACTTTAGCAAGCGACTACCTACTTGGCGATTGTCCAATCGAGTCAGGACAGGTAGTTATAATGGCATTAATTAATTGAACAAACGGTGATGACATACTTAGGTCTGTGGTGGGTGGGAGACCAAATAGTCATGGGTTGAAATGGGAGGTTAAAGAAACGAGTCCTTGTGCCAGGTTAGCGCATCAGAAAGTGGCCACCATCTTCAATAGATCACAACGTTAGTTGCGGCGGGTGCTCAGACATCCGCGCTGTGAAAAACGCACGTATTTCGCAACTAGTTATCTATGGAAATGTGTCGAAAACAATTACATATTTATGTACTTGATTCTAGATTCACTTTAGAGTTTCCTTTTGAAATACGAGCCTTCCTCAAGAACGAAAAAGAAGAATATAGTTTATTTAGGAACTTAGGCACTTAGTGTACTTCGGCAGGAAGAAAACAAATACCCTACTAGATTATAATAGGGTTAATAATCTTTGAGGATAGGAAGCAGAATACGAACGAATGTTTATCGAGAGAGGAACCCAAAATAGGAGCGAACCGCCTTGCTATCCATCATAGGCAAGGTACGTACGTAGTAGGTAGGTAACCATTAATGCAGGCACGTTGGAACTGATTTGACCCAAGACCTTTCGACGCAGCCACTGTCAATTTTGCAAAAGCTTGGCTATTGCTGATAAATATTATACAAAATTGCGATTAAGCAGCATAAACCGCGCTATTTTTTCGATAGAAATATGCCTTATTATTTATAAGTATTATCTATTATCTATCTTGCAAATGCTTAGATATAAATACTTATATTAAGTAGTAATATAAGTATTTATATCTAAGCATTTGCAAGATAGATTACGTACCTACGTAGCCCAGGTACGTTAGCTGCAAATTTATGTTTGTTTTTTTATTATAGCTAGAGCTAGGAAGGTATAAAAATCATTTTACCTACCTACCTCGTATAGTCGTAGTAGGTATCTAATAGTAGGTACCTATTTAGATTAGACCAGAAGTAAAAAAGTGATAATCATAACATACAGCTACCTAAGTAGCTGTAAAATAAGTAGATGTGTAAATAATAATAATAAGATTTTAAATAATTGTGTTAGATACCTACCTGGTATATTTAATTCGGATGCAGGTTAGCCAGATCGTAAGTAGGTAGTATCATAGGTACATACCTACCTAACCCCGTTATGTTGCTACACATTGCAAGCATAGTCAGCTGATAGAGGTGGTAATAATCGAACAATGGAATGCAACTTTCCAGCGACTAACGCCCCCTATGGGTTCCGAGCGAAAAGTAATTTTGTTTCATCGAGCACGCATTGTAGGCATTGTCATGGTGATTCATTCACTAAACACTTGCTCTATTCTTATATATATTTTACTATTTCTACGATAAAATACCAATATAGCAATAAATATTTATAACAAACTGTATAATACATCGATTTACTTCTTTCCTTGGTATAATAATTGCTCCCAATAATCATGTTCGCAGACAAGAAAGTGTGCCCAAATTGAGACAAAATTGTATAGAAAGTCTCTTTTTTTCCAATAATATCAAAAATTATCATTAAATCAACTTACTAAACACAGTTTCTTGACTCACAATCCGAAAAGAAACACTCAAAAACACTAAAACATCGAAATTGAACATCGTACGTGATGTCAAAGAGGTTATGTTCGCGACAAACAAAAATAAAGGCGTTTACCTTGTTATAGCTGCTTTTCAGGGGCTGTTAACACTATTATATAGCACAGTTTCATTCACAATAATGCATTACTTTGTAAAGTAAGTAAAAATCAGTTTGTATCACAGAAATAACATAATAAAACCGAAAACATTGAAAGCGGACAAGAAGCGCGACACAGAGCGGCAAGCAAGCAGCAGCTGACTACGAGTGACCGATCGATGTGACTTTGTACGAGCGTGCGCTTTCAACGGTCACACAGACGGTGTTCACCGGTAGGTTAGTAATTTTTATATTATTTAATGCGGTTGGTAACTTTTATTTAAAATTTTTGTTGACACTTATTTTAACGTTTATAATACTTTAGAAATAGTGCATTTTTTTTATTTTAATAATATTGCTAAAACAATGGGAAATAAAAAATAAAATAACCTTCTAAGATATCTTAGAGTCAACCATAACATAAAATCTGGAAGATTAATAAAAAAGAAGCTCAATTTTTTTTTCCGAATATACGACGTCATTGCAAGGTTAAGGTCACGGATGCGCAACGTGGAGGAGCGGTGTGGGCGCGCACAGGCTGTGTTGCCCTCTAGCGGGTATATTGTGAATTATCGATTCTCAGCTTGCTTGTGTTGCCAAAGCCAAAAGCTCTTAAACTAGGTGATGCCTGTCTGTGGTGCTGCTAATGCGGATGCCATGCCATGCCATGGTAGTACATACACCTAACATGTGTGCATACAGGCTGCTCTCAGGTAAATTAACTAGAAGTTAATTAACTAATGGAGATAATCTGCGACATTTGCGACAAGAATTCAGCAAGACTACTTTGAACATTAGGTAATTGGCTATAATACTATACCTGGTCGTTTCAGCAAAGTAGAGTGTTACCAGATCAGTTTTTTTTTAGATTGCTTCAGTTAATTCAAAATCTACCTTCTAATGCTCAAAAGGAGAGAGGCTACCATCTAATAACAGCTTATATCAAAACAGTACATGCTACCACAGCTATTATTATAGTATACTTTCTACTCTGAGATTTTTTTAAATAATCTAACTCTTTCTATAAAAAGATTACATGGCCGATTGGCAAGAGATCGAAGGTAGATAAACATATATAATAGACCAGATCATTGTCCGTCAATCAGTTCATCAGCTCTGTCTCTGTCTGCAAGTGCAATCAGTTCATACCTACCTACAACTAGCACATGGTTCTTACTTATAGAGGCGCGCGCACTCTACCTTTATGTACTCTCTAACCTGATTACTAAGGAGTTAGCAACAGAACTTTTCTCAAGGAAATTTTGCGAATATTGGTTACATAATATATAGGTCTCTTGGGTACCTAGTTAAAATATATGTAGTAACTAAGTAAAATAGGCTCTTACTTGTAGTTACACCTACCTACCCTTACTTGATTAGGTAGGTACATAGAAAGTAGAACAGGTAGGATTATACTAGTTATGCTAATAAAAAAAACTCCCTAAAATGTAGGTAAATTAGGTATCGGTATGTAATACGCGGACTTATCTATCTAGAGAGCTTGTAATTCAGTACATGATTACGTTAAGCTATCTAATACCTACCTGGGTTCTTAGCCAAGGTCGATCTGTTCTGAATTCCCATTCCACTAAAGCGGGGGGAGGTGGGCCAATATTTATGCACGTTAATAAGAAGCTGAGCCAGACAAAGCCTACCTACTTACTAAAAGATGTTTGTTTGGGAAACTTGGAAGGAGTTTTAGCACACTATTTTATTGGGAAGCAAAGTAGGGTAGATGAACCTACATAATGTACCTGGGTACCTACATATACCGTAATATTAAGTTACCTAAATAATCTTATTATTAGTTTGACCGATTAAAAAACGGGGAGGTTTTCAACTCGTCTGTATGTTTTTTTGTGTGTATTTTATATAAATAGGTGTTAAGCGATATCTTCGCCTATAAAGTTATCGACATAGCTCAACGAATTAGCAAGCTGAAGTGGCAGTGGGCCGGTCATATCTCGCGAAGAACTGATAACCGCTGGGGTAGTGGAGACCGCGACTCGGCAAACGTAGTGAAGGACGCCCTCCGGCCAGGTGGGATGACGATCTGCGAAAGACTGTAGGCAGATGCTGGATGCGGCAAGCTGAAGACAAGGCGCTATGGCGCTCATTAGGGGAGGCATATGTCCAGCAGTGGACATATGCCTCCCCTAATGAGCACTAATAAAAATCCACTCCTGAGTGGAGATGGGGAATTAAATTTCATATTGGACTTTTGATCAAATTCCCGTTGTTTGAAGAGGGTTTTTATTTTTTCCTAAAAAAAGTTATACTTATTTAAATTCAATTAAATATGTGCAAATTCTGAAATGGTCATGTAGAAAGGTAAAATAAATTACATTAAAAGATTTTATAATATCCCAAAAATTAGCACAAGACCTCCCGCTTGGTACGCGGGGGCTATACCAACTAAGCCACGATAATGTTACCAACCACCAGGACAGGATAGGTCCTATCCTGGCATGTAGACTTTTGCATGTGTGATTTTGTATCATAGCATGTGCCGTCGTTAGCACCGCGAGGGTGCTGGAGGTGGTTTTCCAACTGCTCCCGGGACATGTGAAGGGCGTTTTTCGAGAGGGGAACCGATGCGTTCCTTTGGAGATCCTGGAGCCCCTTGACATGCATCGAGGCCGGTCATCAATGTGGTAGGGTAATATCACACTCTCAATGTGGTAGGGTATCTGTTAGCAGATATCCTCCACGTAACAAAAAAAAGGTAAAGGCTACATTCGTTTTAAAGCATCAGAAAAATCGAAATTCCAATTTCATAGCTAAACAATCGAACATTCCAATAAATTTTAACTTCAAAGATCAAATATTATGATGTAAATAGTTTTTTAGTAGGTAAATATTCAATTATTAACTGTTAGGATAACTTTTTAAACGGTAGAAATCGGCCTTGATAGATGTCATTCCATACAATTTTTTTTAACTTTATTTTTTTCTCGGTGAGTATTAGTTTTATGACAAAATATTATAGAATAGTTTCTGATAGGGTTATTGAGCTCCACCGATTGCATAAAAAAACTTTCAATTATTGAAAAAAAATCCAATGTCCGCTTTTTAGCAGTTTCGACCCACTGTGGCGGCGTTGCCGTTCAGAACACGTGAAGGTAAGTAGCGCAAAGGAAATTTTGTTTCTTTATAGGTATGTAGAATTTAGTTTGCTCGAAAATTTAATTTTTTTATTATGGACTTTAATTATAAGGTTTTTTTTTATGATTACTTATTGATAAGTAGCTCTACCCGTGTGTTCATTTCATTTCGCCATTGTAGCGCCACACTGTATTCTTAACGTAATATTATTAATAACTTGTCTTCTTAATATTTTCATATTTGGCTCTGTTTTATGAAAGTGATAAGTGAATATCTAAAGAGGTATTACAAAACCTATTTAAATTACTATTATGATTAGGTATGTATTATAACATTTATTATTATGAATTTAATTTTGTCGTATTAACGTGTTTATAGTTTTCTACTTTAATGTATTTAATAGCAATTTGGTTCTCTTCCTTGCACTGGCAATTCTACAATTCTTCTTTCAGAAGGTTAAATATTTTTTTATTGGGGCAAAGTTCTATCTAAATGTAGGTATCTGGTTTTATTCTGTTGGTACTCTGACTATGAAAGTAGGTACACAGTAGACTAGCATGAGAAAAAAATATTCTTAACGTTTTTTAATGTACTTAAATAAGTATTCGTCGGTGAACTTACCTAGTTGCAAGCAAGTCGTGCGTCAACTAGCCCGTTTATTAAGGTTTACGAGTGTAAAAGCGATAACCAACTTGTGGCGGGTATACAATAGCGGCCACCATGATTTTCAACCTGACGTCAAAGGGATAGGTGAATATGTAGATTATGAGGGTACAGTCAGCGACAAAAGTAAAATAACAATTTGAGTTTTCTACAGATATATTACTCGTAGACTATCTATGGGTTTCGGAAATATGTATTGAGTTTGTTTTCGTTACTTAGTTTGCAAATTTATGTAATAGTATTTTAGACCAAATAAAAATGTATCATCTCTATTATCGATATCTTATATTTTAAAAAAAATTGATGCCGACCGCACCAAAGGATTTTGACTTCGCTGCGGTAGGTACTTCTTAAACCTGTCAATTTTTTTTATAAATGAAATGAAACCCGGCTTTATGTGCTGAAACTGCTCCCGTCAAACTTTCCACGTTTTAAAATATTCTACGATACACTGTCACACCGAAGAAAACAGTTTTTTCTGAGCGAAAAAGTTCGAGAGATCGCTTATCTCGAGTTCACAAGAGTGTGTTCTAACACTGCGCGAACAAAACTTTTCCCCTTTACAAAATGCATAAGAACTTCGAAACATTCAGTGCGAAAACTGGAAAGTCTGGAAACTAAGATTTTTCAACAGGAAATTTAAAAAACCAACACCTAGGTAAAGCTAATTCTGCAAGAGCAGCGCGGTGTCGTACGATCATTACGCCAACAACGAAGTTTCTAGTTGCAGTTTTCGAGAATTAGAGCAAATAAGATAGAAGCAGTAAATTTATTTTGCCTGAGGGTAGTACTTGTGAATTTTGCACGAAACTATGCATTATGCGGTGCACGTAGGACGCTAGCTGTCTGCACGCGGCAGCTAAGCAGTAGCGGGAGCGAGCGCGGACGCGTTTTATTTTATTCTCTTTGGTAGAGGTAGAGCGGGCGCTCTGCTTTCCATCTCTGCACTTCATTTATTATTAAAGGCTCACTGTGCTAGAACTGCACGTGAAATGGCTTCTGGGATAGTACCTTCGTTTTATAACTAATCGATAACCCCAACCCAAATGTTTTCAAAGTAGGTATTGCAGTTCGAAATATAATCCTGAAAGCATTCTCCAGAGGGGCAATAGGAAGAGGATTTTGTGTATATTTATTGCCGGTCTCTAAACCGTTTCTCGGGTAATTCGGTACAAGCAAAGCGACATTATTTTTGTAGTAATTTCGCCGAATGTCCTTTAAAATATTCTGAGTGGTGTAGCTGAGCCCATTAACGTGCCCGGGCGCAATTCGGCGCTGGGACGCGTCCGCAAATGGCGGCGATATCATTAACTTGTCCCCGCAACTATTCAGCGCCCGCAAGTTTTTCCCAATATTACACAAGAGAGGTATTCCCGGCGACATGACACATTACCTACCTACACTTCCCCCTGAAATTTGTTTACCTACCTACCAACCTAAGGTTTGGTAGAGTAAACCTGCCTAATGTAGGCGATATCTCAAACACCGGTATAACTAACGGGAAAAGGACTGGCTCGTGTAAATTTCGGTGTTTATTAACCTACAACTCAACGTAGGGGCAGCTGAAAAATAGGCAATTGGTCTTAGGTCATGTTATCATTATAACTAAACAAACGTGGCCCCCTGACGCTGGAAAAAATAGAATATAATAAGTAACTCAATATAGCTATGGCTATGTATGTTGTCTCGCTTGCGTCGAGCCTGTAGTAGGTAGGTATATAGAGCAAATGATAAAGCCAAAGTGGATTTAAAGGATGTAGAAAATCCACTTAGCTATCAATTTTCATAGCTAATTCCCAAAGTTTTCCTTGAGGAAGTATAACGAAAGATTTCAGAAGGAAAAAGGAAGTTTGCCTCCTCCTCCCGTCTACACAAAATATGTGACCCGATACGAAGATAGGTGTACGGAATACCTAACTTAACTTGTGCGAGGGGATTTCTCAGCTAAAGAAATAACGGTGAAAACTCTCGACCTCTGATCTGGGAAAATCAAAGAAAACTTGTGTGGATGTGGCACTTGGCCCGCAACTTTAAATAAGACAATGCAGTAAGTTTTTTTCAATCCAACACGAATTTTCTTGCATGACTTACTTCTAAACAAAATAAATTATAAATATTGCGTGTTTTTTTATTTACGTTATCTACCTAGCCTATACCTACTACTCGGTCTATAGTTAGCGATAACGAAAAACTTAAATTTCCGTTAAATTTCAACAAACTAACGTTATAACAGATCAAAACGCCCATCTTTAAAAAAGTATAGGTTTATGCTTAGTTTTTGCAAGATTAGGTATAAACTAAATTAGTTTTTTTGTAAATGGCGGCCATTAGAAAATAGAGAAACTATACTTACCCAGAGAATTTAAAGCGGGTTGCTTGAGATTTATACTACACCGTTGGTTAATTCAGTTTCACCAAGCAGAAATTTTGTGGTTGAGTTAAGTTAAGCTATTTCTAAAATGCTCAGTAATTACAGCTCTACCAAATTCCATAATGCCTATACAATTTAAAGATCAGTTTGCAAGACGGCCAGCATGACGGATACTGAACCCACCCTTTGTTTCGTATAAATATATAGGAACTAGGTCTGTCTATCTATATACTAAGATTCTGAAACGTGATGTTTACTACCTAGAATGTTTATAGAACGGACAACGTCAAGACAAACATAGTGCTCTTTAATATAAAAATGCACGCTTTTTCCCTTCTTCACTAAGAAGAAATTGTGTTTGCCAGCGGGGGCTGTGCTCTTAATATGAAAATATGACTCACTACAGAGAATCGTCCATTTAATTTGCATTAAGTTGTGCCAGACTTCGGTGTAATGAACTAAGTGCCGTGATATAAAATCACGAAATGCAGTTGCAAGAAGTTATTTATGAGAACAGTATAAACTATTCGGAAAATAACTAAATAATCATTATTTATCGGCAGCCACCGTAACGTAGTTCAAATAAATATTCGCAGCTAAAAGTTCAATTTAAAATACCTCACTTGCTTCCAATATGTTTCGAAATTGATAAATATCCTGCAATATAACCGTTTATCCATAAATGTTCCAATAATTCATAGTTTAAGTCGAAGTATGACATTTGTCTGAAAATATAGCCTCAAGGCGTCCTCAAGGATACAGGTGAAACGATTGGAAGCTTGTAAGCTTAGAACTCTAAAGCGCGTTATATATTAGTCTTCTGCTTAAAGTTACTGTGCACCCGCAAATAAGGGTCGCCTCGCTGGCCCACAAGTTGGTCCGCCGGCGCCAAATTACAGACTGTCAACTTGACTCAAGTAACCTGTTGACACTGTGTTAAGTCACGATTTGAGAGGTCTGTTGTTGTGGACACAACTTGTATCCACAGATAATAACAGGACATCCGAAGTTATTGAAACCACTTTTGACTCTCAAACTCAACAAAACAACGCATGTCAAAAATAAGTTTGTACCTACTATAAACAAAAGATTTTAAAACTTATTGAAAATAGACTTGAAAAAATCTCTCGTGAAAGTCAATTTCGCTCAAACGAACTCCTGCCATACATGCACAGAATTCCGAAGAAGTCTGCATCCTGAAGTCATTTCGTCGGCTGAGACTATCGTAGCCGGTTCAGTGCCAATTCAGTTTCAAATTTCATTCTTTTCCAACATATACACATCTCGATTTCGTTCGGGAATCTACTTTACATTTTTCATCCTAATGGCCATTGAGAGATTGGAAAATAAGTTTCGTTTTCCGCGTTCGAATTCAAATCCGGGTCTAATAGAAGCATTACAAAACTATCGGTTCAACTTTATGTATTTATTTAAAAAAAGATTACGATACGATTACGAAAAAAATATTACGAAATTACGATTAAAGATTACGAAAGATAAGATACGATAAGACGTCTATTTTTTAATTATGTACCAAGAATTTGACAAGCTGGGGTAAGCCGTTCAATCTGAACCTTCCTTGGATTTACCAGGTAAATAAAATAAAAGGCGCTGTAATGTTTTCGTAGAATGCTTAGTGCGGGGCTGATTGTGGAGGCCATTAATGTATGGCAAACACCCTAGTGAGGGCTCCACCTCATGGATGATGCCTATGGTGCCGATGACCCCTATCGATTTGTACATTTCGACGAACGTAATTGCAAATTGTGGGATAACCCCGTAGGTATCGAGGCAAGTATCGCTAGGGGGGAGTCTTATCCTCTTCAATATTATTATGAACCGTTGTCCGTCATAGCGCTTTGCCAAATTGAGCTGTTATGTACCAATATTATGGCTACTTAGTTCTGTAAGTTTGATAGATCATAAGAAAAGTATTGGCTCACAGTTTAGACGGCCAATTTTTTTTTTACAATAGCTTAGTGACCTTTGGTGGAAAGAAAATACAATTACATAAAATAGGGATATCTATATAGATAATATACTCCTGGCAGGGAAGTGCTTCTGCTTGAAACCGGATTTTCTTGCGTTGAACTAGAATACCGCGAACAATTTCCGTCTAGCTCCTTAGCAATCAGTGGTTTTAAAGAACGATTCACAGGGGATCTCGCGTTGCATCCTCTTCACGGCGCCGCGGTTTCCAATTCGCGCGCCTCACCCACCTTAATTTACAGTAACCACGAGCCTCGCAGTTTGTATTAATTACCTACTCTGGATACTACCATATACCGCAGATTGGGTAGGTTTGGTATCCACTTACGTGGAAAAGAAAATACGTTTGTGTCCAAACAGCTATTGAGATCTCAATCACACGTCTTCACATGACTTAGCTATAGAAGACATGACTAAGCTGTGTATAGCTTGTACAAAATTTGCCTGTTTCAGTCCATCCAATTGCCCTATCTCATTTACATCATTTCTATTTCACTTTGTGGAAACAATTATGATGGATTTTTAGCTCGTCAACCTTTTCTTTTCTTTTTGGTGGATACCCTAAGAGTTACCAAAAAGATGCACAGATTCCAATAGCAATACATTCATTTGATTTCATTTGATGTTTGATAATTTTTTATTATTTCGAATTCCAAATTCAAATTCAATAGCTTTTCGCTACTCTCATACATTTTGTTGTTGAGTGTCCAAATCACGAAATGTACATAGGTACACATCGAAGTTATGCAATAGCTATAGAGCTATTGCATAACTTCGATGTGAACTTTCGCAACCTAACTAAGGAACATTTTACGCACAAAAAGACATTGCCTAATCAAATTAAAATCACGAAAGTAAACGTTACAATCATAAAATGTAATTTGTCCAGGAAAATGACAGAGCTCCACAAACATTGTTAGGCGAGAAACGAGAATATTACGCGACCCCGTAAACAGTATGAAGATGCCATAAATTATACCGACAAGTTGACTGGTACGTACTCGGCAAGCAAATTAGGTGGGCCGGAGTAAACGAGTTATGGCAAAGTTGTAGCAACGTGGGCCGCATTGGGACTGGACTCGGGCAAACTGAATAGGTACGCCTGGTTGGCTGGCATTGCAGTAAGTACATACTTACAATGGTTGGAGGCGCATTGTTATTTCCTACATCTGAAAAGTTTATAGCCTTTTGGATATTGAAATGGAATTGAAAAACAGTTTTTTTATAGTTACTTTGCTTGTTTCCTAACCTATTTGCAATTTTCATATAGTATATATGTTATTCAAATAACCTTATGTATCGCACATTTTGTCATATTATTATAAGTCTTCCCGTTAGCATTGTCAAATATTATGAGAAGTGCGAATGTTCCATTTCCTCAACGGCCGCAGGCAAAATGCTCTTATAGATCCGCCCTATGGCGTGCCGTTAACACTCCTTATAAATACTGGTAATCCACTGGCTTTTGTGGCTAATCTTTCGCGTGAAGATCGCCATTATACCGCTATTTATTATTTTACCCGTACTTTTTCTTATTTCTAAAGTCAAGTCGAAACGTGCTTGACGTTTTAAGTTTTTTTTGCTAGCCTTTTCGCAAAATGATGAAAAAACTTGTAACACTACATTTCAGTGGCGTGCTCTCCGCAATTAAGTATTTTGTATGGTTTTAATTTTCAATTATGTTAATTAAGATGTGGTGTTTCTAGCCTACGTCAAATTTGACCCCGTACTGCAATGGGAAATCAGTATCTCAACCTTAAGTTAGTAAGCTCTATGTTGGAAAAGTCATGTGGCTTGTTTAGTTGTGATTCGTTTCACTTCAACAAAATCTGCGTTAAATGAAGCGTCGTATGTCTGGGCACCTCGACTAAGACTAAGTTATGACAAACTGTGGCAGTCTCCCAGGCGCCTGCTCCCAACTCTTAAATTAGCGCTAACTTAGACCACTTAGCTTCTTCAAGTTTTGTTTGTAGACGCAATAAATATTCTAGCGATACAATAACAGCTGTGCATTGTGAATCAGGACCCTTATTGTTTGCGGATGAGTGGGTTGTTTTGCGTATTTTTAAAGTCTATCCGTTTTGGTCCCAGGGAGGCTTATTTGAAATGTATCTTACAGTAGACAAGCTTGGTGAAGCTAAAAATGGACAGTGGAGTTGACAGTTAACTGAGAATCTAAGATCTTACAAATCTGTTTAATGATTGTAACGGATCACCTTGTCTTAACAATCTTGTTTCATAATATGCTTCATACATCAAGTGAGATTTCACTTGAAGTGACGTGACTAGACATGAATTTCAAGTCTAGTCACCAGCTCCCCGAATAACAAGCGTGAGTTTACGTATGTTAAACTCAACCAGCATCGTCCGTAGCCCATTGTATTGTTCAATTTGATCATTACAGGCAGGCAGCACCTGAGCCAGGCCCTACGCAGACTATATGAGCTAAAATAACCGCAAAATCGAATTATTGGCCGACGGTTTCCGTTCAATGCATTCTCACTCGGATATTGGTTGACCAGTTGTGTGAAAATTATTGTGATTTATGAAGCTAATTCAAGTTATGGTTTGATTGAATATGATTGAAGAATTGGTTCATAAAAAAATGATCACTTGAATTAAAAAGCATTAAATGGCGCAAGCATAAAATGTCATGTTATTCTAGGTGATTTCTGCGACGTGTTGTTTGCATTATATAATTTGCTAAGTTTGGATGTAGGAGGTAGGTAATCTCCAAAACTACTTATCCGATATTAAAAATAATTTCACCAATGTTTATAATGGACTTTCAGGGTGGATACAGGCTGTATATATATCGTTAAAGTATAAGGGGTTTTGTGGAAACCAATATTGCAACGTAAGTCGACGAATAAAAGGTTGAGCGAATGCGTTTCTTAAGAACTTAATGGTAAGAGCCACTTTTCGGCTACTTTTCATCCCCATACCACGCGGGCGAATCCGTGGCCAGTAGCTAGTCAACATTTTGAGTCTATTAAGGCCTTAGATATTGTAATCCTATGTATCTAGCGTAGACGCCTCCACATCATAAGAATAGGTATGTCCGTTAAAAAAACAAATTAATTCGATCATGAAGTTTATCTTGAGCGTAGTCTGAAAATCAATCCAAGGTACCTACATACTAACTTGAGTTACGGGAAAAAAAGACCGATCATTGTGATGCAAATGCGTACTTACGTATTCTACTCTTTAAATTGGGGCTTATTTTGTTTAGAATTGGAAATTAATGTAGATAGAAAGCTATGAAATGAAATTAAAGTTGCTAAAGTTTTTCATGTCATAAAAATAAACAATTATATTTTATTAATGATTCCCTCAGTTTGACTGCGAGCTCATTGCATCGCACAGTAAGGCTACGCCAGTATATATACTTGGCTTGGTATCAAATTGAACGAGTTGCGGTCACCGGTAGCGGCACATGCCTATACATGTTAAAAGAAATATCACTGTTTAGTGTAACAAGTAACCTATGTTACTCCACGGATACACAGGAAAACCTACATTTTTGAGAAGACTGTTTAGTCTTCGCAAACATCTAGGGTTCTATAGAAACAAGTATAATTTTTTCGACCTTACGAGTGGAATTTATTTAAAAAAATATATCCCATCCCATTAAGAAAAATAATAATAAAATCGGTTCAAAATTAGCAAAGATATTGCATAACAACATACACACAAAAAAACATACAGACGAATTGAGAACCTCCTCCTTTTTTGAAGTCAGTTGAAAATTAAAATACTCAATACATTTATTGCTTTCACATGATAGGTACATAGATGGTGTAAAGGCATATTTTTTTGATATTATAGAGATCCATCTAGTCTAACGATATGTGAAACATAGAACTATTTTATTTGTGCGGAAGTGAAGGACTATTAAATTCAGTAATAAAAACTAGTTGCATGAAATGATCAGAGGCAGCGTATTCGTATGCAGCAATGGATTCACAGCTTTAGTTCACGTTCACAAAACATAAATAAATAAATAAACGCCCAACAGACATTGCATTGGATTGGTATTTTCAACTGATGGGCCCGAAAATGCTTTTGTCGTCAGGCAACTTTTGGTAATTGAGGTCTTCAGAGTCTTGCTGGTAGATTTATCAGTGCGCCGCTGAGCATATTTCAGGCTGCAGGTGCATCCAGTACTTCGATTAATTCGCATAACGAGCCGGGTCCATCACGCGCTCGCTCGTTTGTCTCCGGCCTGGCTATAAATACATCAGCGTACTTGCAATTTAATCCGTTCTGTTCCGCTCCCGTGGAACCGGGTAGTAGAGCTGGTTTCGGTCGGTAAAGCCGAATATCGGAGCTGGAGGCTGTTTTTGTGTCAGAGTTGAAGCCGAAAATTTTACGGCTTTGAGTCTTAGAACTCTTGTCAACTATTATAGAGATAGTGTGGACTTTCAGAGTGGACATATTGTGGAAAAAATTACACCCCCCATGGGGGTTTCCCCTTCCTGCAATGGAGGTATCATTTAATAGGTAAATTAAACTAGCTAAAGTTGTATCTTCTTCCTCTTACTTTTTACCCTTGAGACCTAGTGGTATGAAACAAAGTGAACCAAGTTGATAAGAACTATCAACAAAAATTAGTTCAACGGATTTCCAAAGATAACTTTAGGATATTTCGCAATTCTAAAAAAGTGTATCTCGATACGTTTTTGACAGCTTACAGTATATCTCGTTGTGTCTTCTGAATCTTCGACAAAATTCTAAGTAATTCCAACCGAAGAAGTTTCGTATTCGGGCACTTTAATCAGGTGTCCAGACTTTTCGAGTCGGAATGATCTTCTCGAAGTGCTCGTAGGTACATCTCTAGTGAAAATCATGTTTTCTCTCTCTCACTAACACCAGCACGGCGCACGTTTCGGTCAGTGAAAGTTGTTGCAATTAATCTCATTGCTATGTGCTCACCGGCAATTGTTTGAATTAGAAAGATTTATCCTCTAATGGGCATGTTATTTAAGAGCTCAGTGAAGGTAGTTTTTGATATTATTTTTAGGGTTCCATACCTCAGAAGGAAAAAACGGAACCCTTATAGGATCACTTCGTTGTCCATCCATCTATCTATCTGTCTGTCAAGACCCTTTTTCTCAGGAACGCGTGGAGGTATAAAGTTGAAATTAATATCCAAGCCGTAGGTATTTGCTCCCTTAGAGCTCTAAAAAAATAAAGCTTCTAAGTCAACGCACAAAAAAATACGACTATTTATGATACTCATACATATTTTGATACTAGCAAATAAATCAAAAACTTCCCGTTGTCCTAGAATCATGAAATATGGCAAGAAGTAAAGTAACACAAGACAAGTAGAGGAAAAAGTCAGAAAATTGTTAAATTGTAGTTTTATCACATAATAAAAAAAATCGTGCTAATGAACTTACTCTTGCAGTTGGAGAATTGACCGTGACGTGTATCAATGTATGGACGAACATTTTTTCAACTACAAAGTTAAGTTTGTCTTTCAATCCGACTTATCTTTTTGCTAGAGCAATGTTTGGTAATTTCATAGTTTATGAAATTGAGTTATGTTAAATACTTTGGTGAACATACAAGCTTGTACGGAACCCGCAGTGCGCGGGTCAGACTCGCACTTGTCCGGTGGTTTTTATAAGGCAATATGAAGGTCACAGTGGTATTATAACTAGTCTATATCTAGGTCCATTTTTGTTTGCTACGAATAGTTGTTTGGATTTCCATTCCCCAAGATTATCGAATACTACTTATTTACAGTTAAACATGCTTAATTAAACTAATTTTAAGCAGTTTTTTAGCTTAACAGTAATTTGTTTTCTTCTGTTGAATTTGAAATTACATATAGGTATATCAGAAAGAGACAAAGCTGTGTTTTGTTAATCAACTGTTAAATATTTTTTATAAATAAGGCCCTTAATTACTAAGTAATGGACCAGCTAATCGGCGGAGTGAACCAATTAGGAAACACTATTACTGATGATGGTCCGTCAAGCAATAACTCAGTCGTAACGCAGGAATTGAACAATTCATAGGCAAATCTGCTCTAAGCGTGTTAACATGGCTAGAGGGTATAGGTGTTGCAGTGTATTGTATTGTGGTAATGTATCTATACCGGTACACGGAACGGTATAATATCTATTTTATTATATATATTTGTCTCTATCTAGGTTAAGATATATATGCACCTGAACAGCCGCATTACCAAGCTGCTTGAATAGATTATTAGTTATGAGCGTATTTACTGACTATGACTAGGTGCCTATAATATATATTCAGGATAGTCATAATTCATAATGCCAGCATTGCCATAAATCTATGATGTAATAAAGTCACAATAGTTTCTTAGCCCTCTTTTCATGAAGGCGGTAGTCGTTGAAGTGATGCATTAGTGAATTACGCATGCAATTAGAAGCGGCGATGTTTGGCGAGTGATTCAGGGCACAGGTCGACGAAAGCACGCCACCAGCTCGACTTCCGAGCGATGCAAGTGATGCAACTGACTGCACTCAATCACTCCGATGCACGCGCGTGACGTCTGTCACGCTTCCCGTCGCTTTTCGATACTAGACCTAGACTACTCGCGTTAAAATATATTTCTAAAAAACCACAGCAACAGCGGCACCATTGCAGTTTCTTCTTTTTATTCAGAGTCGCTCCATTCACAGAGATAACAGCGCTCCGAGGCGACAACGGGAAACAATTACGCTATTACAAAAGGTCTTAAGGATTCTAATTACGAGTGGATCCTTTCATCCGTGAACCCGGATCGGATACGAAGCCTTCCCCATTATCGCGTACCATAAACATTTCTGGATTTCATATCCGCGGCACGGCTGGGACCGCTTCGCTTATTACCTCCGCGCGGAAAAGAATAACATCATTTTGGCACTTTTGACGCGAATTCCGGATGCCTACGTTCATATTGTTCGCCGTTAATATTCTGCGCGGCGCGTCCGACCTTTTTTATTTGTATCTAAAATTGAACATTTTGTCGCGACAACGAGCGCACGCGACTCTCCCCTCCGTCAAAGAAGCGATAAAAATACGAGACGACGCGTTCAAGCGACAATTGACGCACTAACGACCTACAAAACTGTTAATTCATACATTACTGTGCGAAATTAGCACGATCAGTCATCGCACCTGCATAGCAGGCAAACGAAAATAAACACTCACCTCCGAAAAACTGATCAGTGCAACCTCATTCAGTTCAACTGAAAATGTTGAAATGAACTTCCGCTCACATTCGGAACGAAACACAATCAATGACAACTGTAACTATACTGTTGTAAAAGTTTTTCCGTTTCCTTATGGCCGATTGGAAGAACTTCCTGGTTTAGTTGAAGTTGACCAAAGGTAGATTATAAAAACTGTACTTGGGTTGAAATGGCGCGATCAACGAAGGACCGCCAGTCGGCTAACCGAGCGATGAAAAAGTGAAGTTAACAAAACAAACAGCGTGGCAGTTGGCGTTTCGTGACCAACTCTGAGATTTACGGCTCCGTCATTATTCAAAGTTTCCAGTAAAAAATAAACCGCCAAAATTAGTTAAAAAAGGACGGTATGATCTTGCGAATCTGCTGAAGTCGGTTGTCTTTATGCTGAAGTAGCGAAGTTTCTAAGATAAGGGGAGGAGCCGACAAATTGTAATAATTGCAAGGCGAGATAAGAAGTGACACCAGAAAACAAATGAAGGCGGCGCGGCGGTGACTGGGCTCTCAGGGCGGGGGTGGATGCGTGACGTCATCGAGCCTTGAATTGGGGCCTCACCCTATCGGAAAGCTAGAACTAACTCGGCTAAGTATACATTATGTCATGCGTGACTTTGTTTTGCAATTCACTCGAGTTTTTCTTTACGGTATTAGTAGACATTTTACCAAGAGATAAGATTTCATTTCCAAATTGTCAGAACTATTCCTAGCACCATGTGAGCGGTCGTCTGACAATTATACACACAATAAAAAACATACACACGAATTGATAACCTTCTATTTGAAGTCGGTTGATAATAATTAAATCGCAATATTCGCGATACGTTTGCAGTCCCAAGTTTACGGTTTATACCCTGCAACTACTCTATCATCAGATCTTCACGTGCTTACATTCGTTTGCTCACTCGGGATGACACTCTTTCGGATAAAAAATAAAAGAAAAATCGCCTGCTAAAAATGTTTATTTTAATCGTGATTCCATAAGATGTTGATGTTTAATCAGTTTTTCGGGGAAAATAGCAATCTAACAGAACAAAACTTTTATAGGATCATCTCGAGATATTTTTTATACAACAACAAAAGATCATCAAAATTGGTTAAAATTGGAGAAGTAACAAACAAACACGATAAAAAAAAAACCTCCTCCTTTTTTAGGTAGGTTAGACAGGAACTCAAATAGATTCAAAGAATATATGGAATTAAATTTATCAAACCAAATTCACACAAAATAAATTAATTACCTATTTATTACACTGTATACAATTTAAGCCAAGTTCAGGTTTGTTTCATTCTCTACATATGAATTGTATAATTACACACAACCCAAGAATTCATTAAGTCTACTCAATTAGGAATAAATTAGGCAATAAAGATATGCTTAGATTTATTTTAAATTGCGCTCGTATAGGTATTATGACGACTAGGCTCTGAGCAGTTTAAATCCGGACAATCGGTGCTGATGGTATTCAAAACCATTAAGAATAAGAGCATTATTCGAGTGCGGTAACTTGGCCCGCACTCGAATAATGCTCGTGTTCGTCAGTTCGTATTATCGGAGTGGGACATCTGTACAAACCTATATTATTTCTTCTAGGGTCCCGCTCTCGGGGGAATACCTCTACGTCACCGCTCGCCAAATTAAAATGATAAATCAAAATCCACCAGTCGAGCGCTTAGAGTGCTATAAACGAACCTTAATCGTAATCAACTTTAATCCTTGAAATAACTTTTCTATTAGAGAGTAATTTTGAAATCAAATTAATTTTATTTGAAAAGTTAGGAGTTAGACAAATTTATACTACTTACTTGACTCACAAAAAGGTAAATTAATTCTTGTCAAAAAAAATTACCTAGCCATTTTAAAATGCATGCCACCGTACACTTTTCATTTTTCCTTCTCAAAAGAAAGGGCTAAAATTGTAGCAATTTAATCATTTTATTCACAAACTTGCCGAGAGAGATAATGATGAAATTATACCGAAACAATTGCGAAGAATAAAAATGGATATCTCATTTTGCAGTAGCTTTGTAATGAAAATGAAAATTAAACTTTACAATACAAGTTCAGTTAAATGTGAGAGAGAGATAAATCTCTTACGATGAAGGAAACCACTTATCTACATGCTCATTCAAATGATGCTTTTTTTGCAGAGTGAAGACGTATCGATCAATTTACCTAACCTAGTTAGTAATTTGTAATATGGTTACTTATTAGGATATTATTACGACTATACCACGTACTTTACTATTCTCCTGCTGCAATTCTCGTCTCATGACCTTCGAGCATCGTCGCGAGCGGTACTGATTAGGGAAAGACCTTTAAACGGTCAACAAAACGTGAGCAGGTGAATAGTAAAGTACGTGGTATAGTCGTAATAATATCCTAAAATTATACCAAACCACAATAATTTCAATGCTATGGTCATTTACTGTAAAATAAGATTATAATTATTGAACAAGCATTCAAATCAGCGATTGACAATACAAAAGCTCAGCCGTAAACGTTTTGTTTAATCATGGGTTCATTGTTCTACAGAACAAAGTCAGTAATAATACACGTGATGTCTGGCCACCAGTGATTGGAGACTGCACGCAAATTCAACAGTTAGTACACATAATGTGCGTACACAATCATATGTACAAAATGTCATAAGGTGCCTATTTGTTTGGACGTACATTAGATCCACACGTTAGTGACGCGACGGACGCCGATCCAGCGATCTGAATACTGGTCGCAGATTAAAAAGGATCTGAAGGGGCGTCTGCAATTCTCTATAGTTAGCTCTATGTCTCAGCATCAGCAGCGTCATTCTGCAAGTGCCACTCTTTGAAAGAATACAGCTGCCGACTAAATTAAAACGAGCAACATGTGTGAGACGGGTGCTCTATCACTAACCTTTATGTAAGGTTCAAACGGCTGATGTGTGCAACGGCCTTATATAGTTTCACGTGGTCGCAGTTGACAATTAGTACGTCGTACGTTGATATTTGGACACATGATTGTCCAATTTATTAGTTTGATAGCTAAATATGGTACTTAATGGTACAACCTAAAACAAATTGCATGGTAATTTGAAATGAACAGCAATTTATCTATCGGTTTTGGCTATTGATTTAACAAATCGAAACAAATCTATTCATTTCACACTGGACTCAAAAGCTTATGCATTACTTTTCAACGTAATTTTATTGAAAAATTCTGTTCAAACTGACGCAGTGGCGGTGGCAGTGGCGATCTAAGTTATACTTCGGGTCTCGTCCGAAGACCATTACTACTTGCAGCATTACGAGTCGTGGTGCTGTCACACTTCAGATTCAAGTCACTAAAATACAAAACCCATCTCCTGTCTCACTCTTATGCGCCTGCGGTGACCTCAGGCTCGGTCGGCCGGGAACAAGCCTGCAACTGGTCATTACGTGTTTTTGTGTTGCCGAAGTTACACAAAAAAGTTTGAATTTCCTTCAAAGTATTGATTTTTAAGCCGAATAGCTCGTCATCTTCGGACTCGGATTACTCTCACCGTGACGATCCCTCATGTCACGAGGTGACAAATTATTACGGTGATGATGAACATCGGAACCTACAAGGTATGTAAGTCTGGCATATAAATGTAAATGATTTAATTATTGCCACGGTTATCTTTGACTACCCGCATTTTAAATGGATGGGCGATAAAATCCAGGCAAAACTATTTTATCAATATTGAGCTAATGTATTGATACCAAGGTCTCACATGTTTATCATGATTGAGAGTACGTATTATTTTCTGCACGTAAATCGTGTTGAGCGTATCTTTCGATACAAAATAATCGTACCTAACTTTTTAAATCCTTCCGTGTATATCGCGTTGAGGGTAAATAGATTTACAACGATATAAATACCTCGCATGACGAGAGTACTTTCATTAAACAAATTATTTTCTTCACGTAAATCGTATCGATCGTATCTTTTGTTACCAAAAAATCGTATTCTAGTACGAGTTTTATCATTCCGCGTATATCGCGTTGAGTAAAAATTCCAATAGTAAAAAAATATCCTCGCATGTATATCATGTCGAGAGTACGTATTATTTCTTCACGTAAATCGTGTTGAGCGAGCATATCTGTTGATACTCAATAACCTACCTATTATGATATAACTCCATCGTCATTAACTAGGAAATATTTCCCGTACCTAACAATGACATGGCAACAGGTCTCTTCTCCGCATAAATTGCGTTGAGAAATTGTTAAGTTCCTATCTATTATGCTTTATGTCCTTACAGATGAAAATGTGCTTCAAGAAGAGGGTGAGATAATAGAAACCGATGAACTAGTATTGGAACCAACATCATTAGATATAATTCCAGCTGTTTATGAAAAAGCGGAAGAGATTCTCGACCCAGAAATCTTAACGATATTAGGTGAAGATCCTTCAGTACAGAAAGATCATGGTGATGATTTGCACACAGATATTGCTGCCCGGTGGTCACATATTTTAATGAGCGGATTGCCTAAAGAAATAAAGTCAGACCTCTGGAAAAATTACTTACCAGCCGTAATCTGTGTCAACATGAAGGCACCTAAGCTCAATTTAGAGATTGAAGCGGCATTATCACCCTTAAATGTAAAAAAGGACATCTTCAGTCAAAGTAAGCAGACTCAGATATCTAGCTGTTTATCAGCGATCGGAATGGCACTTAACTGGGCTTTGTCATCCAAGGATGCCTTACCTCACGCACAAAAAATCATAAAGCCTTTGAGTGATGCTGGACGATTACTCTGTGACAGCCATTATAGAGAGTCACAGTCAAGACGATATGCGATTATAAACAGCCTCAACAAGAAAACCCAAGATGTTGTGAGAAATACAAAGCTGGATGAAACTTTATTCGGCGCTAACCTTGCGGAGCATCTCAAATCATCAAAAGCTATTTCGCAGTCGGGTGCGGAGATGAAAAATAGCGCAATTCAGCGCGCTGCATTCAAACCTCCGCCTTCTACAAGAAAAACTCAGCGGGGTGCTTTAAACTTGAGGGGGATGCCGCGACCAGCAGCCGGGGAGCCGCGTCGGAATCCCAGTTTCCGGAGGCCGGCAGCAGCACCGGGGGATCAACGACGAGACACGTATCGCCGGAATCACTCAGCGCGCCAGAGGACAACGAGGCGTTGACTTCACCATCGCAGGTACCTATCGCAGGCAGGCTGCAATATTTTTATGATCAATGGTGCAGTATAACTGATGATCCTATAGTATTGTCCTGGGTTCGAGGATACAGTATACCGTTTAAAAGCGAGCCGATACAAAAAGCTCCTACTCGAACTTCAGCTAAATCAATACCTGAAATCAAAATAATTGATCAATGTATTGCGAGTTTACTTCAGTCTCATTCTATATCCACTTGTGAACCGTGTGAAGGTCAATTTTTATCATCCATTTTCACGGTACCCAAGCCAAATGGCAAACATCGTTTTATTTTGAACTTGAAACTCCTAAATAAGTTTGTTAAGCTAGAGCATTTTAAAATGGAAGATTTTAGAACAGCGTTAAAATTATTAAATGAGAATTATTTTATGTCAACTTTGGATTTAAAGGACGCCTATTTTTTGATTTCCATTGATAAGCATTATAGAAAAAAGCTACGTTTCGAGTGGAAGTCGCAACTTTATGAATGGAATGTTTTATGTTTCGGCCTATGTACTGCTCCTTTTTTATTTACTAAACTGATGAAACCTGTTCTACAGTATTTACGTTCGCAGGGTCTTATTTCAGTCAATTATTTAGATGATTTTCTATTAATAGGACAGACATACGAAGAATGCGTTAACAACGTTAATAAAACAATGAATGTTTTACAATCGTTAGGTTTTGTTATAAATTTCGAAAAAAGTCAAATAACACCGAAATCCACATGTAAATTTTTAGGATTTATTTTCAACACTAACGATATGACTATTTATCTTCCTGAAGAGAAAAAACAGCGCATTCATCGAAAAACTATAGAGTTTTTGAAACTTAATAGATGTACTATTCGGTATTTTGCCGAATTCATTGGTCTATTAACATCTGCATGTCCCGCCGTAAGATATGGATGGATGTATACATAACTGTTCGAGAGACAAAAATTCTTAGCCTTGGGAAACTCGGAGGACTATAATAAGAAAATGATAATAGCAAGCTCTTTAAAAAATTACTTAGAATGGTGGAAATATAATATTTTGCGTTCAAAAAGCCCCATTTTTTCCAATAACTACAGTCTTGAAATATACAGCGATGCTTCAACTACAGGTTGGGGCGTAGCTTGTGACAAACAAAGTTCACACGGTAATTGGACGTTATCCGAACTTATCTTGCATATCAATATTTTAGAATTAAAAGCTGCGTTTTATGGTCTAAAGATTTTTGCTTCTGAGCTTCGCGATTGTGATATATTATTAAGGATTGATAATACGACAGCTATCTGTTACATCAATCGTATGGGCGGTGTACAACACAAACATTTGAACGATCTAGCCCGTACTATTTGGCAATGGTGTGAGCTTAGAAATATATACGTATTTGCATCATATATAAAATCTTCTGATAATGTTATTGCTGATCGCGAATCCCGCAAAATTATTATAGATACAGAATGGGAACTTGCAGAGTACGCTTTTACAGAAATAACTAATAATTTTGGTACCCCCAAATTTGATCTTTTTGCAAGCTCCCAAAACTATAAATGTACTAGATACGCATCTTGGAAACTTGATCCATATTCTGAAATAGTAGACGCATTTACTTTTACTTGGAAAAATCTTTTTTTTATGCCTTTCCTCCTTTTAGCATGATAACAAAAGTTTTGCAAAAAATAATTACTGACGAAGCGGAAGGTATCTTAGTTGTACCTTTTTGGCGATCACAAGCTTGGTATCCGCTGTGGACCAAATTAATAGTATCTAGTGAAATATACTTTGGGCCTGGTAAATATTTGTTACATTCACCTTTCAGAACTTACCACCCGCTTCACGCAGATCTTATCCTGGTGGCGGCGAGATTATCAGGCAAGCGATGATAGCTCGAGGTATTCCAGAATCATCGTTAAATATTTTGATGGCATCGTTTGCGGAAAAAACTCTTAGTCAGTATAGTTCTTCTCTTAAATCATGGTGGATATTTTGTGAAAAGAACAGCTTTAATGCTTTTAATGCTACAATTACCCAATTGATTTCTTTTTTGACTATACAATTTGAGGAAGGCGCCAGTTACAGTACTTTAAACACACATCGTTCGGCTCTATCAACCATCTTAGGGTCAAATATAACATTGGATGATAATATTCATAGATTTTTAAGAGGAGTTTATAGGTTAAAACCACCTAAACCTAAATACGCTGTTACTTGGGATACCAACAAAGTGTTGAGTTATGTATCTGAATTATATCCCTATACGGATATTACACTAGAACTTTTATCATATAAAACAATCTCTTTACTAGCAATAGCCTCCGCACAGAGGATGCAGACGCTAAGTTTTATAAAATTAAAAAACATATGTGTGGAAAATGATATGATTGTAATCAAAATACCTGATTTAATCAAAACATCGAGACCTGGGGCCCTCCAACCACTAATCAGGTTACCTTTCATTCGTGAAAATCCTTCGATATGTCCTGCTACGGTGGTGCAAGCGTACATTGATAAAACTTTAGCTTTACGCCGTAATAATGCAGATGATCACCTTTTTATAAGCCTGAGAAAACCTCATAAAAAAGTTTGTTCACAAACTCTCAGTCACTGGGTGAAAAAAGTCTTATCAAATAGTGGTATTGATATATCGGTATTTGGAGCACATAGCACACGTCACGCATCCACATCAGCCGCTCATCGGCTGGGCGTAAACCTGGAAGTGGTGCGGAAGGCCGCAGGTTGGTCTAGTTCATCGAATGTGTTCTTAAAATATTATAATAGAGAAATTAAAAATTCAGTTAACGATGATTTTGCTGAAGTTGTATTTAAAAATTTATGATTTACAATTTTGTTTGTTACGATGTACTAATCCTTAATCAGGTACGCTTATTGTATTAACTAATTTGTTAAGATAGAGATAAATGTATCATGACAAGGCATACCTACTCATAATAACTAATATAAAAACAAGTGATTTAAGTGTTTTTTGTTATGAATATATCTAATATTAGTAATCAAGTTTTTGAATACGTCTATGTATTTTAACTTTTATTATTTGTCAGGAATAGAGATATAACGTTACTTTCTCTAAACATCTGCAAGTAATAATGGTCTTCGGACGAGACCCGAAGTATAATTAAGAATCAAACGAACTTACCTAGTGATGTTTGATTCCAATTATGCGAGGGTCTCGTCCGAAGACCATTACGATCCCACCCATCCCAACACATACTTACCCCTCGACGTGGAAAAGTAAAATACAAGTTGCTTGGACAGGTGTAGTCTTCTCTGAAAGTAATGACCAGTTGCAGGCTTGTTCCCGGCCGACCGAGCCTGAGGTCACCGCAGGCGCATAAGAGTGAGACAGGAGATGGGTTTTGTATTTTAGTGACTTGAATCTGAAGTGTGACAGAGACAGCACCACGACTCGTAATGCTGCAAGTAATAATAGTCTTCGGACGAGACCCTCGCATAATTGGAATCAAACATCACTAGGTAAGTTCGTTTGATTCTTAATTATATAAGGGAAAATGGCTGTCAAGTGGTAGTCAAAGTTTGCGTGAATGTATTGATCGCCACTTTCACTGCCATTGATTCAGTTTGACCGTGCCCTAAGATAGACTAGAATGCTTATTTGTTCGTATTCTTACAAACAAATAAAATCATCAATGACTTTAAACGACGAAACGGCAGAAAATTTACTTTGATATGTTGTAAACACTAAGCTCCAGCTTTGTCCGCCTAAAAAGCGAAATTGATTACAAAAGAAACCCTTTGATAAGCTTTGTGGTGGTGCAACGGTTATCGAAAAACGTTTGAGAGATACCAATAACATTTTATTAAATGTCATCCGCAATAATGAGGTGAGAGGGATCTGCAAGAGAGGCGCTACAGAAATATGTGCGAAGTGTTATGGAGTGCCGTTGTAAGTCAATGAAGCGGGAAATAGGGTGTTCCCGCTCCACCGAGAGCATACTCTAATAAATAAAATTATGCCTCAGAAATTACAAGAATACGCGTGCCGGCAGCGATCCCACGAGATTGGATGCTCGAGATTTTCATCGATATCCTCCTATAATGAATCCAATATGTAGTAGCTTTGAGGACTGTGTTGCAGCGAAATTTTTTTATTTATTTCCGATATCGGTTGTGTCAAACCGAATTTTACTGTAGGCGTCGTCATCACACGAAAATAGTATGTGAATACGATTATTTAATGACCAATAAATTAATTTAAAGATATTATTTAGTATTTTATTTATTCATTTATTAAACAAATTAAGTAGGTACATAGTTAGTTAGTAGTATCTTTAAACCTATGTTAGGTTTGTCTAGACACTAGGTTCTCGAGGTGTTACTGTATTTGAGACAAAAGTGCACAACAAAAATATGAGTAATAAGTAGGTAGGCATTGAAACTAACATTATAAACTTTACTGTAGGTACATAATTATAGCGAAGCGACCGCGCACAGAAATAACGACACCGTCACGGAATATTCGGTAGTAATACAGCAACCAAACCAGTTTGATGCTAGTGCCTTGGTGTCAGTATGCACAACTTTCGTTACTAGTGTGTGCAAACGATTTATACGCGATATATTCCGATAAAACTGGATAGTATTCCAAGGCAGATATGTCAGTAATCCGATAAGCGGCGATGGGCTTGCAACCTGTCACGTGGAATGCTACTATGCAAAAAGTAAACATGCCCCTAATATAATGTTTGGACGTGTCTCTAACTAATAGCGGGTCTATTTTGTATTCTAACAAATCTGCGTACTGAGTATGGATGTGAGAATTACAGAAGTGGGCTTGTTTGTTTTTTGTTTTGTTTGTATTGGGTTCTTTCAAATAAAAGTAAAATATGATTATACGTCGAACGATTCAAAATTAATGTGTAAGTAACTTTGTTTGAGCAAAAGGCAGAAACATTAGTCTGAAGATCAGAAGCTATAACATCGAATATTTCAGGCGATGCACGTGCCCGGTTCTTACTCTTTCTGAATTGAATTTCAGTTTTGCAACGAATTTTTGCTTACTCGAGTCTACCTAATAATTTACAGCTTTGCGAACCTCAAGACAATTCAAATACTTATTTTATTTCAGTGTATTTTTGTATCGTTTATGTTTTATCAGTTCGATTTTATAAGGAAAGGTAGATAAATATTGTAATAAACTGGTCATGCACCAATGGATTTTTCCATTCGGAAAAATTATATGCGCACAATAAATTTTTCGAATCAATATATGCTCAAAACGTTGAAGGAAAACATCTTGAGGAAATCGGAATACCGTAGAACCATAAATTCAAAAGAATATGCCATCGGTTAGAGTTCCAATAAGCGGAGATGGGCTTGTAATCTGCCACGTGGAATGCTGACTACTTGCAAAAACGCGGGCCTGTGCCAAATGTAATGTTAGGACGTGCCTCTGACTACCCCCTATTTAGTATCCTCAAAGACCTACTCACTTAGTTTGTATTTGAGGATGTCCATCATGGGAAATACAGTTGAGAGCGTGTTTTTTTAACACACAGATGACGTAAGTCTCTTTGGTAGAGTCTGGTAAGGGGTTGTGTATATCTTTCAGCATAAGAGTGGCTGCTTGGGCAAAAAGTATATAGGATTTTCTTACAGCTCTTTGATTCTGTGTGATTTTCAAATAATCAAGCTCTGATAATTTGAAAATCATTCAGAATATGCCAGAAATATAAACTGACTAGCTTCTGCCAACGGCTTTGCCCGCGTGGTACCCGAATATAAAGTATTATGTGTTATTCTGATGTATAAGCTATATTATTGTAAAGTTTCATCAAAATCCGTTCTGTAGTTTTTTGCGTAACAAAAGCGAAAGAGTAACAAACATCCATCCTCACAAACTTTCGCGTTAATAATACTAGCTTCTGCCCACGGCTGCACGGGTTAACATCGTGTTTTATTCACAGAGAAAATAAGATGATCTTGTTTGTATAGCATTTTTCAATGTTCTTTTAGGCACGGCCGTACTACACCTTCGCGTTTAGCGCCTTTTCCCCTGATGGCTTACTACGATACTAGCTGATTGCAATAGCAGGCAGCTCATACGGTCGCTTTGCTACACGCCAGTCGCCTCGCCAAGACAACAGCATACAATATTTATATGCACGTTACCTTCTATAGGCAGACGCGAGATACGTTTTACTTGGAAGAGTGTGGCCGTGGCTTTGAATAGTATTAAATGATTAAAAGTAACACAAAATCACAGTTACCCCGCACTCGTTCGGCTGTGATATGGCAAATGGTCAGTACCCGTTGACGGTGTACTATACGGAATGAATTGGCAAGAATGTCTTTATTTCCCAAATATAAATGATGAGCATAACATTGTAATGCAAATGTAGAACGATTTGTTATGTTGTATTGTAGGGTTGAGGCTTCGGCAATCAGGCACTAATGACGCGCGTCTTATATCTTGCTTGGAAACCAAATTGACGGAACATTAACGTTCTTCAACTCAAAAGTCACTAAAATACGGACTAAAGTTTAATTTAATTATGTGGTGAGGCAACTAATTTACAAAGAGATAAAATTATTTATATTTCCAATTAATGTGCGCATTAACGGATATGTTGCAGTTCAAGCGTCGTCATTTTGGAGTAAACAACAAGTAAGTTGCAGTACGTGAGTTCTGCTACGCGGCGAAAAAAATAACTAAACCTTTTGTTTATATTTATATTTTATATATTTTAAATAGATCTGTTTATGTTACATTGTTTTCTTAATACAAGTAAGGTAGTCAATATTTTGTGATAAAAAAGTGATGGCATAGTTAACTTTACTGGTCTATCTATGTATATGTGCTCAAAACGCCCTAGCCTAAAAATTAAAAGGCCATCAATTAGTGTTTCTACAAGCGGCGATGGGCTTGCAACTCGTCACGTGGAATGCTAACTGCTAGCAAAACACGGGCATGTGCCAAATGTAATGTTCGGACGTGCCTCCAACTACCATTTCCAAGGTTATGTATACAAAGGCATAATGTAAATAATGTTCGGACATTTTGCTTTTCATCATTCATGTCGTGTCAATGGCTCATTTTTTAAATTTGTTTTGACCAAATTGTGGCCACTTGCACAGCCTCATCGGTTGCCTCTATGAGATGTTCACGGGTGCAGGTGATGGGCACAGAGGGCAGAAGAGCAAGTACGCCATATTCTGTATGGGTTCTCCGCACTCACACTGGACGTGGATTGGATCAATTATCCCCCATTTGGCTAGATTGCTTCTGCAGCGGCCAAATTGGGTGCGAAGCTATTAAGCGATTTCCAAATTGGCCACTGCAGCTCATACCCAGGAGGCAAACGTTCTACGGGATCTATGAAGTGGCGGGATCAGTGCTCTTTGAGGGGCTCTTTTGATACACGTGTTGCATGTCTTTGAAGTTTTTGTCCTAGGACATGCTGGTTTCTTTACGATGTTTGCATTGCGCACATAAAATTTTGCGTAGAAAAAGTGCATTGGTGCACACGGGAACCCAAGGCCTTTGTCGAAAGGCCAAGGTCGAAAGTAGAGGACTCACTCTTCTAGTCACTCTTATCTAGTGTTGAAGGGTTCCATTCGCATTCCAAAAAGTTATAGTTTAGTTGGCGTAATAGTTTTACGAGCAGCTAAGCGTTTATTTTCTGGACATTTCATTGCCTAATCAACTGTTACTTTTATAAGCTATGCCCCGACACTGAATTAAAGTGATATTGCCTATAATACTTTCGAGT
This sequence comes from Perizoma flavofasciatum, assembly GCA_958496245.1. Taxonomy (NCBI): domain Eukaryota; kingdom Metazoa; phylum Arthropoda; class Insecta; order Lepidoptera; family Geometridae; genus Perizoma; species Perizoma flavofasciatum. The sequence goes on from OY292421.1 coordinate 5,864,680, forward strand.
AAATTAAGAGCAATTTGTAGAGGTTTTGCCGGAATATGGGAATATAATTTATGAAAGGCATGACAGATGTAATGAAAAGTGAACTAGTAATGAATGAAGTACTTTAATTTGATTTTCGGTAAAAATAAGCAATTAAGTTCACTTTATTTTTGACACAGGGATTTAATAGTAATTCGTGAGATGATATTTTATTATCCAATAAATTATACACTCTATGATCGCCCTCTTAGTACGAGGGGTACTGGCCTCAGCTTTGTCAAACTTATTTGGATGAGTGGACTCAGAAGCTATACAGATTATATAGGTACGTTCCAAAAATCCATTCTGTATAAGTCGTTATGGCACCACCTAAAGAAAGGTTGCGGGTTTGATCCCTGAGATCATTTTATAAATGGCTAAAAAATCCTATAAAAATATTATAATATAATTCTCATAAATGTGGATGAAACAGTTAAAAAAACCACATAATCAAAAATAAATCTTCCCTGTACCAAACTTACTTAAATGCAATTATTATATGGTACCTCATTAGTAAAAAAGATAAAACATAAAATTTGAATACTTTATTTTTTTTAACTATGAGATTACTGATAAACAACTGATTAAAAAACTCCACATAAAACAGTATTTCCACTGCAACAGACGCTTGAGTGAAGACGACTCAACCATCAGACATCGTCCAATTGTTCACTCGATGATCTGCACACAGCCCCGCATCATTCACCACAATAGCGGCCTATGTCTCGGCCGTAAATGTAAATCGCTCTAATTTATACGCGTGATAACGTCACCGCACTGCTGTTAACTGTAATTATATTACCGAGCGAGGACGTGTTGATCAAAACCAAAGATTGCGAACCCACGATGCGAAAACGGGAAAAAATCACCCCCTAGATACTCAGTAAAATGACTACAGAAATATGCTGAACGTTGATGAGTGATAGAGCAAACGTTGGTTAATCATTTTTCAGCTAATAGGAACATTTATTAAACCAGCCCCTGATGAAAACGGTACCGACCTACATGAAACTCCGTTGATGCATTTTTTTTTCTCTAACTTGTTTGTCAGATCACGTTTTAGTAAAGTGCATGCCTGAACTGAAACTGTTTACTGAACAACAGCTAGGGAACAAAATCTAGCAGGTCAGTCCAAAGATTGAAAAAAATAACAATAATAAATAAATAATCACAAAGCTACATCTATCCCCAAAGTAAGCAGTACTACTTATATAGTTTCAGTTCAGGCATGTACTTTACTAAAACGTGATCTGACAAACAAGTGAGAGTACTACTTATATATATAAGTAGAACTACTTACTTTGCTTATTATATGAATGTAAATGCATTCATATTATACATATAAAATACCCAAACCTGACACAAATATTTGCAGATCATACAAACATTTGTGCCAAGGCGGGCCTTCGGACACTGCGCCACAGAGGTCGACAAAGTATAAGCCGTGTCTATATAACAAGGAGAACCCTGAAAAACTAAGAACATAATTGCTAAACGTTCTACTTTAAATGTAGAATGTAGAATACATTTTAGAAGTTGATTGCAAGCTACTGTGCTTTCTGTTCTTTAAAAGATGAATTCATCATTCATATCTGTTCACCACACTAAAATCCCCTAAGAACAGTCTTGTCCCAACATATTACTGACAACGTAACCACAGCCGTCGTATCCCAGCTATAGTACTAAATTCTAAACAACATGCCTTTGGAAGACACCCAAAGGTATGTATAATCACTAAGAGAAAAGTGAATGTGTTTGCTAAAAAGCTATCATAGCATTCAATTAACACTCTTTGAAGAACAACAAAGTAAGTTCAGCGTAGCTGCGAATCGCCTCAACACCCGACTAGCAACTATTGCTGCTATTGCCGCAATAGAACTTTTAAATACTTCCTAATCGAATTGTTGCAATGACTTTTTATTGAATTTGTATTACCAGTGCTTTATATTCTTCTTCTCGTAATAATATAGGGTTCGCTCATGTCTGGAAAGATTTATAACTTTTGTAAATAATAAAAAATGTGTAAAGCAAAAAAGGTTGAAAAATTTAAATTTCTCTGAAATATTACCGAGAAATTATATGCTAAGTAAACCAGATATCCGAATGTGTCAGCTAACGGTTAATTTAAGCAATTTTTTTAAATTATATTCCAGTCAGTAAGTAACAGATCTAATATTAGGTTGGCTCACAGAGACAATGGCCCAACGGGCAATCTATTTGAGTAATTATCCGCTAAGGGCCATTGTCCGCCATCTTGCACGCGTGGAATAATCCTTGTTCGCTCGATGCTGGCCTGTTACGTACATGCTTTTGGTGATCAGGGAGACAGCGCCCCTGAGTGCCTTCAATGACTATACAAACACTTTATTGTTCTCTCAACTCGGGTAATTCATGACCTATGTTTGCTGCCGCTATTAGGAATGGCAAAATGGTACATGCCTAATCGTAGAAATGACAGACGATTTACGGAAATGCATTGCATATTCAATCGTATAAAAGGTGTGCATGGATCATTCCCAACCGCGTCCAAAACATTTGTGTTAGAATATAACTATATTTTAATTCCCGCTTGCATTCAAATCTTTTTTGCCGGAGATATCTCAGACTTTATATATGCTCAGAAATCCTTTGGTCTTAATTGGCGTTCAGTTGTTTTGCGTATAATTACTAAGTAAACAGCTCCAACTATTCATGACCTCTGCGTAGCGTATGGCGCAACTTCGTCTGCATTCAGTTTTTTTTTACAAAATTTGACACTTCGCATAATTTTGAATTTCGAAAATGTATTTTTTAGATCACACATCAAAAGGAACATACCCGCCAAATAAGAACTTTGGGCTTTTGTTTTACAGCGTTGTTCAAGATCTTTATAGTCACAGACCTTATCAATTTACTGTTAGTAGGACTGTCAGTCTGTCACGTGACGATTTTATTTATTAAAATTCATTATTCAATTGAAGCTTTAAACTAGAACGACTATATTGACAGAGACAAAGAGACACAGAAACGATGTTTAATTATAACACCAGAGAAGTTAACGATCTCGAAACGAAAGTCAGACTGCGGCTTATCTGACGCCAAATGTTTCAAAGGAACTTTTAACGAGTTTAAAGTTAGGCCAAGTGTAGTGCACCCGCAGCGTTTCCGTAGCTGAAGATTAATTAAACAATTGCATGATGGCTCCTTGAAAACACTCCAACATGTCTCGGCCTGTCGTCGCCAACCTTGCCAAATTAAACTCATAAATCAAAATCTAGCGACCGGAAACAGAAACGCAATAATGAAGCACCAACTCCGGTTAAAACGAGGCGACGACGATTAATTCATTTCTTTCAGATTGTGAACGAGAAAGGTCCCCCGGACGCTTAATCCCATTGTAAGAAACTAAAGACTGCGCTAATAAAACATTTTATCGTACAAATAACCGGGATAAAAATGATCTTTCGCATCGCAAATTGCAAGTGTCAGCAAGGTGCGATCGAACGAAATAATTTCCAGTTTTCCGTGAAAGTAATAAAGCGGAATATTCGATTGGATGACGCGTGCAATTCGATTATTTGTTCTGAACAACTCTTGTATGGGTGAAGTTGAAATTTACACGCGGAAAGGTGAGTTGGTCGGCATCGGTTTCGTTTGACAGGCTCGTATTTCCACGCCGATTTACGAGTATGTGCGTGCGCTGGTGACGCGCTAAGAGATTAGCAATGGCGCCTAGTGGCTAAAGTAGTAAACAAAACAAATGCGAGGGTTTGTATGGCACTATGTCCGCATTTAATACTTCTTTTTTCTATTGTTTGCAGAACTGTCTCAGTTTTATATGTTTTTTTATATTAAAAATATTTTTTATTAAATACAACTTGAAAGTCGTACGAGTATTGTAGGCCACGAAATACGTGGATGCTTAATTCCGAGTGATTGCGTTATTTTGGTCATTCGCACAGCACAGTATTATTGTATATACCTAGCATTAGCGGTTACATTTGGATCACATATCCTATTTGTAGCATTTTTATTGGTTACTAGTTGTTGCCCGCGGCTTCGCCCGCGTGGTATGTTAATAAAAGTAGCTTATGACCGTCTCCAGGCTTCAAACTATGTCCACCAACTTTTGAATGAATCGAACCAAGGATTACAATTTATACAAAGTTTAGAACTCAATTGCACACCCCCAAAGGGTAATTTTGAAAAAATAAAAAATACGTGTTTTATTATTTACTTTAAAGTTTATTTGTACAGAGTTTTGAGCGAATTAAAAACATTTTTTTTCATAGAAACTTTACCGCCCTATTTAATCCCCATATGGGTCGACTTCGAAAATTAGATTAGCCTATGTGTTATTCCAGATCCTAAACTATCTACATTTCAGATTTCATCAAAATCGGTTTAGTAGTTATGGAGATCTGTGGTAACAAACATCCACACACACACACACACACACTTTCACATTTATTATATTAGTAGGATGGTACCTATCCCCAGATTAGGACAATGAATAATAAATCTCCTTAGAGATACATATATCTATCTTAAAAATCGATAATATACATAGAGACTATACCCATTTCTGGTGCTGAAAACAAAGGGTAAATTTGTTTGTATCACATTTTTAGGTTGCGCATGCTTTTTACTCAAACTCCAGAGAAAGCCGCAGCTATAAAAGCTGTTTAATATACATGTTTAAAAATGAACATCAAATGCCCGTGACTGGGAGTTGGGACGGCTAGTTCAAAGTTTACGGCTTTAAAGCCGAGTGGCATTGAATTTGTTTCCAACCGATCATAAACTAACTTTTAGGTAATCTGTGACGGTGGCACTGGCCACTGGCATAGTGAACTATGCCAGTGGCCAGTGCCACCGTCACAAGTAGTCGGAACCTGGAATACAGAATCAAGTTGTGGCATATTGAAACCGTAACAAACGACTTACTCGCTGTCTCGTAGAAAGCAGATTGCTAGCGCCGGTACCTGTCACTTCACTAAAGCAAATGTGTTTCAGTAAAGAGACCTGACGATAATCATCGACTACGTACAATTGCTGAAAAGAAGTAAGGTCGCCTTTAAATTAGACGCCGCGCCACTGCATAAGCGTCAATTTGAAGGCGCCCTAAATCTGTAACATTACGAACCCTGGCGTAGTAAGGTAATTTTTTAATGTTATTTGCTTGTTGAATTTTTCTCGTATTTTATACGTTCATGCGGTAATCAGAGGCAATAAGAACTTTATGAACCTCTCCTGCTCTTAATAATGGGACCAAGTACGACCTAGGTAGGCAAATACCGGTAGCCTGCTTACTATATTAATACGGGCTTACCAAGCGCTTTCATAATCTCGTCGCGGTTCCGAGAAGCTTCTGAAATATGAGCCTGTTTACGAATTGATACCTTCGCTTTATTTGGTAACCGAATTAATATTTAAAAGGATTTTGTAGATCGCGCGTTTTATCTCAAAATAACGAATGTTATTAAAATACCGACTATTCCTATAATATTGCAATGTACCGAATTATTTAATGCATTCTCGTGGATCATATTTGTATGTTCGTTAAACGGTGATCTTCAAAGTATAAAAAGGATACGATGATCAAAAAGATTTTCGTAAGGTACGATGTTTGAGACAAATTGCGACTGCCAAACCCATAACTTTTTTTTGTGTAATCGGGTAACAATCATACATCGCGAGATCACAGACTCGTTTGTTCACTGTAGATTCAAAGAATCTTCCCTTACTCCTCTTTTTTATTCCATTCAAGTAAACGTATATCTTTTAACTGTATTAGCGTAAGCGCCATTAATTCCCCAACTTAGCCATTATATAAATATTGAAATACGCAACAAATCGTAATGAAACAAGCCAGATGTACAAAACATAGAATGTTCTTTATGGGACACGCTTTCGCTATTACTACGCGTCCAATATCAAAGGACCTGTCATAGTGTAGGTTGCTTCAGCTTTTTGGGAAGCTGCAAGAGCAATCGGGGGGGTCATGGTAGGTCGTGTAGAGCTGGTTGTGCGATTTTCGCAGCCAGTAGGCGCTAGCGTGTGTTCGGGCTCAGTGTACGCCTATTGTGTACGATCGTGATACATCGAGCTTGATATAATATTAACAAAACAAAATATTTACATTCCGCTATTGGTCGGGAAAAATAAACACCGTAAAAATTTCCAAAAAAGACGTGCTTGCTTTATAGACAGCGCTGAAATCTAATTGGGTTGTAGTAAAGAAGAACAGATTTTGATCTGGCAAGATCAAGATCTGTAAGCGAAGATATGATGTCTCATGACAACATCTCGTTCGGTTTGCCTACTCTTCATGTATCTCTTCATGGTCCCAATCGTTGACTATTCCTAGCACATACTCGTACCTACAGTAGGGCACAGTATTAACTATCCGTTACGGGTAAGTAGGTGATCATCGCTAAACGTGTCAACCATAATGGTATCCTCCAATTCATGAAGTGATTAAGGCAATGGCGTCCTAAATTTTTATAGGTCATACCGATAGAATGGCTGTGGTCGAATTCATTATCCTATGGGGTTGGCATGGGGTGGGGGGTCAGAGGGGGAAGGGCCGGGACTTCATGGCGTCGGTGAGGGGGGATGTAATATCAGTAGAGTAGTGATATTGCGGTTTCTAACGCGTGCTTGCGATGTAGAACCATGGATGAAATATTTAATGAGATATGAGTTATCGTTTTGGTACATACCTACTTAATTACTTTTCAGGTTCAAACTAAACGTATATGATAAAGTATATATACTTTGATATAATAGTTGGTCAAATATAGTATCCCATCATTATTTGAACGACCTAAGCAACGCAGTTTTTTATTTTATTGTCTGTAAAGAAAGAGTTTGTTAAAGTTGAATAAAAGTTTTGGTGTCGAAATAAAATGATGAAAAACAGATGAACAAAGTATGCACCATTGTAGAGTTTGAGGTATCTTTATATTGTCTAAATATGGTAATTAACGATCAAAGAGCATTTCGAAATTTTTGACTCTATGCTGGATTACCGGAAACACCAGATAATTATTATGCAAAGAATAATCCCACAAAATATTATCTGGACAACTAGTGTCGATAAGCGATAATGATTGACGATAAGCGACTCTTAGCAACATAACAGCTAGTTCTGCAACCTTGTTCAAGAGCTTTGTCTGCAACTCACTGTCACATCGGTGTACACTCGATCTAGACTGCGTGTTCAGTGTCTAGTATCGTCGTAAATCAGGGGCTTAAGACGGGCTGAAAGCCGGATTTGAAATGTATTTTTTGACGCAGATAGTTATAGCTCTTGTGTAAATGTCAGTAAAAATCTTTTGCCATCTATTCTTCAAATATAAAATAATTTTAAAACCAGTGTTTAAAACGATTAACACCTCAATATATAGTAGACAGTATAGCTAGATAATAGTTTACAAAAATATGCCGTAGTAGCTTAAATTATAGAGAACTGTGAAGCGGCAAATTTTTACAAAGGCAATTTTTTGCGGTTTTATTTTTATGATACCAAGCCGGTATCAAAAAACATTTATTCATTTAAAACAATATGCTACGTATTATTTTCGAACCATTCTATCGTGTTAGCTGTTTAATGTTGTTTGATAACGATCACATTTTTCGGCCCACCCCACCTTAATTACAAAGTAGCCTATACCAAGTTAAGTTCAAATAAAAATTAGCTAGGTTCAACGATCAAACTCGATACTTACTCACTTTAATATTTCTAGAGCTGTCATTGTTTTCAGAAAGAAGATTATTCTTGTCTTTAGCTTGACGCGGATAAAAAGATTATGTGGAATCCGTTTCGTTTCAAAGGCAGGGTTGGAAAAAGTATCAGAAATTATTCAAGTTGGTGAGCGCTGATTTTTAATTCACGCTAAATCGTCATCAATTCTAAAGCGTTTTACAGGATTTTATTGCTTACAATGAGACATTCTTCTTATAACGCTGGATTTCATGAAACATGCGACTCAAGTATGATTTGTCGAAAAACCATGAACATAACTTTTAGACATGCAGTTTTGGCTGGTTTATCGACAAAAAGAAAGAGTAAACTGAAACGTGACGGCTTTAACATGCAGGGCCCGACTGATGGACGCTAGTGTTTTGTCCAACCAACAATCGAATTATTCCCTTCAATGTCTCATACACATTGAGTTAACTAAAGTTTCCATGTAAAATTTTAGCCAATGTAAACAAACGATAGTTAAATAACGTGCGAAGTGTAAATAGTGCGACACGGCCTGCCCCACCCGCCCGGTCGTTTCACAAGATCATTGTTATTTATCTCGTTGCCTCCCGTTTTTATTTCGTTCCAGTCCGACTCGGTTTATTTGTCTTTGGGATCTGAGGGTACATTAACGTATTTTTCTTCTCTATTAGGGAGTCGGTACTCACCTTCGAACTTTGCACTGAGATTCGTGGAATCTGAAACCCGGTTTGTTGGCTTGTTTTTTATTTCCAGATAAGTCAAATAAAAGTTGACGATTGATTGTATTCTCAGAAAGTTAGTAATCACGAGTACCTAACCGGGGCAAGTTTCGATGCGTTAAACTCAGAGTTTGTCTACTTTACGGCGCGGCCATCAATGCGATTGAAGCGCGGAAAAGTGCCCAAGTTTGATACGAATGTTACGACAGAGCGTTTAATATTTTTATGCCTTCGCATTGAACTGTTAATGTGGGCAATAACGTTTTATTTATTCATGTCTCTACGCTGCATAACAGTTTCTTTACAGTGTTCTGAATCATACCGTGATAAATAGTTTCACTTATTTTAAGACGTCCTTCGCACGGTTTTTGCGCTTTAACACACTGAAAATCGTTCGTGTCAGTTTTAACCCAGAAGATTTTATTTGCAGAATACAAGTTTTGAGAATATGCTCGTATTTGACGGGACCGGTGTTTGCAGAGTATCCAAAAGGGGCAGTCCTGAAGTGGATGAATTGAGCACAAAACTCCATTATTGACGTACGTTGCCATTTTGAAATTAAATTATCTCGAACAATCACGGGGTAGGGACTTACGAGCAAATTACCAGAAAGAATAAATCCGTTCTCGTGGATCGGTTGCATGAAAATTGCAACAGCGGGCAATAGCGGCGCGCCAGCGAAGCGCACAATTATAACGAGAGCGTATAAATCAGAATGAGTTGTGGCATGTTATTAGGGCTATTCCACCACGAAATAGGAAGACGAAACTAAGCTCGATGAAACCCCACAGCCAAAAAGAAACGCCTACTCTAATTTTCTAGACGAGTTTTTTGTCAAATGGGAATCGTAGTCGTTGTCCCTTTCACTTTTATAAGTTAAGTTTTTTGTTATGTTCTGGGCCAAAGAGTGAGACCTGTGTATTTCCCATAACAACGTTATGTCAACATATCTATGCCTAAAAAGATTTAAGAACAATAATAAAAAAAATACTAATTATTTTATAAAATTGTAACTAAAGGTTTTAAATTCTAATGAAAATAATGACACTATGAGAGTTTTTTATATTAGAATCCTAATTTTATCCAAGTCCGAAAAGTTACATACAAACCATTGTTGGGGGAAGAACGTTAAATTTACTACAACAAATATGGTAATAAGTTGTTTTTTTTATTATAATTCTATAAATAAAGAGTATCAATGGATAAAACATAATATCACAAAAAATATAGTGCCTACTTATCTCATATTCATTCTTTAAATTTTCTCGTTTAAAATCTCATTGTCTCTTATTTGAAAAAAACGTGTGATAGTTTCAAGAGGTCCTGAAGCCGAGGACGGTCCCATGTTCGTGAATACAAATAGATGCTTAGGTAGCTTACCTTTCGCAAATTAACTCCAAACCAGCAACGTAATCTGAAAGGAAATTTTTATAGTTAGCTTTTATAGATAGCTTATTTAGTTCAAACCAATCTTTGGAATCAGGGACCATGTTACTAGATTATTATCTGGGAGGCAAGAAATTGAACGTTTTGTTAATTGGTTCGCAGATAGGAAATTCTTGTATATGTAGCATCATGTACGCATACGTGTAATTATGCAGAATATCACTTTAGGTTAGCGAATCCTCAGTCATAAATACATAAAATATGTATTTATTGCTGCCTCAAAAAAATAAATAAATAAATAAATAATGCTGGACATTTTCACACAGCATCATCTAGCCCCAAACTAAGCAGAGCTTGTATTATGGGAACTACATGACTGATATACTACTTATATACATTTTTTTTTGTAAATACATACATAATATACATAGAAAACACCCAGACCTGAGACAAATATTTGCAGATACAAACATTTGTCCCGTGGCGGGAATTGAACCCGCAACCTTCTGCGTCCTAGGTGGACCTTCGCCCACTGCGCCACATAGGAATAGATATCATCCTACTACTATTATAAACGCGAAAGTTTGTGAGGATGGATGTTCGTTCCTCTTTCACGCAAAAACTACTGAACGGATTTTGATGAAACTTTACAGTAATATTTTATATAAGTCAGAATAACACATAGGCTACTTTATATTCGTGTACCACGCGGGTGAAGCCGTGGGCAGAAGCTAGTAGGTACATATTTTGTTATCGCTATGTTGTGCAACATAGCGATAACAAACATGAATGATTTTTAACCTATTGTTAATTTTGCTTGACAATGACAAACGAGAAACCAACGTTCAAAGAAGTTCCAACAGTTGAAATGAACTAAAACTATGAAAGTATAGGTAAGTTATTAATAGGTAGGTAGTTTATGTTTTTGCCCCAATTACACAGATATCAATCTAACAATGGTCACACAACAGCGTTGAGCACAACTCGTAGATATGCCTACCTAGCATATTTGGTCAAATGTAGTATCATTATTCGTAATAACATATCATCCACGTGTTTAGTTAACATTCCACGCAATTTCTAAGTTACGTTTATGGTTAGAAAATCAATAACTGCCTGGTATAGTTGGTCAAATGTAGTAGCGTTATTCGTAATGAGAAAAAGTAAGAAAATACATTTATTGACCAAGAGATGATCTTAATCCACGTATTTAGTTTACATCCCACGCAATTTTGAAGTAACGTTCATGGTTAGACAATCAATAACAATGCAAACGTAATTCATTATTTCTGTTATATTATTATATCAATATAATTTTAAGGGGCATTTGTGTGAGAAAAACTCTACGAATGACAGACAAAAACAACATTTTTTCACAAGGTTTAAGGAACCTCTTCTTTCTTGAAGCTGAATTGCTGATTGAGAATGATACATTGAGAGTGTGCTACTCTATGGAATACGGAATCTAATTCGCAACCATCTGCGTGTAAGGCGTGCCTTCACCCACTGCGCCACAGAGGTTGCCAAATAGAATAATATTAATTTATTATTATAAAAATTCTTAAGAGAGTATATAAATGACTACTATATTAGTAGCATTAGTAAATCAAGAGTAACAAGTAGCCCTCTCATAAGCATTAATCAAGAAATAATAAATGTTTCCTCACTGATTTGGACGTTTATTGAAATTTCTGCTTGTCGTAATTCAGGTTTTCCGAATGCAAAAGTGCTAGGGGCGGAACGGAGGGCGGAAATACAAGATAACTAGCTAATCGATCATTTCATGCATTTAATTAAGCAGTTAGTAAAGAAAAAAATATATTTTGTTCTTATTGTTTTTATAATATCAAATCAGTCATCTTAATACGACTGATTTGATAAGATGCATTAGTTTGACAAAAAGCTAAATTAGTTGTGTCTCTGATATGGTACAATTTCACCAACAATTATACACCATTAATATAAGCTTTTCTGATAGAAAATTAAATAAAAGCAACGATACAGACAGTTATGTGATTTCTTCCTGGAAATTATTACAACGACAAACGTTTATTTATAGCAATGAGCGCGCACCAATAAAACAATACTCTTCTTATTGCAACATTTGTACGCTTGTTTACGGAATCGTAAAATATGATAAGCATCAGCCAATGAGATTCAGGCGGTATCCTATTTATTTGTATTTACGAGCCAATTGAGCCTTGACCCGCGGAGCCTTCTTTCCCGCTGTTGGAAAAACAACTCTCGTCAGATAAAAACGGCTGACTTCTGTCATGATTTACTGCTAAATGAGATTTGATACAGACTTTTCTCGGTCAATTAGGCTGCGGCCGGGCCATATGAAACCGACCAAAAAATAAATATTGGTGAAAATTTTTCCACACAATAAATGCAATTTTCTGTTGAGCAACACGCGTGTTAAATAAAGTTTTGGCGGCATTTAATAATGTATTTACGCCAGGTACTTTTAGACTGCATCAGTGGAATAGTTGTAGCGTGTAAGCTTTAGCGGTAACTCCGCGGCCTGAAAACGACGTATCAGCTCTACGAGCTTGAATTCCCGGAGATACTAAATCCGGATCTGGGTTCAGAATGGCGTTCCGGACGTTTTGCACAGGCAATGTACATCCGTGTTTAATAAGAGCACTCGGCGTGTCATTGCAACTGAGAGAAGGATGCGGGCGTATCGCCGGTTGCCGCCGTGCCGCCGCCGGTAAACAACGCTCGCCGGCAGCTGGTCTGCACCCGACGCGCAATATCCCCTTTACAAAATAAAGGAATCCGCTGCGACAATCGTTCGTTCCTTACCCTCGCCCGAGAAATACAAACGCACGCCCTCGAATGACTTTACAAAAATTTGCATGTCTTTTTTCTCTTTACTGGTAGAAAAGCAATTTTTGTACGTCGGTCACGATACGGAAAGCGGGAAATTGCTGCCGTTCCTAGGCGTGCTGAGAACAGTAGAAATGGAGTGGCAGAGTATTATTGTCCCGCCGACCGATTGCTTTCAGATCGGTTTATTGCCTGCACGTTATATTTATGAATTTTTTGTATTTAGACCGCTAAATCGAATCTTAGCTGTAGGCACCATAGTCTTGATCTTTGACACTAACAAATATTGCGAACTGTTTAAGCAACCTTCACTGTAAATTAGTTTCCCGACAGTTTGACTAAACTATCTGCTTCTGTCCAAGTCTAGTTGTAACCAAGCTATATTATTTTATTCCAAAAACTATCGTGAACTTGACTATTCATATTATACTATCGGTGAAGGCACCGACTAAGTTTCGACTCATTCCGAGAGTCTTCATCAGGGTGAGTGGTTGCGACTTTCTCCTCTCGCGTCGCGCCGTGCACTACGCGCTGCCGCACGTTGTGCGCGGTTATAAAGGCGCGTGAGTGGAGGGGGCGATTGTGTTCGTAGCGTTGTTGTAACTACAGGTGGTAGGGGTGCTACATCGTATATGCTACTGCTCACGTCGATGCAATAACCTATTCCTGGAGGAGCCAGGAAGTCATGTCTGTATGGACTGCATGATAACGGGGGAGTCGAATCTGACATTGCCACAGTGAGCGTAGCCTGTCCTGTTCCGGGTCTGGGTGATGTGGTCTAAAGTACTCGTAGTTCCTGATACCAACAATACAGGGAATTCTAATGTGGGTCAGAGCTTATGTATATGTATTTTATTTCTACCTTATGTTAAATATTATACTCATATAATTAAATGACATTCCTTGTCTTTTAGAGAATTAATTTATTTTGAGAAACCTATGTATGTATCACTGTTGGGCGTATCTTATATCTATCTATTTTGTATTCGTAATTGTCAGGACAAGGTCTGAATGAAAGTTTTTTTTTGGAAAATCCAAGTCGAAAATTTGAATGACCCGTGCGAAGCCGGGGCGGGTAGTTGCTAGTTTGTTATAAAAACAATTGCATTATAGCGAGCATTCAGCTTGATGTCGTTGTATTCAATTTGTCGCCCTCGGGGGCATGTACGAAATTATATCTTCGTTACGTCCACAAAGGTCAGTCGCAAAGGACAATATCCCAAACAACTGGTAATTTTCTGCTTTAAATAAAACATGCAAGTCAAAATACGATGTCGAATAGTTAACCGGCTATTTTTATTGGGTAAAGCGATCTCAGTTAACTAAACCTTATAGGGCAGGGATTATAGAAACGTTTTGCTTTTACGGTTAAGCTCGCTTTTAAACATGTCTCTTAGTTAAACGTTGTTGTAAAATGTACAGTAACAAGGACGTCTTTATTTCATTGCAACGACCTCTAGTGACTTATGGAGATAAAACCTACCTAAGAACCATCCTAGACATACTAATCGATTGCGAAACTAATTCAAGAGTATAGAGTCACATCCCTGCATCAACTAGATGATCTTCAAACGGCTAAACAGATTTGAATCATAGCTAAGAACATTTTCGATCAAGTCACCTTTCAATCAATATAAATTAAACCAAAATCCATTAAAGGTTTATCCATGTTACCACAGATAGATATATAGATACATACGTTAAACTTATAACCATTTTATGTCGGGGGTTATAAATATGTAAGAATAAGCCTTCACCAAACGACAATAAAAAAATTACGATAGTAAGTCTTAGTATTAATGCATTATTTACATATACTACAAAAAAGTCATCGAAATCTGATGCTCTAATTTACTAATCAAGGTTTAGCGCCATAAAATTACGCGGAAAGTAATACTCAACCCATAAAAGTAATAGGTGTCGCCAACTTTATTACCTCTTTCATAATAGGAGTTTTCTCCTCAGACCCATTTATTTTTGTTTTAATTTTGCTGCGGGAATTCAGTGCTTGTTATTTTTAATGTATTTTCCTAGAAACTATTTTCATCAGTTTATTTCTAAGATTTCTAGTTGCTTATTTATTTCTATGTTAATTGAAGACAAATATTACAGTCTGGTGCATCATTGCCACTTTCGTATATTTACTGGCTGACCGGCGTTGCGTGAATTCGCTACAGACATTGTGAACTAACATTTAATCAATTTCCCATCAAAGTACTACTGGCAGCGATAGTTGTTTTGCTGATAAGAACGACGACGTCCAATTATTCACTGGCACAATGTAAAACAGAATTTTTATTTTACTAGAAACGGGGTATATCCCATTAATATAATAATAATATATCAAGTTATACCTCGTGAGTTTTGTTTTCAGTTTTTCCGGAACCATGTATGCACTAGATCACGGGAGGAACAGCACCTGTAGCCAATTTGACGTTTTACATGCGACAACAGGATCACATATATACGTTGGCCATAAGAGGTTGGTTGTTTTTATTTTGTCTGTTACTATTTATCTCCGAAACAGCTCATCAGATTGTAATCCTTACTTGCAATGTATTTGTATGCCTTCAAGGATGAGAGTGAGCTGCAATCGAGGTTAAAAAAACCCCTCTGGGGTTTTAACATTTTGTATAAAATAATTCATTATTATTACAATAGTTAATGCTGATATAAAACTACCAATGCATGTGACAGACACATAAGCTATCAAAATGTAGAAGACGTAACATTTCAATAACGTCTGTGAATGTCCTAACTTTTTGACATTTCTACCAGCTAAAATTTTATGATTTTTTTGTTGATTTGTAAGAGAGTAAATTTCTGGTTTAAGAATTTATTCTCATAAGAATATATAATTCACTTAAATGAGAACTTAGAACTAACAAAACATTGCGTAGGTACTTAAATAGTTGCATACGCGAGCGTGCGTTATAAACTAATCTAGAATAGATAAACATAAGTGACAAAACCAATTATTATTAAGTTAGATAATACCATGCCTATCAAAACATTCACAACTAAATGCTAGTTGCGTCTAGGTTCAATTTTATTCAGATATCTTGTTTTTCCATTACAGGATTAGAGTTTCAGGATTAATTTTAGTTAAGTCGTTAAAACGTTTTGAATTTACTGTGAAATTGATTTACAACCTAGGCGCTAAATAAACCCAGGTGCTAAATTTCGTTTCTGCAAAATGTCTCCCGCTAATTATCAGCGTTAATATAAAGTGACATTGTTAAATTGTCTGTAACATTTTGTTTACTTTGGTTAATTATAACAAATAGGTCGTGAATCTCAGCGGTCCCAATAAACTTGCGACGACTCATGGTCATAACGAAATTAAATTTTCTAGATGTGGCCTTTCCAACTCATTTTTTTTTCAATTTTCTGCTCCGTTAGAGTTACGCATGTATTGTCACAGATTATATCATAACAAATATATAATCCTGCTATTATTACCCTACTTCTATTATAAACGTGAAAGTTTGTGAGGATGGATGTTTGTAAGTCTTTCACGCAAAAGCTACTGAACGGATTTTGATAAAACTTTACAATAATCTAGCTTATAGGTACATCAGAATAATACATAGACTACTTTTTATCCGGCTACCGTACGGGAAAAGCTGTGGGCAGAAGCTAGTATACTAAATTTGAGGAATATTTTGCAGATTTTAAACGATTTCCTTGTGAGTTCAGCAAATAATCGCGATGTTGGGTTTACATTCTCAATTAATGATATTGATAAGATTTTTTTACTTTAATGTGCTGTGTATCACCATTCAATAGAACCAAGAAATGGGGTAACAAGATAAATGTTTGCTTATTGCGATACAGATACTTTTTTGTTATTTGTAATACATTCAATATTTTGTTCAGCTCCACCAAACCCATACTCCGTAGCTCTAACACCAGCGATGATTTACGATCATGCCTTCTCTAATATTTCAGACAGAATATAGACAGACACCCAGTTAATGACGTCTACCCACCGCCGGAGTGCACTCAATTTTATTTATTGACTTTCCTAAAAGTCACTCTAAGCTGCTACATAAAATATGTCCCTAGCGAGGCTAGCGAGTCAGGACAAACAACTATTGGCATTATGTTTCTACGAGTTCTTTGAGCAACTTTACAAAAAATGTTAAAAATGTATTAGTTCTAAGAATCTTTGCAGGTGATTTTCCAAAGTTGCTAACAAAAAGCTTTGAAACTCTACCACACCTGCAGGTCTTTTCTTTATTTGAAAATTTTGCTGTTTATAACGATTAATTTGGTATTTTGTAAAGTCTAGATCTCAGCTTAGCGGATTGTAGCGCTATTGCTAAGGAATAGTGAAACCTTAAATTTGAGTCTCTTGATATCTAGGATAAAGAACTGTGTATAAATTATTATGCGGAAAGCACTGGCTTCACTGATTTAGATATTAATCTGCTAACTTATCTGCAAAACCGGCCTAATTTATGAATAAAAAAGACTAGAGAAAATTTAAGTTGTAGAACCTACCCTAAAGCAGCTATTATAAAACAAATATTACATAAGAAAATAAAATAACAGGCACGCTTTCTATTTTCTCACCAAATATTTTGGCGATACCGTCTGTAATTTCATTTCCTATTCTAACTGAAAAACATAAACCTTTGCTACGTACCTATTTTCTATTCCATACCGACATAAAAATAACTTTCGTGTAGTTTTTGCTACCGGCACTCAAGGACAAAAGAAAGTGGAAAGGAACATATTTTTTAAGGCTGCTGTAAAAGTACAAATTGGAGGGCAAATACTTGTATAAACGGGTACGAGTGTGGTTAAAACCTCCGTAATAAGACGACAAGGGAGCCTACAAATCATAATAAATTCGGAGAACTTATTAAGTCAGCTGCCGACAAACAATGGGACGTTATTGGCGATCTACCCTCGTATTATCTAACCCCCCGAATGCCCCCCTTCCCAAGACCCAACAAGTGGAACAATCTTTATTTTATCGGAAAAAGCTTGTAGAGAATCAAGAATACACCAATTAACAGGCAAGGAGGTAACAACGGCAGTGTTTAATAGGCGATTTTCAGTGATATCGGACTATCGGAGCTTTATTCTATTATTCCAACTAATAATTCTAAGTCACGGAACAACATTTTTTTTCGTTTGCGAAAGACTCTAGGTGCACTAGAAGTTCTCAAGTAATGGCAAAGAAGGTTGTGATGAAGACAGAATTTCTTGTAATATGAAATAAACTTAGTGGTTCTAGATGCTAAATGAAATAACGCAGAAGATGAAAACAGTTTGTTACAATCTAGCGTGTTTTAAGCTATCTTTACGTGTCTGTAGGGTCTAAGTCTGGATTAAGTAGAGGTACTATCTGGTAACGATTAAATCACAATTTTACTAAAATGAATTATTTTCTGCCGTTTATGGCTTAGTTGTAAAAAAAGTTAAAATGTTATTTGTAGTATTAAAAAAACTTCATTTAGATATTGTCTATTACTAAATGTTCCTATAACTAGTATAAAAGAAATATTAAAGTTTTGTTCATTTCTACGGAGTACCGAATACAGATAACATAACATGGATTTTTACAAGTAAAATAAAAACTATTCTACATTCTGTAATGACGACTATATATTATTTGTTTCCAACCCTTCATATGCACAAAGTTATATCACGAAAGCAAAGTGTCTCATCATAACACTCATATCGTTTAATTATGCAGTCAGTCAGCTCTTTGCCAAGTTCTTTTGGACATTGTATGTATATATTGAACCTAAAATTATTAATAGACATGACACACAGCTACTGGTTTATTTGAAAATGTTTAGATTTAATTACCGAGGTTAAGTTATTTATTTACCAAATGAGTGTCATCTGGTAAATCTTAATTTATGACCCAAGGTAATGTTCAAAAACTCATATATAACGTAAAATAACATTGAAAATAGTTATAAATTTTTTTTCTGTTACTAATTTGTCATCGAGTTTCCTTGGGGTAGTAAAACATATAGTTAAAGGTTATCACACACATTGACATCGCCGGCAACGGATTGACTCAACTCGAGCCGTTCAGTATTCTTTGTATGAAACTCCATGCAACATACACTAATCAGTATCGAAACGGCACAAATCTAGGTACAAACCTAGGCATTGCCTAGCCAAAAACTAGTGAATGGCTAATAAAGTCATAATAACTTATTTTCTCGTCCACTAAGACACACCGTCATTCTTCTAATTTCGATTTAATTATTTAAAACGTAAGGTATTAACCTACTTTTCAAATAAATATATTCTGGCACATCAAAATATTACGAAAATATACATTTAGATGACACTGAATTTCACTGGATCCACCAATTAATTCAATGTCACATGAAATACAGTAAATCTAAAATAACCATTGCAAACTAGCCAAAACATCTCTTACAAGTTTAGTGTGCCAAAATATTGCTTTCGATTTCGAGTAACGACTTTATACACTGTTATAAACCAAACGAAACATAAAACAGCAAATTACAATCCCGATATGCCGTGTATGCTAATGGTTGTCCTTCGATAATGCATAAATACGAGTAGAAGCTGGAATTAATAATTATTCCGAATATCGTTCAATAATGGGACAGAAGCTGAAAGTGTCCGGCAAACAATAACGGCCGACTCCTCAGGCACGTACGCAGACTCTCTGGATTAATCAGTTAGTCACACTTGCGCCGAACTGGCCGAACTAAGGAAGAGTCGATTAGGAGGGTACCTTCAGGATTATTGAGACATCGGTGGCATGCCAGCTGCGGCCGACCAACTTGCCGATATTGCTGTGCCCAGGGCTGCCCCAACTTGTTTCGAACTGCCCAAGAATTTTCGAGAAACTCCGACGTTCGATCTTACTTATTGAAAAGGGTTCCTCCATGTTACGCAACAGCTAGTATTAAGATATTTCGATAAATATGATTTTTGGAAGGATGCCATATCTACGTTCACTTTATTTCTGGGAATTATTTACTAAGTAATTTTATGGTTTGTTTTGCTTACAACATGCGCTTTTGAAGCTCTTGAAATGAGTATCGTTTATGATATAGTCACAACATCGCTCTTATTTTTATTTTAGTAATGCGTTTTTTTTTAAATATAACTACAACAAAATAAATGACAATAAAAGATTTGGTTTGAAAAAGGCTATAAAATCCAATGGTCAACAGAAATTATACCTAAAATGAATTTGTCTCTACAAAAAATACGGGCACGTACTTTGCACACCCTAGTTGCGGTTACAGACCTCCGTTGATGATGCTAAGTGGACGGACAGCCTAATGCACAAAGCGGATTCGTCCATAGATTCAGAACCTATAGATAGGGGGTATGCTGATTGCAAGGATCGGAACACTGTCGCGTGTCGCCTGTGGAATAACAATTGGAAAATAAATGACTTTAAATAGTAATGGAACTTTAATAACTCGAAAAACGCATTTTATTTATTTACTAGTCACTACTGCCCTTGGCTTTGACCGCTTTGAGAGATACAGAAGTAAGCGTGTTTTATAATTTGTAAAAAGCGCATTTTAATAGAATAAACAGTTTTAGAGACAAATGGTAACAGATAAACAAATAACCTCTTACGTCAAACATATACACGGGCTTCTCAAGTCGGGATGTAGGATGACGTAGAAGCTGCTAGACACTACGCGGCTAGAGCAGTGGGCGGATGCTTGAATAGTAAAAAGTTTAAAATATAACTACAACAAATGATGTTTGGTACTCCAAAGGAGTTAAACGCGCGTTACAAACCTTTAAAAAAAATTAAAACGCCTTTTTTAACTTTATAGTACAAAAATACGAAACGAATATTTAATTATGAGACCTTGCATACGTGCGTGATTGTTTATGTAAACTGTTTTAAAAATTAACACTGATTGGTTACTTTTTCAATCCATCCACTATTTTTATTTGCCTGATAAATAATGAGCCGTAAACTGCCGTAAACATTTGCGGTCATATATTTATTCGCATGTGACAAGTGAATATCGAAACACATCCTGCAGGCTTTAACTGTCAATCACAGAACGTTGATTGGATTTCGATATTGGCACTGGTGTGGCACCAGCATAACTTCACAAAATCATTGGAAAATATAAAATTCATACTGTTCCGGATTGAATGTTTGCTTGCTTAAAATATTTTAAGTTAAGGTACTAATATTTTTTTACAAACTGTTTATGAAACTATTTAACAGTCATGTGTACATTAATAAATTAGTCAATATAACTCTAATTCCAGAACGGATCTCAAACTATGTTTATATCTATCTGACAGTCA
The DNA here is from genome assembly GCA_958496245.1 of Perizoma flavofasciatum. Taxonomy (NCBI): domain Eukaryota; kingdom Metazoa; phylum Arthropoda; class Insecta; order Lepidoptera; family Geometridae; genus Perizoma; species Perizoma flavofasciatum. Next base: position 5,885,647 of record OY292421.1, read on the forward strand.
TGTGAACATTTAATTTTATAATAAAGTGCCCAAGGCGTGTTCAGACACGCTCTGGGTCCTGAGGTTATCTCATAACTCATTAAGTTATCAATGAATATCGGCCTGATTGGGTAACCTAATATTTTCTGGATAAGGGCTTAAAATCAAAAATGGTTAAGCAAACCTCAAAGCGTGTTTATAAACCTATTCAATGATACCATACACGAATAGGTTGTAGTGAAAATAGAAAGTTTATCCCCCACTATATAAACGAACGGGTGCGCGAAAAAGTTGCTCTACTACTTTTTATCTGATTTTCGTTTATAGGTTAGGAAATCACGTCTGCCCACCAAATGATATCATGATAAGCTTTAAACAGATAAAAAAATCAGGATGAGACAGACGGACCCACAGACAGATAGACAAACAGACGGAAGGCTCCGTTCCGTTTCTCAGATTGAGTTTTGTTTTAAGAATGTCTAGATTCAGTTTCGGATTCGTTCTGGAACATGAGAGCCTTAAATGCCCGTAACTTAGTTATTTAATAATTAATAATTATTAATTGTTTTTCGCCACGCACTGTGATCTCGCGGAGTCCTGATTTTATCGGATTATCGAAACTGCCCTACCTCATACACTATACTGAAAAGTTAATTTTCGAACTTAAAATTGTAGTATAACCTTCCTGCCTACTAAGTTTCACAAAATGAATACACGGTTCGGCAGTTATCATCAAACAAACAAACATACTACATAATAAGCAGTGCTCCGACCATTAACCAGGCATCACCTACTTATGTGACATTACATTCACTACAACGCTAGTTGTAGTGAATGTAATGTCACAACGCTAGTTGTAGTGAATGTAATGTCACATTATACATATACTCTATAGAGGTATAATGTGAAATTATTGTAATGCACTTTTTAAAATTATGCATTAAATTTACAAAGTGGTCACTGGTTATACATTTTTGTTTGAAAGCACCGAATAGACACTCTTATATTTGACTTCCTGATCGCAAGAGTTGATAAGTACCAATATTAAAAGGTAGTTTCCACAAATCGCACTGATCATGACAGTGCTTCCGCTTTTATTGGATTCGCTGGAATAGCTATCTCTCTACATGTACACAGACCCAGCTTAACTTGTTAATATATTAAACAACTCGTTAAAGATAATGTTGGCACGCTAGGAATTTCAGTATCAGCTGTTAGTAGCTCATTGAGCTTGCCATATTCGGCGGAGATAAGTTTTAGGAAATACAGCAAGCATTTGCTTAGTCAAGGTTTCCGAAGAAATAATACACTATTTATAAAGATTATGAAAATAATTTCATTGAATTGTCACCAATTTTTTATAGAACTGATAATTATATTATTTACGCGTCCTAAGTGTATCAAATTTGTGGTATAATGTTTTTTTATGAAGGTTCTCGAAAAGACGTGCTGATAGGCGCATCTAGCTATAACTGAAAATAAGTCCGAGAGATGGTTACAGTTACATATGTATTATTTATCAGACTCCGGAGCGAGGGCCTCGCCCGTAAAGGAATTGATTTCTGCATAATTTAACACCGAAAACATCTTGCCGAGACCTCTCTTACTACTAAAAACAAAACATTTGTTTGTATTTTAGTACTTTCGACGGAATAAATGCATTTTTTATGTTCATACTCGTGCGCGCGGAATGACGGTGAGTCCTCGATGGTCGAACCTCCTGAAGTTTGTTCATTATTTTGACAGAAGTTGAATAATTAAGACTTAATTCTCTTTGACAGAGTGCGTCTGATATTTTATTCAGAAGCAGGTTTCGTTTACATAATAATTAAATGTCCTTTATGAATACAAAGTCTTAATCAAAGTCGCGTTGATAGCAAAACTTTTTCTAGTATTCAGCTCGATACATTTTATGCATCTTAATTAACTGTTTCTGGGAAAGATGCTGCTGGTGACAGATAAAAGACATCATTTAATAAAAAATGATTTTTTCCAGAAGCTGTATAGGTAATTTAAGACAAATTAGCAAATATTTTCTAAATTATGGATACATCAGTTAACAGCTAAAGTAGCTTTACATCTCAGATGACAGAATAAGAATAATATTATTTTTCAAACTTAGCCCCTTTTTTCTACGTCTACGTTTCATACAGTCTTGTATAGCTGAAATGTTATATAACAGTCAGCAGTTTTAACAGCATCAGTTTGATTGGAGCAAACAGGAGTCCATTGTTTTGTCGAGTCAGATTCTTGTAGGTAATTAACCGTTGCTATAAATTAGAGTGGTGGTCGCGTTCAACTCATTGCGGATGCTAGACACGTTGCTTGGCCCCGAATAGGGAGGCAAATAAAAAAAATGGGAAACGCCGGATGAAATTTTAGAAGAAAAACCGGAAAAGATCTGTCTATCTATTTTCGAAACAAAAGCTCATAAGAAAACTTTATCGCCTTTACTTATCGTTTTGCATTAGCAGAAGATCGTCACTTACACAAGTGCTACGCTTGCGTAGAGACCTCTACGTAAATCCAGTTTTTAACTTACTCACGTATACTCACAGGTAAAACTAAAACTAAAACTACTAAAGTATTTTTAGTGTTTGACTAAAACTACAAACTGAACCGCAATCACTTTGTCCAATACTTTGCCTTCTTACAACCTTCTATTTATCTATCTAATCAGCTGATAACACTAACTGCTCAGTAGAGACTGACACCTAATAAAATTAAAAATATGTTAAAAAGTTCTAACAGCCTAAACTGGATGATAAGTTGTAATTGTTTTTGGCCGGATAAGTTTATTATCCGGCTACATCAGCTCAGCTTGAGTCACTGTCCCTAAGGATGCGATGCGGCGTCCAAACATTGTCACCGTACCGCAACTCCAGCTGTGTTCGCTAGTTAGTGCCCACATGAAACACTACGTGAAATATGGCCATTGCTGGTCGACTAAGGAGCCTGAGACTCCCGATAATCGTAGATAGAGTTACGGCTATCCAAGATAGTTGGTATAACCAGTATATCATCATTCGCCAACCTATAGTTCATTGATTTAGTGGGGAAAGACGTGCTCTATTTCTTCACCTCTTATTCTTCAGACATCAAATAAACTTCGTACACTAGTTTTAGTCCTTATTTTATTTTTGGTAATTCTTCAAACTGAATTCTATTAAAACAGTCAGAAAAAGGTTATTGCGTGAATGAACAAGAAACTTTCATTCTTGGAAGCATCCGAATAAGGTACCATATCATGGTACCTAATCGTACCAGTAGGTATTAATTCCTTTGTAAAATCAAAATGTTTAATAATATTAGCCTAGTATTTTCAATCAATAGTAAGCGTCTCAATTACTTTAATTTCTCGTTCTTAGTTCATACAAAGTGCTTCTGTATTGCTTTTATTTTTTATTTATATAACCTCTGTGGCGCAGTGGGTGAAGGCCTACCTGAAACGAAGAAGGTTGCAGGGTAAATTCCCGCCGTCAAAAAAATGTTTTGGGTCTGGGTGTTTCTATAATATGATATGTATTTATAAAGAAAATTATATGTATCGGTCATGTAGTTCCTATAACACAAGCTCTGCTTAGTTTGGAGGTAAATGATGCTGTGTGGAAATGTCCAGTATTATTTATTTAATTTTTTTTAAATATTGATTTTTTTCATTTTTTTCAGTATTTTATTCTCGATAGATTATTGAATAGATGAATTGCATGAATACATTATTAAGCCACATAATACATTCTGGATACATTTAAAAAAATATGAAAAGAAACATATTGTTAGTGCATGTCGCATCTTCACTGGCTTTAGGTAATCGCCGGCTCTCACGTATCTGATGGAGTTTCCAAGCTTCCAAACTAGTTGGTCTGTTGCAAACTTCTGCCGATGCGCCCGCTAGGTGCACTAGCCGATAAGAACAGGATTCCCTAAATCGTAACACGCGTCCATTCACTGACAGGATGCTCACGCTCGTACCAATTAAAAGTTTCTCCTAGTTTCTTTTCACGTGGAATGTACTAGAAAATGCTACTTGATGCAATTAAATCCACATTAGCGATTAAAAGGTAGGTTTCGTGATTCCGTTACTAAGCTAAAATAAGGAACGATATTGTGGGAAACACGAAAAAGTTTCGTTTGGTTAGGTGGAAAATTGCGAGAAAAACTTTTGTGATATTATGGGCCTGTGAGATAACGAATATGACAGGTCTAATTGAAGAGTGGCTTGTTGGCTCGTGGCACATTACGATGCCGGTCACGATGCGGCGTGAACTTGTAGCGTGCGGGGCGCGGGGTGCGTCATGTGACCCCCCGCTCGACGAGGCCATGAGACTTATGAGGATTACGGGAAAATGTGTATTCGATGACATTTTTCGGGGCCGTAGAAAAAGATGAAATATAAGGAATTCTAAACGTGACCAGAATATCTTAGACGGCGTCACCTATTACCGGTCTATGCGTTCCTTTCGCGGTCGGGCGGACGAGCGCCGATGAAACCGAGCGTGACGTTCCATTCCTGATATAAAAATGTATAAAAAAGCTTTGTTACACGCGACTTGGCTTCGGCGAAGTGGCAAAGTTTGAAGTGGAAAACTTTTCACGAGAAAATCTTTGCAGAAAACGATTTAATTTAAGACTATTTGTACTGTTTTAAGAGCCACTTTTATTAACATATCTCGCTCAATTTACTTAGTTAACTTAATATCTATTAGAACAATCAAATGTAATAATGGTTCTAACTAAGAAAGACGGTGACTTCAGAGCTTCTTTAGTTAAATTACATCCGCACGTACCTCATTTAATAGCCCCATGCCAATGTAGTGCAGACTGCACGGCATAGTTGCTGCAGAAGATTATTTCAATGAAATAATCAAATTAGTGTGAGTGCGGTAGACAGTGGACCGAGTGGACGCCTGCAGAATCTAGAGTAGGAACCGAGCAGTGATTTCATTTGGTACCCCTCAGGGTTACATTCTTACACGTGTTCTCTGAAAGTTTAATCTATTTTGATTAAGTAAATAAAACAAGGTTGCGGCTCATCAAAATACCAAAACGGGAAATTGAGAATCAATACTCTCATGAAAAAAGCGCTTGTCTGTCGACATGCGCCGCCAGGAGATTCCTATCCAGTGATAAGGAAAACAAGGCTTGTTTGTCGACCGCAACGTTTCCAGGGAACATTTAGTGCGGACTCGGACCCTCGTTACAATCAGTGCTGAATTATTTACCAGCGCCCAGCTTACTGGCCCGAATTGATTTCTGCATAATTTAGACAAAAGGAAACGTTGCAGGAAAACATAAAAACTGCAATAAAACTGCGGTCGTGTTAAGGTATTTCGTGAGACGGGTAGGAGTTAAAATTGTAATAGAGGTGAAGGAAAAGTTTCAGTTAAACGACGGTGGAATGATCGGACGTCTGCGGATAACTATTATATAGTTGAATCAAGAATGAGAGAGGGGAAAATAAAATCAGTACAGGTGGTATTAGGATTCGGCGCACGTTCCGTATCGGAGGCTTCTGCGGAGGAAGTGGGGCTGCCGCGTCTGCTACCGCAGTGCGCCCGCCGTCTCGCAGATACCGTGCCTTTTCCAAGACAATTACCGCTACGTAAACGGAAAATTGTTCGAGACCTCTCAAACGTGTTTTCTAATCTTCCAACCGGATGAACGGGAAAAGAAATGCCAGTTTTACATTTTTACCGCTTTACCGGAATCATTCCGTTTTACGTCAGAACTCATTGTTCCAAAAACGGCGAGTGTAACTTACGATGAAGTTAATATTACAGTAATGACGTTTTTGTTCTGTGCGAACGTTAAGCGCGTTTTTATATGAGGCCGTTATACGAAATGTTCTGAATAATATATGTTAAATTACAAGCTTTGTTAATGCCCGTATTCACAGTGCAAGTATCACGAAATGCATGCAAAACACTGAAAACACGAGCTCCATGAACAATTAATATCCAACACAATATTTTCGCAAAGTTTTGCTTCCGAAACTACATCCTATGCTGTTGGAAACAAAGTGAGTCTCCTCCCGACTATTTTACGGGCAATAAAGTTTTAGAGAACAGAGTGAAACTCGACCTTAAGCGTTCTATAAAAAAACATGGTATGAAATTGTTTGGATAATGCGAGCGCCTAAGCGCATTTGTGGATGGTGTTCTTCTATATTGACTTTTCGTCTACAGCTAAGATAGAAACACACTCAAACGAGTTGTAAAGTCTTGTTACCGCGTGAAATCTTCTTGCTTTGTTACGGCTTAATTTACGCAAACCTGCGAAGAAAAGATAAGCTTCGTAACTTGTGTAGACTTAATTGGTTCTATGGGTGGCTTTATCAGACTTTATGCAACATATTAGAATTAGAAGCTGGTTGAAGTTTCACATTGGTAAAACGGCATAATATAAACAATTATAAAGTTTGACCATTATGTCAAAGTAATGAAAATAATAAAATGTGTACCTTAAAAAAACTAAAAAAACACGCTTTTATCACGCACTAAAAATTATAAAAAAGAATTCCACTATTCACCTCCTGGCTCCATCATCAGATCAGCTCCAGGATACCAAATTTTAGTATTGTCATCCGAACTACACAAACATACAAAGTTTTATTTCAATACGACAATTAGAATTAGATTAAACTAAGTTTGCGAGTTCCACCTTATCTGTGTGGAACGACTAGTTGTTTCATTCAATAGCGTGAATACTTTGATTCTGTATTAAATAAGGAATCCATACTTACATGCCACTATTAGGTTTATTAGGTGTACTTAGCATAACCATGTAACTGTAAAATTTATTATGAATAATAAAAATAAAAAAATTGACAAAAAATTGCACATAAGCTTAGTATTTCGCAAACAGATCCCTTAATAGAAAAATGGTTTTCACGTACCCCCAATATTTCTAAACGACCTCTGTGACCTCTGGTTACGACCTCTGTGGCGCAGTGGGCGAAGGCCCGCCTGAGACGCAGAAGGTTGTGGGTTCAATTCCCGCCACGGGACAAATGTATCTGCAAATATTTGTCTCAGGTTTGGGTGTTTTCTATGTAAACTATGTATGTATTTACAAAAAAAAATATTTATGTAGTATATCAGTCATGTAGTTCCCATAATACAAGCTCTGCTTAGTTTGGGGCTAGATGATGCTGTGTGAAAATGTCCAGCATTATTTATTTATTTATTTCTAAATGACCTATCCAATAAAACCCCATATCTTTTTTAAAGTTTTATTTTATCACTTTGTTGGCGTGATTAATATGTAGGTACATCTATTTCAATTTACAGCATTCTAGTACTAAAAATCTCTGAGACGTGGACAGACAGAGAGACAGACGGACGGACATGGGGAAACTATAAGAGTTACTTGTTGACCACGGAACCCTTAAAAAAAATTATATTCGATATTTTATTTGGCTTTATTGCTAAATTAGTTATAAAGAAAATCTTATGAGGATTCTGGTTCTGTCTGTATGCGAATAAAAATAATAAGGAAAAAAAATCAGGAAAATCTAATCCCCACCAGGGTAAAATCGTGATGGGAAATTCCAAAATAGTTCCGTGTAGAGAATGAAATAGCATTCTCTACACGCCTTAACAGAACAACATTGGTAAAAGTTGTACAAATATTTTGCACCCTTATTTGTTTATGAAGTTCATCGCGTTAGGTGTCCGATTATGAACCAGTAACCATACATCTAGTAGTTTATTGCCTTCTCACAGGACTGATCTTAATCAAGCCTCTTCCACTTAGATATTTATCTAGATTATATAAATACACCTTGTATTTATATAATCATTGCAGTAGGTAATACGCGATTTTCCTTTTATTTCTCCAACGGGGTCAACGTGGTGGGCACTTCTCCTTCAACTTGTTATTAGATTTGCCATGGAATCATTTTGAAAACGTTTCGTGCTGGATTAAGTTAGAGTAAAGTATAAAATGTTGTTCGAACAGCGGTGCTTTGGTCTATTTTTGTCTAAGAAATGTTTTTTCTTAAATCTTTGTGCCGATTTGAAATTGTTTACTTTGTTGGAAATAAATCAGTGAAGAAGCACTATCAGTGTTTGTCAGAATAAAGTTCAATTAGATTTTACTATTTTAATCAGTGACGTAAAGAACTCGTTAATGCATTCACTCTAAAATGTTGTTAGAATATATGTTTGTCTGTTAATCTTTATCTCCGAAACGGCTTATTGGTAGCTACATTATTTGATTATTGGTACCATACTCCATTGCCGGAAGTTACATTATATTATAATTCGATTGATCAAGTTCCAAGACGAAACTAAAAGAAAATTAATATTCTACAACTCACCATGGTACGTAAATGTCCATAAAAGTTAACTCTTAAAACAGGAACCACAAACCGAATTCAGTCCAAAAAAGCGAAACGAAACGCTCGGTTGCAGAAATCTCTAGAGAGCTGTTTTTAAGTTGCACAAAACATAAATTTTGCAGCTCGTTTAAGTTTAGCTCATTATTTCATTACTCGCACTATCTGCCTCCGAAGCTCTAGAGAACGCGGAGGCGTTTCCTTTTACAGCTGTGATTTCTTTGTTATTTGTGTACGGAAATACGAACTCTATCTGGAAGGTTCGTTGGCCTTCTGAAATTCATTTTTTAAGACAATTAATAAATAAGTCAATACAACAATTTTGAAATATTTAAATAGTATAACTTATTATTTATTTGCATAAATAATAAGTTTTACCTTTTTGTAAAAAAAAAGTGTTAATGAATTTTCTTAAGATAGTATAATTTCAATTGTTATTCAGATCTTATAAATGTTTTTTTCGTATTTATAAGAATTATAATCAGTAAAGACTTTTACGGCATCTAATGGGTCTCTCTCTCAAGGAAATGTTGCCTTCGTAATATTGTTAACCATAAAAAGTACGGCGTGCAGTGAGCACATACGTATGGAAAACGTCTTGACGTTCCATTCCAGTCACGTTTAATATTTTCTTATTTCCTTTGTCTCATTTGTCCTCGAGACAAAATGGCATCATCTGAGTGTTTTTTCCGAGAGATTTTTTTACTTATAACCCAAATTTTGGTGGCACAATCTTTGAGGGATACGTTCGTTTGCAACGAAAATTATACATATTTCCTTTGTTATTTTTCGAATGAATATTGTAAAAGGTGCGTTCAATTTTGTCTTATAATCGTCTGACTAATTATGGTTTTCTTCCAACGATACTGAACGCAAATGAATGTATGTTTCCTTATACAAAATGTTTGGAGGTAAAGTAATTTTTGTATAATTTTATACAAAAAATTTCATACAATAATTGATACAAAACTGTTAACGGTATTATGAACTAAGAATTTCATTTGATTGACGTCATCCGATGATGTTACTGATCGCGGGTAAATGTTAACCGATCAAAGTACTACCCGTAGGCAGTTTTGTTACTCAAATTGGATGTAAGTACACAACTGAAACTGATACTAGTCAAAGTTATGAGCCACAATTAAAAGTCATATTTAAACTGGGTTTAAATATGACTATATAGTCTAATATAGTCTGGGTTTGACCCAGACGGCAAAATAAATATCCAAAGGCGTAACGGTACCCTCATAAAGGTACGTTTTGACATTATGTTTTTACTCCTATGAACTTCGAATTTTGAATCGTATATTTGTCTCCATGAGGTTTTTTACCTATACTAGTATAATAAGCATGATTTTGGTATTATGAGTGCCTAAGCTCTCTGTACTTCAGCGGTATTGGTTCCATTTCTTATTGGATAGCAATTTATTTATCATACATATTGGGGCTGGGAGCGACCATCGATACCAAACGCTTTCTTTCTAAAGGAAATCAAGAAATGGCACGTGTTGAGAATTCAACTTGCGTTTGTATTGATGTCGTTTAATTTTCGAAGGTATAATGTTTTTTCTGTTCTCGTTGCTTCTACCATATTTTTTTCCAGGATTACACTCAACTGGTTTGTTTTTATAAAACTTATAACGGGCTAGCTTTATTAATAATAAAAATTTCTGTCAATAAAACAGATAACGTTGAAAAGGCGTACTGCTCAATAACAACGTTGAATTGAACGTATCTCACTATCAATGTAAAATTATACATATTATCTTTCTAGGGTTCACATTAAATACCAGCAAACAAGATAGGTGTTACAATTTCAAAATATAATTAATTTTATTCCATAAATGATCATGAAGTTGGTGCCTTCACCATTAGTACGCCAATATACGGTACGTGAAAATTTCATAATATTATATTCAGAAATAATTACTAAAAACTCAAGTAATGTGTTAAAAATGTTAACAATACTTCAAATTAATGGACATAAAAAAAATATATAAATTTACATTGCGATTCAGCGTGGCAGTACTGCCAGCATTTTGGGATTCAAAATGCTGGCAGTATTGCCAGCCAAGACTTCCGTCTGATAGCGATTTGAATCAGTTGACTTATCTATAGATCATTTGCAACGGGCTATAGATAGCTAGCTGTTTCATTTGTTTAAGCTACTTGTACATGATTAATGATAAAATTAAATTCTCGACGCGGTCAGGCTATGGCGACCGTTTCGTTTCGTTTAACAATAAAATTAACTATTTTAATTTTGGGACGGTTGTTACGAGACAAATAGATTACACTGGAAACAGCTGCGGGAATTCGCCTGAAACTACGTAAATAATACAATTTGAAAGTATATAGAGTAGGTACTATCTACCTACACTGGAAAGGAGGCCTTAAACCAACATTGGCATTGGGATTAGGTGGCGGGTTACTTGTTGGTCAACAACAAAAATCTGGTTAAAATATGAATACCTTCATATTTTTACCAGTATTATTTATATTTTGTGAACGATGTCGCGTGTCAACAGATGAAAGTTGCACAAGACATAATCAGTAACAAAATAAGCACTTTAAAACTTAATAATTCCAAACGTATCCCTGGATCGAAAATGGTTTTCACACGCCGGCAACATTTTTAAAAGACCTATCCAACGACACCCACCATATGGGATAGACAAGAAAAATAAAATTCATACCTAGTTTACGTGTAAAATGTTTTTGCTATATTTTTATTTTACCACTTTGTTGGCGTGATTAATAGGCATACCCATGCCAAATTGCAGCTTTCTAGTTCTTCTAGAAGATGGCGAAACTATAAGGGTTTTTTGTTGACTGCTGAACCATAAAAATGTGTGTGCTAATTTGAAGTATATAGACTACCAAAAAAAAACAAGTACAACCAATGTGCGAAGTACCTAAGTAATTTAACTCTTCCAATAAGTGCGTGTAGCGCACATATTGCAAGATTACATAGGTATTTATAATAATATCAACCAGTAATGATACTATAATTATTACTGATAGTTGGTGATCTCATTTAGTAAAGACGATGCAAATTTCGCTGCTGGCTGCGCTTCGCCGAACTCAATATTGCTTCGTTTCGATATTTGTACCTACCTACCCCATGAGAACACTTTTGAGATAGGAAAAAGCTTGCTTATAAAGATTACATTCCGCCGCTTACATAGTAGATGTAGAGAATAACCTACTGAGGGAATTGTCAGAGCATTTGCTATGATTGGACATTGAAGCCAAGCCCTAAAGAAAACCTGCCGATCCGACAACAGGAACTTAAGTAATATGAAGTATGTATACTTGGACCCCTTAGCAGAAACACCAAGGGGAATAGTGAGTATCATTGGACCACCCAAAGGGTTCAACGAGGAAGTGGAATGCTAGTTATATTTGATTTTATTTTACTAATTAGACAAATGGTAAATTTTCTGACTTTATTATTATTATATGATATTGGAAAAATAGACAATTTTACGAGAAAAAGCACGTAAATTTATACGTGCTTTTTCTCGTAAAATTGTATTTTTCTAGGCCTAACTTTGATTTATTTTTACATTAGCTTTGCAACTTTTAAAGTAGGTACTAACAGTTTTTCGTTTTTTCAATAGAATAGAAAGAGTACCTACGTCTCACATAAATCTCAGTAACACGTCTACGCGAACCGAAATGTAATAATTTAAGGAGTTACAGCTGAAAACGGTTCTAAAAACTTCATTCAGAGAATTCCACACATTTCTAGACCAAAGTTGTGGGTTTAAGTTGAAATTTATGCCGTGCGAGTGTTCACGGTGTTAAGCAAGGAGGAGGAACATGTAAGTTAGCGTCTCATACATCAGGGGAACGTGGCATATCGCGGCATTGCATATGCTAGTGTATGCGGATGTCATGGCTAGGAAATGTAGCTTCAAGAGATCTCTAATCGCATACTCATTCAGTCAAAGAATTCTCGTGATGAACAAAGATAATATGTAGATACAAAAGATGAATACTGTATCATTCCAGTTTATTCATGTGTATATTTAGTAAATATGTCGTGATACTTTTGTTAAGTACTTAAACTTCTAAGAGGTCGTAGAGGACGTATTAGTTTGCTGCAGATTTCATGTATTTTTGCGACCTTTTCGCGTCCACATCCTGAACTCTGCTAAGCTATCTAGAATACCTATACCGAGCTTGTTACAGAATAATGCATCACCCCCATAAATAAGGCACTAACATGAAATTAGATGCTGTAAATAATATCCGCACTATAATCCTGTCAGTGTGGAAATATATTCAGTATCGTTATCATACTTGGTCAATGAAAGTGCGTAGAAATTATGAAATAAGTTTTTTTAATAAATAAATAAATAAAATAAATAGCAGGGAAGAAAAGAAAAGAGAGCACAGGAAAGATGGCACAATGAGATATCCAAGATAGAAGGCAAGTCATAGATGAAGAAAGCATTCGTTGGTAACCAAGAGATAACCAACGATGGAGATAATTTCTTTAATTTATGAGATATTAAAAGATTCAGTAGTTATGGACCCTCTAATAGTTAGAAGATAGCTCCTCAGCCACAAGTAAACCCTGCGATGAAAAATGAAACCTTCCATGTTTATACTGCTAATCTGAATAGTCCCAAGCTTTAGTAACACGGATTTGGAAGCCATTTACTTTCCAAGATGCAGAGTCATGTTCGGGAATGTACCCTGGGATTTCATTCCGTCTATTTCCTGGTTTGTACCTCCTGTGACGTTACGTTATTGTGAGCTATTCCCCTATACCGTCCTCTTGAGACGGTACAATAGTCAGCTTTAAAAGTTCAAGATTTATGAAAAAAATGTCAACTGTGAATTGGTACTTGCAACGACTTTGTCTAGCTAGTCGCGTTCTGTAAGAGTGTTTATCTGTTGCTGTTTTTAGGTTTCTGTGATGAAAGAGTGTCGAAGGAACCCATTTACTAGAACTATGCCGTCCATCTACCTGTCACAGGACTACGGCACGATTACATAGGAGTAGATACATTTTACCGTAATATTAGGAAGACAGATAAAATTTTCACAATATACGACTTACTATCATGGTGACAAACTTACTAGATCATGACAATTAATAAATTGTATGGGTGCCAGTGAAATTATAGACACATAAGACTTTTCAGCCATTCATGTCTTAGGGTCGGCAACGTGCGAGTGATACTTCTGCTGTTGCAAGCATCCATAGGTTACCATAACTGCTTATCAACAGGTACGTTTGTTTACCACTTTAGCTGTCAAAACAAAAAAAAATTAACAATTCTCCATTCCGTTAAATTACGATTTTCACTTGACACAAATGAAAATCGCACAAAGTTGGCTATGCCAATATTACGCCAACCGTAAAGTTATATTTCCAAGTATTTTTTTGATATCTTCTTATTAACATATCGATATCTAATTTTAGGTCGGATGTGGTTTTATCACTGTAAAAACCCAGCTCCTTCAAGTAACGATGCTATATTTTGAGTTGATGGTGTTATTTTTGTAGTATCTGAGTGTACTTTGATAATGGATTAGCTTTAACAGAATCTAAGTTCCATTCAGCAAGTTATATTGGTACTTGCTACGTGTCTGCTGAACCGGTGCTGCGGCTTCAAACCGTAATATTGATTTATCTATTTACTATGAAAGCTAGTAAATTCTTTAAAAGACATAAAAAAGAAAGATACAAATTTATAGTCAACTGGCGACCACTGAATTATAAAGAAAATGTTTTTAAATCGGTTGGTCATCAATCGTTAAGCCTATTGGCGAAAAATGAGCTGTAATAAACGTAAATGAGTGGGGTCGAGAGCAACACTTGTAAACTTTTAGTTTGTATAGAAATAAGGGTTTACTGCCTGACCCCAATCCTATAGATAGATAAAGCCTAAATGAACATTTAATTTTTAGGTCGACTGTAAATAGTTACTCGCGCAGGCCAATTTATATAAAATTGTCTTCAGTAGTAAAATGCTTGTTGGATCGATACGATAGTAGCTTTAACACAAAAAAATAACCTATATTGTCTAGACAAAATACGACGAAAGTATTCAATTATGAAATACTAAGTTTCCACCCGGGGTTTTTTCCGATTCGTAAACTTAACTATGATGATAATTATGTATACTAATTTTATCATTTTTAGTTTCCATACTTTGATTATCTTTTCGTACACTTGGGTCGTTAAGGTAGAGATTACAAAAAATATGGCAGAAAGACTGTCGTGGATAAAAGTGTTAACTGCAAATATTTAATTAGACCAGTATGTAAGAAATACAAGAAAAACCAATAGTTCAACCTTATATTTAAATAAAGAGTTTTTTTATATAAATAATATATTGAAACGCCAGGTACAAGCTAATTCAAATAACCATAAAAAACAGCGCTTGCAAACATTCATTGAAATAAAAAATGGATGAAAATAGTGGCAGTACCTAGTAGATTTATGACGAAATTACTCAGGATAGAGTCAGTGTCGTCAAAGCTTTATAAAGAGACAAATAAAACGTTATATTATTTCTTTGTTTGAAATAAAGTTATACACTCTATGTTATTTATGTGTCAGACTGATATTTATTTATTTTTTTGGTGATTTTAAAAGCCGTGAATGCCAACGACTACCTACATCTGTAATATTGAACTGAATAAAAAAATACTTATTATTCACTTTTTTCGTACACAAGCCATATTCAAGAAGTGAAGGGGACTTTTTTCTTTAACAGTACTTACTTATAAGCGATATAATAAAACTAGCTGTTGCTAGCAGCTTCGCACGCGTGAAGTCGTGTTTAAAAAAACTGAACTCCCATAACTTTCACCGCCCCATTTCCCCCTTAAAATGTGAAAATCCAAAAACCCTGAAACCCGTCATTATTTATTTATGCTCAGTAGCTGTAATTCAAATTTTCATGTTACTAACTTTAAAGAACAAAGACTTTCATACAAAGTTCCTTTCCCCATTTCTCTTCCTTAGAGGGAAATTTCCACTTTACTTTTTCCAAAAATCCTCTCATAACACATGCTTAGGTACGTTATAAAATAAAACCTTTGTTCCGAATTTCAGCTTTCTAGACTTAGTTGTTTTGGCTTTACGTTGATAGATCAGTTAGTCGATTTTATAAGTATAATTTGGATAATAAGAGTACGAAACAAGAATGACCCTCACCAGTTTCAAATTGCGAAAGATTTCATATAAAGTTCATGTTATGGTGTTCATTCGAAGCAGCCTCGCCGACGCCAACTGATATTTCAGAAGGTTTTGGCGCGGGTTCGCAATAAAAACTTTTGTAATTACGCCTATTTAGGGCAAGAAACCCATCGTTGACACGGCTCGTGCCAAAAACGGCAATTATTTTTTTAATACAAGTGTTAGACGACCTCGCCAACTTCCATAGTCTTTCGTGACCGCTGACACATGCCGGTTCATAGCCCATGAGGAATAATAATAAAATGGTTTGTGTTTTTATACTCATGAATTTATCTTTCAATAAGAAATGAAAGTGGCTAAAGTAGTACCATTACTTAAGAAAGGCGACAACTCTATTTGTAACAATTACCGGCCAGTATCAATTTTACCAAGCCTTAGCAAAATCTTTGAAACGTATTTAGCCGAAGAGCTATTATGTTACCTAAATAGTGAAAGCGTATTATGTGCCCGCCAGTTTGGTTTTCAAAAATACAAATCCACAAAACATGCCATACAGAGGCTGATTGAAGATGTGTATTTGGGCTTGGAGAAATCACAGAAAACTTTTGGAGTCTTCTGTGATTTATCCAAAGCCTTCGACTGTGTGTCTCATGATATTTTATTGGGTAAATTGCAACACTACGGTGTACGAGGAAAAGAACTAGATATCTTTCAGTCTTACCTCGAAAATAGAACCCAAGTCACCGAAATGAATGGATGTCGCTCTAAAGAATGTAAAATCGATCTAGGTGTACCTCAAGGGTCGATTTTAGGGTCTTTACTCTTTCTGACCTATATCAATGATGTGTCCGTCGTATTGCAAAACGTAGACGTTGTTTTGTTTGCAGACGACACAAGTTTAGTTATAAAAGATAATAGCAGCGAAAATGCTAGTGGTAAAATATTGCAATCTATTAATAATATGAAAACCTGGTTTTCTACTAATAATATGCTCTTGAACGTAGATAAGACAAATATAATTAATTTCTCCCTTAGCTCTAAACCAAATATTATTTCTAAAAGTATGAAAGAAACACTTGACGACCTAAACGTGTCCTTGACCAGCAGTGTCAAATTTCTGGGCATATGGCTCGACACAAAGCTAACATGGGCTGTTCATCTGGAAATATTTACTAAAAAGCTATGCTCAGCTACATACACAGTTAAGAAAATTAAAGAAATAGGCGGGGGGGAAAAGGCAGCACGAAATGTTTATTTTGCTTATTTCCACTCGCTTATGAAGTATGGCATATTATTTTGGGGGACAGCGGCAGAGGCTAAAAGAGTGTTTATTCTACAAAAACGAGCGGTACGATACATATTGGGAATGGGGTACTTGCAGTCCTGCAGGGATAAATTTAGAGAACTAGGAATAATGACAATGATGGGGGAATTTATTTATCAAAATGTGATTTACGTAAAGGAAAACTTAGAAAATATAAAAATTGATAAAAATGTCCATAACTACAATACGAGGCATAAAAATCGCCTGGTTGTACCAAAAACGAGAATAGCCAAGATATCCAAGAGTTATTTTTGTACGGCAGTAAAATTGTATAACAAAATTCCAAAAAATGTTAAAAGTATGTCCGACAATGACTTCAAACTGCTTGTTAGGAAACAATTGCTTGATAAGAGTTTTTATCAGACAAAAGACAAAAAACTTTTCTTTAGCGAATAAAATATTTGTTGTATATTTATAACTTAATTAATAGGACTGTTGTTATATGTTTGACATTGTAAAGTTAATTTAACCTAGTTTATTATATACACTTGACAATGCTTTTGCAGATTTTCTATTTATTCTTATTATTCGTTTTGTTGTTACAAATCATATTTTTATACTTAGTTGACTTTAGTTTTATTTAATTCTTTGACATTATGATTAATTATGTATTTTATAAATTGATTATTATGAATTTGTATTTTGTTAAAATGACTTATCTAAGAACATGAAATTTGTCAAAAGATGAATAAATTGAATTGAATTGAAGGTAAATAAATGAAGGCTTAGTAAATTATTGTGTAAGATATTCGTATTTATGTTGTTCTGCGTTTATAACTCTGTAAAAATATAGCAAGCAGCCCGCTACGCTGCGAGGAACTTTTTAAAACGATTTTTATATTTCCAGAAATGGCATTATAGAACAATAGTCGAAAAACTACCTACTTATTGAAGTAGCTACATCACTTCTGATTTTACTCTTGATTCTCATCAAAGTATTTTAAGTTTTGCGTTATTTCAAAAGGTTGTTATGGTATGGGTGTTTTCTGTGTATAATATGTATCTATTTACAAAAAGTTAATATAAGTAGTAATTAATATAAGCAGTAAAAAAATAATATCAGTCATCTAGCTCCCATAACACAAGCTCTGCTTAGTTTGGGGTTAGATGATGCTAAGTGAAAATGTCTAGCATTAATAAAACTTTTTAGAATTAGTATTCAAAAAAAGCTTATCAAAATGGACTCAAGTCTAATATCATTCATCGAGAGGTGGATGATGGTACTATCAAGAGTACCATCATTCACCTTTCGTCTCTATCATTATTTGCTTGCTGTCATCATTTTATGGATTTCAGACTTGAGAGTCTGTACCCCGACTCGAGTATTTAAAATAAAAATTTTAACGACACTAACATGGCTATGCTAAAAAATAAAAATATTATGTTTTTATTGCACGAAGTAATTTACAAAGGAAAGACTTAATGCTTAACAGCATTATCGGATGACTGGTAGAAACTGACTACCAGTCATCCGATGAGTCTAATCTTACTTAATATCTGCTATTTATATCCTAAAATTTCCGCAGGACTTGCTTCGTGGAACTCCATCCAACAACCGATCCAATATATAGATAGATTAGATCTATAAGTTTAGTATTATAGTACGTGATTTTGTTGCAAAATAAACTTTATTCTATTCTGTACAATCTCTGTTTCTTACAACTCTACTGGATGACAGAGTCTAAAGTAATCAAGTTAATTGAAAGCTACACATTCAAAAACTAACTTTTTCAGGTTTTAGGATATATTTTGATTTGTATGTTTTTTTTAAATCATTTATTTCAAATCAGCTTATCCGATTTTTCAGTAGGTTTGTATAACTTAAGGATGGTTTATATATTGGTTTTATCGCCACCAGTCACTAGGGGGCGCTGCAATCATTAAAGGAAAAACTGGTCGGTTATTAAAAAAAATACAAACATCTACTTATTAATTTGATAATTAAAAAGAATAGCCAGCCTTGTTTCTCGCCCTTCTTTCCTGGCATAGTCCCAGAGGAGCAGGCAGTAAAACTGACGTTTCAAAGTGATCCTTGTAATGAATAAATGAATTTTGACTTTGACTTTGACTTCTGCATTGTAAAAGTAAACGCAGCACTGGGCTCAAGAATAATGACAATACTTTTACTAATTTGTAAATAATTTTCTGAGCATCCGTACACGGGGAGCGGTGGCGTCGTGTCAGGCCGTGACAACCGTCGACTTGCCAACGCTCCTCGTAAAAACTTTTCTAATTATGTTACATTTCGCCGGCGAGACGCAAGGTTTCTCACACCGCATTATATTTTCTAGTTAATTTCGCGGATTTGGTGTGAATACAGGGCTGTTACGGTGGTGGGGCGCGACGTAACGCGGAGTGATCTCCGCCGTTACTTACACAACTCAACAAACTTAAATGGAAACCCTGATTCGCGGGAAGATAAACGAGAGGTACAGTGCCCTTAGCATGAGTACGTACTAGCATCATTGACATAAAACACATATAAGTACTGTGTGTCCCAATAACCGAAGTTACCAATAGGGGGTAGTCAGAGCCATATCCTGACATGATATTTGGCACATGCCCACGTTTTGCATAATAAGATAAGAACGATGTGAAATAATGGGACGGTAAGATTAATATGTACTTAAACTCTTTATTGTGCATAATACAATTTAGTGTACCTACAACACACAAAATCATTATAACAAATACAAAAAAATGCATAATGGGTGGTATTATGGCTGAAAGTGATTTCTTCCAGACAAACTTACATGGAGATAAATAATGAGACGGTGGTGTTATTGCCTACGAGTAGTTATCCACAGTTGTTGTTTCAGTATTTTTTTTGTTACTTATATGTAGGTATTACAGAAGTCTTCTATTTATGACATCATGATAGTACGAGTTTTTTTACATAATGTGTCACCAAAGTAAGCCGAGCAAGATTGGCACACATAAAAACCGCAAAGTTTTAAAAAAAAACTAATTTTGGACCTTAAGTAAGTGATAGGGTCACTTACTTAAGGTCCAAACTTAAACAAAATATCACCAAAGTGATCCACAAAACAGCAACTATACATTTTTAATTTCAGCCATGGTTGTGAATCGATGGCTTAAGGAACTTGTGCTCAGGTTACTGAGGAAGCAGAAAGTCATCTCAGCCGCGTGTATTGAACGATATTTGGATTAGACATTTGCCATCGGATATTGCATAAGAATAATAAAGTGCCCAAGACGTGTCCAGACACGCTATGTTAATGTCCCGAAGCTGCACAACTCCTAAAGTTGTCATAGAAAATCTTTCGAACTAAAACTCAGGGTCAGAATATGAACAAAGGGGTCCATAACGCTTCCGCTGTAAACGAGAGTTGTGTGTAATCTGTAACATTTTACGTAACACTTTTCTTGTTCCAAGATATAGATAAACGTTCACCCACGTTCGCTCAGTTGCGGAAACGGTTCGAAATTTTGCTTCTAACTTTTTGTAAAGTCTTGTACACTGTGTGAAATCTTGGAGTGCGCATAGTTCTTTATAAATTTAGGCCTATATACTAGAAAAATAGAATTCAAACAGAAAAACAGATCTAATTGAAATAACTTCTTGGTTTTATTAACAGTTACACGTTATTTATTCATATATTTAAAAAATGAATATGTGCCTATAAATTGACGTTTGCGTTTACTCGTGATCGTAACAAGGTATAATTATTTGATTATATCTACGCAACTAATAGCGATATTTTTCAAATGTCAATGTTTGTTTTTAGTTTCTGTTCAATACGGATTTACGTAATAAGATCTTAGTTAATTTATTAAAATTATTGTAGTAGGAAGGTTGAATTGAATTCAAAGGAAAATATAATCTTAAAAAGAGTGCTTTTCTAGCAAACTTTTGAAGACTTTCGTATGAACACTTGTGTCCGTCTGCATTAGACATGCCTTATGTGCACTAACCTTAGGCACATAAGGCATGTCTTATGATTTCTTTCATATAAATCTGCTATTAAGACATGCCTGAGTCTTTGCTTATTTCATATTTATTTATTGCTCTAGTACATATTTCGTATTAATATATACTATATATATATATAGATTATATATATATATATATAGATATAGTAGGTAGGTACATGTTAGGGCATTGCAACATTGGGTTCAAGTAGAAAAGTTAGTACAAACGGGGATTTGTCTAGGTATGCAAGGTAGGTATTTTTACAGCGCTCACCGGACGACCCATCCGCCCCAACAGCGCTACGTCTGCATAAAACTCCAGGAAATTTTACGTGCTTCGACACAAGGATTATGAAACACTCGTAAACTTCAACTAGGATTTTCTCCGGAAATTCAAGGTACACGTTTTCTCGACGACTGGTCTTTACAAAGGAAAATATAAAAAATAAAACGCCATTAAGAGCTGTTTACGCGGCGTGCATAAATACAAACGAATGGTGGCTCTAAAGCATCTTGGTTAAGTCTGTGTAGTGAGAAAACTTTCGCAATTATTCTAATTACAGCCGACCGAGAACCATCCAGCCTCGACACAACGTCATATTTCCTACTTAATCGCACCGAGTTGCGAACAATATAAATATAAATCAATTCATTATGACTCCCGCAAATTACGATATCCACTCATGCTATATTGCGTTTGGAATATCAGAACGACGATCATTATTCTGCCTGTTGTGTTACTATTTTAAACATTTTAAATACATCAAATAAATGTGCTTTATTAAGCTTATTAAAGTTATCAAAATGCAAGCCATTCATCATTTAAACGGCGACACCTATTGGTCCACAGAACTAAAAGCATTACGCGAGTGCGTCATCTATATGCCCGATCAATCTCGGACGCATTTAAAAACTTCCACAAATGCACTTATGGTATTAAATTCGCTGCCGATGAAGGTTTTAAAAACAAAAGCGTTATTTGAATCTCCCCCTGTAATATGAGTAACGACTTATTTGGGTGTGAATTGCGACGAGCGTTCATCAACCGATTTCGATGAACGACGCAATCAGTTAGAGTATGTCCTCTAAGTACTTAATAGCAGTAACTGTGTTTACAAACGAATGATGTTCATAAAGATTGCGTTTGAGCGTCGCTATGACGACTGTATACTCACGAGATTAGTGCCGGTAATACGCGTCTCGGTATCGATAGGGGTTGCGAGGTCGATAAAATAGTGATTGCTATCGTTCTTTATCGATAGTTTCTCTTGTAACCTACACTAAAGCACTTATCAATATTGGGAAATCAATTTAAATGTGTTTTATAAGATATGTGGCCAGGGGGCCAGTATTCTAAACATTGTAATTATGACATTAAACATAATCAGAGATAACAAGAACAAATGTACGAACGAACGAGTAGACAGTAAAGTGTAATTTGGCTTGCATGAGGTAAACGAACATAAGGTGTAACGAACAAATTCCGAATAAAAAAGTACCTCTCCAAAAATACTCATTAGTCAAACTCGGTTGCTAATATAAATCCGAAGATATCGGGCTTGATAATACGGTTACGGTTTTTTAAATTTTAATCTTGGCACATTAAAGCTCTGCCCACACTATAGTAAAGCGTGGCAGAATAGGACGTTTGAGGTTGCTTCTGAAGTTGTTTTCTGGCCCGATTCTTGTTTGTAATTTTACCAAAGAAGAAATTGTAATAGTTAGTGTTTGTTAGGTAGATATATTGTAACCTAACCAGTAACTACCTAATAACTAATTGCAAAACACGGACATGTGCCAAACATAATCTTTGAACTTGGCTCTGACTACCCCCTACTCGGTATCCTTAAATAACTACACACTGAGTATATATCTAAGGATATCCACCATGGGAATATATCCACGTGGAGGATATCCACGACTGTATTCGTGAGCGTGTTTGTTTAGTTTGTAGGTAAATAAATATTGTTTGTGTGTGAAATTTTACAGTTATTGTTACAAATTAATTTAAATACATATTAAAAGCATATTATTTTAAAATAATTAATATTCCACCAGCCAATTATTTTCAATAGCATTTTGAATTTAAACAATGTCGATGCCATTTCAATCCAAATAAAACTATCACATGTCTAGCTTGAACCATGCTTAAGGGTTTTTAAATGAAAAATACATCGTACTCTGTAAACTGGCCCTAAGGGCGTTACAGACTGGCGACTAGCGAGGGATCGATGCGCTTTTCATCGACTTTTTCACCACTAATTAATCCCGGGGAGATGATTAATCAGCGCAGCCGCGGGCACATTTAAAAAAAACAGACTTTAATGATCCGTTTGTCGGACACTAGTATTTCTTCCGTTCTCTCCCCCGGCGCTTGCCGTGGACGGGTTTAAGCCGCCTGTTTCACGATTATTTATAATTCAAATGAATTTTTAAGGAGGTGTTAAGTGACGCAAAATGTTCCTAAGATTGCGGATCATAGCGTACTTTTATGTACTTGTACTTAGTGTAGGTAGGTACTTACTTAATTAGTTGCGTTTAAAGTTTAGATATGAAATCAGAAAACGGGACCAACATTTCTTTTGAAATTTTCTATAGAATTATGTAAGACTACTGATTCACGTTACCATTATTATTAATTCCTAAATTGTATGTGATTAGTCGCATAATCACCTACCGATGACATGTTAACCGGCGCAGAAAGCCAGTAGATTTAAACTTCTTAGATCTTGTTATTGGAATCCATTAATTCGTGTGTGCAGCAGTGTACCCTGCGACTGATGATAACAATTTCATAGGTTAGTGAAATTAGTAGATGGTAATTGTACTTACCTACATAATCAGCTGAGAATATCATCACACGTCAAATTATAAAAAAAGTACCTGTAACAAAACAATGTATCGGTAAATATATTTTATTGTCTTGTTCTCTATTGGTTACCTTAGATTTCACGACCAGCTTGTGCTTTGGTATAATTGAATAGGGCCTAGTAACTAACGGAAAGAGGCGCACTGAATCCTTCACCATGCATTGAAAGGACATAATGCACTTTTCAACCTTTGGTCTGTCTTTCTTAAAAATTAAAAACCATCTCTGATCGATTTCTAAATAAAAAAAATAACAAAATTGTTTCCTACTGCGCAACGTCATTCAAAGTTGAGTGATGAAAGAAAAACACGAGGGAGGGTTTGTGCTTTTATTGAAACCAATCTCACCACTAGCCTCGACTGACTGCGCCCTGAACTGAATGCACGTAATTGCGCCGTCATTCAGCTGATCGCGAGTGTACCTTGTCTTAACTGCTTTGTACACGTGCCTTTATAGACCGGGAATGAGCAACAAAAAATTAATTATCAATTTAGGCAATAGAGTTTTATTTATTTGAAACTACAAGGATTAACTACAAGTATTTTGAATCGTCATCTTATAAAATAAGTTTTTTTATTATTATGAGACAAACAGACATACGGCCCACTCGATGCAAAGCGGTTACCATCGCCTATTGACATCTGCAATACCTGATGCGTTACCTACATTTTTTTTGAAGCGGGTCATGTTTTATTTTTTTCTATAGCCTTGATATTATGTCGTAGTGGTTTTCGTAGTTATTATGATGATGATGGCAACAAGTAGCCATAGTAATTTTATCAATACCTTCTTACAAAATGATACCTACATATCTAATTTTTCAAGGCTCTTGGTTCAGTTACAATATCCCAAGCTCCAAGCTTCTAGGCGTCTTAAAGGTAAAAAAATATTAACCAGGTCGGAGTAACCCGGAAGGTTAAGTACTCTGTTTTTTCATTTTCTATTCAAAAATCGTAAGAAAGTGAACGTTCTGGGGAGAAAAAAGACAAAATGAACGTAGAGTCTGTTTTAATGGGTTAATTAGCCGACGATCCACGGCCCGAGCTTTAATTAAAATGAAAAATTTTCGTGACTAGACTGTGAAAATTAATTGCTCCCTTCCTTGAAACTATTCAGGTGAGAGCTGGTAAATAAAGGAGGCTGCGCTGGAATAAATGCCAAAAGAATTATAATGCCTAACATAGAGGCACTGGTTCTATTTAAAAAATGGAAGCCTATTTTAGAAAATGTAAATCTTGCTATTTATAACCGACTTCAAAAAAGCGGGAGGTTCTCATTTCGGGTTTTAATTGCTGTTTTTTTGTGTACATACACCGATTCCTTCGTAATAGATGGTCCTACTCAAATGGTTTTTTTACTGTGTAGATGATTCGGGAGATGATGATTAATTTTTACTCATTTTTTTTATATGATTTGAGAACCGTATTGATTACCATTTTTTGACTTGAAAATATTTGAAGAGCAATTCATAAAATAATGTTTAACTAAATTTTGAGTGTACTGAGATGCAGGACCCCGAAGATGCGGGTTCAAGTGTCCTTGGACCAGAATTCTAAATTCATAATTTGACCTAGGTATTCAAAATTATTTGTTTTGATAAATTAATAACAGTCCAAAACCAAAGTTTTGTGTAATTCCAAGTTTTTTTAGCGTGTAATGGGAGCAACACGATGACAATACAGGGCGGCGCGGCTTAGCGGCGCAAACGTTAAAATGTTTCCGTTTTTGGCGTACTCTCAAGTTAGTTAATGTTTCCAAAACAACGCCGTGAACACCGGGATACCTATTTGCGGTGTAAAGTTTGGATGTGACTTGTTCTGCGTTTGCCTGGCTCAATGATAATATTAGCTGCTCTAAACTGCATTTCCATTATGAGTTTACTCACTATGGTAGTTTCAAAACCTTGCGGTCGCAGTGGAATAATTGTAGGTAATAATAGGTTGTTGGATTGGTAGCTACTTTTACAATACATTACATTACAATCATTATTTAGAAGAACACTTTCCTTTGGTCATTGATTTTTGGACACCGAAGTATGGTAGAGTGCTTGTAGTAAGAGTTAATAGAAACATGAATGTGGGGATGACTGCCCAGCTCACACAGAAAATGGCAGAATTTTACTTTTTCGTAAAGCAAAATAAAACAAAAAGCGCTGATAAATTCTCAAAGAAAAGCCGTGTTAAAATATTAGTCAAATAACAGTTGAGAATTGTACGGTACAACGGGCACAGGTTGTCGCAACTTGAGCGCAAATGAAAACAATTTGTTTCCCCGGGCGGCACTCCGAACGCGGAACCTCTTTAAACCGTCACATTTTTAGTGAAAACAGCTAAAATATTGTCCAACTAAATAAAAACCGATTTGGTGTGAAACTGTCCTGAAATTCCACCGAGCATAGGTATTGTTCTAAAACACAGCACATTTTTGATGACCTCACTTGGCGTTGTGCCTAGCGCTTCGAAGTGTCGACTACGGGATTCGGTCAGATGTGTTTTTCTTTTAGTGCCGTCGCACTAGAATCAAGATTGAGAACCACCTTTACGAACTTGATTTTGTAAGCCCTTTTTGAATAGAACATTTGTATGGTTGACGGGATTTTGGTGAACGGGTTTGTTCAAAGATAAATAAAATTGAGGAAAAAGCTGAATTTTAGAGCTTGTTTTTGATTTCGCTTTGAAGCTTTGAAAACCAGGCGTGACCAAGTACCTACGATTTAGTGTTTAGTTATTAAGAGATTGAAACTGAATCTGATACAGAATGAAGTGGATCTTAACATGTTCGGCTGGCTTGAAACGGTTCGTATTTTACAGAGTTCACAGTTTTTTAATATAGGTACATAATTAGAATAGAATCTCATAAATAAACAACTACTAAAAAAACTAAAATATCTATCTATATTAAGATATCGGCGTAGCTTTAAATATATTTTTTTGTAGACTCTATAACGTCGGAAACTTATTACATTGTCTAACTCACACGAAAAGTAATCTCGTTTACGTCTCACTCTCGAATTAGCTAGCCGACAGATTGCGTTCGTGTTTATTATTTGTGTTATTTTAAAATACTAATACCGGTTTTGTTTCTGACCAAACAGTTCAAAGTACATAGGCATTTAGACAAGCCTAGTCAGCGGCAATTAACGCGGCGCGCGGTCAATAATTCACTGCTGACGTCCGCTATCACACACGCGCGCATCCGCGACACAACGCAATGGCTGGATACAAAACAAAATCATTGTATTTTTTAAACTCTTCTTTAAACGGGATGACACGTCTGCGGCATGGGACCGATCAGACAGTACCTAGAACTACACAAAATCTTACAATCTTTAAAATCAAAGTCTACTATTTTCTACCAGAATCCTACCAAAGATAGGAAATGTTTGCATCAATAGTCAGTCGTATCAATAGTAACTCTCAATGAATAATTATGATAGGTATAGTGAAGTGCGGGTTCGATTCCCGCTGCGGGACAAATGTTTGCATGTTCTACAGATTTATTCGTGGGTATCGTAGTACCTACCATGGTATTTGTAGTTCCTGATAACAACTGCACAGGGAACCCTAGTGTGGGGTCAGAACTATTATTTGGTTATTTAAAAACGTATCTAGGTTATGTTATCAAAGACACAAAGAAGGTGGGGCCTTCTTTGAATGCACGGCTACTAACGACAATTAAATAGTCTTTGAATACTGACAAATGGCTATCATACTGAAAGATAGTCGGAAATCCTGAATACCCCAAAATAAGTTATGTTTCGTTACGTCTATTTATTACTAAACCGTGCCGTTCCCGTCCCGGCTTGGTGTAAAAAAGTCCTTTAACCACCTATGGTCGCCATTTCTGCCGCTCTACTGTTTGTAATTTAAATTTCGTATTTACATAGTTTACTGCGGTTTAAGAACGCAATTTGTTAATACGCAAGTAAAAATACCGGTTTACGACTACTTGGAACTTTCACGATTTGCAATATGTAAGTTTAAACCTAGATAAGGCGTTGCAGCTCACCTAATTATTTTATTTTCATAATATGGAAATCAGGTTTATTTATGGCTCACAATGCAACGCAGGTCACTTGGAAAGGCTAAAGTATTTTGCTTTAGTTATAGGGGTCTTTATCGCGTTTACCTTTTTTATTGTTTTCCCGTGGTTTTGACTACGTTGCAATAGCCAACAACAACGGTGTGATGTGACCACAGCTGTTGAAACACAGTTGAAACTTCGCGAAAATAATAGATAGGGTAAATGAAAGACCCATAAAAAACTTATAATTAGGTTTACTAATCGCGAAAGTTTGAAAAGTACTATTTTTAACCAACTTCAAAAGAGGAGGAGGTATGTTCGTTTTTTTTATGTATGTTCACCGTTATTTTCGTTAATTGTGTACCAGTGGCACCGACTTCAAACAGATCAGTAGGTAGCGCATATATTAGTAATCTGTAATATAATTATTTTTCTCTTTGTTTGTTTATTCTACCGATATGGCCATTTCCAAAAAGCCTGTAAAGCAAAGTTCAATCCGTTAGTGTCATTGAGTTTTTTTTCTTCAGAGGACACGTTAATGCGTTGTTTACTGGTTCATCACCCTGCGTTATCCTGAATAGCCAAGGAAAATTGTGGCTCTGAAAGGAGTCTAAGTGACCATACTGACCAGTGTTGCGATAGTATTCAATGCAATTGCAGTGGCTCATGTGAGTGTCACATGACTTAATTTTTTTGTTTTAGGACATTTCTACTTACTTTTACTTCAACGTCTAAACACACATACATTTTGCGATTGAAAAATCCATCAAATAGCATTTAACCCTTCGAAAGTCCCGTCACTAACTGTAGGTACTCCACCCCTCAATTAAGCTTACTTTGGTCATGGCAGAGGCTATATACTTCAAAGGATTGTTATGAGTTTAGGTGCAACGACCATAATTTGAAATAAACTTATCGTTTGAAGATTATTCGTACGACTGATCTTATATTTATCACTAGCCTCAGCTCTTGTATTCCCCCGCGCTATACTCAAACAGAATAGAAGTCAATGTTTTATTCTAGGGCACGGCCACCTGTTTCATATTTCATCCAAATCGGTCCAGTCTTTGCTGAGATTATAATCAATAAACAACCAAACATCAAAATATAATAAAAAATATTTTATAAGGATTTATTGTATTTTTTAAATCCGTAGATAATTTTAGGAAATAACAAATAAAAATATAAATTTCTGATTGGCTAAGATAAAAAATCCCTACTTGTTAGTCAATGGTAAAAGAACCCCTTCAACTGACCACCCCTTTTTAGAACTCGTTGACAAACATTTCACAAACAGCTTGGATCAACACGAAAACAATTTGATGGAACCAACGTAATAACAAATATTGGCGCTGAAAACCTCAATGGTTGTAAAATTCAGCTTCATCGGCCAGAACTTGACAAGGGCAAATAAAAATGTTTTATAGCTTTTAAACTCCCATTTGTTCGTCTGTTTCGGAATATTAGAGTCATTTGGCTCTGTTCATTGATAAAACAAAATGCCCTTCGAAATGACATAAAATATGATGAAGTTTCAAATCCTGTAACTTTGAAATTCATTTCAGAGCAAGGGTCCATCAAGGGTCCAACAAAGGTGTTTTACAGAAGTTTGGTTCTGTTGTTGTAAAACAATAAACCTTACCTATTTCTGCCGCCTAGCAGAAATGCTCGCATTGCTATGTTCCAGTTCAAAGGATGTGGGTGCCCGTGAAATCACAGGTACACGAGACTTTTCATCCGTTATTTTTCAGGATCGGCGACACGCAAGTGATGTCTCTGGTGTTGTAAGCATCCATAGGTAATGGTAATTCATTCGTTCATTCATTTACTTCTTTATAGAACAGTCATGTCAAAAACGGCGCTACGTAAATGTATGACTTACAACGTTATCCATGAAAGTAGCTACACTTAAAGCTATTCATTTGATCACTTTAAAACCAATTTTTTAGAACAGAGCTCATCAAGGTACAAAAAACTAATATTATCATTCCATATTGTATATAACATCACTGTACCTACCAGACCATTGTTCGAGATATAATAAATTTATATTATCTTATCTCTATTTAAATTTATGATATATGCTGGTGGACTGCATAGCCGAAATATTTCTTAGATTTCTAAGAAGCCGTTTGAATTTTGTAATTTTATGGAATCTTATCGTCTTATCAGATATGACCATGGTGTATCATACTGCCCTAAAGCCTGACTCTCATATTATTATGTACCTTACTAAACTTGATACTCCTCTCGTATCCTCTTCCAACCTCATAACATTAATTCCGATGGCCATCCTGTTTGCTTTTATCCTTATAGAAAATTTCGTGCATCCCAGTGAATGCATCGACAAGCCTTCCAATATCAGGCGGATTATCCACTGTAAAATGTTGTAAAACTTAGAGCTTATAGCGTGAATATCGACTTTAATATCCTCCTGTAAGGGTGGGTTTTGTTTGCGCGGTAAAAGAATTTGTATTTTGCCTAAATATCGGTAACGGATTGGTGTGGCTATACGTGGTAAGATAAGGGGCCGAGTCGCGATGTGATACATTGAATGGATTACTGCAATGTGGTCTGTTTTGTGAAACATATATTGTCAGGTATATTTTGGCTATGCAGTACACCAGCATAGCCAAAATATACCTGACCAGTTAAATTAAATGGTTTTAAATTGTTGATAAGATAACAACGACAATATTGTATACTCGAAAGAGTAGGTACAAATAATAATTTGGGATTTTTTATTTTTTTATTTTAAAAAATAGTTGAAGTTAATGGTGACAACCACGTTCTACCTTTTGATTGTTATTTGCTGTTTATCTCGTGATTTCTAGTACTTGTCTGTACATACGTATGTTTGTCGAATAAACAATTTATCTATCTATCTACTTAATATTATACATGTGAAAGTATGTATGTTAAGATGCCTGTTGGTAATAATCTTCGTTACGGGTGAACCGATTAGGATAGCACCCAAGCTACACACAAGCTACTTTTTTTGGTTAACACGCGGGCGAAACCGATGTCAAAAGGTTATTTATTTTTGCTGCGAGTGACTGTTTGTCGTAGCATTCTAACTGATAATGAGACCTAAGTCCTTAGATACAATTTCATTAATGGAGGCGACCAAACAAAAAGGTAGGTACGCCTTTAGCAGCTAAATTGCCATAGCCTGAGATGAGCTGTGATTTTAATATAATTAGGTGCACGTTTGCTTGTCGTAAAAAGGTCCGTGCAAATTGGGGCGGTGGTGGTGGCAGAGGCGGTTGCGATTAGTAGCATTTATATGGAAGAGTTCAACTTCTTAAATATGGCTTCTGTGGCTAGTTGTCACAATTTTGCCAGTGTCCGTTTGATCCATGATACATTCATACAGAGCGTGTGACATCTCACGCAAAATTTGACAACACAACGAAGTTATTTTTTTCATCGCAGCGACTTTTCCAATAACCACTCAATTTATTTTCCAACTTTAATATGATTAGCTAACCTAATAGTCTGTAAAGTTTGTCAGAGTGACGTTATTCCTGTGCTCAGAATAAAAAATGATTTATTTTTAACGGAGGTATCACGAATATTACCAACAACAAAGTTTCATCGTTTCACGACAAAGGAAAGGAAAACGCGGGAGACATAAAAAGTTTTCTAATCGTCAACCACGTACAATAGGGTGCGGGAATTCCACTTATGCTTATTATTTTTTTCTCTATAGACAAGCAATGTAAGCTTTTCATAGAGGTCGCGTCGGTTCAGCTGTGGAACGTTCTCTACACAAAATATTGTGCTGAACGAGTAAACGCGTCGCTCTAACTTCCAATACAATATAAATTGCACTTTGAAAATGCCTTACATGATACATTCATGCGATATGCGACTCTAGTGTTGTATGTTAGGGGCGGGTTCGGCGCGACTGTCCGATAGTGGCATAATACCGGTAATGTGGTGTCGCCTTCTGCGGCGAGATAAGGGTACGCGACATTGACTATTCAAAGGGTTGTGGTCCTCAAAATTTGCGCTCAATAAGTCCGAAATACCTGTTTACCTTTGAGTTAACGTGCAATTTGAGATGAGTGTTGCTGATGTCTACGTTGCTTCGAGTTTATCATTATTTTAATCGTATTTTGATTTTGCCTATGTACCTTCCATAAGCAAAATCAAAATACGATTAAAATAATGATAAACTCGAAGCAACGTAGACATCAGCAACACTCATGTTTGCAAGCACTTGTTACCGCATCACTATTTGTTTTACCATCAGTATAGTGTAGAAACACTATCCTGTCATACTTGCAAAAGTATGGATGTTTAGAGATGTGTGTTGCTTATAATCTTCGTAACGGCTGAACAGATTTGGATAGTATTTCAAATAGTTTATAGAAATCGTTCATAATACTTCTTACCTGGTAACCATGCGAGCGTTTTACTCACTAATCAATCTATCTATCTATCTAATCTGCCAGTATCACCCACTTCTTAGTAAAGGATCAATTACTAAAAGTTACGTAAGGACGATATAGTTTTGGGAATGCACCAAAATATCAATGTCATTTAAACCTATTCCATTTCAAACATATCTCACTAAAATAATTAGGCTAGAGGCAGCTTACTTATTTCGCTCGTGTGTGTAGCCTTATTTATTCGCAATTTGTTGGATATCGTTCGGTAGGTACGCACCTTAATGAGGTAATAACAATAAATAAAGACCCAAAAGTTTCCTCAGAAGTTCACCCTCGCATTGGTTTGGACCCTTGCAAGAAACCACCTTTAACCCATACGTTACGAAAAAGCGTTAGTATAATTATTTATTCAATTCTGTGCGAGCTTATTTGATGTAAAGTTTTCTACTCGTAAATTTAACTACAATAATATTGGTAGTGATCTGAATCAGTTGAGCTATCATGTCATACCTACTTGTACATAGTTGTATGAATAAATAAAACATTTTACAAGTAGGTATATACCTCTACAAAAAAAAAACAGATGAAACAGCTATCCATCTAAAGACCGTTGCATATGGATCAGTATGCAACGATCTGGATCAGTTGAGCTATAGATAGCTCAACTGATCCAGATCACTACCAGACGGAAGCGTTCCCAAAATACTGGCCGCATTACCACGCTGAATGGCAATGCTAATGCGTTGACCCAGATAAGATCCAGCTCTCTGGTCAAGCTTCGCATCGACCGGTCGCTATGAAATAATTTTCAAAACGCGAAGGGCCCCGGTTCCCCACGGACCCAGTCTCAACCCCAAAAGCCTCAAATAAGTAAGCTAAATTATTATATTAATAATAAAACATTAGATTTTATAATATCCCAATATTATATTTATTAATAACCTCGAAAGGACTGCAAATCACGTCTCCCCGTTTGGTTCGCATGTGCTATACCAACAAAGCCACGAGAGATCGTTAGCAGCCTGGTAAACATTCTTGGGATATTTCGGGTGGAGGCGCTGAGGCTCCACCTACCTTTAGGTACCTTTGAATTAATCCAAGCCTATTCAATGACTATAGGTACATTTAGTACAATTGACAAGCTGTCGCTTTGCTTATTCGATGGTTATTTGGGTTCTTTAAATGTTAATCTACACAAGATTTTATAATATCCCATAAATAAATTTGAACCTCGGCAGCACTATACCTTTTTTGTCTAGATACTATAATATCCTGTGATATCCCACAAGTGTAGGTTGACACTTAAAAACCAAAATTAATGAGTTTAATAGCAGTAGGTATATATAATAAGTTTAAAAAAAAACTTCCCAAGGCGCGTCGAGACAAGCTACGAGTTAGAACCCCGAACTGGTAATATTTTATGTATTACTAGCTTCTACTCACGGCTTCGCCCGCGTGGTACCCGGATAAAAAGTAGCCTATGTGTTATTCTGATGTATAAGCTATATTACTGTAAAGTTTTATTAAAATCCGTTCTGTAGCTTTTACGTGAAAGAGTAACAAACATCCATCCTCATAAACTTTCGCGTTTATAATATTAGTAGGATAAGATAAAGTTCTTACGAGTAATATTAATCTGTAGACTCTATGTGACTTTATGCTAGTCACTATGTAGCTGTCGGTACTATGAGTTTTGTCATCCATCCAAATGATTATCATGCTTAAAGTTACTTTTCTTTAAGGCAGTCTTTTCAAACTTTAATTGCAGTTTCTATTCCTGTACCACATATAGCCTGGTGGTAATGCACTGGGTAAATCTACGTGTTCAGTTCAGGTGTTCGTGCGTTCCCAGAGGCACAGTAAAGCGTTCCTTGCGGTGCCCCTCAGTTGACTGCTCGGTTAGTTATGTATGCAGCCAAAGCAAGGGACAGTGTAATCGAAGCATGTGTGCGGACAAGACAACAGCTCAGTAATTTAGAGAGTCTTGAGCCAGTAACATAACCATACACTTGGTAACATAAGAGCGCAAACTTTTATGTTTGAATTTTGGGAGTTGATATATCCTACTACTATTATAAACGGGAAAGTTTGTGAGGATGGATATTTTTTACTCTTTCACGCAAAAACTACTGAACGGATTTTGATGAAACTTTACAGAAATATAACTTATACATCAGAATAACACATAGGCTACTTTTTATCTGGGTACGCGGACGAAGCCGTGGGCAGAAGCTAGTAATACATATAGCGGTAAATTACCTTACTTGGCTATAATTTTTAGCCGCTATGACCGCCGGGTATTCCCGTTAAAAAAAGTTTAAAAATACCACAAAAGGTGATTTGCTTGCTTGTCTGTTATCATGAACTCCGAAACAGCTTTCCAGCTTGTAGTTTTTTTTAAATCGATTTGTGTGTCTTCAAATATGGTTCTTAGGTAGGTTTAATTGCCACAAATCACTAGAGAACGATGCAATAGATGATGGATTATCAAGCGGCGTGACCATCATCATGCGAATTTATGTAATCGTTTTTTATGACTTCACATAACGTTTTTATTTAGTTTTTAACACCACAGGTCACAGGGGGGCGCTGCATTACGTGATTGAAATAAACGTCGGTGTTTTTTAGCGTTTTAAATGTATTAGCATAATGTAAGTTCAGGCATTTTAAAAGAAAGCAACATGGTTTTTCCATAATAATCTGCCAGTGGGCAAGATTAAAAACACCTAGACTTTGCACTTTACAGGTACGCTAATACGGCCTCTCATAGACCTTTATGACGTCACGATAATACCGTGATAGGGTTCCATGTAGACCACGTTATGACGTCACGATAATACCGTGATAGGGCTCCATGTAGGCCACGTTATGCGAGACATTATGCAAATAGAGTGAACATTATTTCACATTTCGTTTGTCGGTTGCGTCGCGTTGCAGTCCGCAGTAAACCTTCACTGCAATGCTCGTTACAATTTAAACCTTATACCTACGGGTTACAAGCCAGCTGCGTGGATTATAAAGCCATTTTATTAAGTGCTGCATGTCAATGCACATTACTTATTAAAAATACCTAGCTGGTTAAACATGCTTCAGGAAAAACAAAGGATTTTGGTCGATCCGCGCGGTTGTTGGCTCTTATTAATTGAATTATTATTGGCAAAAAGTACGATACCAGGCATTATCTCTGCACAGGCGAAAAGTGAAGTTGAGCTTAAAATATCGTACTGCTGATCATGAGTGAGTCATCTGTATACAGAATAACTAATATATCACTAATATATTAGTATTATTGATTTTTCTGTGGAAAAAGTTTGAAACGAGAACAACTTGAAGGAAAAGTCCTGTTTTATATCATACAAAAAAATTGAGGACAAGTATGGGGTAGTCAGAGGCATGTCCAAACATTATATTTGGAAAATACCCGCGATTTTCAAGTAGTTCATCGTATTCCACGTTACAGTTTGCAAGCCAATCGCCGCTTATTGGAACACTAACTTCAAATGTTTGGTTCTAGGGCATGCCGGTTTCCCCACGACGTTTTTCTTCATCGTTTTGAATACGTATTAAAGCACACATATTTCGAAATTCGAGATCGTCCGGATCGAAATTCGACGTATCATCCACTAGGTCAACACGTTTCATTCGTTAGTTTTAGTTAACATATATCAGGACAACCTGTAGAAAGGATTAAACTGGATATGTTTTTACACAACATCATCTAGCCTCAAACTAAGCATAGCTTGTACTGACTGATATAATACTTATATACTTTCTTTTATAAAAACAAACATATTATACTTATAAAATACCCAGAATCGAGATAGATCATGCATACATTTGTACCGCGGCGGGAATCGAACCCATGATCTTATGTGTCCCAGGCGAGCCTTTCAGGTTATCGAAGATGTCAATAGAATAGAATAAACGTTTATTTGGCACAAACAATAATAAAAATAAAACATAAAAGAAAAAGGATGGTAATCGCTTTCCATCAGGCGGATTGTATGCCTGTTTTCCTGGATATAATAAAAAAAAATCTTTCATTACGCTTCGTACCAATCAATGAATCCAATCTTACCCGAGCCAATAATTTGATTTGGCTGTTAATAGAAGGTCAATCCAATTAAACCAAACGGAGACTTTAAAGTTATTTACACTAATGAACCACAATTCGAACCGCAAATACACAATGCTAGCACAAAGACGTAATACAAAGACCATAAAGTGGAGTGTGCTGGTTTCTGTCACTTCAAATTTACAAGACACGCTTAAGTCTTTGCTTTAGCTTTCGGAGTCTGGTGCGGGCGAGCTTAAGTCCAAGGGAGGGCGCTATGGGAGTCGGGATACAGTTATTCTCATCCGATCCTCAACGCACCATCTCATAAAATGTGTAACCCAATTATTCATATATAATTATTTATTCACAAGATCTATTGTTAAATACTAGACAACAACAACCTCTGTGGTGCAGTGGGCGAATGCCCGCCTGAGACGCAGACGGTTGCGGGTTCGATTCGACAAATGTTTGTATTATCTACAAATATTTGTCTCGGGTCTGGGTGTTTTCTTTGTATAATAATTATGAATGTATTTACAAAAAAAATATATATATAATTAATATATCAGTCATGTAGTTACCATAATATAAGCTCTGCTTAGTTTGGGGCTAGATGATGCTGTGTGAAAAAAATGTCCAGCATTATTTATTTTATTATTTATTACTAGTTATTTGTATTAGTGCCTACATAGTTTAAATAATATATTAGTTTTATGTGATTTGAAATAATTCAGCATCATTTAACTCAATGTACCTTTATGTTTGAGCAATAAACTATTATATTCTATTATAAGTTGCCTTGGAGATGCGGCGGATAAGTAGCAGGCTGCGATGCAAAATGTGCGGGTTCAATTCCCGCTGCGGGACAAATGTTTGCATGTTCTCCAGATATTTGTTTCGGGTCTGGGTGTTGTACCACGGTACTTGTAGCTCTTAATATCCATGACACAGGGAATCGAAGTGTAGGTTCAGGACTATGTACAATTGTATATTATGTGTCTATTTTTTTTTTCTAAGTTTAAAAATACCCAAAATCTATTTTCATCATGTATTGCAATGTTACTTGTGACTTTTGGCGCCGTAATATGAATAATATCATACTAATCCTACTTCCTACTAATATTATAAACGCGAAAGTTTGTGAGGATGGATGTTTGTTACTTTTTTACGCAAAAACTACCGAACGGATTTTGATGAAATTTTACAGTAATATAGCTTGAACATCAGTATTCTCAGTATTACACATAGGCTACTTTTTATCCGGGTGCCACGCGGGCGAAGCCGTTGGCAAAAACTAGTATTATAAACGCGTAAGTTTATGGGGATGGATGTTTGTTACTCTTTCACGCCAAAACTACTGAACGGATTTTGATGAAACTTTACAGTAATATAGCTTATACATCAGAATAATACATAGGCTACTTTTTATCCGGGTACCATGCGGACGAAGCCGTGGGCAGTGGCTAGATGGGCTATAAAAATGCATTGAATGCACTGATTTTTTATACTTAAGAATAATCTTATACATCAGAATAACACATAGGCAGGCCGTGGGCAGAGGCTATTAACTTTTATAAGAACCATCCTTTAGTCTTAAAGTCATACAAGTTGATAGCAAAAAAAACAGCATTACAATCTGATTTATTTTATTTTTGAATTTTAAGATCAAAAATAAAATTGATCTAGATACTAGTCACTACATGACCAGTGCCAGGCACATTTAGTGAAATAAATAGTATTTTCTTTCGGAGCCTAGCTTAAAAGTTTTGCTAGAGCCTTTTTGATCTAGTGGACTGGACTTCTGCTCAAAAAGTCAAAAAGTGGGTGACGTTCAACAATAGATTTAACCAATCGAAAAATGAATTTACGCATTAATACATGCTCAAAACGGCAATGGAAAACATCGTGAGAAAATACCCTAGAACCAAACATTCGTAAGATTGTGCTATCGGTTAATGTTCCAATAAACGTCGATGGACATGCAATCTGTCACGCGGATAGCTAGCTAATGTGGGCATAGTCAAATTTAATATTTGGGCTCGCCTCTGACTGCCCCTTATTAGTAACATCACGGGAGTATGTAATTAATATAGACCTGAGGATTTCCATCATATAGATGAATAATAAAAAATGCTGGACATTTTTTACACAGCACCATCTAGCCCCAAACTAAGCAGAGCTTGACTACAGAGCTTGAGCACTAAATGATTGTTAAACTACTTATTTACTTTTTTTTGTAAATACTTACTATATATAGAAAACACCCAGAACCGAAACAAATATTTGCAGGTCATACAAACATTTGTCTCGCGGCGGAAATCGAACCCACAACCTTCTGCGTCTTTGGCGGGCGTTCGCCCCCTGCACCACATCAGATCACCACACATCACCCCACCACCAGGTGATGTGTTTGAACACATCAGATTACAGTCGTGTTTTTTTGTTTTTTCTCTTCCGTTACAAAAGAGAAAAAACACCGTTACCGTTCCGTTACGTCGTTTGGTGCCGATGCTAAGCCTGCAGCTCAATACAGGTCCAACGATTCACGCAAAGTTCAATGTCCTTTTACTGGCGGAGTGAAATTTCATTCTATAGTACAACAATTTCTTCTATGTACAGAGATAGAGGCGGCAATGATATAGTGCGGGGCTCACTCGCTCCCTCAGGAACGATAAACCCTTCCTAGCGCTTCCCGTGTACTCTTCTTTATGGGAAGGCGGGAAGGCCGGAATGGCCAGCCCAGGTGAGCAGGTAGGTAGCCAGATTGCGAAACTATTTTTAGAACATCTTGTCGGTCGTACGGTGTTTTTCCTTTGTTATCAAATGGGAGATATTGGAAATGAATTTTCGGCTATGGCCGTAGTTAATATATCCGTAAGCCTCGGGTGCCAAAACTAGTTCATTTATAGTACCTTCTATGGATAAAAATTATATTCGATAAAATTTTGCAACTCTTCTGAATTTTGTTTGTTTCTGTGGCGTAAGTGTTAGTCGTAATCTTTTATTAGAATTTGACGAGCTTTGTGGCTCGGTGGTTGAGTGCCAGCTGAGATAAGGCGAAGTGCAGGTTCGTTTTCCCTTGCGAGATAAATATTTGAAAGATCTGCAAATATTTATTCCTGGTGTGGATATTATAGTTATTTTGGATACATAAAAAACAAGAAATAAGATATAAAAAAATGGTGGCATACAATTTTGGTGGGATTTTGTTTATTTGAATCTTGTGGTAGGTAGTTACGAGTCACCATTCACGCCTACGGGTGGGAATTCAAATTGTATTTTATCAAAAAATATTTTGCGGTTTATAAATACTTTGAAAGTGAGCGAGTTTTGAAAGCCACTATCAAGCGAACTATCCTTCAAACGCCACACTCACAATACATGCTAGCAAAAAGCGGAAAAATATATGAAAACATTTTATTTTGTGGGTAATGTTTTTATTTCACACATTGGAAACAAAAGCTCGTAGTTTAAAACTATAGAACCAACAAACAAAACAAATACGTTCACGACTGTAATCCCCAAGATGGACATTCTCAGATCATACATACTCAATACGTAGATGGTAAGGCTTAGTGTATAAGTTTAAGTATTCCACGTGACAGAGCCTATCGCGGCTTTTTGGAACACATACTGATGGCGCAGTATGTGTTCCAAAAAGCGTTCCTGTTTAATTTTCGCATACCTCTGTAATTGGTATGTGTACTAAGAGATGTCCAAATCTTCGCTTGATTTTAGTGCAGACTGGTATTAATCTTTTAATTTTGTGATTGTTCTGATAGGGAGTGCATTAATAGGTATAACATTTTACAATGATTGGTCATTGTCTGTTGTGCAAACATTGTGGATATTTATGCATTTCAAAGCTCATCTAATCCGCGAAGGCCGTGCTGCAGTAAAAAGCGTAAATCGGACATCCATTTGTTATTTCCATTTGAAAACGGCCTGTTTTTATCGCATGTAGAAAACGCTGGTATCTTTCTAGCTTTATTTCCAAATCGCGTGCGCTGTGTACCTACTCGTTTACATTCGTAATACTTACTTAAGGTTTTTTATTTATTTACGTACTTGTTGAACAAGAATTCGGAAATTTGTGTAAGAATTTGGGTTTGCATATTTTAGTATTCATCAAAATACATTACGATATAATGCAGGCTATTCTAAGTTTTATGAACGAGTATAATTTTTACTTAGGTGTCTAAGAGTTCAATTCCCGTTGTGGAAAATATGTTTTCATGTTCTGCAGATATTTGTTTCGGGTCGTGATGTTGTGGTGCCGTGATATTTATTGTGACAGGCTGACAGACGGACAACATAGGCTTAGTAAATGGGGTCCTGTTGGTACCTTTTTGAACCAAGGAACCCTGAAAATCGTATAGGTGGATAAAGTATTATTTACCAAGCTTTACCCACGTATTCATAATCACTCCATAACTTTAGCAGCTTGATAAAAGTTGTCCGCCTCTATCCTTTGTTTTGTGCTAGAAAAGGACAGGGCTCGACTTGGCGACCTTCTAAATTTAGTGGGAAAAGTTATAACAACAAGGTCTTCTAAAATGCGATGCATTATAACGGGGAAGCTACAGACGTCATTTTATCATATTGGATAAAAAACATAAATTTATTGTAAGTTATGCTTTAACAGCGACATTTTCGCTTATTGAAAAACCTTAGTTTTCGCTTTCCACGAATTCCAACAATTATTGGTCTTATAAGCATTATTCCTGTGTTAAATAATATTTTATTAAGGACCATTATCCTATAAGCACGTTCATAAATAAATTCCGGTTACCAAACCGTAACAATATTACCTCCAATGGACCATAAACCGTACGTGTTTGCTTTCAGAAAATAACCGGCAATGGGTTAAAGCTAATTTGTTTTAAAACAGAGTAAA
The DNA here is from genome assembly GCA_958496245.1 of Perizoma flavofasciatum. Classification (NCBI taxonomy): domain Eukaryota; kingdom Metazoa; phylum Arthropoda; class Insecta; order Lepidoptera; family Geometridae; genus Perizoma; species Perizoma flavofasciatum. The sequence goes on from OY292421.1 coordinate 5,926,629, forward strand.
CTCCTAATTACGATGCAAATTGATCGTTCACGTCACCACATTCACAAAATGGCTTTCATCAAAAATACCTGCAACAATACAGTAGCACGAGTATTTAGATCGGAGCAGTGAGAAAGCTTCGTGAAAGCTCTCTTCACATAGGAAATATGCAATAAAGTATACGTAAGAGTTGTTTTCGTCATATTAACCGCCAGGTTTGTGCGCAGTGGCTGTGGTGCTATAGACTACAGTTTTTAAGGTTTCAAAACCGAACGGCGAAATCAGATGGCCTTATAATTTCGTCACGTTCGTCTGTCTGTTCGTCCACGTGTTAGACCCCCTGATCGGGTTTTGTTTAAGTGAACTCTGTTCTGTTTTATAAAACGTATAGACATAAAATTTGGTAAGTAAGTATAGATAAATGTTTTTATAAACATAAAAATAAAATAAAATATGAAAGTAACTTTTTCGCAACATGTATAATTATGTAAAGCAGGTTTTTTTTATTACAACCCCTTGCATAAGCTTTCATACATCACTTTGAGGTTTCCTAAATTTTTGATTTTCAGACCTCATCTAGAAAAAATTGCAAAAGTTGTCCCCGTTCACCCCTCTAACTTTTTAACCTTGAGTCCTAGAAGTATGAAACAAAATAGTAAGAGTAGCGTTTGATTGGACTTACGAAAGAAAATTAGTTTGAAGGATTTCCGATAATTACTTTTAAGTTATGAGGCAACTTCGGGACCTTGACATAGCATGTCTGGATACGTCTTAAGCATTTCATTTAATAACCTGCGATGCTCAAAACCTTTCAATTATGTATTTGAGGTAAGATTTGTTCATTAGTATGTTTGTTTGTAACTTTTTGTCAATGATTTTTTAATAGTTTTATATATATGACTTTAAGTGTGGTTCCTAAATAGGTTTTATCGCCAAAAATCACTAGGGGCGCAGCAATTCGTGATGGAAAACACGCATTATCGTATTAGTACTCTTGTATAACCCATTTTTTGTACCTACTTCAAACAAGCAGAACCATCTGGATTAACAGATAGATTGAGATAAATTATATAGAGGTATGTACAAGAAACCCAAAGTATATTATTTCCTTGACAATAATCCGTCATCCTATCATGGGTCCACTTTTTGATTTGTAACTTGTATGTAGTACCTACGAACAAACGACTAATAATCACAGTAGATTTTTCTTACATTATACTATCGCATTAGTACACTCGTCGCGTCGGTCACCAATCCAGCTAAAAAGCATTGTGCTTGGGCCATTGATACTAGGACAGTGAATGAATTTCAAACGAAGTCGGATGTCAACATTGACTCAAGCGATTTCGCCTGAAGGCTGCCGGGAAATGACATGCGCTCTCAACCGCTCTCCAGCCTGATGCAATCCGCGGGAAATATTGAAAAGAGCCACTATGAGGTAATATTGTGGTAACATTTTCAAAGAAATGTGCTTTTTAACCGTGACGTAAGGGGCTCATATGCGTTTGACGTAAAAGGTTGTTTATTTGCAATCAATTTATATGGCTTCAAGTATGGTACGTAGAAAGGTTTTATCATCACAAGTAATATATTTATATGTTACGCAAGTAGACTTAGATTAAATAATTTCCTTTATTATATACTTAAGAATGTCTAATGTCTAAATTTATGATGTTGTTGTTTATGTTTTAGTACACATAATGGGAAGGAACTGGCTCCTGGCATATAAGTAGCCCAAGTCTAGGAATCAGGGCGTCATATTGAATTTTAACACAGGTTTATTTAATAAAGGCTTTTTAAATTGTATAAAACACTAAAGTAAAATACTACGATGCAATATCATTACAAAACACATTTATTACTCGTATTTTAAAAACACATCGCGATACAATAACATAAGTCTAAACACAAATAAATGCGCAGTGAAAGAGCTTAGTATCCGAACTAAATGTTTCATTGTCGTCTCCCGTCTCTTTATACGACATTTTAATATACGTCACAATGGAAAATGGTATGCACATTTGCACTAGTGTTGGAAAGGGCGCGTCACTGAGGGGCGAAATCAGGACTGCAAACATTGACTTTACTCTTTTTCTCTTTCACTCACTTAGCAAACTTCGCCGCTGCAAATCACTCCGGTTTACAATTCAAATTCTACGAATGATTTATAAAGTGGACCTATGAATAGAGTTTATGGATGTTATCGAATATTTTGATCCGTTTATTGATTTAGTTATTTGTGTTGAAAGTAGTGTACAGCAGTAGCCTTTACCTACTGCTGTAGTTGTTTTTTATCGCGTTTACCTTGTTATATCTGTGAAAAATGTATCTAAACCTCTATGTATAGAGAAGACTAGCAGAAAAATCAGGGGACTGCGCACAATGCCACTTTGGTAGAAGTGCATCCTTTTCCAAATCCACATTTTATTTTTATTTATGACACAATATCCACAGCCTCTTAATATCCTACTACTATTATAAAAGCGAAAGTTTGTGAGTATGGATTTTTGTTACTTTTTCAAGCAAAAACTACTGAACGGATTTTGATGAAACTTTACAGTAATATAGCTTATACATCAGAATAACATAAAGGCTATTTTTTATCCGGGTACCTCGCGGGCGAAGCCATGGGCAGAAGCTAGTAAACAAATAATTCTTACTTATCTTACGGTCAATAACGGATTGTCATTTTATACCACAAAAAAATTACGCGCACGGGTCTTTCTCTTTTGTACTCGAGAATATCCTCGTATCTTCGGAAAATCTCTTACTAAAATCTCCTGGTCACAGTACTTGATTCTACGACAAGTCTTTTACGTCTCAGCGTCGTGGGTTTCGAGAATTACGAGTACAATAGTAACACAATAAATATTTGCAGAACACGCTTACATTATTACCACAGCGGGAATCGAACCGCATCTCTTGCGTCTCAGCTGGCTATTTGCCCACCGCGCTATCGAGGTCGACGAGGATCTTACCACTATTATATACGTGAAAGTTTGTGTGGATGTTTGTTACTCTTTCATGCAAAAACTACAGAACGTATTTTGATGAAACTTTACAGTAATATACGCGGGCGAAGCCGTGGGCAGAAGCTAGTAAAAAATAAGGGTTAGGTATTCTGCTAAAGTTTTCTGATTCTCGGCCACGAGCAAGATAGTAAAGTACTGTACCTAATCCATGTTATCGAAAGAGTACGTAGGTACACAAACAAGGCAGAATAATTTATGTTACTTTCGAGTTTCTAGCTCTAAGGCTAATACTAAATGCAAACAATAGCTACACCCAACAGCAGACAGATTGTCACAAAGAAAACAATTTTACCCGTGACGCAAGGAGCCCGTATATGTATACGAAGTTAAATGCTAACAAAAGAATTAAACCCACGTCGCAATACTAAAAAGTTTATATGGTATATTAATAAATATGTACCTTAGTGTTCCATTAAACGGCGATAGGCCTCCAACCTGTCTCGTCGAATGCTAACTATATGCAAAACGCGGGCATGTGCCAAATGTTATGTTTGGACGTGTCCCTGACTATTCAATCGTGAGCGTATTCATTTTTTGTTTCTAAATCTCATATAGAAAGTCTTATTACCAAAACACTTGGCAACTCAATCAAATCCATAACATGTAGGTAAGCTAGATCTAGAAACTTCGTATACAATAACACTTTGGCTGGTTCGCACTCTATAAACAAAAGCTTATTTTTTAAATCTGATGAGTTCGTTCCAAAGACTTTTTTATTCCTGACCAAGCAGAAAAATTTGCTTCAATTCTTTTGCCCCGTAAACAAGCTGATAAAAAGTCCGCATCACTCAATGCAAACACCGAGTCGACGATCCCAACTAAAGATAGCAAAGCCACCTCGCATTCACTTACCTGGCATTTGAGTAACGACCTGCATTTAATCTTTTCAGGGATTCCCCTGATACCCGCTCATTAACTTGTGTACTCACTTCAGACTGGCTATTTGTTACTTCCAATCCCGCCGATAGATTGAATGAAAGCTGAGATTTGGTTACTTAGATTGGATCATGATGAAAGCGGTATTATAAATTAGTTTTGGAATTTGTTCAAACAAACGCCGGGAGTCGGGTTTTTTACATCTTTCTGCCATATAAGTAAACATTCGGCATGGCCACTGTCACAAGCTAAAACATGAATAAAATTACAATATTGACGAGTTATTTCACAAAATATTTCCACAGAATTGCAAAAAATTCGGTCATCCCATCGGATAAGATTAACATTTGTTGGTTATTTTGCTAAAAATCGGTCAAATAAAATGACCCTAGGATTTAACATCAGCACCAGCCAAAACCGTAAATAACAAAATCAGAACACAAAAGCCTTTTGTTTCCCGTCTTTTAAATCCGTTAATAAAAGCAGATATCCCGAAACCTCCCTAAATAGGCTGTAACTTTTCAATTAAAATTCTGAGTTTACAAGAACGTAAACAAGATCACAAACTTCCAATCGGTTTACGACTATTAAACTGAGTCGAAGTTGCTTACCGACTTTAATACCTACACCATAGAATAGGTTGAACTCATGCGTACTTGTAGGTAGAAATGCAATTCTCTGTAAGGACACGAAAAAGGGTAGAATTTATTGAAAAAATAAATGACGTGACGTCATGCTATTATTACTAAATACTATTAAATCATTTTACATAAATTTTGAGGTATACAAGGTATCTGATACTATAGAGAAATACTAATCCTGATTTTCTGTGCCGAACGAAATATAAGAAAACAGCTATTATTGCACAAGCCACATGTTTCCGCATCTTATAACGTACTTATTTTCCTATTTTAAGGTATTATAAATAAGCCGTATCGTATGAAGGTAATGAAAATTTGTATAATGTATCGTGTGTTGTCTTAATAACATAGGTTTAATACTTTTTTACTTTAATTAAATATTTATCAAAGAGCTCACCTTGTTTGATTGACATCCGACTAAAGTTGAATAAAGAGCTATAAAAAAACAAAGTAGATTTTTTGTCTGTTTCTTTTAGGCTTGATCACGCGTGAAAAATCGGCGTAAGGTGAATACCTTATTCTTCTTTACAAGCATAACTAAAGCTTAAATTATTTACTGACGGTAAAAGAGTTTCTCTTCTGGATATACTCTAGATATACTCTATGCCTGCACAATTAGTATAAGCAAACAAAGTTGATTAATTAGTAGTCGTGTTGCGTCAATTTAGACGGACGTTTTATGAGAAATTATCTTGAGACTCTTCAGGCTTTAATATAAGACGGTATTGGGGTTATTGGATAAGTTAGTACTTAAATGATGGGAGGGTTTGCTTGATAATATCTGAAAAACGAAGTCAAACGTTTTATTTCTTGGTTATAAAATGATAACAATGGATAAATTTAGCAAGTTGACTGTGTCTGAACACTGAAGGTATAAGATAACTGGTCATAACTATTACAGCTGTGAGTAAACATGACCTTTGATCCTCCCTAACGAAGCGAGCCAGTATTGAATTCAACAATCGTTCGGTACAGGTCCGGACAAAACAATAAATATTTGAATATTTTAACGGCATTTTCCGATAAAGGGATGTAAATGACTACCTCGTCCAATTTGCATTGAACAGATTAACGTCATAATCGCTGCGATTCAATCAACCTTTCTGAGAACTCTGCAAGGACAAGAGGGGTGTTTGAAGGGAGGTGGGGTGCTAATAATGTCAGATAAAATGCTAATTTTGTGTTCATTCGATTTAGGCGAGAAGATAGGCTGCCATCAATAAGGACGGCTGGCGCTCAAAATATTTTAATTTGTTCTTCCGGAAATGCATGAGAATGTTCATTAAGGAAACTTCGACGGTCTGCTGCGTCGATAAGAGATTATGAGGAAATACATTTTTAAAGAATATTTTGTGGGCTCTATTATTAAAACTTACTAGACGAAATGCGAAACGATAAAGAAATGAAAAATAGCTAGTGTAGAAGTAGTGTCACTGACTCTCCAATACCATATCATTTTGCTATATCTAAATCGGATTCCCACAAATCCAAAGTTCCTACATACTCCTAGAATACGTGTCCCTTGCGACAGATAAAGTAACATCCTCCTAAAGTTCTACAATGTATGACTATCGAGACTTGCGCGTACAAAAATTCCCTCTTGCTTCGATTGCTCTCAATTTTGAGCTTAGACAATCCGACCTAAGTGAACGCTTGTCATATTGATTCAGGGTTCTGAGTGTTTTCGGAAGCTGAGATAAGATGGAACGTGACTCCCGGTGCTGTTATTTGACCAGTGGCATGGACTTTTGTACTTACTGACCTTGTGAGCATAGTAATGTGCCGCAAATACTTCCAAGTGAAAAGATATATTCCGATAATTTTGATAAAACTTTTCCATACATATTTAAATTGACAATTATACATTTTTTTTTAAGTATTTAATAAAGAAATGTTATTTCATTCCCACCTATTGCCACAAATCATATTTTTTTTATTCTGCCTGTCTAAATCGAATGTAAAACAAGCAAGTTTTCCATGTTACGTTCTAAATTCAAAGTAGAATGTATGTACATTCACAAACATTCGAATACAATACAAGCTGTTTTAATAAAAAAAAACTATAGTTCATTTCGCTACAAAGAAACATTCGCTGATTTGCGAGGGTTTTCGCAACAATAGTGTACCGGAAACATAAAGCCCTAACTTTAACACAGAATTCCACGATAAATAAGTGAACATAACAAACTGACAGTTAAAAGGTACACTTTGGGAAGTTCCGATGTAAAAAGCGGGCTTTCGAGAATTATAACTAGATTAATGTTCGGTGACTGGAACTACTTTAGCGAAACTTTGAAACTAAGTGGGAATAGTTTTGTATTATTTTTAACGAACCGAAGCGCCTTCGGAATTCATTAGCTATGAAAGTAGAGAAGCAAAGTCTAGGTTCAATATGTGCACTACCGTCGAGACTAGGCAATGTCTGCTCGCCGACGTTGACTGGTAAATTATTTTCGCAGTTTTCCTTTTTTGCTATCTTTTTTTATTAATATTGGAAGGAAATGATGCTGGTATCATAAAAAAAAACTGATTAGTTATCGTGCAATGGGTAAATATAATCACGGACGTTTTAATAACATGGTTTGATATATTAATAATTTTCATATTATAAAAGAAAGACAGGTACTCGTAAGTTACCGCGCTTGACCAAGTACAATAAAGTTCATGTTTCTACGTCAAGTTGATATATACATATAAGTACAAATTCTTAGGTACCTGCCTAAGTGCTAAATGTTACAAACTCGGGTGAGCGATAACTCAAACATATCTTGCATAATTCCGAGTTAAGCGAATCAGTACTCATTATGTTGATCCGTGAGGCTCACCCTATTATATGCACAGTCAATGTTTGGTCGTTAAATCGACTGAGACTTGCGATTATCTTTTATACTTTGATTGGATCCGAGCGGCTTATTAAATTGGAGTCTTTGTTCTTATGATTGAAGGAGGAAGTATCTTTTTCGGCTTAAGTACACAAAAAATGTAAACCCACGACGCAATACTAAAACGTTTATATAAAATCTCTATCAATAGGTTGACGACCTCTGTGGCGCAGTGGGCGCAGGCCTGTCTGAGACGCAGACGGTTGCGGGTTCAATTCCCGTCGTGGAACAAATGTTTGTTTCGGGTCTGGGTGTTTTCTATATATAATATGTATATATTTATAAAAAAAGCATATTAGTAGTTTAATAGTAATTTAGTTCCCATAATACAAGCTCTGCTTAGTTTGGGGCTAGATGATGCTGTGTGAAAAATGTCCAGCATTATTTATTTAATAGTAGGTATATTTATAGATATGTACCTTAAATACCTTAGTGTTCCAATAAACGGTGATAGGCCTATCATGTCGAATGCTAACTATATGCAAAACGTGGGCATGTGACAGATGTAATGTTTGGACGTGCCTCTGACTGCCCTCTACTTGGTACCCTCAAAGATCTATGCACCGAGAATGCAACTCAGGATGCCCATTATAGGGAATACAGTCGTGAGCTTGTTTGTTTTGTAGAAATGTTAACTTAAAAGTGTCACTTCGTCAAATGAAAACTGGGTTAATTTATACGCAGGTCATTTTGTACTGCATAATAATCGAGTTTAACCCAGGTTGGTTTAAATGCCAGGGTTAGCATTTAAACCAACCTGGGTTACCATCAAACATCACGCAAACGGACCTAACAATTCCTTATCATCTTCGCTTATGATTGCCGGGAGCATTGTACAAGTGCCCACACGATGGCCACAACGTCATATCCCGTGCGTCACCCGTATGAGATGGACATGCAGTCTAATATGAACTTTAGCTTGAATAAGTACATATGATTTTTGTACTATTCCAAGTGTAGAAATACCCCTTTTTGCTTAGTAACCTCATTCCGGGACATGATACATAGTTACGTAATTATTATAGACGGAAAACAAGCAAATAATATCAGGTGCACGCATTAGACTGCACGTCCATCTCGTACGGCTGACCTTTGGGATAAGGCGGTGAAAATGATTGTGGTGATCAATGTTGATCGTCAATAGGGGGCATAATAATGTGTTTTTTGGTTTCATAAAAACTACGCTCTACACTACTAAAACTAGTATCATTACATAAATGACACTCGATAAACTGCAAATATACAAAAACCAAACACGGTTAACAAATACAAACCCGAAAATGCCTATAAATTCCGAAGTGCTAACTTAAATTAACCGCGAACACGAACAGCCGGAAAAAAAGGAACTTTAAAAAAAACGATCAAATGCGCACATTTTTCCTTAACTTTATGAAAACGTTCCAGTAGATTTATGAATAAAACCTTTCAGGGCGGATGTGAGACCGCAATGTAATTTAGGCCGTATATGGAATAGAGGCTCCAAAATTAGACCGTTATCATTCCACCGATGTCGCCGCCGAGATCACCAGTTATATGAGCCAATACACCGAATAGAATAAATTTGCTTTATATCAGACAGACAGTTGACCTTCCTAACCAGTATTGTTGGTTGGAAAAGGAAGTATTTTTTAGGAATTTTTGACGTCCATTCCAACGATCGTTGGTACGTACGCGTGGTTTTCATGTTTACATATTTATTTTACAATGATATTGTTGCACCGAGTATTGGAAGGGAGGAGAATTGCAAATTATTGAACAAGTTATAAATTTTCCATAATTTCTTAAGTATTTTTTTATAGTTATTGACAACCTCAGCAGTGTAGTGCGCGAATAGCTGGCTAATTCGCAAGAGATGCGGATTTGATTCCCGCTGCAGGAAAAATAATTGCATTTTCTGGGCACCTTGGCACTCGTAGTTTCTGATACCCACGATACAGAAAGTCCTAGTGCCCCACACTAGGACTATGTATGTGACTGTTGGGTTTTTATTTGTTATTATTATTTATTGAGTGCTCAAGCTAATCTCGACAAAGTCAAAATTAAAATATTTAGCTCTTTTTAAAGTTACAAAATGCTTACTAAGACTGAAAACGCTAGAAATGTCAGTGGCAAAATACTCTGCAAACAATAAAGTTCCAGAGAATGTATCTTTTGCTGGCGATGATACCACATGTCACGGGCGGACATGATGCTGACTGTTCACCGTAGGAGGCCCCTTTGTCCGCCGCTACCCTTTTGTGGGATATTCCAATTAATACGTCATAGTTTTATTGGTGTAAAAATTTCGCAAAACATCGATATTCGTTCGAAAACTGGAACTAATACATCACAAACGTGCCGTTGTCAGAATTTTTCTAAACCAAAAACGGGTGGGTAGGATTACATATGATGCAGCTGTACACCTCTTATTTCGGGTTATTCAGCTGAGTTTGTTAGCATTACAGTACATTGCGTTTATAGCGCTTCATGCGTAATTCATGTCTGACTGCGATGCATTCCGAATGTAATTTACCACGCGAGCTGTCCACTAAGTAACGCCGGGCACACACAGACCGATGTGCAGTTTTTGCAGCACACAATATGTTTCTAGATGATAAATGAACTCTATTAATGTATCTTTACTAAGACAAAATAGCGCAGAGACGTCTAAAAACCCAAATTGCTATGGAACGCTACGGCGTAGCACGAGAAGCTACGCCAACGCACCGCATCGTATCGTAAGTGCCGAGGTCTTAGCATGCTGTTGTAATAAGTTATTTCGTTAAAAACAGCGATAAAACTTAATGAAAAGTCCAATGACTAGTTTTCATTTCCCCATTGTCTCCTAAAGAGCTTAGACAGAGAAGGATGTTAAATATAAAATCAATTGGAACATATTTTTCCATTAATAACGGAAACTTGGGACTAAGGACGTGTCCTCTCTAATTAGACATAGCGAGTCCAATTTTCAATGCATTTCTCTTTGTATGTCGGACTGAAAAAGTTTATATTTACGCATGGGCTCTTTCTTCGTATGAATATTTATAATATTTGCTCTTTACTTTATTCACCTCGAAGTTTTTACGAGAAAACTTTTATGGAGCACATTATTGAAATTTCTCGAGGTTTTGAACTCGGCTGTATTCTGAAACATTCCTTGAATGGTATTTGATGCACATATCGAGGTTAAGGACTAAGTAGGAAGTAGAGTAAGTGGAATTTTGCAGTGCAAGAAAACATGCTTAATTCGATTAAGAATATGGAACACCCTGTTTATAATCGTAGGCTAGGAAGCTTCATGGGGTGTTTTCATTATAAATCACCATTTTCCCATATTAACATGTGTCGCACGGCAGGCGTCACGTAGACGCGGAATCATTTATTACAGCGGCAACAAAGCGGAGGATTAGGTGCCGGCAGAGGGCGCTGGCGACAAAGTTCCCAATAAGCCGGCTTCCTATACCACGACTCCGCGACTCCGCGACTCGACTCGCTTTACAAGAGTAATGATGGTTAATTTTAATGACGCGTCGCCGAGCCACAGTCGCGCCCCGCCCCGGCGCGTGACCGGACTCACAACCATCAGTATTGGAAGACTCCACGAAACTCCGGCGATAAATTTAGTTATTACTTGTGAAAATAGACGGAAGGAGATCGCTAACTTGTCTTCAGATAATGGATCATTGCAGGGGACGTTTTAGTTACTTTCAAAAAAGGCCTCGTTAAAAGCCCCCATTATGTGAGGAGTTTTCCAATTGCGTTTCGGAGTTTCAAGCGCTTAATCCAGAAATAGCGGTACAAAATTTTGTTTTAGTGGCCAAAGTTTAGATTAGGTAGTTATATCCATATCCAGTCTTAATAATCAACCCTTTAGGTGTATTAATAAATTTATTTTTAGATAAGGATCATTTAATCGGTCGTTCGACCAAAAATTTTAACGGAATTCAGGTATAAATAGTGACTGTTTTTTGCTGAAAAATGTTTGATAAAGATGGACGAAATATAAAATGTATGTGATATTATTGGGATTCAAATTCGAACGATATCGAGATTATTGTACATTTTACTTTACAATTTTGTAGCATCAACGTGACAGGTTGCAAACCCATCGCCACTTTATTAGAACACTCGTTGCATATGCCTTCCACCTTTTGGTTCTAAAGCATGCCCCACAATGTTTTCCTTTACCATTTTCGATGCGATTACCTTTCCCTAGTGAAATTCGATGGTTTGAATCCACGACCTCCAGATTGACTTAACAAACTAATAACACATCACTTTTTGCACTGGAGGCTAAAAAACAAAGAAAACTGTGAGCAGAATCAATTCTTATCTAAAACAAAACTAGGTATAGTATAAACTTAGCATAACAATTCGTCGTAAGTCTATTTCTCTTGCAAGTACTTACCTGAAACCATTGTTTCGAACTGCAAATTGAAACGGTTTTCATTGTTGAAGTAATGTTTGCAGTCAAATATGTACCGAATCAGTGAACTGGAACATTGGTAGGTATAATGAACATTGAGTGTGCAAATAGAGATCTATATAAAATTTAAGAAGGCCGCAGGCGACGGCTCATCTGTCCATTCATCCGTTTGCGGGTTTCGGCCGTGAATATTGTTTACAAATGCACCACATCCATTAGGTTTTTGTTGATTGAGAGAATGAAAACAAAAAGACTATTGGCCTGGAGTTCATAATCGTCAACCCTATCAATCGAGTAGGGCTTTCCGTATAGTACTATAATGTCTGTGGCTGTACCTAATCTAGCCGGCTGCCTACTATGAACTCCCGGTCCACCACCAGAAATTGTTTGCTGTTGAAGCCATTTGAGATTTCGATTAATTTTGTCTCTTTTACGAAACTACGTCATCCAAGATCTTTGGCTGTAGAAAATTACTATTTATTTTCCTTTCTTTTAAGTTTACTCTATTGGTCTATCAAAATAGTGTGTTTCATAATTATTTTCTGCGGTAAAACTATCAAAAACCGACACCAATATCCCTGCAACTAAAGCAGTTTTACCTAGTCTAGGCAATATACGGTGGCACAGTGGCAGGTAACAATATTTCCCAGCAGCAAATTGAATAAACACATCACCGCTCTTCTTAAACGACGAAAAGACAAGTCCAATAATGGCCGGGCCCCGCAGCCGATAAATATTCTGCTACGTGCCGCCAACTTCGCCAGTTTATGTGAGCTTGGTAGTCTGGTTATTTTCCATATCGTTTAGGTTGTTTCATTTTAACTGCGTTCTAGGCGGCTTATGAAATTGCGTTTCTGTTTTGTTAGTAACTTCCATATACTGGAATAGGGAAATACTAGAAACGGCAAATATAAGAAGATTTGTAAAATAACGCTATTGAAAATGTTGCTTCGTAGCATTTCTTTGAAAAAAGTATGAGTTTCATGATCTTTGATGGTCAAAAATTTAGAAAACTGATTTGGCCAGGCTAGACGCAATTATATGATTCCGAATAATGATAACTTTTGGAAAGATCTAATAACATTTTAAATACAGGTTTTTATTGCTTTTATTGCTACCCTTGAAAAGACTTTGCTTGCTCATGCAATCGAAGCAGCTATTCTTCAATTAGTAATTAGCTCTACTGTGCACGTGCTCTATCCAGTCCAAATTTAATCCATGAACTAAGGTAACTATGTTACTTCGAAGTTTGTTGCATGCACCTAATGAAGCACATATGTGACGTCTCTGAGCGCGAAGGATAAACCTATGAGTACGGCTAAACTGTTAAATTATTAGTGAAATCAATATGGCTTTGTGCTGCTGCAATATGATAGAAACTTTCTATCAAGCCCAATAAAAACTTAAGGTATATATAGCTTTTTAGAAGACATTGTACTCATTGAATTTGTTCAATACTCACACAAATATTATAAATGAAAAATGTATCCGAATTGAGCGTGTGGATTCCACCAATAGAAATAAGTCTAGCTATAGCTAGACATAAAAAACAGCCAAGTGCATGTCGAGGCACGCGCAAAGTAGGGTGCCTTAGTTGCCCATCACAATATGCGGTAAGTACCTGTTTTACACAACTACTCGTAACAACATCATGTAAGTAACACACAATGAGATAGACGAGAAAAAAATGCGTGATTAATAAATATACCCAACGCAAATGACAGCTTTCTAGTACTAAGAGGCTCTGAGCTAAGCCGCGGACAGACAGACAGAACACTTATAGACAGCAAACTATAAGGGTTCCTTGTTGACTACGGAGCCCTAAAAAGTGGGAAAACTGCCAATATTACAAAAGATGTGCATATTAAACGTAATTTCTAATAAAATAAATCTTCTTCAGTCTTCGTCACAATTTGTGACTAGGCTTTTGAGGCACATAAAAATAAAGGCATTATCCTACCTATCTGATTAACGTAAGTATGGTATCACATTTCCATTAACTGGAGCTAATAAATTATAATATTGTGAGGGAAGATTTCCCCTCGACAAATTGCGTGGTAAATCTTACAAAGAAGCGCAAGCCTAATTTTCATATTGAAAAACCCAAAATAGCGTCGTACACATCCTGTTGTGTGAATTTCTGTTAGGGTCACGTATTGGCATCGCATAATACAATTTGTTTGGAGACGTTCGACGCATGTAGAATGCAAAATTACGATATTTATAAACGTTAATATTCCTATTCAAAATTTCTTGTTGGCGTTAGGAAAATTCTAATGATTGTACCTATTACATACACATGCTCACATACATAATAAGTAATCACCTGTTTCGTGGGGTACCCTATTTTGCTTCTGTCACTCATACTAATAATGTAAAATAATTACAACCAAGTTTTGTATCACCATTTAACACATTCGTCTCTTATAAAAATAACTGTTCCATCACCAAGATCTTGCAGCTCCTAAATGTCGTATTTATAAATAAACAGAAAACCCCTTTAGTTTGTTTTTTCTGGATTATTTTTTCTGCAGATATTGTATGAACATTGATTTAAATATGCATATAAAGATTATAGAAATTTATGAGGCACGGCTGGCAGTGTGTGACGCACATACCGCTCGTGCGAAGAAAAACACTACGCTCCGAGAGCTTAACTATTGAAGGATTTATAGACGCTCGAGCGCAACTCACACACGGGCGATTAAAATTGAGCAATATTTAAACTTATTATATGAAATAGAACAACACTCTGAATTACTACCAATTTGAACATAAATAAGTTGAATTCTTCGCTTAATCTTGTTGAGAAGGACTTTTGCCATTAGATAACATAATTAAAAGTTACTCCAGTCATCCCGTGAATATAGCTGTTGAAATACAGTCAAACCGTCGGGAAAATAATAAAAAAGGTAAACGTAATAAAGAACCGTAGAACTTATAATTATATCAGCATAATACTATAAAATTTTCATCATACCATTCGAATAGGCTGCTCTATGATGGATCTCTTTTCTCTATTCAATATAGAACAACAGTAAGCCAGTCCTCTACGATTGTTGCCGATATTATTATTGAGCTTATACTTGCCCGTATACGAGCTTCTTAAAGTTATGACAGATCCGAGCTACCGGCGATTCCATAGTCTTACTTTGAGTCCAGATTTATTGTCCGTATCAAGTTTAGGGTAGTTGGTTTATTTTTTCTTAGAACCTACTCGTATATTCCATAATTTTACAATATTTTAAACACAACACACCCGATTTTTTTTTATTACTATGTTTGTGGCAATTGAGATACGAACATGTACTTTATCAGTGTATTGATAAAAAGATTTCAAAATTTTCTATTGATAGAAACATTTCTCATGTACCTACCTGCCTATTAGCACAGTATGAAAAAAGACCCGAAAATCGGAAACATTCCAAACAAATACCTGTTATGTTTCAGATTCAACGCGCAACGCGCGAGTGATACATCTGGTGTTGCCAGCGTCCATAGGTTACGGTAACCACTTACCAACAGGGGGCCGTATGCTTGTCTGTCATTTTAGTTGTATAAAACAAATGGCAACAAAAATATTTATTATGACAGAGAACTCAAAACAGCATCAAAACAAAAAGCAAAATATAAAAACGTTTGAGCAACCCACCCCGTGCGGCGAACTTATTGTCAGCTGAAAAGGTACTGCCAACTCAAGCCATTGTACATTCACACTGACGAATGCAACAAAAGAATACATTTTTGAAAGGCTACTTCCCAAACTAGATCATTTGAAGAATGTAACTTGGTAGGAAGAATACAGATGGCGAGGTGCGAATATTCGAAAAGTTTGAGTGGAAAAAGTTTTCCGAATCCAGACTTGAGAGTTCAAAACTCTATGCCCCCGGGACACCTTAACAATTTGTAAGTTATTTATTGCTTGGAAATATCATTAACCCTGTAAAATATAACAGCTTTGGAGATAATTCTGTTTGCCACAGGTTCGAAGTTTTCTTTTGAGTTTGATGAAGACGAACTATTTTATTAATTAATTTTCTAATTAAAATAAACTCATAAAATCCTAAAGAGTTTGTTTTATGAGTGATTCCTACAACAAAAAAAAACTTTGTGCCTTTTATAAACATGCGATTTCTTACTAGTAAACATATTTATAGTTAAAGAAAAAATATTATTGATCGTGCTAGCGCAGTGATTTTTTTTTCTGACATATGTTTATATACTTAAAATTTTGACTCATATCTTTAAAATATCACAAATAGAATAATATTATCTGTTTTTAAAGTGAGCAATCTAAGTTCTTTCATAAGGAATCCATGAAATAAAATTAAATCATAAAATCACATTTTTTCACCCCTTTGCTGTATACCCCATTGGGATACCTAAATTTAAAATCCAAATTATTTTAAACCCCACGCGACATTCAACGTCTATTTGTGTTATCTATACACAGTTTCAATTTCAGAATGATCAGAACATCGCGAGATCTTTCGATCACCAGTGTTTTGCCGATTGGTAGCTTGCATCAGCCTAATCCGTAAAGATAAACAAAAAAGTCTTATCGATCCATCCTCCAAAGCTAAGTTTGTACTAAATTTCAAATATCCAATTCTCAAGTTTGCTCTCTCAGAACTTTGCCAGCTTATTTCCACCAAACTATTACTTATGAAAACTGAGTTAACATGCAAATCTTAGCCATTCCAAGGAGATCCCGCATATCTAAGCACTGTTTAATACTTCGCAAATACTTTCTCCCTACATTCTTTTAGCATAATATTTTAGATCCACCCAGAATTTGCTCTGAATAATAAGGAACTTGCTTAAATTATTGTCTTCCGTGTAAAGTTGAGTATAAGTTATGAAGATTGGAAAATCTTGGAAATTCGTATCTTATTTTTAAATAGCATTATAATCGAAAATAAGTGTCTATTAATCTAGGCTACGGCTTACTCAGCTATAGCTGGCTATGGCTCTAAGTGAGTATATACTTACTTAAACTAAAGCAAGTGTGTAGGGCCTTGCCAGACCAATAATAAATAATAAATATATAATAAAATAATAAATGGATAATAATAATAATAATGCTGGACATTTTTCACACAACATCATCTAGCCCCAAACTAAGCAGAGCTTGTTTTTTTCAATGTTTGTATTTACAAAAAAACCATATAAGTAGTATATCAGTCATGGGAACTATACAGAGATAAATACTTGCAGAACATACAAACATTTGTCACGCGGCGTGAATCGAACCCACAACCTTCTGAGTCTCAGGCGGGCCTTTGCCCACTGCGCCACAGAGGCCGTCATGGATGGATCACTTCTTTTTAGGGAACTTATAAATAATAAATAATGCTGGACATTTTCACACAGCATCATCTAGCCCCAAATAAGTAGAGTTTGTTTTATGGGAACTACATGTCTGATATACTATCTATATACTTTGTTTTTGTGAATACATACATATTTTGCTCTGCAGGGGGTTACTACGAACTACCAACGATGATAATACTGAAATCAGGTGTATTATTTTTTCAATAAAATTCACGGAACTGACTAAAACTGTTTTTCACCATGCGACTTTACCGGTCTTAATTTTATTAAGACTAATTAAATAAATTCTGACCAAATAATTATATGTAAAGCAAAAAGCTTGCTTTCTTCGGGAAAGTGGTACTTAAAAGTAACTTGGTTAGCGGTTGTAAAGTCTCCCAAAATAGGTTTAGTCGAAACCACGGCCAATTGGATTAAGTTGAACTCAGATAACTTTACAGCGGTGATTGTTGGAAAAGTTTTGCATTTTAATTCTTCAGACATAATTTGGTTAACCTGCCCACTAATGTGACAGATTGAGAATTTACATAAAATAATGTAGATGTTCTCGTAGGAAGTGTCTTTCTACTGAATTATAAAGTACTAACTCAAAGTTAATACCTAGTAAAAGGATATTGAAATGATGATATTTGTTTACAGAAAAAAAGACTACATACAATATTTGGGTAAATTTGTAAAATGTAACCTATTCAAAATTACTTTTCGGAAACCCTTTCCATAGATTTCAATATCTACCTTAATAAATATATATTGTTAAAAATGCCATCGTTATGGCAGTTATGGTATAACAATACTACTTAAACTTGTAAGTACTTACTGTTACTGCAAACCGTTCCATAAGAAACTTGACTACAATTACCTGAAACAGAAAACGAACGTCAACGTCCAAGGTTGGAAGAATACTTGACAGATGAAGGGATCATGACTTCTGGGCGCATGATGGATGGAGGCGGATTGAATACTTGTTGGCTTATTACGTATTACGTTTCAGAATCTCTGTGACGTTCCATTATTTTAGATTAATGTTGCCACATTGGTTTGGTAGTGAGGCACAACTACTCCAACCCTTCGGCTTAGGACTCGTATCAACTAACAGAAGACCCCGCTACTGCGTTCGCGTTTAGTTTTTCCACAAAAACTTAATCTTACTACTGCACCCTCAAGAGCTGGAATTTTGTAAAATCCTCTCTTAGTGGGCACTGGAAGGAACATACAGGAACCTTCCGAATTTCAGGTCTCTTTTAGGCTGTGTGCTTATTGTCAGTATTTCACGCAATTTTAAACATTAAGATTTCTCCAAATATGCTCAAAGTCGTTATAAGAAAACCAAAACTCAATAAAGACAAAGTCGCGGGGCATTTTACTAGGAATAGTTTAAAATACAGCTTTAATAAAACAAAAACTGCAACAGATATATAAGGATAAAAGGAATATAAAACTTCAGTTGGCAAGTTTAGGCCGCGACCTCACTGCCGGCGGTTGCTACGCGATAATGGCATGTCACTCATCCGTTGGATGCTACAGATTTACATTCAAGTGATTTATGACTTCTTCATAGAGAGGGGAAAAAATATACAACAAAATAACAGAGCATACCTCCCACCGTTTACTAACCTTGCACGGCGGAATTAAAAATATTATGGCGTTTTGTGATTGGAATAATGTATCTTAGGTTCCAGTCAAATAACATATTTCAAATAACTGAAGCTACTATTTGATTCCAAGTAAACAAGCTTAGAATACTAAAACTAAAATTACTTTATTATTTCTAAGAATGCAGATAATACCTACGGGTTTTTTTTTACTAAAGAAAATAGTTTCATTGTAGCAAAAGCTATGTGAATAAAATGTAGGCAATACCTAGCTGTGAGCTTAGCGAGCAATACTTTTAGTCCGTAGAAATACATATTATTACGAAAGTGCAGACATGAATATCTGGGATCAGATCGAGCTCAAACGAAGAAAATAGGAAAAGAATATTGAATCGGTGAAAGAATTTAAAAGCAGCACCTCGAACAGCTCGAAGTTTAATGCGCGAACGTTTTTTAATAGGTGCTATAGCGCAAAGCCTCAGCTCTGTAGAATATGGCATAGGTTACATTTAAAGAATAAACTTTTTGCCTATCATTTATATTCATATCAGTCTCTGCCCCGGCTTCGCCCGCATGGTTTTAGAATAAATAATACAAGATGGCTACGAACTATATCTACTATAAATAATATTCAAATCTTAACATTTATAATGCCAAGCATATATAATAAGCAATGACAAGCTAGACAGCTTCAATGCAAGAGTTGCAGGTTCAATTCCAGCTGCGGGACAAATGTTTGCAAGTTCTGTAGATATTTTTTCCGGGTCTGTTGGAGTACCATGGCACTCGTAGTTCCTGATACCTACGCCAATGGAATCTAGTGTGGAGTCAGGACTACGTAAGTATCCATCGGCTTTTTATCTATTTATTTGTTTACTAGCCACGGCTTCGCCCACGTGGTACCCGGATAAAAAGTAGCCTATGTGTTATTCTGATGTTTAGGCTATATTACTGTAAAGTTTTATCAAAATCCGTTCTGCAGTTTTTGCGTGAAAGAGTAAGAACAAACATCCATCCTCACAAACTTTCGCGTTTATAATATTAGTAGAATAGAAGGATATTCTTAGCTATGCCGTGCCCATACCACGCTAACCTATTACTCCGTGACGGAAAAGTTGAGGAGTAATAGGTTAGCGTGGTATGGGCACGAAATGAGAAGGGAAGAATGTTACATTACGAGAAGAGTGTTAACATATGTGTATGGAAATAAAAGCAGATATAGGCCAAAAAAAAACATGGATGGATTTTGTGAAAGATGACATGGTTATGAAAGGAGTGAGTACTGAGATGACAGTTGATAGAAGAGAGTGGAAGAAGAAAACATGTTGTGCCGACCCCACGTAATGTGGTTTATGGACAAGAAGAAGATGATGATTCTTAACTATTAGATGATTCATATTGTAAAAACGGCAATTTTCACGTACTGTACTATCGGTGAAGGCACCGACTAAGTTTCGACTCATTCCGAGAGTCTTCATCAGGGTGAGTGGTCGCGACTTTCTCCTTCCGCGTCTTCTTTAGTGCACGCTTTCTGTAGTGCACGGCGCGACGCAAGGAGAAAGTCGCGTTTTTACAATATGAATAGTCAAGTTCACGATAGTTTTTGGAATAAAAATATTAGATAATTCTTACTGATGAGATAATTTTAGTACCTACACGCGCAATGAGTTTGAAACAGTATACAAATCAAACTATTCGTCGTGCATGTTCACGAAGTCTTGTGAATACCTGGATCTAGACTCCAAATTCTCAGATTTAAGTTAGAAAAGGTCATGCTTTTATCACACAATTTGCGATTTGAATACTCAGACAAATTAATCCAGCGAAAAATTAACCAAAGGAATATTCAAAGCTTAGCAACGGTCGGCCGAAATATGCGACACGGGATAACATTACATTCTCTGGATTCCGTACAAAAGGTGCTATGCTATAATTATACCGGGTTTAGCAGACAATAGGTATAGCCAGGAAAAACTGCGAGTGGTTCAAGAGCTAGTTATTTTAGTAACAAATGGAGCATAATTGCTTTTATTCAACGCTATCATCTGACCACGTCTTCACTGGCATAGTACCAGGATAAAAAGTAATGTTTACTGTTCTTCCAAATTTCCTTCAACCGTTACAAAAACTATCAGTAATAAATATACATACATATATCTACGCTTTTGCTTTTATAATTAGCTAAGCTTCTGTCAACGGCTTTGCTTATGTGAGATCCGGATAAAATTCAGCTTTATTCTATAAATGGCGGCGTGTTTTTCATCATCTATTGCAGCAATCTTTCGCGGCTTCTCACGATGAAACCTGTCTAACCATCCTTGAAATAATACAAATCGATTGCAAACCAATAAAACACAATTCATCGGAAACACCGTTTCGGATATAAAAAGTAAACGTGTATTAAACTCCTCACGTCCGGGTAAAGAATTTACCTACTCGTAGTATTAATTTCATCCATATCGATTGAGTAGTTACTAACATTTTTTATAACAAGTATCTGAATTAAAGCCATACTTCTGCATTTATATTATAACTTAGGATAAGTAAGACGTAGGGAAATAAAATAATAAACACCTAACAAACACATACATAGGTAGTCCTGACGAGGATTTTCTGTGTCGTGAGTATTAGGAACTATGAGTAACGTAGTACCACATCACCAAGACCCAGATAGGATAGTATTGAAGTTTTAGGAGCGGGTAGTGTTTGTGTATTTGTTGTTGTGCACAATTTCTATGAACAAATGTCTTCTTATTTTATGTTAACTTAGTAAGAAATAAATATATTGATAGTTTGAACTATAGCGGTCTGCTGCGGCTTTCGCCATAGCGCAAAAATCTTTAACAGAAAATATACGAGCAAATCAACGGGTTTAATTTTTAATATTGTCGGCAATTCAAAAAAAATGGCTTTAATTAATGGCTAAAGGAATATTCGGCCAAATGAAATAATTATAAGATAATCGTTCTTCGTGGAATAGTAAATGTGATACCAAAATCTACACTTTGTATTTTGTTGTATCGATACTATTTTTTTATGGTTGATTTTTTTAGACTAAGGTGCGATCATACATTTCAGCCTTAACTGATGTCATAGAGTATATGAAATGAAATTTAATGAAATTAAATATATTTTATTGTCTGTGAAAACTAGGTTACAGAGGTGTTGCCATGTTACTATTATACTAGTATTATATTATACCTTAACAATGAAAATCACGTAACGCATTCAACGAAAACAAGGAATCCAGTAACTAATTTTCGCTTCGAGTCTCAAGTGAATACTCGCGGACGCGTGGAAAATAACCAAGGATTTCTTGACGTGTTTAGGCTCAGGAGATAATAACCTGTCTCGCTTCCCGTCACGCTGAGACGGGGGAGCATCTACGTCGTTTTGTCACTAACGCATCATTTGTACTGTTTACTAGACCGTTATTGGCCTTGTTTTTGGCAAACGCTGGCGTATAATGCCGCCCTACGCCTTTAAGGCCAAATGAAAGAGCGTTTCGGTTCAGACTCGGGAATTGGCTGCCTTCATTAAGGGTCTCTGTTTACGCGTCTGGCGAAACAGTGTTATTTGAACTAATTAACGGGGCATTGTGATGTGATAGAGGGAAAATAACAAAAACATTAATCTTCTTAGAACCCTTTTATTATAACGGACAAGAGGCTTTCATTTGTATTAAAATTGGGTAGTGGTATGTAGTTAATAGAACTACCTTCGCAAATAGTGGAATTAATCACCAGACGTACCTGCAGAGAGTATTTGTAAAACAAACAAGTGGGACTAATTTTATTTTGTGGCTCAATTTGTGATGAAAATGCGAGACCCTCGGAGCCGGCAAGCTCGCCAAATGTATATTAATGTGCGTACTGAAGCACAACAGTAATATTATTTTCTTTTTATTTAGCTCGAACTCGAAGCTTTTACTATTAGACTAGTGTATACTATTGCGCTTGTTTTACGGTTTAGAGTAATCTGATTGTCTATAGTGAAGAACAAAGGCGGCAAAAGATTTCCTTGCAACAAGAGTTCGCCCAAAGGTTCCAAGAGGAAATCTTGTTTAAAGATCAGAGTATGCCAGAGAGAAAAACGGTAAAATCTATAGTGTGAGAGTTCATTTCAATTATTTCAGTCCCTGGTAGTTATTTCCACAATATATAGATCCATAATGATCCAAAATTTAAAAAAAAACTAGCTCACAACTGTAATCCCCATAATGAAAATCCTTAGATCCATTCTCAGTAGTCAGATCTGTGAGGATACCAAGCTAACATTGTATCCATTTGACAGAAATTCGCGTTTTGCATAATAGTTAGCGTTCCACGTGACAGGTTGTAATCCCATCTCCGCTTATGGGAGCACTAACTGATGGCACATGCCTTTGAATTTTTAGTTCTTGAGCATGCCGGTTTCCATATGATGTTTTCCTACACCGTCTTGAGCACATGTTAAGCACACATTAAATTGAAAATTTATTTGTTCCCGACTGAGTAGGAATAATTATAATATAATTTTTTTTTCAGACCGAGAATCCATAATTATTTTGTTAGTACATAAAAATACAATAACGCGTTTGCTTTATCCTGACCAACTATCTCACTTGCACGATCGACTTTAAAAGGACACCTTCATCTTTAAAATTGAGAAGGGCAGATCTCAGCTATGTTGATTCATCCTAAAAATACATTTAATCCGAGACCCATATCTTAACGGAGATAATCCGCTAAATTCACCCCAGAAATCAAAAACACCGGTCATTTTGTGATTATAGCCTGGGAATGGCGAAAAAAGGCTGTGCAAATGAGGCGGTAATACTTTAAACCCTGAGTCCATGGGTCCAGTGATGACGAAATAATTTTATTACCTTTCAGACCAGGGGCTCAAGAGGATTAACTTGTAATCCCATAGGAATACTAATACCTACCATAGAATAAGCATCAACACTAGATGGTAGATAAGTAACTCCTTTGAAAATTCCAAGATAAATTAAGTATCAACCTACCCCAGGATGCCACTCTTTCTGGGATTTGAGGTGGTTATTGCTTGACTATATATACGGTATTGAGTAGTAAGTAATCACGTGGCTATAATATTATTAGACACGTGATTACTTATTACTCAGAGGAGTTAGACAAAGTTGTTTTTTTTTTGTATTTTTTTAGAAAACCTAAAAATAAACCTACCTATTGACTTAATTATCAAAATGCAACCATATTTCATTACGATTATCTACGTCAATTCCATATTTTTTAGTTATTTGTATATCTTAATGATTTGTGAGGTCATCCTTCCTAGGCTATGTCTGAATCCGCACAGATTTTTACTACTGTGCGGAGCAGCACTAAGCTGAGACAGGACCTGTTTGGCACAGATGTAGATGGTACTAATTAGTACGATAAATCTTTTTTTGTCTTTATGTTTATGTAAAAAAATTACTGTTCTCTATAAAGTGTGTATTTTAATTATTTTGACTTGTCCTTTCTATGCTTTGTTGTTGTGTCAAACCACACGATGGTTACTTGTTGGAGTTTCGTTTCTGTTTATTTTTGCTGCACGTTCTAATGCCATTCATTGGAATGCTATTCTCAGTTTAATTATGTCAGACAATGTTTTCGGTGGCGGAAGTTTGATTCATGTGGACACCCAGTGGTTATTTTAATTTAATTCATAAGGGGAGTATCGATACTTCTTTTTTCCTTCTATTATTAATGCGAATTAAGGCCAGGAAATCCAGAAAAGTAACGGTAATTAAATGTAGATAGTTTGAAATCGTCCAAATTTTCGGAAATAAATGTCGAAATAGTTAATCTCTGACTTATTTAAAACTAGAAAAATAATGTTTACTATGAACTTTTTATAACCTCACAAAGGATGTCATGACTCAGACAAAGTAATTAAAAAGATATAAACATACTTATAAAGCATGAACCATTATGTATGAATGAATGAAAATTCTTTATTATATACACCTTATGAAAAAAAACACTAACAAATTAAAATTAAATTACATAGAAATAATGTCATTACATTTTTTCATAAGAAGTGGAAAGGCAATATTAAGATTATTAGTCTTGGCCGGAGAAATCTTTATGTTGGGTTTTAGTATCTATGTATCTACATTTGTTTTATTACAGGCACTACTCTTATTCAGTTTAGCATAAGTACTCGATTAAAATATTTATTTGAACTTTTCATAATTTTTGAGTATTATTTTCATATTTTAACCGGCTTAAAATAAAGGTGGAGATACATTTCGGCTGTATTTGTTTCATGATCATCGTGGGAGGTTGGTTGACAGTGTTAAAAAAATTGCTTCCATCATACATACATAATTACGACTGTTTCCCGAAGGGGTAGGCATAGATCAAGGATTTCCACTTGATACGATCCTGACATACCTCTTTTGCTTCATTCATCCTCATCAAATTCTTCATACAACTCGGCGGCTTAGTGTATTGCTGCGTCCATCAACCTTTCAGAAAACGGATTAAATCCAGTAATATACCAATATCTTGTCTATAATAACTATAGCTCTGTTTATAAAGTGAAATGAACACAAAGCAAGGACAATGGCGTGGATCCCGATGGCGTGGATCGGTATTAAATCTAGATTACCGCACGTTTCCGCTGGCTGGATAATCAACAGGACTGTAGAAGCTATCAGTCACGTAACGGAGAAGTGCGCGTGACGTCACAGCTAATTCGTCCTCGGCACAGATATTATAATAGGTACTATACAAGTACCGGCAGGCATGTTTCACTCCGCAGTTTTAGGTACGCAAATATAGCTACAGTTGCCGCACATAAGCTCAAAATAGCGTACAGGTGATTGTAAAGTGAGTCTTCTGTACCCTAGTTACTATTGATTATTCTGTGTCACCGGTATCGGGATGAGCTGTAACGTCACGCGCTTCACCGGATAGTGCAGGCGTGTATTATCAGCTTTATTTATTTGAAGTCTATTGCTGTGCGTATGAGATTCTAAGTAAACATTTACGTAAAGCCAGTATTTTAGGTCCATGACCTCGAGTACGGTATAAGCGAAAAGAACCTACCTAGGTATCATAGACCAAAGATAAGTACAAATAAAAATAACAGAAATTATTTACACTTAAAGCTGTTTTTATTTGTACGCAAGGGTTACGTCACGTAATCCATTGAAGGTTGGGGTCGATTATTTGGAACCTTTCGGTAATTTGCCTCGAATGCATCTTGCCGCTATCATTTTCCGAAACCAACCCAATGACGTCGGCCAATCCGTCATTCTAAGAACATCACAACATAGCTCAATAATACCAAGTAGGAATAAAAATAACGTCATAATACGCATTGCAACCCCCTGTGGCTATGATCGGCACATTAATGCCTCTATTTCAAACAAACATCGCCAGTTTAAGTGGTAATGCGCACTTTTCCCTGCGCCGCTTAATCCAAATCGAATCCATAAAACATGATTAGTGGTTATGTGGGGCCGACCAGCGCTGGTGACGCCTAAAGCAAATAATGCCAGCCTGCCCAAATAAGCCTGAGCCACGGTTAAAATATACCCGTAAACAGTTGGTAAACTAATAACAAAATAGCCTATATCAAGAGCACGCACTGGTTTTGTTAATACCATAAAAGTTTGTTTTCTATAAGTTTCTTTGTCTGTTTCCATTTATCTCCAAAACGGCTTATCCGATTTATATGACGTCAAGGATGGGTTTTAGCGCCACAATTTACTGACTTAGGTAACTTGTGGCGGTAACTTAGGCGGTGCAATAAACGATGTAAAACACGTCGTAGTTTTAAATTGTGCATTATTAAGTTCGTTCATGTCGTGGCGCTAGACCACTTTAGGAGAATACAAAAGTAGATACTAATACCTATTTTATTTATTTCTTGAACAATATCGATAAAAAAAATTACCACACCAGATTTCACCGAACACAACAGGCAGAGAGACAGATTCTAAAGGGTTATCGCAATTTGGCTTCCCAACTTAAAAACGTAAAAAGTAAGTAACATACACACCACAATGGTGGATCATAGTCATTATCTTTTTGAACGCAACACTATCTGACTTTATGTCATAATTAGGTTGTCGGAACTGCGCCCCTGGCTATCGAAATCACCCACCATCGCATCGGCCGGACAATATGTTTTCAACCGTAAAAAAACACATGCGATTTTTACAAACGAGAATCGACTAAAACGAAAAGAAACCAGTTTCGGGACACAGTGCTTTTGGTTTTCCAACATCAGTCATCTAAATGTTATTAATATTTCATAACAGTCAAATTGCAAATATTTCTGTCAAGAATTTATAATTTCATTGCTTATTCTAACTTACACTTGAAACAGCTATAAAGGCGTCGTAACAATGAAATTTTTCTGGTCAAGGTAAGAGCCTTATTGGTTTAGATAGGTAGAAAATGCTTTATTGCACAAGATAAAACAAGTACATAATGCTAGTAAGCATTGAGTTCGCTTTATTATTGGTTTCACCCAAACAACCCCTTAAAATTACCTGAATGAATTCACGCTTATATTCCCATGGACAAAAAGCTATTTTTTGGTCAAAATAATTAAGTATAATTATTTATACTGAATTATTTTACCTACTGGCTGTTCATGTCTGCCGCATACCAGGCGAACAGTGGGCCAAGTTGTCAACCAAGTGGTGCTCTGACACTGCACGAAGACGTCGCAGCGAACCGAGAAAAAGATGGAGGTATGAGCTTAATAAGTTATGAGCAGATTGTCCCATTTTGGCACAGGAAAGGTATTAATGGAAGGAGTGGGAGGGAGTTCTTTACTGAGCAGTGGGACATTGATGTCTGAAAATAATAACTTGTCATATATACTGGCGTTTTGCTGACCCAGTCATTCCAATTACGCACAACCCTTCAGGAAAACGATGTATTTTATCTGCTCAAAAAAAACAGATCATTTTTACGATTATATATCAATGAGTTCTCAAAAGCGCGCCGTGGCTCAATTG
Organism: Perizoma flavofasciatum; assembly: GCA_958496245.1. NCBI lineage: Eukaryota > Metazoa > Arthropoda > Insecta > Lepidoptera > Geometridae > Perizoma > Perizoma flavofasciatum. Next base: position 5,954,356 of record OY292421.1, read on the forward strand.
TTGTATGAACCCATGCCGAAGGTAAAATCGCGTTCAATTCTCTCAATTTCAAACCACGCCTGCCTTAATTGGATGCACTGACCGCGGGATGGGAATATTTATCAAGCCATGCATGAGTCGGTGTTTCCAGGCAGTTGTCTGAAAACAAGCGATGAAAAATATCTCAATGAAAACAAAATTCGATTAGTTGAAAGACTAACCAAACCGAAAATTTTATAAAATTTAAAAATTTCGTACGTGTTTTCCCGAGTGAATTGTGGCAATAAAATCTATCTAAGATAATCAGGTAAGCCGTTTTGGAGATAAATGGTAACAGACTAACGGAAACAAGCAACCTGATGATCTCTTAGGCGTAGGCCGGCCTGAGACGCGAAAGGTTGCGGGTTCGATTCCTGCCGCGAGACCAATGTTTATATGATCTGAAAATATTTGTCTCGGGTGTTTTATATGTATAATATGTATGTATTTACAAAAAAAAAGTACCTATGTAGGTAGTATATCAGTCATGTAGTTCCCATAATACAAGTTCTGCTTAGTTTGGGGCTAGATGATGCTGTGTGAAAAATGTCCAGCATTATTTGTTTATATATTATTAATTTAACTTCTTATGACAAACGCATATAAAGGCTCTTTATGTCACGGATACAAAAGGAAAATGGTTCGAGTAAGAAAAGTGGTCTTTATTTGGTTTATTGGTACTTTTACTAACGATGAACTGCTAGTAAAAGATGCGCTGTTTGTGGTCGAATCGTATGGAGAGGAAGATACCTAGATCTCCTAGATAACATTTAATCTATAGGCAGTATGATGGCCTTAAGCCCGGTTAAGAAATATAAAGTCCTGCAATTAGGTAAATAGTGTTTCATCATCTACCACGATTATTTGAAAGAGTAACGGCACTATCCAGGTGTAGGATATTTGATCGGGACCATTGACATCGCTTTGGTACTTTCATCCTGATTAGTCCACTTCTTTTTAACAAGCATCCTCATTTTGTGGGCATTATTCTATACGTGAAATGTGTTGAAATATTATCTATCTATTCTAATATCTAGGAGAATAATTCACACAATCATCACGAATTTCTCAGAATGCGGTGAAGTAAATAATATTATAAATGCGAAAGTTTGTGAGGATGGATGTTTGTTACTCTTTCACGCAAAAACTACTGAATGGATTTTGATGAAACTTTACAGTAATGTAGCTTATATATCAGAATAACATATATACTACTTTACATATAGTACCACGCGGCTAGGTGTTTACCATCGTAGTCGTAGTTTCTGATACCCGAGTCAAAGGGATATGACTCTTGCGTTTTTGTTTGTTAATACTTAAGATGGATAAGATATATTGGCCGCCATCCCCAACATAATAAGTAATTTTAAGTTCAAAGTATTTTAAAGATTTCAGCAAAAATGATAATGAAAGATGAGCTGAAATGTGAGAGATTCGGGTTCAATTCCTACTGTGACACAAATATTTTAATTGTTTATAAGTCGTTTTAAAACCGAACATGGATATGCATTTCAACCGGACATTAGAAAAGAAAGAAGAAAGAAAAACATTTATTGAGCACGAGACAAGAAAAAACAACAAATTTTGCAACAAAGATGAAGGGATAAACTATGAAAAAAATATAGGTATAAGCTACAATATATAAATCTCCACCCAAAGTTGTCTGTAAGAGAGTAACTTTTAAGCTATAAGACCGCTCATTGCACCTTTATCATAATGTGTTACTGTTTATATCATAAGGTGTACAATAAATTACTTTCATTCATTTATTTATTAAACCAAAACTAATGCAATTGTTACTCATCTATGAATTTCTTTTACGTAAAATTTAAATTAAGTTACATGGACATATAACTACTTTTTCTTTATTTTTAGGATTCCCTTCAAGTATTGCTATCCATCATGACTAGTGAATCCCGAATTCAAGGAAAACACATCTCATACAATAAATTGCTCAGTATCCTGTTATAAAAGTTCCGATCGTTTTGAGCATTCCCAGGAGGCATTTTCAATAAGTCTTTAAAACAGTGTCTACCCAGAATCAACGATGACGCGACGGAGACTGAAAATTTCCTTAAATTTTAGGCAAGGCTTCCTAGCTTCTGGTTTGCAATAATAATTAATCTCCTTGTTAATTAGTGTTGAACAGTTGCCGTAAATCAAGCTGGCGTCAAATCACTATTGTTTGCCGTTGATCTTACAAGGATCTACGAACAAAGAATTCTTAAGTCAGTTTCTTTAGGAGATAAGTTAAAGAGCACTATATGTCTCTCTAAATTATGTATGGTATATGTTTTTATATATTTTATATTTGTATAGTTACTATGTGTAGTTTTAAGTACATTGTTTTGTTTTACTTTCTCTTTTATTTTTTTCTTTTGTACAGAACCCTACCTAGAGATTACATCTCTCTAAGTCAAGGTTAAGCCAATACTGGGCTGGACTCTTTAGGGTTAAGCTCGCTATTTGACATTTTGTAAAACAATTTCATATCATTCTGCCTTTTGTAAGTGTTACTTTTTGTATACATTAAAGAATAAAAAAATAAGAACAAATATGGAAATTGGTAGGTACTGCCAAAGATGTTTTACAGTTTTTTCGATATAAAGATTTTTGAGCACTTACATTTTGTAACTTTTCTATCAAAATTATGATTTTGACATGCGTAAGATAGCTCAGTAGTAACTATTAACACAAATCATATTATTCCGATTACTCGTAAAAGCTACACGAAATTCATATTTGAATGTGTTTATACTGACACATCTGTATATCTAAAAATAATAACATATAAATAGGATTGTATACCTACGATTAGGACAAATCCATAAGGGCGAAAGTTAGAAATAACTCTTTGTAAGGAAAACAAGTGATAATATTTTTTTAAACTACACAAAATTTTAAGTATTGCTCAAGTTTTGCAAAAGGCAAATGTTGTGAATAACTTCGAGCTGTGTATGGAATCTGCTACTAGATCTATGAGATTCCACTCCCACGATGCCAAGACTACTGACACACGGATTTGCAGCTAAAATAGCTTTGGGAAATAAATAAACATTATTTATTTATTTTATTTTGCATAGTCCCCGACGTGTTTTCAAGTTCATTACAGAGCCCCCTAGAGACTTGCAATATAACCATAAAACCATTCTTGACCGCATATCAATCTGTTTAGCCGTTTCAGAGATAATGGTAATAAATAGCCGACCTCTATATCAAACGCATTATACTAATCTGAAATGATATGTAATCGCAAAAATTTGTAAAATACCATGTAAAACCCCCACAACTACCAAAGTGGCTTCCCTACCGCTAAGCCCATCTGTAGTGTTACCTGAACCGAAACTATGTTTATTACGGCCGTGTAACCAACTTGTACCAAGCAATGAGAATTTCGCCAAATACTAGCTACAAAGCTTGAAAGCGCTGGATAATTTGGATTAATTTTAAATCAGAAATGTTGAGTGAAGTTTGTGTCCCAAATTGTTGCAATATTTTCGAAATGTTACACTACTAATTGTACTTGATAAAATAAGGATAAAACCGAACAAAATATAATATTTAAAAGAAACATAATATATTAAAAGATATAATTTTTAAAGACTCATTATAACGACAGAAATTCGTTCAAAGTTTCACTGAAAATATCGAAATTCAATTATTTAATTAACATGACCCGGGGACGTCGAGTGAATGAAGTCATTTGGGGTGAGTTACGACGAGGCTCTTATAAAAATGCTCTTTCAGAATCACAATAAAGGTGCTTTGATTATTTCCACCTTTATTTTGACACTCTTTGTCCGGAGTATCTGTCGTAAAACATCCAACTGCTTGAGAAAAGATGACCTATTTAAAGTTTTATTTTTTTCTTATTGCCACATCAAGAAATTTAAATGAATGATTAGCAAAAAACTCTACCAGAGTTTGTTGCCTTATTGTTCTGAGTTTGTTCCTGATCCTAGTTGTAGCCTACTGTTTAGAACTTTGGAATATTATGCTACTAGCTTCTGCCCACGGCTTCGCCAGCGTGGTACCCGGATAAAAAGTAGCCTACTCTGATGTATAAGCTATATAATAGTAAAGTTTCATCAAAATCCGTTCAGTAGTTTTTGCGTGAAAGAGTAACAAACATCCATTCCCACAAACGTTTGCGTTTATAATAGTAGTAGAATTCTACCTAGATAATATTTTTGTACTTTGACACGTAATAAAGTAATGGTCAAAATGCTCAATAATAAGTAGACAAGAAAATACAAGTTTTCCTTTATTGTACAGAGCGTAGTACGTACACTTTCAGATTCATCTCGGACTGGTTTAAACAATCAATGTTACCATTTACTTCTCTCACAGACAAATAAGTTAATTTCCGGAAGCGAGCTGGCAATGGCACGGCATTGTTTGTTTGTTTGTCCCGGCTTGATTACAGTCCGGCATCGGGCTCCATTCATAAACAGTGTAATCAGCAGCCAATCGATGTTAAACAATGTTCACAAAAACCATGCCGATAAGCGATTTCGAATTGACTTGTCATCGATTTCTGATTTTGAACGAAACTGGGATGGGCCAAAGGGTGTAATTTTTCGTTACCTTGTATTAGGATGACTTTGGGAGGTTTTAATTTGAATAACTATACTAGATGGCGTTACTAAATAAATAAAAATTCTAGAACGTACATACTATACATGCGTTTTGGGTTTTGTTAGATAGATAGATAAAATACTTTATTTGACCTTCAAACACACACATACAAAATACAACAATTATACAGTAGTAAAAATAAACAATAATTAAATACAGTTAACTTTTTTCAATAATATAATTAAAATGTATAATGTCTATGTGTGCTGCAGTACGTCAAAAAGGCCTTGGCTCAGCGTGATATTTTGCTAAGTAAATATTTATGTACATATTAATATTAATATTTTGTCTAAGTAAATACCGAGCAATTTTGCCTATCGTTTATTTAAATAATAAAAAGATGAATAAATTATAAAAAGTTGACAATTGACTTCTTTCAAAAACTTTATCAGTCTTCAAGTTATTAACCTTTATATAATAAAACATTTTTAAATGACCAATATAAAATATGGTTGTATAAAAACAAATATAATATTTTTTAATTGACATAAGTATCAGGATAGTAGATTTTAGGAAACCAAGCCAGTAGACTTGGTATCCTAAAATAACATTGCAAGTATCTTTGGTAAAAATTTGGCGTTTTACTGTTACCAATAAAAACAATATATTTGTAGAACTATTACTTAACTTACTAACACATTAAAGTGTCAATTGTATGGATCTTTATGAAGAAATCGAAAGAAAACTCTCATATAATAAGAGAATATTACGCGCAACCATGACGCAACTGACATTTAATGAACAAGCTGATCTAAATTTTATTGGCAATGACACAAGGGTTATAACTATTTACGTCAAAAAATGCATTTCATATTCGGCTTCCAACTCACCCTAATATTGTTGTTAGAAACATTTATGTAAATTAAATAGCGTTGAAGTAACTGAAAAATTGCTCGACTTTTACGAGTTAAAATTAAGACTTTTCTGAAACGGTAAGGGGCGACGTTTCAGGCCACATTGAAGGCTCGAGCTTTCGCTAGCTAAATCAAAAGAGCCGTATTCAGGCAAACTAGCTATCTTACCGTGAATGAAGCTTATTACGGCATTTGACGCTTTTCAAAACGGCATTTGCTGTAAAATACTCTTTAAAGTCAGCGTATTTACTTCGAGATTTGCGAAGTATTCAAGCGACCATGTCATTGCAACCTGTTACGTTGGATGCTTACTAATACAAAACGTGGACTTGGGCCTAAAATAATGTTCGGACGTGCCTTTGTCTACCCCCTAATTGAAATTGTCAAGGGTAGATCTCAGATCCATAATCACTAGGGTAGGACGTAGTGATTATGGATCTGAGAAAGTCTTAATGGAGTTTACAGTTTTGGGCGTGTTTGTTTTTGTAATGTTTTTTAGTTTTGGTGCGTTATGATTACCTATGCTTATGAAAAAAAACCACAAATATTGAAATTAACCTTTAGCCTAGTTTTTTTGGTTACATGGTTTTTAAAGTGTTAACTTACAATCAAAGTTAATCTCGAAGGAATCGACTGAAGAGAGGTCGTGGGTTCGAGTCCCATCGAGGTTGAATTTTTGGGATTATTATAATTCTATTATATATAAATCTACTAAAATTATCACACAAAATTCCTTTCTTTTTTTCTTATTCTATCTTAAATTAAACATGATTGATTGTACATACCAAAGATAGTAAACTATACGAATACTTCCATATTAACAACCAAAGATATTTGAAACCTCTCTTTAACTTCAATTAGTATCTGACACTGCCATCAGGCTAACTTACATAAATTATATGCAGGTACCTGATTTTCTTTATAAAAACAACACGGGGGCAATGTATTCAAAATAGAAAATATAGTATTCTTCAAGCGTTGTCGTATTAAAGTCATGACTAGTATTTTTACCATGAAGATTTACTGCATAATGCACTTCATAAAGTAAAGACGCCTCGTTTGACTCAAAAAGCTTCTCCTATCTAATCAGCATTCAAGAAGTGGCTGCGGCGTGCTGTCTTCATAAATTACGTATCAAGTATGTGCGAGATGGACGTGGTCAGGACGAAACAGGGGCGAAAAAAATACCTCCCTCATTTCAAATAACAAACAAAATAAACAAACACGCTATCGACTGTAATCCTCATGATGGAGATTCTCAGATCCATACTCAGTTCGCATATCTATGAGGATACCAAGTAGGGGGAAGTCAGAGACACGTCCAAACATTATATTCGGCACATGTCCGCGTTTTGCGGAGAAGTTAGCATTCCACGTGACAAGTTGCAAGCCCATTGCCGCTTATTAGGATACTGAGGAAAACTTAATGAAAAAACCGGCATGCCTTAAAACCATAAATTCGAAGGCAAATGCCATCAGTTAGTGTTCTAATAAGATAATACTTGTTAAGCGCGGACATGCGCGAAATGTAATGTTTGAACGTGCTTTTGACTACCACCTATTTTATATACTCAAAAGGTCTACGCACTGTGTATCTGAGAAAGTCCAGTTTATTTTAGATTAGAATTCGTTTATTGCAAATTTTGTATTCAAAATGAGAAATGTAAAATGTCAAAATATTATACTAATTATATCAGAATGAATATCCATGATTAGCTTGAAAGCATGCAATATGCATGATAGTATGTTCGATGAAAATGCTTTTATCATACCTGGGAACTTTTTATGTAGCCACAGTTTTACCCGCGACGCAAATAGCCGTTATGATTTGTTTAGGATAGGAGGGCACATGCAATGAAATTGACAAAGGAATATACAAGCTGGGGGTTTATAGATAAAAAAATAGTGTTATCTTATTTTCCTTGGTTATGTTATTGTGTTTCATAGGTATCCCAGCCCCTGCAAAAAATCCTAACTACGTCCTCATAGGAGGCTTTATGAAAAATGTTTTCGTAGAGGCGGTTACCCGGGATACTAGGGGATACTTGCGAAAACTCCACCGGTCTTTATGCTAACAAAATATTGGGCTTCTGATATGCCAGCTCGTTTACTTTACTATTAGTTTCACAGTTATTAAATTTGAAGGAGCAGTTAAGCAAGTAACAGGATAAGCTAGATATCTATGATAAACTGGAATGTTAGGAGTATCGAAAAGTATAAACTTTTAGAGCTTTGAGGTAAAATGACTAGGGATTAATAATAATAATCATAACTAGTTAATAAGTTTCTGTAAATAGTATTTATTTTTATTGGTAAAACGTATGTAAATAGATACAGGTGGTAATTTTAATCATCATGTTATCTAAAGTTTTTATCAAAAATGTTGTTGGTAGAAAAAAACTTAATTATAAGGTATTACTCTCTTGAGTCATAATTATTTTGTAATTTTTAAACCGGTAATGTATTTTTAATGATTTAATACTAATAGTTACCAATATCATAATTAATACAGCATTGTGGTTGCAAAAGTCCTTTGCAGTTACATTTACTGTAGCCAAAACTTAATACACGGACACAAATATTATAATAATATACTAGACACGGATATAAACTACAGGTATCAATACCACGTATCGTGTGACGTGCCAGCTCCTAGACTACTTTATAGGATGACAAGTAAAGCTAGGTCACTTTGTTAGGCAAAATACTATTTATATTGACTTGAGGCTTTATTATTCTACTCGTTATAGGCCCCAGGCAATAAAGGATACGAGAATAAGACCCAGGTACTTGCGCCATCCAGGATAATAATTAACTCACAGGTGATTTACATCGCATAATTAGGATGAAATGCCAACAGCTGGTGAAATTGTTGCATAAATAGTTCACACAGTTGCCTGATCTATGTTTGAAAATAATCAAGGCTATCCAAAATAGATTTACCCGGATTGATGGCAAAGCATCGCGCGCGATAGGTATTTGGCCAACTCCGGGCAACAAATCACAATGATGTCTCGTTGCTGTTTCAGATCATACAGGAAAATTGAATTTAACATCAGCTACTTTTAAAAAGTTGGCATCTAAGTCAGATTCTGAGCGAATCACTTCGAAATAAGTTTGAAGAAATACACATAAAAGGAATTTCCATGTGACTATTGTAATACTATGAAAATAATCGATTTTATTTAAATAAAAGAAAATTATTGCTGGTTTTGTTTTAGAACTGGTGTCTAGTTTACGCTGGCTCTAAAAAAGGTCTTGTTACAAATGGTGAAAGATACAATCCATGTCACACTCTTTAACCATACTTCAAGTAAGCGGAGAGTAAGCTTTATGAAGCTTTTTTTATCTATGATGAAATATTTACTACTTTCTATTTTGTTTTTACCTAGTGCAACAAACAATTTCCAATCTTAGGATTGGTCAATTGGCAAGCGAATAAAAGCAGAAGTTGAAGCGTAATTGCCCTGTGGCCAAACGCAGTGCAGTGATGGCTACTCATCAGGCCCTCGATATTTCACCGTACATTACAAGTTAATTGGATGCGCTAGCAACGACGCACTATGAAACATAAAACAGGCATTATGCAGGTGAAGCTCTATTATCCAGTAACGTGTCTCGTCTCGTTATCGTGACGCCGCCTGACATGAGCGACGGAGTTACCCAGCTGCGGGAAATCCGCTGAAGTTACTTTGGTAAGATGAAAATGTCAGACGTCTCAGCGTGCAACTAAAATTAGCGGCGCTTGCACTTCTAGCTAATACCTAAACTGAGATATTTTATTAAGGTAAAGACATTTTTATCAAAGAACTAAAACTAATTCTTATTCCCAGCTCAAAATAAGCTAAGTTTCGGTTAATTTACCTTACTGCGCAAAACATTACATACCTTTTAAATCACCACCTAATCAAAGCGCGTTCTGAATAGAACCACACGTAGGAAAATAAACAGCAGCCACACGGTGTACAATACAAAATATTACTATTTTTGTAGGAAACGCTCGCACACAATACGTTTGAAACGGACTGTGTAATAACAGCCCATCAAAATTTCTACGGTACAGTTGTCGAGGCGATCGTTTTTCGGAATTTTTATTCAGTCGACTCGCGCGATACCGGTGTCGTAATCCGCGAGACTGTTGTGTGTGAAATTGAAATTAAAATTCTATTAAACCGAAACGGTTCGGCTGATACCGTACCGTTACGAAGGCTACTATTTTTATACATAGTTGTTCAAATTATTGAGCCGAATGAAAGCGTAATCGGATGGACGGTGAGCTCAGTCATTCAGGATGTCGATTAGCTGAAATCATTGGGTAGGGATGACTGCAGATGATTTTTGTATACAAAGACAAAGCTGAATGGTTTTTTCCGACTGATTTTAAAGTTTGCTTTGACGTGAAAACATCTTATACGGATAGGATCATACTTTAATGAAGCTAACATCAAGCTCGAGGGAGTGACTTAAAGCATTGCATGAATTCGCAATTTTCAGTTTTCAGTTTCTCAAGGCATGAAATTGATCTCAAAGTTCGTATGTTTCGAATTAATTATTTTAAACAACTTTTCAAGGGAATAATTTAGTCCTTTTCGTTTCTATTTGTTTGTTGTTTTGTTATACCTACAGTATCGAACTATTAAATAATCAGTATTTTTAGTAAATAATCATTTTTTTAGTTGATAGTCGTTTAAAACATTACTTTGGATTAACAAGGGAATTACAGGATTTAGTGGCAGCGTTCAAACGCTCAATTGGGCTGGCAGATGTACGAGTAAGAACAGCTTGATTTATAGGGCTCGCGATAAACCCGTCTGCTGGGCACCATCCGTCGATGAGCTAAAACGCTCTGGTTAAGCGTATTGAGAATGTAAGAAAGCTACTAGCAATCGTTTTTGTAGTCTTATTGCGTACGTGCGTACTTATTTACTTAAAGTAGCAAGTGTATGGACCTTATCAGTTTAGAATGTTGACAACAACCAGACTAGACAAAAGTGGACATAAATAGGCCATTATGACGCGAGGCAGACCTGTCATAAGATGAGGATGAGCTTAAACTAACAGCAAGACCGAATTTGAGAAGAGTAACGTGAGATATAAATTAATAGAAATATCTACAGGAGGCATTTGCCAAAAGGTACACTGGGTTTCTGTGAGAAAAAGTTTCGACAATCGAAGAAATCCTGAGCACTTTTCGTGATTTTTGAAACTTCAAACACAACAACGAAAATATCAAGCCAACTTCAAAATTATATTACGCCTTTATCAAGTCAACCCAGCAAAATATAAGCTTCCTCCGTAGTTGTTGGGTTTAACCGAGCTTATGTATGTTTGTTTAGGATTGGTTGATCCGGAGCGATTGACGGATCAAAGGTATCAAATTACACTGAATTGATTTTCTTGATATTCTTTTAGCATATTCTTTTACTAAACTTATTTATTTTTATTATATTTCAAATGATTTATTTTTATATAATAAACAAGTTAATTATATCATCATTTTAAAACCCCCGATGTATATTTCCTTCATTGATTGCAGCATCCTTTAATCGGTTCTAAATAAGTCGCATTACAATCCGGTAAGCAGTTTCGGAAAATATATGGTAACCGTGAAACAAAACACACAAGCAATCAAACAACCTCTATAAAAATATTATATTAAATAATGTTTTTCGAGTATACATTATTTAATTTAATATTTAAATAAAAAGTTCGAGTACGAGCTGCCATCAATAGTTACGCCTTTTTATAAAAAGTTGAGGGAGGTCATTGACGTTAGTGTTATTATTATTATTAATAATAATAATAATGCTGGAGATTTTTCACACAGCATCACTTAGCCCCAAACTAAGCAGGGCTTGTATTATGGGAACTATATGACTTTTTGACTTTTTGTAAATACATACACACTCAGACCCCGAGACAAATATTTGCAGATCATACAACCATTTGTCCCGCGGCGGGAATCAAACCCACAAACTCTTGCGTCTCAGGTGGGCCTTCGCCCACTGTGCCACAGAGGTCGTCGCCATATTGGTAGGTATACCAATACATTCCGAAAACGTTACCACGACATCCTTATTTTTCATCACAGACCCAGACCAATTACCCGCATGATTATGTCTCACATTTAATCAACAAAGCTATGTCCTGACATAGCTTTGCTATACGAGTATTTGCTCAATATTTCACAGAAATTAGCGTAGTTACTCCATTTTGTATATGAGTTATGTATATGAGATAGACAGACCGGCGCCGTGTTCTTTTCGTAGGATTATCTCGGATTACAAGGGATTGAGGCGGTAGCTACCTGTTAATCTACGCGTCACATTCGAGTGTCAATTGAAATGACAGTTGACATGATGCCTTTGCAAAGCTGCTAGCGTAATTTTATTGACTATATTTATTTTTAATCCATCTATTAACTATTAGATAAGTATTATAATTGCTGGCTAAATCTTTTAAGTTTAGGAAATAAAGCCTATAAATACGTCAGTACTTAATCGATTATTTTTTTATACAAATAATACATTTTTATGGCTTGAAACATATTCTACAGTGCTTAATCTAACTACTACTTAAGCGGGACTTAAAAGTACCTCCTATGCAATGGGAATAAAATTCGTACCTAAATAAACTTTTCATAATAATGAAATACAGCAAAACGTCAACTTTACATTTGATAAATTTTATGTTTGGACTTGCCTGTGACTACCCTCTTCTGGTAACTTAGAGTTACTACGTATACGTAGTGAATAGGGAAAGATGCCCATCATGGGGAATATAATCGTGAGTACCCCTATTGTACAGGGTGATTCAAGCACCATGATCAAAAAGAAAAGGGTAATAGGGGATTCTGTATCCGACCCAAACCAACCACATGCCATTTTTGTGTCCTGAATTCGTTAGTTCAGTGTCAATTTCCTAAGGAAAAAAAAAGTTTTTTTATGATAACTGAATTAACATAGTTTTTTTAATAAGTCACAAAAAATATTTTATGTTTGAATGAAACATTTAGCTAAGTAAACTGGACAATCTTTCCAGTAGACCAAAAAATATCAGTATAGGTGATATAACACTTTTTATTATTTAAAAAAACTATAGCTGAGTTGTTAAAAAAATCTTGAATAAATCAAAGCCATCATTTGAATCGAAAAAAAGATTACTTCATCCTGGCAAAAACCTTACACAAAAGCAAATTTTGCTAAAGAATCTGCACAAATGAAATTGCTTGTGCACCATTGCAATAACTGCCGCGCAAAGTTTATTTAGATGTAGTAAGTAATATTTCAAAATATTTCTGTCTGTACTAAAATAACAAAGAAACGAATCGTGCGTTGCTACAGCCCGCGCTGCCGTCCATACAGCTGAAAATTACTTTGTTCGTCATCACTAGACACGGATTAAGGTGCGTGTGGCTGGTATTGTGCTAAACATGATCGAACGTCGATAATGTATTAACAAGTAGCGGAAAAAATATCCAAGGAAAAATAGGATTTAATAAGAATTTTTCATACATAGATCAAGCTAATTAGTGTCAACTAATTAGCTAGTTGACACTAATTAGCTAAAAATAATAGTATTTATTTTAAAAGTATAGGTATGAAGGAAACGTTAAGCTGTAGATTTTGTCCCGTTAAAACGTTAAGCTGTAGATGTTATGAGCTTTGGTCTTAAGCTTAACGTGATGACAAAATATATGAGAAAAACAGTCAAAATTTTTTTGACAAATTATTAAACAATACACTAGATTAAGTAAATCTCAACCAATTTTTTTTTTGGTATCGATAGACATCGGTTTAGTTTAATGCTAGGCAAGCATATTTATCTGCACAAATTAAATTGCTAGTGGTTATTGTTATAACTGCCAACGCAAAGTTTATTTTGTTCAAGCTGCCTGTGCTTTCATGCTGAGACCTTTTTACTATCCTACAACTATAACTTTTGAAACTATCATGGTTTTGAACATAATTTTTACTAAAAACCTTCAGTTCCTCCCGTGATCATGGTGCATGCAACTGTGCCGAAATATCGGGAAACATTCAAACTCACAAATCATGGTAAATATCCCGGTTTTTAGTAAAAATTATATCCTACAACTGTTTAAAAACTCTCATTGGCTCCTCTATCAAAGCGCACTGCTTCCATACTTCGTGTTCCATCGAATGTCCGCTGCGGCTTCATTTATGTTATTTACGCGTCCGTCGAGGACAACTTTTTAATGGTGCGATAACAGACCACCCGAGACTGGCTGTGCCGTTAAATCTCATGCTCATAAATACGTTATGTAAACCCACCCTAATAATTAGTCGCGGTTACAACCCGTAGTTAAGTTTTATGGAAGCTGAGAGGTACTAAGTGGGAGCGAGAACTCGCACAGAAAAATGTTCTTTAATTTGTCTGGTGCTCGGAGGCGATGAAACGGAAATTGTTATGTTTATTCGGGGAATCTTGTATTTCTAAGCTACCCTTTTATTTTTTTCTGCCCGTTTTAATGCGATTGGATTTTCCGTAGCCGCGGCGTAGCTTCGTAGCTCCATTGAATATGTATAGTCGAGTCTGATATCCAACCTCC